>OY728141.1:226917619-228167619 GCA_963277665.1 Viscum album
TTAAAATTGAACTTCAACATAGTATGGCAAAAGTAAAATGAAATAATGCCATTTACTTGTTCACATGGATATTCTACTAATCAAATAATCACATGCAATATCAATAACCACTTTCATAATGTTGGAATGCATAATGCCAGACTATCATAACCACATAGCCAAGGCCTCGTGCCAAGACTACAAATAAGATTTTGTCAAGGCCTTGTGCCAAGACACTAGTTTGTCTCATGAGACCTACCGATGCATCGAGGAGCTATAGCGGGCTCCACCCGTCACTTATTAAGTCCAATGCATTCCCATATGAAAAGGTTTAAACATAACATAAACATTCGTATTAAAACTAGCATACGAAATGTCAATACTTTCACAATAAACTATGAATGGTATAAAAATAGCACATCCACAGTCAAACATATCACAAAACCTTCAATACAATATAGAAGTTTTGTATCATAATAAATCAACTTCAAATAATCTTAAAATCCATCAAAGGATGTTGACATAGATGAAATCAAAATTCTTTTTAAAGAAATATCTCCTTTTATTTTGAAATCATTTAAGATCCATATAAAATAAAACATTTTCATTGAAAATATTCTTATAAGCTTGTAAGGAAAGCTTTGAAGATTTTATAACGGCGTAAAATAACCGCACCCGCCGTATAAGTTAAAAAAAACATTCTTACCTCAATTCTGTCGAAAAGGTTAAAAAGGACCTTGTTTTGAAAACGACGGAAAGATTCCTTTATAAACCTCTTATAAAAAGTCAAACAAGGGTATAAATGACATTAACCCATATTCTTTTAAATAGTAAAAATGTTTTGAAATACATTTTTAGGAAACATGGATGTGGATGATAACGAGGTCCCAGTAGATAATTATGTATAAACAACCTTGGATAATGAAGAGGTTGTGAAGTAAACCCTTACCTTGTACTTTTCCTTGGTTGGGGTAGGTTAACCTCCTGTATAATGGTGAAATAGTTGTTATTAAATTATACAAGAATCATATATATTAATATGATATCATATATGATCTTTTAACATTGATTTGTTAATAATATCTTAGAATTATCGTCGTTTCGGGAGTTAACTTACTCATTTTCTTTTATATGTTTTGTTACATAAGCCATGGTTGTTGTATCTTATTCATATCCAGAATGATATAAAGTCCTTAAACATCATTTTTAAATCATCAAATGATAATTATACTTGAATGGATACGATGGAGAATGAATCTCATCACGTTCGTGGAGACGGTAGTCCGTACGTACGCACGAGCGACAATATCATTCTTTTGATATTAAAATAATATATAAATGGATGGTATATCATATATACAGAATCATTAACATGTTATATTTATTATTTACATGAGTTACACATCATTATTATACCCATCCAAATAATATTATATTGAATAACAATTACACCACGACGTGGAGACGGTAAGCCGTACGTACGCACGTATGGTGACATGTTATTCAAAGGGTGGATAGAATACTGAATATGATTGTACCATATTTATAATAAAATCACAGTATATGTGAGATACTGGAGTTATTATTTCAGAATGGTAAGAACAAAGGAAGAAGAAGTGGAAGAAGAAATGAACTTAGAAAAGGGTGGTGAAATCATTACCTCTTCTTCGGGTTCTTCCTTTTGATTTGATCAAAAGGGCTCCTTAGGTTGGCTTTCTGATCAAACTAAGGCCTCTAGGTTGTAGTGAGGGATGTTGGGAGAGTATTTGGGCAGAGTTTGGCCGAACGAAAAGGCTTTGAAGGTGTGAAGAAATGAGAAGGAGGAGTGCCCTTTTATAAGAGGGGTGAGGGGCACCTTTGGAAAAGTTAGAAATATTAATTTATAATAAATTCATATTCGGTTTCTAATGGCTCCAAAGCTTATTATTCAAAGGTTAAGGTGGGGATAAGTCTAAAACCACTCAACCAATAGAATTTAGACAGGTTTGGGTACTTATATTAACCTTATCTTTAAGTATTAACTCTAAGTTAATTAGTTTCACTTTTACAATGTCTCTTTGTATTTTTATATAATATGGTTAATAAACTTACTATATACATCCAAGCGACCCCCAAGTGGTACATTAATGATGAACCTATCATGATATAAGTCTCTTGGCCGAACCTTAGATTTTTAGGAATTTAATATCAATTAATAATATAATATTTGTTTTAAGAACTCTTTTATGTCAATTTTGACACTATTCAATAGTTGATTTTTTTGAAACTCATAACAGATTGATTACTTCGAACAAAGTCAATTATATCAATCCTAATATATCATATTATCCTAGAAAATTAGTTTAATTCATTAAAAGTTTCATATTATATTTATTTGGGTATTTATAATATCAATTATTTTAATTTTTTACTATTATAGTAATTACTGCATCATCATTGTGTCATATATAAAATAAATTATTTAATGTCTAAAAATTATAAATAAAATATCATTATGTAGGAAATATTTTTATCTTTCTAATGAATATTTATAATCTAAAATCCAACATATATAACCCTATGTAACAATTGTTGTTCTAAAAGATATATGCTTGTGTCATTTTTGTATTCATTTTAACTTAATTAAAATAAAGTGTCATTATCACTTACAAGTGGATCCATGGGGTCCCCAAATTGACACAAAGATGCCCATGGTCGACCATGTATCAACCAATAGGGTTGAGACACGTTTTAGGGTAATTTAGTATTATTATAATATTATTTTTTTTAACCCTTATTTACCGGATTTACCCTTAACCATGGTAAATAAAATATTTACCGCAGTAATTATTCAAAATGTCTAAAAATAAAAGTTACCTATTTACATAATTTGGACATCCTGATTCCAAATATGGAATCCATTTTCCTAAATTCAAAACACAGAAGTGGCAGAAATTAATTTAAAATTAATTCCCGCTGTTAAAACAAAAAGCGTGTTTTTAAGAGATAATAACTATCAAAAGATTGACACTTGTTTATGTTCGGTTTAATTGTAAAATTATGTCCAATGACCAACATTATATTAAATGGTAAAAATATATTCTAAATATACTTTAAAACCACTCAAATTCATAATTTATCACTATTACTTATTTTGATTAAAAAAGTTGTTTTTAATTAAAATTTAGTAATTTTTACTATTCATCAAAATATAAAAGTTATCCGAAAAGTACCAAAATTTCACCCTAGGATAATTTCGATATTCCGAATCCAAAAATGAAGTCCATTTTGAAATATAGAATATATATGATTTCAAAAATTAGGTATTACTATTCACAACGGCTAGTTTAATTAGTTGTGGTGTGTGTTAGAACTCGAGGTTGCGTACAACACACGCTATCGCATTATTCGAAGGGAAACGTACCATAGAAGCTTGGGGTGTTACAAAATGTCTTATAATAAATTTTGATGGTGGAAGTTGTTTTGGATCAGAATTTTCCCCTTTCTAATGTAAAAGCTTAAGATGGGAAGTACATTTGGCCCGATGTTTAATGAGACGATGATGTGATCATGTATCTAGATAAATGGGCTCAGGTAAGTGCCATCTTAGTGTTTTGGTTGGAAAACAAGCATTACCTTTAGCTTTGACAACTTAAGTATCATGTGTTTAAGAAGTGTTGAAAGGTGTGTTGGATTTTTGGAAAACACAAAGTGACCATTTGAATGAGACTTCATGACCCCTAATTGAAGTTTTGTTGTTACCAAAGTCTTTTCATGGATAATAAGTTATAAGGTGGGAAGGTTTTAATGCCCCATGTTTCAAACTTGATAAAAAACCCATAGGAATTTAAAAATATTCGTTCATTGAACATGCTATTTTTAAAATCGGTATCTAGAATGTTATTTTTTTTCTAAGAGCTGAAACACTACGATGTGTATCCTTAGGAGATTAAACTAATTAAACTAAAGCTAAAATGGGAAATTAATTAAATGACCATTAAATGGGGAAATAATAATAAATAATGGCTTAAATAATATTAATAATTTTATAATTATTATTATTATGAGTATTATTATTATTATTATTATTATTATTATTGGTTATGTCTTTTTAGAAACCCCAAGTTCAGTTTCCATCTACCTTCATCCCTCGTGCAACCCGCCAGTGCGTGACCCCCTTGGGCCGAACCCCATCTCGCACGACCTCCTGCCTCACAAGCTCCCTCCTCGTGGCATCCTATGATGTAGCGATCATTATATTTTCATGCATCCCATCAAGTTAGGACTTCTCCTCCCTCCTTGTAACGCCCCGACCCCAGTAACCTAGAGTTGGTTCATTATTACGTAACATTGGCATGATCACAAAAGATCATGTCTCGAAAGACCGATTAGTTTAGTATCCTTGGAAACACTAGATACATTCATAAACATTACATTATATCATAAAGTGAAAAACTACAATAACATGGTCTCCATAGTCCACACTCATATCCCCTTCCAACTATCCCTGCAGGTCATTCATAAAATACTTCTGCACATCCTGGAAAAATTAAAACATAGAAAGGGGTGAGCTCAGATGTTAAGTAATGATAACAATATAGTGGAAACTTTCATAAATAAACGTAAAAATTTAATTCAATGTATAACTGAAAAAAAAAGTCTTTTAAACTTGAACTTCAGCATAATATGGAAAAATAAAATGAAATAATTCCATTTACTTATTCACATGGATATTCTACTAGTCGAATAATCACATGCAATATCAGTAACCACTTTCATAATGATGGAATGCATAATTCCAAACTATCATAACCACGTAGCCAAGGCCTTGTGCCAAGACTACAAATAAGATTTTGTCAAGGCCTTGTGCCAAGACACTTGTTTGTCTCACGAGACCTACCGATGCATCGAGGAGCTATAGCGGGCTCCACCCGTCCCTTATTAAGTCCAATGCATTCCTCATACGAACAGGTTTAAATATATCATAAACCATAACATAATCGTATCACATAAAACATGCATAAAAGAAACATAACATTTCCACATTTCAATCACAAGATAACAATACAACAAATTGATATAATAAAAAACATTATCAAAACCATTAAAACTTGGTATTTATTTTTCATTTAAAAAAATTTATTTCTTGTAGAGGAAGTTGAAACTCACATAATGGTCACGGTGGTGGAGAAGTCGTTGTCTCCGCATACGTAAGACAAAACATTATTTTTTTCATTTAGTAAAAACGCTTCGTATAAAAAGATTCCTTTTGAATAAAAGTAAAATTCAAAGGGGTTTATACACCGTATAAAATAAAGTTGTGTATAAAACAAAATATGCCTCAATTAAAGGAGATTGAGACGAAGTCCCTTACCTCGTGTCTGACTTGACTCAACCGTTCTTTAACCTCCTGAATATAAACTATAGTTAATTTCTAATTTATTAAGAAACTTTTTAATGTTCATTATTCCTTTTATATCACTTATTACCATGTTATGAACATTATGTAATTATTTAAATTAGTAACAGTCATTTTGTCGATCTTTGGTACTTGAGTCAAAAATAAACTTCTTATAATTACAAGTTATTCATGTGGTAAAATATCCATTATATCAATAATTATATTCATGATGTAGATATCATATATATCATATATATCCATTACATATATGCATTTATAATATTACATAACATTTAGAGGTAAGAAATGAAATGCACCGTTCATGGAGACGGTAAGCTGTATGTACGCATCAACGCTACTTTCATTTATATTTCATATTTAATGGAATTAAATCATAATGATATAAAGGTGTATTATAATTCCAGTATAATATCATATATAATATCATTTACTCCATCCTTTACACATCCCACATATTTCATTAACGATTCAAATCACTTTGAGGGGGAGGTAGTTCGCACATCCTAAAATGAAATTATTGCCTTTACCCATAATGGAAATCATAAAGGTATGCCATAAATGAAAAATACAGAAGCATAAGGAAAAAATAAAAATAATATATATCATATATAAATATAGTTACATCTTAATCTCCACCATGAGAGGTGTTAAAAGAAGATTGAACAATCATCGTTTCGTGAGGCAGTAATTCACCACCCACAGAAATAGTATGTTCATTAACCATTAGACGAAGGTATGTGTAAGTTTAAATCAAATCATTCTCATAAAAAAATCCTAGTATATTTAAGATACTAGTGTTGTTACAAAAGAAAGGAATAAAAATAGTTTAAGGGGTTGGAGAAGCAAAATAAATCAAAAGAACATAAGAAAAGTCATTACCTTAAAATCGGGTAACTCTTTTTGATTTGAGCCAAAGGCTTCCTTGGGAAGACTTATTCCAAAATTGAGGATTCTAGGAGTAAGAGAAGGAAGTTGAGAGAGTATTTGGGCAGATTTTGGCCGAGAAAAATGGATTTGAAGGTGTGAATAAGGTGGTAGAGGTGGGGGCCTTTTATAAGATGAGAGGAGGGGCACTCTTGGAATGTCATGAAATGTTACATTATTATGAATTGATTTTTGGATTTCAGAGGTCCCACAATTATATATTTTGAGGATAAGGTGATAATGGTTCGAAATCCACCCATCAAATAGGTTTTTGAAAAGTGTAAGTCTTATATTTTACATTATCTTTTCATTTTATTAAAATCGTTAATTAATGCGTTAATCGCTGCATCATCATGGTGTCATAAAAAATTTAATTTATTTAATGCCTAAAAATTATAAAACAAATAACCATGATGTAGGAAATATTTTTATATTTCCAATTAATATTTATAGTCAAAAATTTAACTTATATAACCCCATTTAATAATTTTTTTGGTAAAACAACACATGTTTGTGACAATTTTATTTTTACTTTAAATAAAAAGTTATTAATGTCATTTTCTTACGCAAGTTGCTCCATGAGGTCCCCTAGTTGTCTCATGGATTGTCTTGGTCGGCCATGTCTCATCCAATAAGGGTAGTGTAAATGTAATTTCATATTATTATAACATTATATTTACCTTAAATTGCACTAATTACCTTTAATCGCGATTAATAAAACTTAAAAGTTACTATTCAGCAAAAATTATTTTCATCTCATTTAACCACATTTTACTTAATAATGACAACCATGTATGTCAGATTTTTGAAACTCAATTCACATAAGTAGTAAAGTTTCATTTAAATGAAAAATTAGTTTTTTAATTACCACTTAGTGGTTTCACAATTTATCAAAAATTGAAGTTTCGGAGAACAATACCAAAATTTCATCCTAAGATATAATTGATATTCTGGATTCAAAAATGATGTCTATTTTACAAAATTCCAAACATATAAGTTTCATTAATTAATTTTATAATTAATTCCAGTTGTCAAAACAAATAGCGTGTTTTTAAGAAACAATATCAATCAAAAGATTGACAATTGTTTATGTCCAATTTCAAAGTGAAATTAATTCTAATGAAGACCATTGGATAAAATGGTAAAATTATATTCTAATTATACATTAAAACCACTCAATATTATAATTTATCACTATAAATTATTTTGATTAAAATGTTGTTTTTAAGTATTTTTCACTATTCATTAAAAATTAGAAGTTCTCAGAAAAATACCAAAAATTCAACATAGGCTAATTTAGATATTCGGAATCCAAAAATGAAGTCCATTCTGAAATATAAAATTTATATAATTTCAAAAAGTGGGTATTACTATTCATAACGGCTACTTTGATTGGTCGCGGTGTGTTAGAATCTTGAACTTGCGTATAATGAAAACAATTGCATTATTGAAAGAGAAGTGTATTATAGAAGATTGGGGTGTTACATTATCCCCTCCTTCAATAAATTGCATCCTCACAATTTGAAATTGTTCTTCTAAAATAAAAGGTTGAAAGTAGAAAATACCTTTGTGGAAAACCCACATCGGAAATAAGGTTAATAAAAATTAAACTTTAAAAGAAAGAAAGAGAAGTACAAAGGTCACCCGAGATAGCCCATACTAGGATTCTATGAAAACATTGATATGGAGGAGAAACAAACCATCAAGGTCTGATGGAGAGTTATAGAAAATAGGATTAGGAGAAAGTTAACTACAAGAAAATCACAAACATGTGATTGGTTAAACGGTCATTGATTCCCCAGTTGGAAAAGTTAACCGAAAACATTTTTGTTTTAAGTTACCTTTCATAAAGTTGAGGAATTTATTTAGGAGATTTAATAAGAATGTAAGTAAATATACTTACTTGTCATGTAGACTTTCATTCTTTAATAAATTTTTACGAGAAACCCATCTTTCACTCCAAAAGGTAATAGAACTCAAAAATATTATATTTATCCTTGTCAAGACCCGCCCTCGGGGTCCGTGCCGTGACTACCCCAAGCCCGCCTTCCATAGGCCAGGGGCTGGCGACTAGCACCAAGGCGTAAATCCCAGTAAATTGGGAAGGCATTGCCTTTGAAAAGTAAACATCACCACAGAGTAAGCAAGCGGAAAGTAAACACTAAACAAAAGCAGAGTACAACTGAAAGTGCGGAAAAGTAAATGGGCCAGTATACAAACCCAAACTAAAGGTAAAGTACAACTCGAAAGGGAAAACAGCAACAGAAAAGTAAAAGCCGCTACTCCGAGCTGTCCACTGGAAATCCCACCTGAAGGGTGAGTACAGATAGCTCCTCTGCTCCACGGGTCCCGCCGTCTGCTCCGTGCACGTCCCGCCCAGTGGTCCACCTCTGGGTACCGTCCCGCTGTGCAAGCCTCAGCTAAGGTCAACGCTGTCCGTCGTCTGCAACCAACACAACGTAGTGCGGGCAAAGCCCGTGCAGGGGTGAGTATAAGCTACTCAGTAGGGACCCCGAGACCCCTGAAGGTCTCTCAAAATCCACAAAGGATAAACCACAAAGAAAGGTACAATCACGAAGTAACAACCGACACTGCTTAGGTATATGCCCATACATATACCTAAGTCATAAATTAAATTACGCTCCAACCTCCGAGCCCAAGTACAACTCAGTCCACGCAGGAAAGTATACGTATTCCACATAGGAAAGCAAAACATAATCCACATAGGATTGCACAACACAATCCACACAGGAAAGCAACAGGATTCAGCTCACATAGGTATACTTCTTCAAGGACGATAAAGATGATCACTGATCCATCTAAGTCGTCGGACCCACGAAGGATCGATAGGTAACTAACCCCCGCAAAGACCCACACAGGATCGGGCCCACACAGGACCTGTAGGCGCTGGCTCACACAGAACCGCTGAGCGCAAGGACCCACACAGGATCGGGCCCACACAGGACCTGTAGCACTGATCCACGTAGGATCGCTGAGTGCTGTAGTCGTCGTCGTCGAATCCACACAGGATCTCTATACTGTCGTCGTCGCAGTCACAGTAGCAGTAGTAGTCGTAGCAGTAGAACAGTCGCAGCCAGCACTAGGGTTCCCGCACACAGCTAGCTCGTTTGGAGGGTCCGCTCCACGAGCCGAGAGGCTGATACATCAACTGTCATAAAGACCAGAGTTGATGTATCCAAAAGTTCCGTATCGACAAAAGGAACTCAACGCAACAGACGGCGCGTCGATCGGACGCCCGGTCTGAGAGTTATTGACATTTTCGTCTCCGGGGCCCGGTTGATTTTTAAGGCAAAACCAACCCGACCATACTCCACCTGCGTCCAAACCTCGTGCGGAGTATGCCAAAAGATCCGTCTCACTAATAGGAACACAACGCGACTGACGGCGCGTCAATCGGACGTTCGTAGCTCAAGATATGAGCGTTTCCACTCCGAAAGCCCGGTTGGTTTCGTGAACGAACCAACCCGGCCGAACTCAAAGTAATCCGAAACCTTGAGTACGATATACCGAAACGACCGTCTCGATCCAAGGTTCGCGTTGCCGCTGACGGTTCGTCGATCGGAGGTCTGAGGCTCAAGTTATGGGCCAAAAACCAAATCTGGTTCGAAACGGGGGGGGTCCGGGTCCGGGCCGACCCGGCCCGACCCCCCCCCCCCCCCCCGGGCGGCGGCGGCCGGCGGCGGCGGCGCGGGAGGCCGCGGCGGCGGCGGCGCGGCGGCGTGGGAGGCCGCGGCGCCTGGCGCCTGGCGCCGCACGCGGGGGGCTAAGCCCCCGCTTCTTGGGAAGGACGGCGCGACAACATGCCGGGCCCATATTTTAAAAACGCCCCCCCCCCCCCCCCACGTGGGGGGGCATGTTTGAGCGGAACCGGGGGGCTGCTGCCCCCCCCCCCCCCCCCTTTATGGAACCGCCTCCCCCCTCTTAAAGAGGGGGGTTTTATTATGACGGCCGGGGGATTAATTCCCCCGGTTTTAAGGACTTCCGGCCGGCCAGCTGGCCGGCCGGTTTTCTCCAACGGACCAGAAATTTCCGGTCCCCCCTTCGGCTTCCGACGCCGGCGGCCCGGCCGCCGGTCTTCTCTTCCGCCGCGGCCTGGAACCGGCCGCGGTCTCCTCGTCCCGCCGCGGCCCGGATCCGGCCGCGGTGTTCGTCGTCCGGCGCGGTGCGACGGCACCACGCCCCTTCGCCGTGTCTTGATTCCTTTCAATGCGGCGCGACAGCGTCGCGTTCTTGAAGATTCTTCCTCGGCGTGGCGCGACTGCACCGCGTAAAATATTTTCACGATCATCCGCGTGGTGCGACGGCACCACGCCACCTTGCTTCCACCCGCAAGATAAATCAACACGAACGATGGAGGGGGGTTTCGGCCGTGTTCATGCGGTTCGGCCCCCCTCACGTTAAAATAATAACGCAACTTAAAACATTCAAAAGTCTCATGTTTGACATGAAAAATCCATGATCAAGAAAAGGAATAAATAAATATTGAATCAACAACCCCTACCTCGGGTATAAGATTGAAGATTTGACAACGTCCCGCGGAAGACAACGTCGCGGTGGTCGGGCGTCGCGGTCGTCGTTCGTCAATCCGTTGACGAAGAGATATGCCCGAAGAGTTACGTCGTTGGTGAATCTTCGTATGCTGACGAAGAAGGTCCGAGGAGGAAGCGGTGTTCTCTTTCGTTGACACGGGAGACGAAGAAGAGCGGAGCGGCGTTCTTCGTCGGAAATTGAGCGTTCTTCGTCAAGTCTTGAGGAAAGTCAAATAATAAAGAAAACAACGAACTCAAGAACCTCTACCTCAATAGTCGCATGTTGACGTAGTCGTGAAATATCGGTGTCGATTCCTTTGACGTCGGAGGAAGAGTCGTTGTCGATGGCGTTCGTCGCGGAAAACCGTCGCGGAAGAGATGACGCGGAAGAAGTACGTCGCGTCGCGGATATGGCGTCGCGGATGGACCGTGTTCTTCGGCGGAGAAGTTCTTCGTTGAAGAACGACGTTCTTCGCGTTCTTCGTCGAGTTTGAAGAAGAAGAAGAGCTCTCCACCTCTCAATAAGACAAACAAATAACCCAAAATAAAATAAGCTACACCTTATTTTATTTTTACTTTGCCAACCTTTCAAAATTCAAAAGTTGAATTCAATACATTAATTAAAACTAGAGTTGACAAAATTAAGTGAAGAGATAGGTTGGCAAGAAATAAAGTAGGGAAGAGTTACATAATTAAGAGGGGGTTTAGAGGGGTTAGGGAATTTGAAAAGAATTAGGGGTTCGTGTGGGCCCCACCACACTTAATCCTCCCAAGGGAGGTTAAGTGGGTGTGGGTCCCACTTCCAACCTCCTTTGATAGGTTTTAAGAAGTTATAATAAAATTTGTTCTACACAAATTTTATTTAACTCAACTAAAAACCCCAAAAAATTAACTTTCAACCCGCAACAAACGCAACTCCCGAAAAGGTCTCTTTAAGCGAATATCGGCGCTGCGAGTTCATCGGTGCCCTCAGATTTCAATTCTGAGCACCGGATCAAAAGTTAGGAATTCCCGCTCGTTCGTTCACTGAACGTACCCGAGCCAAACTTCGGAAATTAATTCCGGGCACTCCGGGCCTCGGAATCAGGTGCCGTCTGAAACCGCGCTCTTGTAAAATTCTAAAGAAAATTAAGAAAAAATTTCCCTTGAATTTTACGGGTCTTTACATTACTCCCACCTCAGGGCTTTACGTCCCCATAAAGATACAACAAAAACTAGGGAAACAAATGAGGGTACTGAGCACGCATCTGAGCCTCCCGCTCCCATGTGCTCTCCTGGAGATTCTCGTGCTGCCATCTGATGCGCACAAGAGGAATCGATCACCCACGCAGGACCCGCTATTGTCGATCCTCTATCTCCACTGGGACCTCCGTAAAAGTCGCCCCATCGTCAACGTCAAGCTCCCCATGATCAATGATGTGCGTCGTGTCGTGCACGTATCTCCTCAGCTGAGATACGTGGAAGACGTCGTGCACCCGATGCAACTGAGGTGGTAGAGCCAGGCGATAAGCCACCTCACCAATCCTGCTGAGAATATGGAAAGGTCCGATGAAGCGCGGAGATAACTTGCCGCCTCGGCCAAATCTCCAAATACCACGTCGAGGTGAGACCCGCAAGAAGTCGTGGTCGCCATCCTCGAACTCCAGTGGCCTCCGCCTCCTGTCAGCATATGACTTCTGCCGGCTCTGAGCTGTCCTCATCCGCTCCTGGATGACCTGGACCTTCTCTGTCGTGGCCTGGACCATCTCCGGTCCCACCAGTGCTGACTCCCCAGGGTCTGTCCAGCACAAAGGAGATCTACATGGTCGGCCGTACAACACCTCGTACGGTGCCATCCCGATGGTGGAGTGGTAGCTGTTGTTGTACGTGAACTCCACCAAAGGTAGGTGGTCCTCCCAGCTACGACCAAAGTCGAGGAAACATGCGCGGAGCATGTCCTCGAGAGTCTGAATGGTCCTCTCCATCTGACCATCCGTCTGAGGGTGAAAAGCTGTGCTAAGACGTAGCTGCGTCCCGAACGCCTCCTGTAACCCCTTCCAAAGCCGGGAAGTAAAGCGGGCATCTCGATCGGAAACGATAGATGATGGCACGCCGTGGAGCCGCACAATCTCCTGAACGTAGAGACGTCCCAAGCTCTCCACTGAGCCCTGCTCTCTGATGGGTAAGAAGTGTGCCGACTTGGTGAGTCGGTCAACAATCACCCAGATGGAGTCGTGACCTCTGGAAGTGCGTGGAAGTCCAGTCACGAAGTCCATAGATATGCCGTCCCACTTCCACTCCGGAACCTCCAAGGGCTGTACCAAGCCTGCTGGTACCTGATGCTCTGCCTTCACCTGCTGACAGGTAAGGCATCGAGAAACGAACTCTGCTACAGCCTTCTTCATACCCGGCCACCAATGCTGTCGTCTGAGGTCCTGGTACATCTTCGCCACTCCAGGATGTACCGCTAAAGGGGAAGTGTGAAACTCCCTCAGCACTTCCTCTCGCAATACGACTGGTACCATGGTACGTCCTCTGAAAAGGATGTCGTGCTCTGCTCCAAGGGAGAAACCATCAGGTGCCTGTCCCGAGGATATCTGTGCACGCCGTGTCTCACAGTCAACGTCCCCGTGCTGTGCCTCCCTGACTCGCTGCAGTAGTGGAGGAGTGACTGTGAGAGACTGAAGAAAGGCTGCTCCATCTCTATCCACGAAGGATATCTGCAAAGAGGCTAGCTGCTCCGTCGCCTCCTCGAGTAGCTGAATGCCCATCCTCCTGCTGAGGGCATCGGCTACTACGTTCCCCTTCCCAGGAGTATAGACTATCTCAAAGTCATAGTCCTGGAGGAACTCGAGTCATCGCCGCTGTCTCAGGTTCAGGTCCTTCTGCGAGAAGATATACCTGAGACTCTGATGATCGGAAAAGACTGTAAAGCGCTCGCCCATCAGATAGTGTCGCCATGTCTTCAGAGCGAAGACCACTGCTGCTAACTCCAGGTCATGGGTAGCGTAGTTCTGCTCATGCGGCCTCAACTGATGTGATCCATAGGCGATCACTGCCCGCTCCTGCATCAGAACACATCCGAGTCCGGTCCCTGATGCATCGCAGTAGACTACGTACCCTACTCCCTCCTCAGGCAACCTCAAGATAGGTGCGCTAGTCAATCTCTATCTCAGCTCCTGGAAGCTCTGCTGACAACTGTCTGACCACACGAAGGGTTTCCCCTTCTTCGTCAAAGCTGTGAGTGATGCCGCAACTCTAGAGAAGTCTGGAACGAATCTCCGATAGTATCCAGCTAGTCCCAAGAAACTCCGAACCTCAGTCACGCTCCTGGGTGGCTCCCATGCTAACACAGCCTCAATCTTCGCGGGATCCACTGCAACTCCCGCCTCAGAGATAACGTGTCCCAAAAAGTGGACCTCACGTATCCAGAACTGGCACTTCGAGAGCTTACCATAAAGCTGGTGCTCTCGGAGTGTGTCAAGAACAACTCGCAAGTGATAGGCGTGCTCCTCCTCTGTCGTAGAGTAAATCAGTATGTCGTCGATGAAGACCACGACAAACCGATCGAGGTATGGCTGAAAGATCCTGTTCATGAGAGCCATGAACACTGCTGGAGCATTGGTTACACCGAAAGGCATAACCAAGAACTCATAGTGGCCATACCGACATCTGAAGGCTGTCTTCTGCACATCCTCGTCTCTGACTCTGAGCTGATGATAGCCTGACCTGAGGTCTATCTTCGAGAACCACCGTGCTCCCTTGAGCTGATCAAAGAGGTCATCAATCCTCGGTAGCGGATACTTGTTCCTCACTGTCACCTGGTTCAGGCGACGATAGTCAACACAAAGTCGAAAGCTCCCGTCCGCCTTCTTGGCAAACAATATCGGGGAAGCCCAGGGTGAAACACTGGGTCGGATGAATCCCTTTCCCTGCAAGTCCTCCAACTGTACCCGTAGCTCTCGAAGCTCGGCGGGGGCCATCCGATATGCTGGAGTGGATATCGGGGCTGTCCCGGGGTACAAGTCAATATAAAAGTCTACCTCTCTGCGAGGAGGTAGCCCTGGAACGTCGTCGGGAAAAACGTCCGCAAACTGATCCACCACTGCAGGAAAACCAGGACTCCACACGTCAACTGCTCCAAGGATAATGCTAGCCAACTGATGAGTGATGGGCTGTCCTCTCCTCCGCGGAAGTCCATCCTGTGCTGCTAAGGCTCCCTTCTCGCCGGTGAAGGTGAACCTGCTCCCGTCGGTGCGTACACAACGCACCTTGCGCCTAAAACAGTCAATCTGTGCATGGACCGTAGATAGCCAATCCATGCCCAAGATGACATCGTAAGACCTCGACGCTGCTACAAGAAGATCCCAGCCGAAGCTCTCGCCTCCTAGAGTAATCTCACACTGCCGGCACCAGTGCGTAATCGTCGAGTCTGCTCCCGTAGGAGTCTCTAGCCGTAAGGATCGAGCCAACGGCTCTGTCGGAATCTCCGAGCTCCGAACAAGGGCAGCGGATATGAAAGAGTGACTCGCTCCTGTGTCTATAAGAACTGCAGCAAGGGTGGAATAGACACAGATAGTACCTCGAATCATCTCGGGTGCGCCGTGGTCGTAGGCCTCTGCTGCCTGGAGCTGTGCCTGTCGCTGCCCGCCAGCTCCCTGTGGTCGGGGTGGACCTCCTGGTGGTGGTGGTGGTAGAGCCTCAAAGCGTCGGCCACCACCAGCTGCTCGCCCAGCTCCTCTGCCTCGTCCGCCTCCTCCCTGCGGACCGCCACGGTCGACCCTCTGCCTCTGCCTCGGTGGTCCATCAACTGACTGCTGCTCCTCGGCACGGCGGGTCGGGCAGTCACGAGCCATGTGGCCCTGTCCGCCGCACGAGTAGCACTGTCTGCCTCTCGGAAGACTGGCTCTGCGCTGTGTGCCCCGCACTGCTGAGCCAGTGCCCTGAGATCGTCGGCCTGAAGGTCTGGTCTGTCTGGACCCCTGAATCATCCGTCGACTGCCTGCTGCAGATGACTCTGCCACGTGTCGCCCTGCGGTGGGTCGTTGTGCTGGTGTAGACTCAGCAAGGAAGCTCTCGATCAGAAGGGCCCGCTCCAGTACTCCTGTCTGAGTCGGTATGCTGAGGGAGATCAGCGATGCCCTGATCTCGTGTCTCAAACCCTGCTCGAAGGTCCGGGCCCGGAAGAATGGGTCCCGTACCATGTCGGTCGAGTAGCGCGAGAGATCGGTAAATCTCGCCGAGTACTGAGCGACCGTCATGCTGCCCTGCCGCAGCTGTAGAAGCTCCTGGATACGCACCGCACGAAGGGTGGCTGGGATGAACTCCGAGCGGAAGAGGCTCTCAAAGTCCGTCCAAAGTAGAGATGCCTCATCGTGCACCTGGAGCATCAAGCTCCACCATCGTCCTGCTGCTGCGTGTAGTAGGCTCGCAGCGAGGATCACCATGAGGTCTGCTGGTGTCCTCACTAGCCTAAACACTCGAACCACTGCCTCCAGCCAGTCCTCTGCTGCCTGGGGATCCGTCTCCCCGCGAAACCTGGGCGGTCGCTGGCGCTGAAACTCATGCAGTGCGCTGAGGCGACGTGCATCGTCAGCGGCTGCTGCTGGAAGCATCGGGGGATCGGCGGGTAAAGCTACCGCCGGTGCCACTACTGGAAAAGGGCCCTGCACCGAGGCCTCGTCGCTCGGTGGGCTGTCGTCTGGCTCGACTCTCGGAACCCTAGCTGGCTGCCGTCGTGGGGCCATCCTGAAAAGGAAACAGGTGCGCCACGGTCAGAACAGTATACCTGGTGAGCTGATATAAGTAATCACAAAGAAAACTTTGAAACACACACGCAATCAATGTTTTCGTGCATTAAGTCGGAAATCAGAAGTCAGGGTCTTGGTGTACGGATACGTCGGCCGCCACACCAACACTGGACTCCCTGGACTAATAACCACACTCAATACGCCAAACATTATTGCTTCACATAGAAAAGATCAGAGTTCGCGGTAGAACCGAACTCCTCTGATACCAATTTGTCACGACCCGCCCTCGGGGTCTGTGCCGTGACTACCCCAAGCCCGCCTTCCATAGGCCAGGGGCTGGCGACTAGCACCAAGGCGTAAATCCCAGTAAATTGGGAAGGCATTGCCTTTGAAAAGTAAACATCACCACAGAGTAAGCAAGCGGAAAGTAAACACTAAACAAAAGCAGAGTACAACTGAAAGTGCGGAAAAGTAAATGGGCCAGTATACAAACCCAAACTGAAGGTAAAGTACAACTCGAAAGGGAAAACAGCAACTGAAAAGTAAAAGCCGCTACTCTGAGCTGTCCACTGGAAATCCCACCTGAAGGGTGAGTACAGATAACTCCTCTGCTCCACGGGTCCCGCCGTCTGCTCTGTGCACGTCCCGCCCAGTGGTCCACCTCCGAGTACCGTCCCGCTGTGCAAGCCTCAGCTAAGGTCAACGCTGTCCGTCGTCTGCAACCAACACAACGTAGTGCGGGCAAAGCCCGTGCAGGGGTGAGTATAAGCTACACAGTAGGGACCCCGAGACCCCTGAAGGTCTCTCAAAATCCACAAAGGATAAACCACGAAGAAAGGTACAATCACGAAGTAACAACCGACACTGCTTAGGTATATGCCCATACATATACCTAAGTCATCAATTAAATTACGCTCCAACCTCCGAGCCCAAGTACAACTCAGTCCACGCAGGAAAGTATACGTATTCCACGTAGGAAAGCAAAACATAATCCACACAGGATTGCACAACACAATCCACACAGGAAAGAAACAGGATTCAGCTCACACAGGTATACTTCTTCAAGGACGATAAAGATGATCACTGATCCATCTAAGTCGTCGGACCCACGAAGGATCGATAGGTAACTAACCCCCGCAAAGACCCACACAGGATCGGGCCCACACATGACCTGTAGGCGCTGGCTCACACAGAACCGCTAAGCGCAAGGACCCACACAGGATCGGGCCCACACAGGACCTGTAGCACTGATCCACGTAGGATCGCTGAGTGCTGTAGTCGTCGTCGTCGAATCCACACAGGATCTCTGTACTGTCGTCGTCGTAGTCACAGTAGCAGTAGTAGTCGTAGCAGTAGAACAGTCGCAGCCAGCACTAGGGTTCCCGCACACAGCTAGCTCGTTCGGAGGGTCCGCTCCACGAGCCGAGAGGCTGATACATCAACTGTCATAAAGACCAGAGTTGATGTATCCAAAAGTTCCGTATCGACAAAAGGAACTCAACGCAACAGACGGCGCGTCGATCGGACGCCCGGTCTGAGAGTTATTGGCATTTTCGTCTCCGGGGCCCGGTTGATTTTTAAGGCAAAACCAACCCGACCATACTCCACCTGCGTCCAAACCTCGGGCGTAGTATTCCAAAAGATCTGTCTCACTAAGAGGAACACAACGCGACTGACGGCGCGTCAATCGGACGTTCGTAGCTCAAGATATGAGCGTTTCCGCTCCGAAAGCCCGGTTGGTTTCGTGAACGAACCAACCCGGACGAACTCAAAGTAATCTGAAACCTTGAGTGCGATATACCGAAACGACCGTCTCGATCCAAGGATCGTGTTGCCGCTGACGGTTCGTCGATCGGAGGTCCGAGGCTCAGGTTATGGGGCAAAAACCAAATCTGGTTCGAAACGGGGGGGTCCGGGTCCGGGCCGACCCGGCCCGACCCCCCCCCCCCCCCCCGGGGCGGCGCGGCGGCCGGCGGCGGCGGCGCGGGAGGCCGCGGCGGCTGGCGCCTGGCGCCGCACGAGGGTGGCACGCGGGGGGCTAAGCCCCCACTTCTTGGGAAGGACGGCGCGGCAACATGCCGCGCCCATATTTTAAAAACGCCCCCCCCCCCCCACGTGGGGGGGCCTGTTTGAGCGGAACCGGGGGGCTGCTACCCCCCCTTTATGGAACCGCCTCCCCCCTCTTAAAGAGGGGGGTTTTATTATGACGGTCGGGGGATTAATTCCCCCGGTTTTAAGGACTTCCGGCCGGCCAGCTGGCCGGCCGGTTTTCTCCAACGGACCGGAAATTTCCGGTCCCCCCTTCGGCTTCCGACGCCGGCGGCCCGGCCGCCGGTCTTCTCTTCCGCCGCGGCCCGGAACCGGCCGCGGTCTCCTCATCCCGCCGCGGCCCGGATCCGGCCGCGGTGTTCGTCGTCCGGCGCGGTGCGACGGCACCACGCCCCTTCGCCGTGTCTTGATTCCTTTCAACGCGGCGCGACAGCGTCGCGTTCTTGAAGATTCTTCCTCGGCGTGGCGCGACGGCGCCGCGTAAAATATTTGCACGATCATCCGCGTGGTGCGACGGCACCACGCCACCTTGCTTCCACCCGCAAGATAAATCAACACGAATGATGGAGGGGGGTTTCGGCCGTGTTCATGCGGTTCGGCCCCCCTCACGTTAAAATAATAACGCAACTTAAAACATTCAAAAGTCTCATGTTTGACATGCGAAATCCATGATCAAGAAAAGGAATAAATAAATATTGAATCAACAACCCCTACCTTGGGTATAAGATCGAAGATTTGACAACGTCCCGCGGAAGACAACGTCGCGGTGGTCGGGCGTCGCGGTCGTCGTTCGTCAATCCGTTGACGAAGAGATATGCCCGAAGAGTTACGTCGTTGGCAAATCTTCGTATGCCGACGAAGAAGGTACGAGGAGGAAGCGGTGTTCTCTTTCGTTGACACGGGAGACGAAGAAGAGCGGAGCGGCGTTCTTCTTCGGAAATTGAGCGTTCTTCGTCAAGTCTTGAGGAAAGTCAAATAATAAAGAAAACAACGAACTCAAGAACCTCTACCTCAATGGTCGCACGTTGACGTAGTCGTGAAATATCGGTGTCGATTCCTTTGACGTCGGAGGAAGAGTCGTTGTCGATGGCGTTCGTCGCGGAAAACCGTCACGGAAGAGATGACGCGGAAGAAGTACGTCGCGTCGTGGATACGGCGTCGCGGATGGACCGTGTTCTTCGGCGGAGAAGTTCTTCGTTGAATAACGACGTTCTTCGCGTTCTTCGTCGAGTTTGAAGAAGAAGAAGAGCTCTCCACCTCTCAAGAAGACAAACAAATAACCCAAAATAAAATAAGCTACACCTTATTTTATTTTTACTTTGCCAACCTTTCAAAATTCAAAAGTTGAATTCAATACATTAATTAAAACTAGAGTTGACAAAATTAAGTGAAGAGATAGGTTGGCAAGAAATAAAGTAGGGAAGAGTTACATAATTAAGAGGGGGTTTAGAGGGGTTAGGGAATTTGAAAAGAATTAGGGGTTCGTGTGGGCCCCACCACACTTAATCCTCCCAAGGGAGGTTAAGTGGGTGTGGGTCCCACTTCCAACCTCCTTTGATAGGTTTTAAGAAGTTATAATAAAATTTGTTCTACACAAATTTTATTTAACTCAACTAAAAACCCCAAAAAATTAACTTTCAACCCGCAACAAACGCAACTCCCGAAAAGGTCTCTTTAAGCGAATATCGGCGCTGCGAGTTCATCGGTGCCCTCGGATTTCAATTCCGAGCACCGGATCAAAAGTTAGGAATTCCCGCTCGTTCGTTCACTGAACGTACCCGAGCCAAACTTCGGAAATTAATTCCGGGCACTCCGGGCCTCGGAATCAGGTGCTGTCTGAAACCGCGCTCTTGTAAAATTCTAAAGAAAATTAAGAAAAAATTTCCCTTGAATTTTACGGGTCTTTACAATCCTAATCGTACAAGGTTCTAAATATTAATACATACCATTTAGATTAGGAAAACTATTTTATAATAACCAGGGACTTCTTGTAGGCTAGTGGTAGGTAATAAAGGCATGTCTCACTATGGTTGTGGGTTCGATTCCTGCAGCTTTTTCCGACACGACGGGTTATCCCCCAACCTGCAGGTTGTCCTTTTCCTAAAACTATAGTATTATAATATTCTAAAAATAATCTTCAGAAATTTTTTAACCTTAAAAAATACTATCCAAAGTTCAACTTAATCCATTCCAACCTTTATAGTTATCCAAAATACACATGTCCAGACTTTCTCTAAAAGGTCTCTAAATTCCAAAATCAATTGTAACATTATATTCCCCAAACAAAGTAAAGTTTCTCTTATTGTCACATACTAAAAATATGATTACATTCATCCTATTAAAACCTTAATGAAAACAACAAGTACTGCAGTACAATCCTTATATATATCACATTATTCTTATAAACAGAATATAATCCTTGAGTCCAAAAGAACCAATACATTAATTATTCCACTTCAAATGTAGTAACAAAAGGGAAGGAAACAATGCGGCCCATCATCTCGCGGGCTCAGGCCCCTTCGATGTTAACCAGCTATGGCTGGACAATTTCCCTTCATGGCTCTGCTTATGTACGGCTGCTGATCTTCATCATTAATATTATCCTTCTTTCTTCTCAAAAAAACATAATATTAGCCTTGATCCCTTAGTCTTTTATGAGGAAAGTTTCCATGACACTTAGGACATTCATTTTCATAATTCCTCATTTCCCTACAATTGTAGCATTCAACATTGATAGGCTCTTTCTTTCCCTTGCAATCACGAGCCTAGTGACCTTTTTCTCCACATTTATAACAAACTCTCATTCCTTTTAGGCCATTACCAGGGTGATTCTTCCCACAATTATCGCATAATGGAAAATCCTTATTTCCCTTTTTCCCTTTATCTGTCTCTTGTTCCACCGTTCTCTTCTTCTCTTGCTTTACTTTATGGTCATATGATTTAGAGAATTCCTTTTCTATCTTGATAGCACACGAGACTATATCTTCATACGTTGAGAAAGATTGTGATACTAAAGGTCGACGGAGAAATGGTTTTAACCCATCAAATAAATGATCAATCTTACTTCTTTGGTTACGTATATAATCTGCTGCATACCTCGCTAACCTTGTAAAGTTGGCCTCATACTTTGCGACATTCTCATCCTCCTTTTGTCTTAGACTCAGAAATTGTCTTTCTTTATCTGTTCGATGGTCATGAGGAAAGTATTTTTCTAATAAAATATCTTTGAACTCCCTCCATTCCATATTTTATACTTCATCATCTTCCTTTTTTTGTAATCAATGACCACCATTGATCAGCATATCCAGTGAGGCAGTAAACTGCCATGATAACCATTTCTCTTTCACTACTCCCTACGGCTTGGAATATTTTCTCTAAGAAATTTATCCATTTCTCAGCTAATAAGGTATTTTTACTCCCATTGAATGTTGGTGGTTGTTGCCTCATGAAACGATCTAACATTGATCCTCCACGTTGCGGATCAGGGTGCTCCATACGAGTAAGGTTATTATTCATAACCTCGGTGAGTTGTCCCAGTATGGTGATAAATTGATCAGCACCAGTTGTATCACTAGCTCCACTATAATTATCTTTAGTAGGAGGGAAATCCATACATGGAGTGCGTGCATTGATACGATTTCCATTCCTTCCACTAGGCTCCATTTCTAAACAATTTCATAAACTAGATTAGTTTATGAATCGAAATACATAATAACAAACTTTCAAAACAATTAACATAAATTGAACTATTTATGGATATAATCCATAATCATAAAAATGTTTTCTTTGAGGAAGAATATACTCATAAACCCTTCATAATGGTTTGTAAAGAAAATGAGAATTATCCTAAGCATATCCCCCAAGAGTGTCGTAACCAAGAGTACAGCAAGGCTCGTTGTCATGCACCAGTTCCCATTCGAGTTAAGCTCAAAGTGGTGTTTTCGGGTTTTACCCCTAGGTATATCTATTCCAGAGCCGCCTCTACCTTCTCGTATCTAGACAGGGATGTATTGCTCAGAAAACTCACAAAAATCTCTATAATACCAAAATTCTAGGAAGTTCTTCTATACTAATCCTCCAAGTCTGTCTTAGGACTATGTGCCCTAATCAAAGTTTATCTAAATCTTGCTTCCAAGGTTAGTACTAAACTTCTCTGATACCAACTATAACGCCCCGACCCCAGTTACATAGAGTCGGTGCATTATTACGTAACCTTTGCATGATCACAAAATATCAAGTCTCTAATGACCGATTAGTTTAGTATCCTCGGAAACACTAGATACATTCATAAACATTACATTACATCATAAAGTGAAAAACTAAAATAACATGGTCTCCATAGTCCACACTCATTTCCCCTTCCGACTATCCCTGCAGGTCATTCATAAAATACTTCTTCACATCCTGGAAAAATTAAAACATTGAAAGGGGTGAGCTCAGATGCTCAGTAAGGATAACAATATAGCAGAAACTTTAATAAATAAACATAAACATTTAAGGAAATGTATAACGGAAACAAAAGCCTTTTAAACATGAACTTCAGCATAATATGGCAAAATAATCTGAAATAATGCCATTTACTTATTCACATGGATATTCTACTAGTCAAATAATCACATGCAATATCAATAACCACTTTCATAATGATGGAATGCATAATGCCAGACTATCATAACCACGTAGCCAAGGCCTCGTGCCAAGACTACAAATAAGATTTTGTCAAGGCCTCATGCCAAGACACTAGTTTGTCTCATGAGACCTACCGATGCATCAAGGATCTATAGCGGGCTCCACCCCTCACTTATTAAGTCCAATGCATTCCTCATATGAACAGGTTTAAACATATCATAAATCATAACATAATCGTATCGAATAAAACATGCATAAAGGAAACATAAAATTTCCACATTTCAATCACAAGATATCAATACAACACATTGATATAATATAAAACATTATCAAAACCATTAAAACATTGTATTTATTTTTTATTTAAAAAATGGTATGGCTTGTAGAGGAAGCTGAAACACGAATAATGGTCACGGCGGCGGAGAAGTCATTGTCGCTGCATACGTAAGACAAAACATTCTTTTTGTACTTTAGTGAAAACCCTTCATATAAAAATATTCCTTTTGAATAAAATTAAAATTCAAAGGGGTTTATACACCGTATAAAATAAAGTTGTGTATAAAACAAAATATGTCTCAATGAAAGGATATTGAGACGATATCCCTTACCTTGTGTCTGACTTGACTCGACCGTTCTTTAATCTCCTGAATAATAAACTAGAGTTAATTTCTAATTTCTTAAGAACCTTTTTCAAGTTTATTATGCCTTTTATATCACTTATTACCATGTTATTAACATTATGTAATTATTTAAGTTAGTAACGGTCATTTTTTCAATCTTTGGTACTTGAGTCAAAAATAAACTTCTTATAATTACAAGTTGTTCATGTGGTAAAATATCCATTATATCCAGAATTATATTCATGATATAGATATCATATATATCATATATAACTAGTATATATATGCATTTATAATATTACATAACATTTAGAGGTATGAAATGAAATGCACTGTTCATGGAGATGGTAAGCCGTACGTACGCATGAACGCTACTTTCATTTCTATTTCATATTTAATGGAATGAAATCATAATGATATAAAGGTGTATTATAATTCCAGTATAATATCATATATAATATCATTTTCTCTATCCTTTACACATCCTACATATGGCATTCACGATTCAAATCACTTTGAGGGGGTGGTAGTCCGCAGTTCCTAAAATGGAATTATCGCGTTTACCCATAATGGAAATCATAAAGTTATGACATAAATGAAAAATAAAGAAGCATAAAGAAAACATAAACATAATATATATCATATATAAATATAGTTTCATCTTAATGGCCAACATGATAGGTGTTAAAAGAATATTGAACAATCATCGTTTTGTGAGGCAGTAATTCGCCACCCACAGAAATAGTGTGTTCTTTAACCATTAGACGAAGGTATGTGTAATTTTAAATCAAATAATTCTCTTAAAAACATCCTAGTATATTGAATATACTGTTTTTGTTACAAAATAAAGGAATTAAAAGATTTTAAGGGGTTGGAGAAGCAAAATAAAACAAAAGAACATAAGAGAAGACATTACCTTAAAATCGGGTAACTCTTTTTTATTTGAGCCAAAGGCATCCTTGCGAAGACTTCTTCCCAAAGTGAGGCTTCTAGGAGTAATAGAGGGAAGTTTAGAGAGTATTTGGGAAGATTTTGGCTGATCAAAATGGCTTTGAAGGTGTGAATAAGGTGGAAGAGGTGGGGGTCTTTAATAAGAGGAGAGGAGAGGCACTCTTGGAATGTCATGAAATGATACATTATTATGAAGTTCTTTTGGATTTCAAAGGTCCCAAAATTATATATTTCAAGGATAAGGTGATAAGGGTTCTAAATCCACCGATTAAATAGTTTTTTTACAAGTGTAAGTCTTGTATTTTACGTTATCTTTTCATTTTATTTAAATCGTTAATTAATGCAGTAATCGCTGCATCATCATGGTGTCATAAAACATTTAATTTATTTAATGCCTAAAAATTATAAAAAAAATTACCATGATGTAAGAAATAGTTTTATCTTTCCAATTAATATTTATAGTCTAAAAGTTAACTTATATACCCCATGTAATAATTGTTTTGGTAAAACAACACATGTTTGTGACAATTTTATTTTTACTTTAAATAAAAAGTTATTAATGTCATTTTCTTACCCAAGTTGCTCCATGGGGTCCCCAAGTTGACCCATGGATTGTCTTGGTCATCCATGTCTCATCCAATAAGTTTAGGACAAGTGTAAAGGTAATTTCATATTATTATAACATTATATTTACCTTAAATTGCACTAATTGCCTTTAATCACGATTAATAAAACTTCAATGATACTATTCACCAAAAATTATTTTCATCTCATTGAACCACATTTTACTTACTAATGACAACCATGTATGTCCTATTTTTTAAATTCAATTCACAGAAGTGGTAAAGTTTCATTTAAAGGAAAAATTAGTTTTTTAACTACCACTTAGTGGTTTCACTATTCATCAAAAATTGAAGTTTCTCAGAACAATACCAAAAAATCATCCTAAGATGTAATTGATATTCTGAATTAAAAAATGATTTCTATTTTAAAAAATTCTAAAAATATAAGTTTCATTTATTAATTTTATAATTAATTCCCTGTTGTCAAAACAAATAGCATGTTTTTAAGAAACAATATCAATTAAAAGATTAACAATTGTTTATGTCCAATTTCAAAGTGAAATTAATTCTAATGAACACCATTGGATAAAATGGTAAAATTATATTATAATTATACTTTAAAACCACTCAATATTATAATTTATCACTATAAATTATTTTGATTAAAAATGTTGTTTTTAAGTATTTTTCACTATTCATCGAAAATTGGAAGTTCTCGGAAAAATACCAAAAATTCAACATAGGCTAATTTCAATATTATGAATCCAAAAATGAAGTCCATTCTAAAATATAAAATTTATATAATTTCAAAAATTGTGTATTACTATTCATAACGGCTACTTTTATTGGTCACGGTGTGTTAGAATCTTGAACTTGCGTACAATGCAAACTATTGCATTATTGAAAGAGAAGTGTACCGTGGAAGCTTGGGGTGTTACACTCCTCTTACTTGTTTTTGGCAGATTAGTGGTCTTTTAATCACCCTACAATGATTGGATGAACCCAAGGGTTTTTATTTGGCTTATTTATTATGTGTATTTTGTTTCTAAGGCGTACAACGAGCCTTTCGGGTCATGTTCGCACTTATTCCGGCATCCTATACCAAAGGAAAAGCGGATTGGTTCTGATTCAGTTTTTTGCCGCCATATGAGGTGATTTTCCTTCTACTTCATCATCTTTCCTATTTTATTTAGGGTTGTTTAAGTGATATTAAAGTTCTAGTCATTGATTTATAGTGCATTGGGCCTTTATTGTGCCTTTTTAGGTAGTTTTTTCTTTGTTCTTAATTATTTCTCAATTTATTGTTAGGGATTTGATATTTTTTGATCTTATGATATTTTAATTTAAGTGATTTTAATCATGTCATGGTGGTTTTGATACCCTAGTGTTGTTTGTAGTGTGTTGGGTCATACTTTAGGTGTTTTTATGTTTTCAGGACTAAGGCAACATACCTATTTCTGTATAGGTAATTATGTATATAAATATATATATTAGTTCCCTCGTTATGTGTATATTCACCCATGGTTGTGAATATATATGTATGGGGTTAGGTTTGACTCTGTATATATATATAAAATTAATACATAGGTAAGTGGATACGGGTGTATGCATATAAGAATATATGTAAGGATCCCCTTTCACATATTAATGGGACATGTGAATATGTGCATAGGGAATAGGTTTCCTTATATGTATGCGAAGTTGGATATGCTCAGTGGGGGTAGCATCAGCTTCAAGCTAGAAAGCTACAAGGGATGAAGTTTTTGGAAGGATTCCTCTTTTATATAGGGTCCATTTCCTTACCCCTTTAATTTTAGTAATGCATTAATTAATTACTTAATGCGCCATTCTTAGTTTTTAATTAATGTGGTTCGTTTTTCAGTTTAAAGGCTTCCTTGATAAATTTAGTGAAATGCATAAAAGTGATATATTTTTGTTTGATAACAAAGTCACAATTTTGTAATAAAACCCCTCCAATGGCGGTGCACTTCCTTCAAGATAAAAATGTAGAGATGGAATTTTATTCTACCTTCCTTATTGTCAAGTTGATTTCTTTATTCTTGAGTTATAATTGATGAATGAAATTTTTAGGTGCTTGATCCATCATAATGTAGTTTCTATGTCTCAATGAGTTAAATGATGTTTTTTAAGTTAATGAAATGGTTAAAATGAATTAGGAAAGTTGGTACCATCCATTAAGGTAATAAAATTGAACCCTTTGAAACTTGTACCTTAAAATAAATTTTCCATATTAAGGAAAATTAGGTGAGAGTGATCTTTAGTTGGATGAATCGTACCAAATGGTATTCCTTGAAGACATGGTTTATCCATAATGAATTGTTTGATATATATTAAAATTGTATTGGCTTGTTCTATTGTGTTCGTTGTCGCATTTGCTTATGAATTAGGTCCCCCTTAATAATTCCTAAATTTGAACATAATCTTTTATCCCATGTGTGGTGCCTCCCACCAATGAAATATTTGAGGATTATTTTAATTCAATATGCCTTAAAAAATTTCTTGTTTCAAGTTACATGAGTACCTTTCTTTTTAATGAACTCATTATGCCTTGTTTGGTTCCCCTTGCTTGAGGCTTTTTAAATGGTTTGGATAGATTGTGACACTTGGTCAAGCTTGATAGCTTGAGATGATTAAATTTAATTGATGACGTATTAGAAAGAGGCATGTTGATTCCACATGCATATTTTTTAATTCATTGATTATGAAAGTCACTTTATTTCTTATGCCTTTGTTAGAGTCTTGAACCATATGAAATGCCTTTTTAACTTTACTAGGTTGGCAACTTGAGTTCCATGGGTTTACATGAAATTGTTTGAGGCTTATGACATGTATATTAAGACTCATACCTTTCTTGATCTATGATATATGCCTATCTTGTTGTTTTAATTGAATTCACGTTGAGGAGAGAATGTGGGTCCCGTATTAAGAACCCACAAATGGAATCTTCGTACTCAATAGGTTACAACACGACGCACCGGGGAAGAGATTTTTTAGGCTCTCCCAGAAGGGTCTCCTTCAAGCTTTTTATTATACCATTGGTTGATTTTAGTTCCCTAAGGGGAAACTGAGGATGTTTCCATTGGAAATATGGCTATAGAAATCCTCGGAAGATACTTGGTCCCTTACTTGAGATACCCAGGAAGGAATCATGGTTACCATACCATGAGAGATACTTGGACTTTTGAAAGTATTTCCTTGTATGGGCTTAGTGGATTTGGATATTTTTAATGGATGTACCATAGCTATACCTAATGGATGGGCTCTGAATCCACCACTGAAATTAATAGTTTTTAATGTAAATGCTTGAGATACATCCTTATTTATTATTATGTTTTTTTGTTTCACTTGATATTTTTCCATTACTTAACTAGATTACTTATGTGATAACATGAGATTTAGACCCCATGTTAAATAATAATATTAGGGATCTTCCTTACTTGTTTTTCCATGTTACTACTGGCCCTTGTTTATATATTCTTCCTTGATCGACTATACTTTTAATATTTACAACTTAGGCTGAAGCAGGTGGTATGGGGCAGGTGTCCTTTAGGAACCTGGACCAAGTGTCTATTATTAAATTGTTATCACTCTGCATTTATTTTAGATGACACACTTCTTAATTTTTATTGCATTTTATGGATTGTGATAGACATTATTGGTGTCATCCTACTGAGATTTATATCTTACATCCTCCTTAGGTACACTTGGTACCCACGTAAACCTTAAATATATAGTATTTAGGTTGTTTGTTGTATTTCTTGTGCATGGGAGTTATGAGAAAAGGACTGAACTGTATCTCGAGATACTCATGGAGATCACCCATGGGGGTTTTACATCTTTTCTTTATTATTATACTATATTGAAATCATCAAGTATTTTTTAATACTTTCTTTTATGTATCATTACCATTTCATGCATTCATCTTTTGTATAAACTGGCATTGTCCACTTTTATCAAATTGTTAATTATTATCTTCCACTGCTTTGAAAATTATTATTTTCTTCTTCTGCTACTATATATTTATTATATTCAATTATAACATTGTGAAACAATGATATGAGGGTATAGTCTCCCCACTATAACCTATTTATATCCTCGCTACTAGTTGGCACCCTCTAGCATACGAGGAGGTGCACATGAAGTCATGTAACCCACCAATCTGGCTGATGGTTTTTTGGTAAGCCAGGTCAGGATGTTACATTGCTGTAGACATGATATTTTTGAGTTGTTAAATCTATAAATCCTTGCCGATGAATAGAATTAAGTCCTACAATTGGTCTGTTTGACATATGATGATATTATACAAGTTACATGTATATCTCTATAGCTCCTAGGCATAACCATAACCCATGAATAGGTGTTTTATGGTCTTTTAAGCTCTCAATAATAGGTGACATGTTGAAATGAAGTACTGACCATCCTTCTTTATTTGATCATGTCTAGGTAATCATTTTTTTCATATTCTAAAATTTTAGAATAAATCATGACGGTTTTATAAAAGGTACCTTGAATTTCAAAATCCATTATGGTGGAGCAATGGATCCATAAAATTCTATCAAGTAATATTCTTTGGAATTAAACTAGCCATTTCTATTGGGTTTCTAAATAAGATTATTATCATTCATGAAATTGTATCTCTGAATGTCTATACTAGATTGAAAGAAAACAACATAATCAAGGTTTTTCTATGTGTAATAAGTTTATAAGTTTTCATATAGAGCATGTTTTGAGGTACATTAATGGTATCTTTAAGAGGAATATCAAGCCAGATGTTGTCCCAACAATTGTTGTTGGAATTCCTACTGACCAACCATTTAGAATTATTCATGATATCCTGAAAGCAGTGCTCAATAGAAGGGTAGAAATAAGGTGCAAGGTAATTCTTGTTCCCATTCCGCAACCTCCTTTTGAACTAATAAAATTATAAATAAAAATAACACTCATTAAAAGTCTAAGGTTCCATGTAATTTTTTTAATAATACCATCATTGAAGATATTAATATCCTTGATTCTATGACCCCCTATCTCAATGGGTTTGATAAAATCCTTCCAAGAAATAGTTATCATTTTTCTTTCATAGACTAACCCAGTCTATATGATTTTTCTGATCATGCATTGAAGATCACTAATGAGGCTTCTCACCCACCAAAAAAGAGAGGAGTAAAAAAATTTGGATGTAATCCCCATGTTAAAAAAGCACACCCTTCCATCTTGGGACATATCTTTCCCTTTCCACTTATCCAGTTGGTTGATGATGCTATAGAAAATTACCCCATGGTTTTGGATTCTTACCTTGCCCCAAAATAATGGAACACCAATTTTAGTGAATGGGAGATATCCTTTTTTTCACCCTATGAGTTCTAATGATTATATTTTTCTTTCCAATAGGTATTCCATAACCAAATATAATGAAGGATTTTCTCCAACTGATGGTCTTTCCAGCCTCTTCCTCATAATCTTCAAAAATGAATTTGAGAGATTATACGGTTTTTGTTGAAACTTTTCCAATGAGAAGTATATCATCAGCATAAAATAGATATAATAGATTAAAATAATCTCTTCCATCTTTTATTTTCATAAAAATTAAAATATAAGTAAGATCATTAATTTATCTACTCATATAATATTTATTAATAGAAAAAATAAGTCATGGGGTGGGTATCCTTGTCTAACATCCCTATTGTGTTGACAAAAAATCCTCTGGGGGTCCATATGTTGAGGCTGGACAACCTTGTAGAGGTAAGGGTGTTAATAAATAACCTGATAAAAGAATTCAAAAATCCATACCCCCCCCCCTTCCAAAGGAAAGGAAAAAACCAAATCTCCATTTAAGTTTATCAAAAACTAGTATCAATTTTGAGTGAAAAATTCACTTCCTTCATTTTACTCCTTATTAGGTTAACACATTTCTATGTAGTGAATAATCAGTCCTAAATACTTCTTCCCAGAACAAACCCAATCTAATTTGGGGTAATTTAATTTTTAATTACTCCTCCGATCTTGGACATAATGATATTACTGGTTATTTTTCTGATAGTGTTCCCAAGTTAAATGAACATAAAATATTTAATTTCAACTGCATTATATTTCATAGGGATTAGGGAAATAAAATATTAGATGATTCCTTAAGGCATGTATGTATGATTGGATAATTCCTTAACTGAATTTTCTATATCATCTAGAAAAATATTCTAATGGAACATGAAAATTATGTTGGTAAATCTATCCGGGCCAACATCACTTTCCATGTTAAGAAATAAAAGTGTTGATTTAACTTCTTCTTTGGAAGGAGGCATGATTAGAGTTTTATTTTGTTGCTCTTCAATGCATGGGGATATGTTATCAACCATATTTTGTGTGTTGTAAAACACATCATCATAAGAAAAACCATTGAAATAGTCCACCAATGCACTTGTGATTTCATTCTTAGATGTATATAGACATCCATTGATGTTAATGACATTATTCCCTACTATTTCCCTCTTCTACTTATACATCCTATAAAATAAATTCGAGTTCCTATCCCCATAATTCGTCCATTTAACATTTAATTGTTTTTTTACAACCTTTCTATGATAGTAATGAGGTCATCAAGCATGGAGAGATCCTTAAATTCTTCTTTAGAGGGGGTATTGTGGTGTTTATTATTTATTTTTCATTATGAAATATGTTCTTAAGCATCCATGATTTCTAGATAAATATTGGAGAATTATTTTATCCTTCATTACCTTACGATATTTTTTTAATAATTTAATTTTCAACTAAGGAACATAAGTGAGATTCTAAGGGACTCCATCCTCCAATATTCCAAAATAATTTCCTAGTAACTAGGAGTAAGAAGCCACACATTATTGAATCTAAAAGGTAAAGGAACTGGCCTTATTATCTAATAGGATAGTTCAACTATGATGGGTTTATGATTTGAGTGGTGTTTGGGGAGGGTGTAACCCGAGACCCCAATAATAGTTCTTAAATCATCCATTTATAAAAAACATATATCTATTTTACTTGTTTGTATTCAATTCATAGTGTACCTACTCTATGTGAATTCATCTCTAACAATTGGGAATTCAGAAAGACCACACTAATCAATGAAAGAAGTAATTAAATGTGAGAAATGGGAGTTTTGGAATGAAATGGAAAATACATTACAGCATAGCCTCTAGGATCCATGCCGCAACCCTTCCAAAATGGGTTATAGAACCCTCCTCCTTCGAAACATGACCAAAAACCTCCAGATATCTTTATACAACTCTATCAACAAACTTCTTTCAAGGTAATTGGTTATAAGGTATGATACATAATATTTTCCTTATTGTAAATACATGTACTTTTTTCAACTGATGGAAAATTTCAAATTTTATCAAACGGTGTCTTATAAAGTCCACCAAACAAAGTTTAATGAAGTCCATCAGATGATGTTTTACGAAATCTACTAGAAAAAATTTATCATATGGAGGAAAATGTTCTTTTTTAATGAACATTTATAAAGCATACTGGATGAATAACTTTATATGTCTCACCTGACAAACATTTATCATTATACAAGATAGAATCTACAAAAATTGTAATGATGATTTATCAAAATTACCATTAGAAAAAGATGTTGAGATAAACCTTTTAAGTGGGGAAGGAGTTATTTTTATTTCATTACAACAACCTCTAAGATATGAAAAAATATAACCTTTGGGAGTCATATTATAAATAAATATGTATTCAAGGATGGATTAAGCTTTTACATCTACAATGATCTAATGTATCCTTCAATTCTAGCAACCCCTTGTTACTTGAGAGAGCTTCAATCGTAAATTTCATAGAGTATTTCTCTTAAGTAATCCATTGTGAGGATTGTTTAAAATTCCTTAGTAAAATTTTATTTTCTATTCGGTTTGACTAATCTACTATGATCGATGTCTAATGAGGTTTAGGAAGGCATTGTTTTACTAATATTCTAATCTAGGGTTCCAAATTCTAGTGAAACATAAACTATACCAATATTTATATCAAGGGATTTCTTGGTGTAAGAAATACAAACCTTTACAGTTAGGTCAAGAATGTTGATAACTAAAGTCATGTTTATTTACTTTATTAATAGTTATAGTTAAAGTGTTTATATTCCTATAAAATTTTCAATAAGTTTTTATTGCATACTTTATATAAGTTTTACTTTAATCTTTTTACATGTTCATATATCTATTTTTTATGCATAAGAAAATGTTCATACCATTTATTATAATCTTTTCTAACTCTAATTATAAATTGAATCAGCATGAATCTTTCTATGATATACTTTCTTAAGTGGTTATGTAAAATTATAATTTTTATTTTAAAAACTACAATTCACCCCCCCCCCCCAATAGTAAAACACATACTTTTTTGATCCTATATTTTCTATCATATAAGGTTCTTAAATGTTATAAACAATTACAATAACATGTTTTTATAAAAAAATAGTGTATTAGTTTTTACGATGGAATTTTAATCCATTAGGACAATTCAGAACTTAATCCCAAGAAGAAAACAAATATTTAATGGTGTTTATTATGAGTACTCGAGATATCACATAAACACCTTCATTATAAATACTAGAGTAGACAACATTATTATTCAAAAATAATATTATGAAATTTCTGATAAGGATGTTGATAATTTTATATAAGAATAAAATTTAGAAGATCATATTAACTATAGAGTAAGAAATACATATTTATTATCTATGATAATAAATATCTATAATTATATTTATTTCTATGAAATAGTAAATAATATTTGAAAGTTACACATTTTGGAATTTCCAAAGTAGTTGAAACAAGAAGAGATATGTTAAGAGAATATTGTACATCTTTTGAATTTATATATGTATAATCATTAACAGAAATGAATAAATTTTTTATGACCATTATAAACATTCTATAATATTTTGGATATAAATACTTGATAGAAGAATAGTTTTTTGAGAAAATTATTGACATTATTATTAATTAATGGGAATATAAAAAAATTAAACTTAATGATACTAAGCACCTTACTAATATTAGTAAGGAGTATTTAGTTGGAACTCTCATGTTTTATGAGGTTAGATTGTAAAGGGATATTGAGAAATAGAAAAAGAGAAATGGTGTAGTTTTTTTCTCTAAATCTACAACAACTAAGATTGAAAGATCAACTAAAAATGTTACTAAATATACAAATAAGAAAATAGTGAAAGTTGAGATAGAAAGTAGTTCTTTATAACAGATTGAGAATGAAATTTTTCAGCTTGTTAATATAATTAATAATATTGTTAGAAAGAAATATTTCCAGTTAAGTAAAAGAAAAATTTGAAGGACATAAGTGATATGAAGGATTCTTCTAATATGATTAGCTATGAATGTAGGAAACTAGGACAAATCAAGCTAAATATTCCTTGACTAAAGAATAAGGATAATAAACATATAAATTCTAATAAGTTCTACAAGTATAAAGGTAAGAAAATTCTATAATATTTAGACACTTGGAGTGAAAATGTTAGAAAAAAACTCTTTATAAAACTCTTCATATGATAGTAGTGATAGTCAAAAGATCATGGGATCATATACTAGAATTATAAAGACTAATCAATGCTTTACAGATAAGGTATCTATTGAATCCTTAACCAATTAAACTTTTAATTCCAATTATCCAGATTCTGAAGATAAAAATAGTTATACATCCTTAGATTAATAAAGAGATACTTCAACTGATGAAGATGATATTTTACCAAGTTATGATGAAATTTCTAGATAATCCACTTTACTTGAAAAAAATAACAATGTTTCAAAAAGATATGAAAATTATAGGGTAGAAAATTCCAAATCTAATTCTAGAATTTCAAAACATTCCCTAAAAATTTCAAATATTACTAAATAATTAGATAATAAATATAGTTCTACCTCATTTATTGATAATAAAGATTTATTTGTAAAACTAAACACTGAAATTTTTAGTCTAAAAAAACATCTATCAAATTTTATTTCTGGAAAGGAAAATTTTGAAAACATGTGAAGATATATGAGATTTCAATGAAATACTTCAGGGATGGGTTTTAAAATATCTAAAACTAATTTTCAAAATAAAAAATTTGTTCCATAAAGTGATACCATATATAAGAAATTATATAGAGGTTGACACTGGAATAACAAATATTTCTTTATTAAAGTAAAATCTTTTTGTTTTTATAGAGAATATATTATTAATAATTATTCATTATACAATATAAAATAGTTGAATAGATTTGGACTCAAAAATTTATTTTTGCTAACAATTTTGGACCCAAGAAAGTCTGAGTACCTAAATCCTTACAATTTTATTTCAAGAAAATAAGAAAAGTACCAACAATAAGAATATATAGTACATGGATAGTGGATATTTCCAAAATATGACTCATAACAAAAAATATTTCCAAATATTATCATGAATAAAGGTGAAAAATTCACATTAATAGTCAATGCCCAATGGGAAATATATGGTATATATGAAATTTTTCTTCTTGGTATAGATTTAATTTAAAATGTTTAATTTTTTTTAGTTCTTAAGCACTACCTCAATAACATAACTCAATTATGTGATGAAGTTTTACTTATGAACTTCAGGAATGTTAAATGTATTATTAAGTGTTTAGAAGTTAATTTATTATTTCTAATGATAGGTATAAGAATGTATATACACTAAACTTAAAAGAACATAGAATCCAATATCTATCTCTCCTTAGTGAAATATAAGATCACTCATGATTATGGAATATAATGCTTGGACACTATAATGTTAGAACTATAGAAAAAATTTCTATGAAAGGAAAAATAAGAGATATACCATAGCTTAGGTTTATTTATTTTAAAGTTTATTATCCTTGTCAAATTGAATAGAAAAATAATTCATGCTTTAAATCTCTCAGTGAAGTTTCTACTTCTGATGCCTTATAGTTAGTGCACCTAGATTTATTTTTTCCAACACCAACATGAATTATTAGTGGAAAATACTATGTATAATTCTTAGTTTATGACTACACTAAATATACATGGCTCTATTTTCTAGTGAAAATATCAGAATCCATTTTCTCTTTTAGATATTTTACAGCATGTGTTAATGGGAATAATCTACCTTTGGTTACTATTCATAGTGACCATGGTGGAGAATTTTTAAATTCTGGTTTTGAAACGTTTTTTAGTAAAAGAGGTATAATAAAGAACTTTTTATCTCCTAGAGAACCTTAGAAAAATTATGTTGTTATAAGATGGAATAAATTTCCTCAGAATATTACTATAACAATGTTGAGTGAATATTTAATTTCTAAATAATTTTTGGGTTGAAGTAATTAATAATTATTTCTATACTATATATCAATTTTTACCAAGATAATTTATTAATAAAAGTCCTTATGATTTTTATAAAATAATAAATACAAAACGTTATTAATTTAGAGTTTTTTAGTGCAAAGTATTTATTCTAAATACTAAATATAATTTATAAACATTTACTTCAAAAGATGATGATGGAATTTTCCTTGTCTATTCTACAACAAGCAAGGATTATATAGTTTTTAATTAATGAAAAAGTGTTATGGAGGAAATAGTACCTTTAAAATCTTATGAAAGTAATCCTTTTATTTTTAAACAACCCAAAACCACATATTCATAGGTTTTTTATAAAATTATATTTTAACCCATGTTTAAAAAAAATTTATCATAGAAAAACTAAAGAATCATTTTCTGAAGTTATACCCCTTGAATAAATTCAATGTTTTATTGAATAATAGTGTTTTACAAACCCATGAAATTAAAAAATCTCAATGAATCATCCCACTGAAAATATAATTGGATATGTAGATCAACTGGTCAAAACTATATATTCCTTAAAAATGAATGTGAAAACTATGTGTTTTTATCAAATTTTGAACCCAAGACTCCTGATGATGCTTTTGGTGATGAATATGGGTTAAAATAAATGTCAGATGAACTCTATGAATTCGAAAGGAATCATGTTTAGAAATTTTTGTAACAACCTAAATATTATTCTATGATTAGAGTAAAATGGGTTTTTGAAATAAATGTAATGAAAATGGAGTAATTATATGAAATAAAGAAAGACTTGTGGTAAAGGTTTATAATCAATAAGAAGGTATAGACTACGAATAAAAGTTTTCTACAATTTCTAGACTTTAAGCTATTCGTATACTATAGCCTATGAATCTTTTTAAAAAAAATCTTTTTCAAATTGTTGTGAATTAGGATTTTCTTAAAAAATATGTTCAATAGGAAGTTTATGTAGAAAAAAACGTGGTTTTAAAAAACCAAAAATCCCTAGATCATATTTTTAGATTTATGAAAGTACTTTATATACGTTAACAATTCCCAAGGGTCTAGAATGACAGATTAACCATATTTTTGTAGAAAATTTTTATTGTAAGCGATCTATAGATCTAATAAATTTTACTAAAAAAGTTTTTAAAAAAACTATCATTGTTTAAATTTATGTTGATGATATTATTTTTTTATCAACTCAAAAATCACTTTATGATTCCTTTATTAATATAATAAAATCTAAGTTTTAAATTAGCATGATCGGTGAACTAAATATTTTTCTTGGTTTTCTAATTTCTCAAAAACTAGAAGGAAAATTTATATCTTAGAAAAATTATTTAAAATATATACTTAATTTTTTTGGATATGACAGTACTAAAAGTATTATTAATCTTATCGGAATCTAAAAATCTTTACACCTTGATGAATCTGGGAAACTAGTTGACTACAAATATAGAGGAATGATTGGTAGTATAATATATATTATATGTAGTTCAAAAATAGGGGACTATTTATAACATGGGTAATATTATAAAAAAAATAAATTTTATTTTTTATTTTTAAAAGTTGGATTTTGTTCTTTTCAAAAATTGGGATATTTTTAAGTCATAATTTTTCTTTCCAAAATTTTTATTATTAAATTTGAAAATCACAATCCACTTACATAAAAGTTTATACCTTAATAAATTTTATAATTCCCAAGTTTTCTAAGTTTTTTTGTATAAAAGTTTTATGTTTTAGTAGACATAAAAAACCATTCTATAAAAAAAGTTTCCTTATCATATGTACATATATTGTACATTGGAAGAAAGATTTCAATATTCATTGGATGGATAATTTCAAATTTCATTAGATGGATTTTTATAAATTCCATTTGAAAATATATAATAAAGTCCACCCGATAATGTTTTAAAAAGTGTACCTGATAAAATTTATCAGACGAAGGTAACCATGATTTTTGGATAATATTTTAGAAATCCTATTAAATGAAGAACTCCATATGTCTAACTGGATGAACATTTCTCATTCTATGACATGGAATATATAAGCATTATAATATTGATTTATCAAAATGATCATTATATAGATATGATGTGATGAACCTTTATAATGAAGTAGGAGTTCATCTGTTGTCGTTGCAACCACCTTAGAGATATATATAATATGACCACTAGGAGTGCACCTATAAATGATGATACATTCAAGGAGGAGGAATATTTTACAACTGTGACAATCAAAATTTGTTTCGAAGTTTGAGTAAAATATTTTTACATGAGAGTGATTAAATTGTAACTTTAAGAGAATATTTTTTCTTCAGTCAAATGTTTTGAGGATTATTATAAATGACATAATAAATTTTGATTTCTTAATCACTTTGATCGAAATGGTATGATCGAGGGATTTTGAGGTTTAATAATAAATAGGTTTATTGATCTTTTTATCTAGTTTTCCCCAAGGATAAGGAAATAGTGACTGTATCAATCTTCGTATCAATGAATTTATTAGTGTAAGAAATAAATACCATTATGTTTAGGTAAAAACTATGGATAACGAGTTAGGTGTAAAAAATGGGAGATTACCTGGGTATAGGTATCAGTTGATTTATAATTTTATGGAGTTGATATGATTAGTTGTTAGAAAAACACTAGATATGGGATAGAGGTTAGGTTGGATGATCAGGTATAGTTATCAAGAAGAAGGTTGTAAAGTGACAAGTTATGTGAGGCATTGGTGAATGGGGTTAACCTACTAACATGAAAGATAAGTTGAGGACTCGTTTTATAAATAGTCTCAAGAGTGAGGTTGTGGGTTTGGATACAGTTTTTTGGTGATAAATAGACTAGTTTAGACAAGAGGAATCAACCTTCGAGGTGTGATGTTGGTGTATTAGAAACTAATAAATGCCACCGAGTGGGGAATCTTGGTGCATTTATTTTGAATAATCATCACCATGGTGCACGGGTCGCTGAGGTTTTGATAAGTGAATCTGTATTGGGTGTAGTGTTGGAATAGGCACAACCAACAAGAGGCCTGTAGTTTTGTTCATGAATTGGTATCGATGATTATGGTAGTTTGAGTATATAGTCAAAATCATAGTGGAAATTCTAAGATCATATACCCTGGGATTCAGTGGTTCTTGGTAGAACCACTTGGATTTAGTGTAGTTTCATATTTTTTGGTTAGAGGATGGTGAGATGTGGTGATAGGGTTGAGTCTCTTGCATGAGACTTCAGAGTTTTTTCAGATGATCCAAGAGTAGATGGAAACTTCTTGGAGTATTTCATGACATGATTCAAGGATTGAACCTCATTTCATGGCATGATTCAGGGGTGAAACCCTATTTATTGAATTAGTTCAGAGTGTGAACTTTTTTTAGGGGTGAAACCCCATTTCATTGCATGATTCAGGGGTGAATCATATGATGAAACCCAATATAGGTTCCATTTGGTACACCGGTGCTTGGGAAGAAAAAATCATTAATTTTTTAGATCATGGGAATGACCAAGACCTAGTATATGGGTTATTTATAAGATTTTTATCTTTTCACTTACACATCCTTTGAGGAGTGTCTTATTGGTATGGTTTATTAGAGTGAAAATTTTCCCCATGATAAGATATTTTTTCTGGTGTATGTGTTGTAGCAATAAGGATATTTGCTGATGGAGACTTGAGACTAGGATTCAGGTATGTAGGATTAGTGGCTGGTGTTGTTGGATGGTAAGGTCAAAATATATCTAAGAGAGATTCTTGAGAGAGAAATGTTTTAAAGTTTGGAGATAGTAAAACTTTGGCCCTTCTTTGATGTATGAAACCTATTAATTTTTATCATAACACATGTATTAAATGTTTTATGAAGGTTATGGTTGTTTAGGAGTTCATGTAAGTCGTTTGGGGTAAATAAGATAGGTCTGCAGTTGCTTCATATCATGAAGCATTACATCACACCATGAAACCAAGGGAAATTGGGGAGGAACTCGTACCATGAAAAATCACAGTATGAATAACTAGTTCATCCCATGAAACTACTAGGGTTACTATTTCTTAATGGTTTAATTAGATTATTTTAATTGGGATTGTTTTATAAAAACAAAATGGTGGTTCCCCCTTTGACAGTAGTGGGAATGGATCCCCCTTACCTTTTTCTTCTTTCCTTCCATGATGGATTCCTTCCAAATTTGTCTATAGTTTCACCCAAAATAAGTTTCATTGGGAAGCATACAATAAATCTAAAATTATGCTTCCTATTTTTCTTTTTTTATTATGTTGTATCTTTGACTTATTCCATTTATGTTTATTTATTCCTATTCCAAGGTTATCTATATTCCTTTCATATTTATACCAAATTTTTCTAAATAAAAGGCTGATATAGGATGTGTAGACATCTATGAGTATGAGGTTGGTATTTAATAAGTTATCCTACACACTTGCATCATTTTATTGATTCATGCATTATGTGTTCACGATGACATTATCATATAATTGATCTAAAATTTAAAATTAAATATTATGGCCCTAATTCATGAAATTGAACCCTGCAATAGGACACTAAAAGCCTGTTGGGGAGTAGACTAGGATTTTAGCCACCTATGTGGTGTGTGAAAACTTTTAAAATGAATTAGAAAATAAAATAGGTGACCCAATGGTTGTATTAAACTAAATATGTGACTATATATGTATGATCAAGACTAGAGACACCACTTGTGGTGTGCTTCACTTGGAATTTTTTTTGGGTAATTAAAGAGGTGACCCTCACGGTCCCTTGGACTCGATTTATGACCCTAGGTGAGTGACTGAGGATCCATAGGATGTGATCTAGGTTCATAGTACGTGATTATTATAGGAGGCTTGGTGTTATAAAATTAAATAATTTTAAATTGAATATATAAATGGATTTTCCCTTAGGGATTGTTTTGGGATAACTAAATAGGCAACAAATGGAGTAACCCAAGGGGTGCTCGAGGATAATACCTGATGTATTTTGAAATGAATGAAATTATTGATGAATTACCTATGGTTTTTTATTATAATAAATGTTTGGAATTCCAAGGGTTATACTCCTTAGGTTTGACATAGATTTTTGATTACTTAGATTTCCTATGATAATACTCTAAAGAAATGGAAATGTTTCCTAATGACATTGAACACCAAGGGAGATACCTCTTGGGTTTAGTGATGATGTTTAATACTTTGTAATTATAAGGGTGATTCCACTTGGTCTTGATGATGATGATGTCAAATGTTTTAGAATGCCTTTGGGTGATTCCCCCTTGGTTTTAATGTTGAAATCTAATTATTTTGAATGCCTTGGGTAATTCCCTTATGTTTTATAGTATTTCTTGAAGAAATATTATGGAAACATACATACTACTTAAGTTGAATTGAGTATTTTTGATCTTTTTTCACCCATGGGAACCCATGTATCAATGGTGGGTTTATTTATTTATATAGTGTCTTTATTTATTACACACATTAGCTTGCACTTGTTTCGCATACTAGATATTATAATAGATGATGTTGGTGGTGGTTTACTAAGTTGTGCTCACACCCTTATTGAGTCATAGATTGATGCCCAAGAATACCTCCTTCTTTTAGGATATGATATAGTAAAGTGTCATGTGTTTGATTCATGTTGGGTTTCTAGGATGGATCATCGGATTTTTAGAGTATGTTAGGTCTTGGAACCGTTTTCAAGGTTTTCCCCAGTTTTTTCGTTTGGTATTTTGGGTTTTTATTTATATGAATTTTGTTAATGTACGACTACTTGTCATTGTACATAGTATCATTTTACATTGCATGATTTATATTTGACTATTTATCAAAACATTCTTGAATGACCATTTACTACTTATTTATCTAGATGTTTTATATGATTTTTATTATTTCCATTGTTATTATACTCAAATATGAAGGTATAGTCTCTTCATATTTCCATATTATACCAACACTTCTAGTTGGTAGCCTCTAGCATATACAGAGGAACACCTGAGTTACAATAGTGACCATCGGTCTAGGAACCAATTAGTGGTTCAGGGTGATAGGATATTGCAATGTTGTTATAATAATTTTAGATAAAATATGTCCCTTTGTATGATCAAATTTTCAATGATAATTAAAATGTTTATCTAATAATAAATAATAAAAGATATATATATTTTGATTCTAGCAAGGTAAATATTTGAATATCCATTAAATAAGTATGTATCATGTTTTAAAAAACCATAATCCTTATATTCATTAAGTTTTAGTATCAAAATCTTTCATGGTGTTAAATATATGATTTAGAAACTATCTTATAGAAATTATCCTCTCATGTTAATTTATGGGGATTTGTTTTAAAATAATAATGATGGGTGATATCATTGAAAATTTCTCTCTAGGTAATATAAAAAGATCCCCAAATATTATTTTATACTTTTATTTTAGTGAAGGGTATAAAAGTTTTGTTCTTGGATAAATAGAGATATGGATATTTCATTTTTTTCTGTACAATTTTATTTTTAGTAAATAATAACCATTTTACTTAATTATAATTAGTTTTTTTCTCGATAACATAACTCACCTTCATTTTCCGTTTATTTTTATTTTTGAGAAAATATATAATATATTTATAAAAAAAATTGGTTACCTCTAAAAATTTATGATTTCTAGACCCTAAAATATTTAAGATATAAATGCACAACACTCCATAAATTTCGATTAATTAATTTATCAATTTATACCAATTTAATTATATTTTTTTGGAGTGGACATAATAATTTTTTATTGATTTAATGCATCAAAAATACTTAATTTGAAATGAACTCTAAATCTATAAAACCTCGAGTATTTATAGTATGATTATTCTCTAATAAATTTAATCTCTTCAATAGATTATGTTTCATGAAACATCTAGCATGTATCACCTATGAATGGTGTTGTGATGCATCCCACGTGGCCTCCTTTCCATGTACATGGCTGCCTCACCCCCCCCCCTCATGACCTGAATCACCTGCTCCTGCGGCTGTTGTCGTAGCTTGGACCGGACAGAGCAGTCGTGCGCTGACATTGCCGCCCCACCCATAGGCCACCGGTCATCCTACGATGATCCATTTTTTTAAATGGATACACATATGTGATCCTCAGTTTGTGATCTTCATCGCCTTAGGCCTCGATCCATCTTTCCATTACTCTGGGGGACTGATCACACTCAAAGCCACTTGGAAAGTTGATTCGTACCCATGAGGGTTAAACTACGATGAACACCAAGAACCGGGGGTGGGGGTAAGGGAAAAACAAAGAATCCATGAGGGACATATCTTGTCCTTTTTTCAAGTTAGCCTTGATTCTTCCATTAGAAGTGTTAACAGTGAAATAATAGGTAAGAAATCACATAGATTAACTCCCATTAAATCCCCACAAATCAATCCCATCTCGCAAGTGATCAAACTATGAATCGACTAGTTCATTTGTTGGTACACATTCATTGTTGAATTTAGAAATGGGGAAAAATCACAAAGAAAACTACACCATACCTAGAGTCTGGATTGGTCGTTGATGATGCTCGAAGCTACGTTGTCATTGTTCATCGATCTATCAATCTTTGATCCAAGTTTAAATCTCTAATCCATCATTTCCATCAGGGGAAACTTTTTCTCCTTGTCTCAGTGGAATTATAGGGTAATGGTGATGACCCTGGATTCCTAAAAAACTCAAATATAAAGAATATGATTCACTACGTCAAAATAAAATATTTTCATTAAATATTTTATTACAGATACTTCCAAAATCAAACTTTCACAGCCAAACCATGACGGTCAATGTTAGGACCCACCTAATTTAAACTATTTCTATGAAGGCAACGGTGCCCTCATATTTTTGATCCAAGCACCCATTAAAAGTTATTCCCCTATTTCAAGAAAAACGATCGTGCACTTTATTAAAAACTGAACATTTTCAACAAATTGTTCTTGGTACACTGGGTCTTAAGATCAGAAGACATATCAGTTCCTGGTATCATAATTTTACAAAATAATTTATAAAAATAATACATAGAAAATACGAGATGTTACATTCTCCCTATCTTAGGGTTTTACATCCCCAAAAGCCAAAACAAAAGGCTATACAAACAAAAGAGGGTACTGAACACGAATCTGAGCCACCTTCTCCCATGTGCTCTCTTAGATATTCCCATGATTCCATAAAATATGCACTAGAGGAATCAACAACCCCTAAAGGATCCACTCCTTTTGATCCTCAGTCTCAACTAGGTACTTCAAAAAAGTATCCCAATCATCAATGTTCAGCTCGCCCCAGTCAATGACATGTGATGGATCATGCATATATCGCCTCAACTGTGACACTTGGAAGATGTTGTGAACTTTCTATAACTGAGTAGGTAGATCCAAGTGGTACTCCACCTCACCAACTCTACTTAGTATCAGGAATGGTATGATGAACCTCAGAGATATCTTTCCACCCCCGCCGAATATAAACATCCCACATTGAGGAGGGACCCTACGGAACACATGGCCTCTATCCTAGAACCCCAAAGGTCTCCATCATCGGTCATCATAAGACATCTAAAGGGTCGGTGAAGTCTACATCCACTCTTGGTTGACCTGAACCTTCTCTGTATTCACCTAGAACAACTCTAGGTCCATGAGTGATGACTCACCTTGGTTTTTCCAACAAATTAGTGACCTATAGGGTTTCTCGTACAAGGCCTCTAATGGTGCCATACTAATGGTGGGATGGTAGTTTTTGTTGTATGAAAACTCCACCAGGGGTAGGTGATCCTCCCAATGTTGGCCCAAATCTATGATTCAAGCACATAGCATTCCCCCCAAAACATATATGGTCCACTCACTCTGGTTATCCTTCTGTGGGTGAAAAGTTGTGCTCAAGCGCACCTGAGTCCCAAACACCTCCTATAATCCCTTCCACAACTGGGATGTAAATCAAGAATCATGATCTGAGATTATCATCTATGTAACTCCATGGAGTTGAACTATCTCATTCATGTAGAGGTGTCCCAATATCTCTACTGAACTCTTCTCCCAAGTTTCTAGGAAGTAGGATGATTCGGTAAGTCGGTTAATGATCGCCAGAATGGTATCTTTCCCCATGGATGTATGCGGTAACCCTGTCATGAAGTCCAAATATTTCCCATCCCAATTCCACTATGAAACATCAATGTGTTGATTCAAACCCTCTAGAACCTAGTGCTTAACCTTCACTTGCAGACAAGCGAGACATCTAGAAATAAATTATGCCTCTATTTTCTTCATCCCTGTACTCCATAACATAATTCGGAGGTCCTGGTAGATCTTTGTCACACTAGTATATACCACCAAAGGGGATGTATGCAACTACCTCAAGACCTCCTCATGTAATTCCATTGGTACCATTGTGCTCCCTTTAAAAAGAGCTGCATGACCCCCACCTTTTTAATATCCTTTAGGGGCATGCCCTGTAGACTTCTGATCACATAAGGTCTCACTGTTGGTATATCTGTGGTGTGCCTCTCATACTCTCTATAAGAGGGTATAGTTGATAACCATTGAATGGAGTTTAGATGCTCCATCTCCATCCAAAAATTATATCTGTAATGAGTCTAACTGCTCGGACACCTCATTCAGCAACTTAGAACTTGATCTCTTGTTGAGATCATCTGCCAAGGTGCTCCCCTTCCCAGGAGTATAGACAATATCAAATTCATAGTCTTGGAGGAACTCTAGACATCACCTATGTCTTAATTTTAGATCCTTTTGAGAGAATATATACTTGAGACTCCTGTGGTCAGAGTAGATGATAAATTGCAACCCATTTGGTAGTGTCACCACATCTTCAATTAAAAGACTACCACTACTAACTCAAGGTCATGGGTTGTATAGTTCTGCTCGTGTGGTCTCAAGTGGCATGAACCATAAGCAATCACCACATTCCCCTTCTTTAGTACATAACCAAATCTGGTTCCCAATGCTTCTAAGAACACCACGTACTCGACACCCTCCTCTGGTAATCTCAAGATGGGAGCGCTCGTCTATCTCTGCCTCAACAGCTAAAAACTCTTCTAAAACATTACCATAAACATGAAAGGTTGTCCATTTTTTTTCAAAGACCTCAAGGGTTCTTATACTCTAGAAAATTCATGTACAAACCTCCGATAGTACCCATTAAAACCAATGAAACTCCGCACGTCAGTAACACTCTTGGGTTGCTCCCAAGTAAGCACTGCCTCAATCTTCACTGGATCCACTGCAACTCCATCCTATGAAATGACATGTCCGAGGAAATGGACCTATTGTATCAATAATAGAAACTTCAAGATCTTTCCATAATGTTTTTTCTCTTGGAGTGTGCCAAGGACCATCCTCAAGTGTCCTGCATGCTCCTCCTCGGATGCCAAGTACACTAAGATATCATCAATGAAGACTACTGTGAACCAATCTATATAAGGATGAAGAATCATATTCACGAGTCCCATGAAAACTATTGGAGTGTTCATAATTCTAAAAGGCCTAACCAAATACTCATAGTGGTATTATCGACATCTAAAGGCCCTCTTTGGTACGTCCTCATCCCATACCCGTAGCTGGTGATAACCCGGTCTGAGGTCTATCTTCGAGAACCACCACACCTATTTCAAATGATCGAAGGGGTCATCAATCCTTAGTAGTGGATAATTGTTCTTAATGTTCACCAGGTTTAGGCACCTAAATTTCATACATAACCTCAAGATCCTTTATGCCTTCTTGGAAAAAAAACTGGGGCTACCCAGGGTGAAACATTTGGTCTCACGAATCCCTTCCTTTGGAATTCCTCTAACTAAACCCTCAACTCATGGAGCTCTGTGGGGTCCATCCAACATGTAGGTGTAGATATTTGTGTTGTATCAGGGTATATATCAATATATAAGTAAATCTTATTACAAGTAGGTAAACTAGGAACATCCTTTGGAAAGACATCCTTATACTCCGCCACCATTGTAGGTAACTGAGGACTCCTATCATCCACTACACCGAGGGTGATGCTAGAAAACTAATGAGTAATCATCTGCACCCTTATATGAGTAAGTACATCCTACAATTCATGCATTTCATTTTCACCAAGAAAGGAAAACCTAGTCCCATCATCATGGACACACCACACTTTGCGCCAAAAATAGTCAATATGAGCATGGACTGTGGATAACTACTCTATATTGACACTATTAGAAATTTAAGCTATAGACATTGATCTATAGCCATGGTTTTATAGATCCATGGATATAGAATCTTTATATCCATGATTTAATTAACAAACTATGTAAATTCTTTTTTTCCCATAAGCATCGAACCCCTCCTACCCCGATACGCAACCCCTCCTCCCCCGAGCTCTCCATGACCTCCTCCTTGCAGAATGTCGATGCTCCTCCCCTGATCTAAAACCCTCTTCCTCCCCTACTTATCTAAACCCTCCTCCTATCCCAACCTCTCTCCATACTCCTCCTTGTTGAATGCCTCCACTCCTCCCTCGATCTATGACCCTCTAAACCCTCAACCTCTCTCATAGTGGCACGACTCATCTCCGACTTGGAAAGCCTTCTCCCTCATCGTGGACTTATTGACTTTCCCTCAGTCAATCCTTTCTATATTCTCTATTCTTTCTCACCCCCTTTATCGTCCAATCCTTCATTTTGGATTTTTGTAATTTTCACTCCCCCTACACTCCTTCTTCCTTTTACATTATTTTTTTATGATTTTGTTTTCTCAATAAAGGTTTCAAGGAAATTATTCCACCAAACAAGGTGGAATCATCCCACTTCATGGCCAATTGGTGTGTATCTTGTATAGGAGGCACTTGGAGGTGATTATTATGTTGTATTTCATCATTCTTCCCAAGGTACATTTCTCAGTTGACTTATTTAGGTTTATTGATGAATTTCAAATGAACTGAACATTGATTCAAGGATGTAAATTGGGGATTTTTTGTTGATTAAGTCTAGGTTCATTTATGAGTTATTTTAATCCTATTGTTTGTGGGTTTTGTGTCATGATTCAACTTAGTTATTTTTTAATGATTTATATAGATTTTAATTTTTGGGTTTTAAAGTTTAATTTGTTAATTTAATTGTGTTTATGGATGATCTTATAATCAAATTAATGGTCTTAGATTGATGTAGATTGATATGATTTTACTATGTATCTTGTTCTTTTGGAAAATTTATATTCATATCCCATAATTATAATTAATTATCTTTATGTTCCATGTCTTGTTCATTTTTTCCCAAAAAAAATTGTATGGTCTCATGTCCTCCCAATATTCAACATGGAATTCATTTCTTTATAAACCGTTTGATGGTGGTTCTTTGGGAGGATGAGTTTGAGTAGTTATATTAATGTATTATTGGTTGTGTGAGTGTATTTAAAAAAGAAATATGATTCATTTTTAAAGAATCATTTTAAACAATTGTATAATTTAAATAGGATTTTAATAGAAATGTAGTGATTTCATGAATAGGTTTTAATGTTATTTTCTAAAATTGTACAATGATATCTAAATAAAAATTGATGGGATGTTTTACAAGGTAATAACATGAGTAATATGACATGTAAATACTTTCCAAAATTGTTTGAAAAGGGGTATTTGGATCTAGTTTTAAAGTAAATCTAAATGGGAATGGTTTAAAATTGTTATGGCCTATTTTTATTTTAGGATAAATTACCTATTTTTTATGTGTGGTTTTTTTGATGTGATCCCTATTTATGAATAAGTATCGATTTTTTTTGTTTTAGTATAGTTAACGAATATGTGAATTGGATTGATGATATTATTTTTTGGTATCAAATAATTTTTTGGTTTGTGATATTATAGTTAACCCCTTATTAAAAATAGGTTTGTTGAGTGATTTATATTCAATGGAAATGTGACAACTTTTTTGAAGATCATTGTAGTTACTCTTTCACAAAATATGCTCTCCCAAGGAATTAATACCTATCTTCAGTGATTTTTTGTCCATACCTCTATAATCAATGGTGATTTTCAAGGTTCTCCCCTACTAAAAATGTGTCAATTGCAAAAATAATATTACTCTTGAAAATTTTAGTTGGAAGTGTTATGAGGTTGGGTCTAGTTAAAGGAAATGTTTTCTTCTAATAATTTTTACATTTAGATTGTTCTATAGTATTTTATAATTTTTTATTGCAGTTGGTGTTATGGTCTATTTTTGATAATTTGTTATTCTAGTTGTCTGATGTTATGTTTTTTTTAATTTGTTTTCATTTTTGATTTTGTTGAATAATTTGATAACTATGATTTTGTAAGTTGATTGTAGAATCATGTGATCTAACTTTCTCCATAAGATTAAGAGATTAGGATTTCTAGACAACAATTCATTTTTCATATTATAGATACTATAAATAACTTTAAAAATTATTCATTTCTATGTTTTTAAGAAATCAAAATTATAGAATCAGTTGTTCATGTGCCACTTTATTTTATTTATAAATAGATAGTGAACCATACATCATTAATTTGTCCATATACTAAAAAATTATTTATTCCCAGTAATGAATTATAATTATTACACTGTTAATTCTACACATATTCCCTTTAAATATCAAGAGATATTTAAATGGATATCGTTGCTACAATTTAAAATAAATCATGCATGATAAATATTCAAATTTTAAAAAAAACTATACTTGGGGAATTAGTTACTAAAAAAAATGAATGAGTTGTTCCTTGGTTGTATTATTTTATGTTAATATCTCATTTCTCCCAAGTGTTTGCATGACATTGTGTTGAATTCAACGAGATATTGTTTTTTTTTTGATGTCTTAATCTTGCTTATGATGCTTCATGTTGATGTTGTTATCATCATAACCTATTCAATTATTACATTTCTCACTAATCATATTCCTCCCACTTCAATTTTTAGGTTCAATTAGTGATGATTCATCATATCACTGGCATTTTTTTAAGTCTCCCTAGAGCCGTTTGTGTGTGTTGTGTCAAACAGAGTCAAAGGTGAGTCACTGCATAATCACAGGTAAGTATATATATAATAAGTTCTCCCATTATATGTATATTCGTCCATGGTAGCACAATTACATATAAGGGGATAGGTGTGCTTATATATATATATGGGAAATCCATACGTGTGTGAGTGTTAACGAGATTATACAAGTGAGAATATATATAAGGATCATCTTGTGTGTGTTAAAGGCCATGAGGACACATACATAAGGTTTAGTACGTCCTTATGTATATGAAATGTTGTGTATGCCCAAAGGATGGATGAAGCAACTTACAGTTGTCACAGATAAAAGTGTCTAGCACCAAGTGTGGCTTGGATCATTTGAGGTGGGGTCCCTCTCCTTGACTCTTTAATTCAAGAATGTTTTAAATTTTATTTAGTTTCCTTATTAATTATAGTTTTTTATATTAAATTTCAATTCTAGAATAAGTATTAGTTAATATAACTGTTTTGTTTGATAAACAAGTCATGGTTTTGTAATAAAAACCCTTAAATGGAGGTGTGCTGTCTATGAAAAATCATAGTGGTATACCTTGCTTGACATCATTTTATGGATGTTTTCCTTATACTTGATGTTGTGGTTAGTCATAAAGCACACATTGTACTTGATCCTTTTTATATCCTTGTAGGGGGTCACTCTCTTTTTTTAAAACAATTGTTTGAACCAAAACACCCTTTAAGTGCCATTATATTTTTAAGATGGAATTTCCCAAGTATGCAAGTGTTGTAATGAACAAGTCACCACTAAGTGACCCCCTTTGATCTTATAAATGGAATTACCATGTTTTAATGAATTGAATGAGTTAAATGGAACTGAAGATGGTTAACTTGTCTCATGAGCGATAATGCCTCATGTAGCGAATTATGTAATGGTTGTGCCTACTTTATAAAGTTTAATTAGATGTCATGAAATAAATATAGTGGCTTATTCATGGTGTCTTGCACTCAATTTTTTAAATGCCTTAAGGGAAAATGGTAAATGTGAAATTATAACCCAACACCTCCTAAATATTTGAATTTATTTGAATAAGGTATTACCCAAGTAGGTAATTTCCCTCTTGACCATTTCACATTCTAAGTGTTTTCTTCCCACTTTAAATACAATCACTTTGTTTTGATAAAGTAAATAGCATGATTTGGATGGAATGAATGGTCATGGTGGAAATCCTTTCGGTGAGTGTTTAACTTGAGAGGACCTTGTTATAATAAAATGAATAGTTATGCTTACGTGAATTAAATGACTTGTATCTGAGTGTTTTTTATGCTTTTCCTTTCATTAAGTGTTTGAAGTGGAGTTAAATGTGGAGGGTGGCATGGGGGTGCATGGGGTGGGTAGGGGGTGTGGGGTGGGAAGGGGGTGTGCAGGGGGTGTGCAGGGGGGGGGGGTAAGGGGAATGGGGGTGAGTTAGGGGAAGGGCAGGGGGTGTGTAGGGGGGTCATGGGGTGAGTAGCGGGAGGGGTGTGTAGGGGGTTGTCCAGGGGAGCATGGGGTGGGCAGGGGGAGGGGTGCGCAGGGAGGTGTGCAGGGGGTGCATGGGGTGGGTAGAGGGTGTGCATGGGGTGCATGGGGTGGGTAGGGGTGTGAAGTTGGTGGGTAGGGGGTTTGTAGGTGGGTGTGTAGGGGAGTGGGTAGGGGGTGCTGGGTGCAGGGGGGAGGGGGTGTGTTGGGTTATGTTGCAAGGGGCAGGGGGAGGGTGCAGGGGGTGTGTAGGGGGGTGTGGGGGTGCAGGGGGTAGTGTTAATCCCACCTATGAGACTATATTGTCATATATTATTTGATCACATAGTCAAAAAACATTATATTTTAGATATTTAAATACTTTTAGGAAAGGATTATGCCCAACATTTTCATATGACATTATAAGTCATACAATCATCAATGTTGTACAACACAACCATAATTTTTATATCATTTTGAGTGCTTCTCAGGACTTCACTCCCAATGAAATATCCTTCTTCTTGAAACCATATCATTTAGTAGTTAATCATCGTGAAAAACAACCCTCTCCATAGACATATCACTATTTATTCATCCACCTCATAAATATATATTGTTATCTTTCACAACTCTAGTATGTCCACCAAAACACCTGTTGAGGGATTCCAATTTCTCCCAATTTTGGTACAATGTTTTCTCCCAATGTTTTAGGGTATTTATAAAATATCTAATACAAAAGACATGGTATCATCACACAATTATTTTCAATCATTTGAATAAAACATATGATGCATACGTGAAAGTGGTAGATTATTTTGAATATGCACCAAAGTATACGACATGATGTAGTAAAATCCATCAGGTTGTGGTATGTGTTATCTGGTGATTTAGGATACCACTTTTTGGTTTATGTATTGGATGAAATTGAATATCATTTAAACAAAATGCAGTTATCAATGATCATGTTATTTATTATTGGGATTCATATATCAATATGAACCTAAAAGCAAATAATAAGGCATGAATGCACTCATTGGCCACTATAACTCCCAACACCTAAGGTCTTCATGTGTTTACCAGGATACCACGGCACCCGATCATCCTTGTTTTAGTCCCATTAATAAATTCCACCTGCAAGGGATGTGCGGGGGGGTGTTTACGGGGTGGTTCAAGGTTCAGGGGTGGTGAAAGGGGTATGTAGGGAGGGGGTGGGGTTTAATGGGGCTATGCATGGTTTAGGGTGGTGCAAGGTGTGGGGGTTTCAGGGGGTGCAGGGGTGTGTAGGGGTTGTGTAGGTGTGCAAGGATACATGGGGTGTGTAGGGGGTTGCAAGGGGGTGGGGGTGTGTAGGGGGTTTTGGGGGTTCTGTGCAGGGGTGGTGCAAGGGGTGTGCAGGGGGTGAAATGCGGTTGTGGGGGTGTAGGTGTGTATGGGGGGTGTGCAAGGGGGTGTTGAAGGGGACATGAAGGGTGAAAGGGGTGTGTAAGGGGGTGAAAGGGGGCTGTTCAGGGGGTGAAAGGGGTCATGGGTGTGCAGGGGTGCAAAGGGTATTGAGTGTTCAAAAGGGTGAAAGGGGTGTCCATGAGGGTGGGGAAGTGGTGTCCAGGAGGGTTTGTAGGGGGTGTCTAGAAGGGTCTGTAGGGGTAGGATGGATCAGGTGTCCATGTGGGCCTGCAAGAGGGATGAGTGAGGGTGGTGACCAAGAGGGTATGCAGGGGGTTCATGTAGTGTGTAGGGGGTGCAAGGGGGTGAAAGGTGGCATGGGTGTGCATGGGGGTGCACGGGAGAATGGGTCTTCAAGGGGGTTCAAGGGGGTGTCTAAAAGGGAGGGGGTATCCATGAGGGTCTGTAGGAGGTAGGAGGGAGGCGGTGTTCAGGAGGTTCTGCTAGGGGAGAATGGGGGTGTCTAGGAGGGTCTGCAGGGGGTGTCTATGAGGGAGGGGGAGGGGCTGTCGAGGAGGTTCTGCAAAGGAAGAGTGTTTCGGGGGGGGGGGGTTCATTGGGTGTCTAAGAGGGAGGAGGGAGGGGTTTCCAAGAGGGTTTGTAGGGGGTTTCTGAGAGGTAGGGGAGGGGGTGTCTAGGAGGGTCTTCAGAGGGAGATTGGGGGGTGTCCAGGATGGCATGTAGGGTGGTGTCTAGGATGGAGGGGGTGTCGAGGAGGGAGTGTGGGTGTTTATAAGGGAGTGGGGGAGGGTATCCAGGAGGGTCTTTTTTTAACATGTTCTATTAAATCACAAACATCACTTAATTTTGGGCAAAAATCTCTCAAGTTATCATTGAATCATTTTTGAGGTGATTGTGTTTGTTGACAACGTGGACATATATATTGTGATTGTTGACAAAGCAAACCATGACATACAAATTTTTTTAAAAAGGGGATTTCATGGTGCCATGTCAAGTTCAAGGGATGTGGTTAAAAATACATTTTTGATTCAAGAATTTCGAAAAAGGAATGGTTGATCTGGAGGCGGTACAAAAAGAGCAGATACAAGGTGGAGCCCTTTTCCAGTGTTTCCCAAATTTTTGGGCTTGAAAATTGAAAAATGGAGAAAAGTGGTTTGGGAAAAGGGACTTGCGTGCCGTTGACTTGAAGGAGAGGAAACTTTCCCGCCATATATTTTTCAAGATCAGAACATCAAAATATAAAAAAGGTAAAAGGGGCGCCCAAGTTTTAGGGTTGGTCGTGCAAGTGATTTACGCGGCAGAGACTTGCGCGCCGAGACATGCGTGCCAAGGGGAGACTTTCACGCCATCGTGCAGGCTGTCCAAATGAATATAAATATAGGTTCACCCCTCATCATTTTTTATGAGTTCAACACTTATAGAAAATCAGAGTTCCCATCGCATAGGTGTGGTGGTCATGCAAGTGATGGTGTGGTCGCACAAGTAGAAGTTGTGCTCTAGTTGTTTGTTGCGCGCCCAAGGAGGGTTGGGTGAGGAAGGAAGAGAGTCTCCCAAGTTTGAGTTGATGAAGGGGGTGTACCACAAGTGGTTTGGTGACACTTTTGTGCTAGGTTTTGACGAAGCGTGATAGTTGATGGTTTCACGCCAAAATTGGTTTTGGCGTAAAAGGGTGTGAGTCGCGCAAGTTTGGAGTTGAAGAAGCTAGCGTCGTGCAAGTGGTTGAGGTGAACTTGCACGCTAGTTTTAACTTGCACGCTGAGACTTGCGCGTTAGCTTGGAGAAGGGTGCCAGGTATGGTAGAAGCACGACAGTGATTCAGGGCTGCGTAGAAGCTGTAATATTTCCTGATACCTTCAGTGCAAAGTGAGATTCATCTATGGTTAAAAGTTGGACTTCAACTGAGCATCTACATACAACAGAGGATGTATTTATTAGTAATAATGAATATACCTACATGTATATAAACTGTGAGTGAATCCTTTCTAGAGAAGTGAGGAAAGGAAGAGGAATAAGGTGATCCTCTCCACTGGCAGTGATCCAGAGAGAGAGAAACAGGGAGTGACCCTTGAGAAAGTAGTGAGATGACCCTAAATATTGTAAAGGTAGTGTGCCTGGGCATAGAAGTGATCTAGGTCGAACATTGTAAATTGGTAGTGAGCTTTATTGGATTTGGTATAGTGTCACATCACCACTGTATGCTCCTTGGACGTAGCCCAGTGAGGGTGAACCAAGTAAAAATCTTTGTGTCTGTGTGTTTGCTTCACTGCATTGCATTTAAAGCATCATCATTAGATAAAGAAGAAAAGAAGGGATCATAAAATACAAACAAGTGCAAAAAAAGTGACCCTTGTAATAAACAGTTCAAGATCTAGTGGGGAAGGAAGAATTATTAAGAAAATAATATCAATACCATGATTCACCCACCCCCCCCCCTCTTAGGGTATATAGGCCCCTATTGGTCCTAACACTTACTGCATTCTTTATTGTTCTCAAGATTTCATCTTGGGTTAGTGATAAATTTTCAAGAAACACTTTGAGTTTTGACTAACCTACTTGAACCTCGCACACAATAGTTTATGAGTTCTAGGATTTATAACTTTTGATAATCCCTCACAAGGGTTGTATTTTCCATCTTCATATGGAATAGAATATTTTCCTTTATCACTTTATTTATCTTGTTATTCTTTCATTTTTTTCATTTCCTAATCATCTGGTGATATAACTTAATAATAAATGGGTATATTTATAACTTCTTTGTAATTTTCATATGGATTATTTATATTGATTCTTTTCTGGGGGGGGTCGGTCTAGGGGGTGTCTGTTCAGGGGGTGGGGGATGCTGTTGTCCGGGGGGGCTGATGCTACCCAGGGGGTGGGGTGGGGTTCGTCCAGGGGGTGTCCAGGAGGGAGGGAATGTCCAGGAGGAGGGGGGTGTCCAGGAGGGGGGTATGTCTAAGAGGGGGTGGTGTCCAGGGGGTCTAGCATGGGGGTGTGTTGTCCATTGGGGGTCCATGAGGGAGGGGGAGGGTGGGGGTCTTTCCGAGGGGGGGTTGTCAAGGATGTGGGGGGTTCTCCGGGGGGGTTCCAGGAGGGGGGGGGGGCTTTCTAGGGGGGGCTATCCAGGGTGTGTCTAGGAGGGAGGGGGTCCATCCAGGTTTGCCTGTCTAGAGGGCCCAGGGGGTGTCTAGGAGGGGGGTCTGTCTGGGGGGTTGTTGTCCAGGTGGGGGGGTTGGGGTCTTTCCTGGGGGGTTGGGGTGTGTCCAGGGGGGTGTTGTCCAAGGGGTGTACCAGAGTGAGGGGTTTTCCGGGGGTTGAGGTTGTCTAGGGGGCTTTGCATGTGGAGGGGGTGCTATCCAGGAGTGGTATGTCTAGGGTGGAGTGGAGTGTGGCTTTGCAGGGGCGATTTACACGGGGTGTAAGGTGTAGGGGGAGGGTGCAGGTGGGGTGCAAGGGGGTGGGGGATTTGCTGGTGGTGGTGGTGAGGATACAAGGGGCCAACACCAGAATAACGGTGCTAGTTTTTTTAGGGAATGTGAAGGCCAATAGTTGTGGTTCAAAACTGTAGCTATAGACCATGAGTGATTTTAGAAAATATCATGGTTTTCAAACTATGGCTATAGGGTTGTTTCCATGGTGTGAACCGTGGTTATAGGATTTACCCTATAGCCACACCAATACCAGCCATGGTTGAATGAACTATGGGTATAACCTATTTCCATGGTTTTTGGACCTATATCCATGGTTTAAAACTGTGGCTATAGCCTTATTTTGTAGTATTGTGAGAATGATGTTGTAAGTCCTCAATGCTCCTACCAAGAGATATCAACCAAAACTATCACATCTAAGAGTAAGGTAACACTATCAGTACCAATTTTTTATCATCAAATCCCCTCTCGTAGGAGTATTTAAGTATAAGGGTTGAGTCAACGGTTCCACCAAAATCTCTGAGTCTCGAACAAGGGTTGTGGAATGAAAAGAATGATTGGAACCTATTTCTATTATAACTACCACTAGGGTGTAAAATAAATATATCATACTTATAAACATCCCTATAGTGCCAAGTTCATAAGCCTCTATTTCCTACAGTTGACCTCTTCCATGTACACTAGTTCCCTGAGCCTTGTGTGGGTCACCTGGGGGTAGTGGTGGTAATACGTCAAACCTCTTTCCACCTCCTTCTACTCTGCATGTTCTTATACCAAATCTTCCACCCTACGGACCACTCTACTCCTGCATCTACCTCTACCTCAGTGGTCCCTTGACCATCTTCTGATCATTCATATGATGGGTTGGGAAATCTCATTCAATATGTCTCTGACCACTACATGAGTAACACAACCTGTCCTTCAGCTGACTCACTCTACCATGGGATCCCTGAACCACTGACCCTGTGTCTTGAGGTCATCCCCTGTATTTCTTGACCCACTTTCATTCCTGAGACTATTGTCTTCTACCTACTGCCGAAGACATACCTACCTAGTTCCTGGTGGTAGCTCTGAATGCCAGTGTCTACTCCGCCAGAAATCTCTCCGCTAGTAGAGCTCGCTCCAGTACCCCAGCATATATAGGAATGCTAATGGATATCATAGATGCCATAATATCTCACCATAATCCCTAATAGAAGGTACGATAAATGATCAAAAATTTTCATACCATATATATGGAGTTGAGATAAATATCTATACATCTCACTGAGTACTTTGCCACAGTTTGACTGCCCTGCTGCAGATGCATAAGCTCCTATATGTGCACTGAGTGTAATGTAGCTGGAAAGAACTCCTCTATAAGGAGATTCTCAATGTTTTCCCAAGATAGGGTCTTCTCATTGTTTGTTTTGGTCACTAAGCTCTACCATTTCCCTACTGATCCCTGAAGAAGACTCACGTCTAGTACTTCCATATGGTCGGAAGACGTCCTCACATGGCGGAAGATTTGTCTAACTACCACCAGCCAATCCTTAGCTTCCTACGAGTCTATCTCATCCAGAAAACTGGGATGTAACTACCTTTATAACTCATGAAATTTACTCATCCCATGTGAATTTTCAACCAGTAGTGCTGTAAGTAACTGCTTCTTGATGTGTAGTGTTATCACTAGTAAACCACCTGAAGGTGCTATATCTTGTACATTCCCATGTACTAATACATCTTTGCTAGGTGGATAATCCTTAGGATCACGCAATGGAATCCTACCTGAATATCTGTGTAGATGTATTGTCATGACCATCACTATTTAAGATGAGCGAAGGTATAACAAGATGTTGATACCCTTCTTCATTAAGATGTAAGAGATATAATAACCCCAGGATTCCCACCTCTAATAGGACCAGGGGTGGCGACTAGCACCAATGGTATAGAAATCTCAAAAAATGGGAGGCATTACCCATTTATAGTAACCATGACCAGTAGATAAGATGTATTAAACAACTCCAAGAAACATATATAAAGAAACAAAAATCCATCCCAAAAGCATGTTTAATGTAAAACTGCTAGAAATACAAATAAAACTATAAAGTAAGTACCAAAAATAAAACTAAGCCATTCAAAAACAATAATCCCCAATGTCCGCGATAGTAAGGTCCATCACAGTCATCATAATCTCTCTGGAAACTTGAAAATAGTTTTATATATGTAGGGTGATCATAAAAGTATACTCAATAGGAAAAAACCAAAGTCACCCATGCACAAGTGGGCGAAGAATAGTAATTCCCCTGTGAGAAAACAACAGAAAATCAAAAGCACCTAATAAGTTATACTATCCATCCTAACTCCATCAAGTCACGCTCACCAAATAACACAAGTAAAGTAATGTAAAGTAGTAAGCACATCAATATTTGGGTACCCCACTCCACTTCCCACTAGTTAACTGCTCATCCCTAATTGGGAACGTTCTGACACCACCATCCTCTTCCAAAATCCCCACTATTATAACCTACTCACACACACCTGGTCCATATACCACATCACATATCTCCCACAAACACTTGGACCATAAACCACAACCCCATCCCAAATACACCTAGGAATCACCACACAACTCATTCCAAAGACACTTGGAAATCACACATCGCCCGTAGGTACCTGGGCCTCACAACCACACCACAAACTGCCCGAATATTCTACGTAGACCAATGCATAGAAGAGGAAGCAGATAAAATCCAATAATAATCCATCCATACTTCAACTGGGATGTTGGGGAAGAACACCCTCCCCCCTAACAATTGGGGTGTTCGGCATGTAGTGCTTAATATGGGTGGGGTGCATATAGAAATCACAAGGAACTACATGTATATATATAGGTACAAAACACTCATCTCGGCCTATGGATTTTATAAAAAATAATCCCACACCAAAACATCCCTTATTTCCAACCCTATAGGCACGAACCACCACAAACGATGGTCACTTTTGTAAGTCGATAAATGTGTGCCGCTTCGCTACAAGACATAACTCGAAACATACCCCCAGCCATTTCATTTAATCTGTTCTCAATCTATATTATCAATTTGTTTATTTATTCCATACCTGCCTAAGAAACTACCAAACACTATAAAAGTTGTAAGGTGAAGCAACCATACCTACCAATTACAAATCCTAACAAATAAAAAAAAGGTACAAGGTAAAAGAATCCATTCTAACACCCATTCATAAGAATAAAGATCTATAGAAACTCTGGAAAAAATCCCCCATGAAAGGTAACACCATCCTTATTCAAAATCATCCCTCCCAAACCATCATTGGCAGCCTCAATGCATGAAAAAATTACCACATTCAGCAAAACAAATAGATATCAACCAGTTTGAATTCCCACTACACACTCCCCTTTCCTGGATGCCCCTTCCATCATTATTCAAAGTCATGAATCCCTTTCCTTCCTCTATAATATCAAGACCCCCAACACACATCATTACCACCACACTCAATAGACCCACTGCACCACAACACCACACCCATCACACCCATAAACATTAACATGACATAGCCCAGTCCTATAGCCCCACCTCCCAATCACTGCCCTGATGCAGTTCCACTGTATAACATGTTCATCCATTCCACAATCAACCAATCTCTCAGTCTGAGATATCATTACACCACCCATACCACCCCATACTCACAACCACCTCACAGCCACACTCCCAGTCATAACACCACACAAACAACACATACACAATCTGAACAGAACGACACACGACACACAACCACACCAACAAGGAAAGGTTTATTTAGATTTAGAAGCAATCATTCTTCAATTCAACAATCTAAAACAGGGTTTATCACAGGAAAAATTTTGATCCTGGTGCATCCATTTACTTAACCGAATATATGTGATTAACCAGATTCCAATTATATCAGCATTCATTCACAAATCATACAGGTGCGCAAACAGAGACCTCCAGCAGCCATGATTTTCATAGGAATACAACCCATATAATTCACAACATGAATCAAATATAACATATAAAACAAGGTGATCATCATCATTAAACTCCCATCCCATTATTTATTACTTCTTAATATCTTTATTAAATTTGGGACCAACTATATTCACAAGGGGATATAAGTAATCCCACCCTGAATGATGCACAAAATAAATAGAGACAAAGGAATCCATACCTGGAACAATAGATGATCAAAAATCCCTCAGTACGCCAAAACAAGGGGGTCGTTTGATTAGGAGAGAAGACTCTAGGGGGAAATGAAACAGAATGCTAAAGTAAAGTTGCATGACTACTCAGGGAAGAAAGGATATCGGTGCACCAAGAGTTGGTATAAGGGTTTAAAGGAAGTGAGGATTTCTGCTTTAGAAAGGCCAGATCCTAAATATATGGGGAAACTATTTTAAAAGCCATTAAATCTATATCCCAATCATGGCCACGTGGTTTGGGAGTCAATGGAATATACACGTTTTAAGAAGATAAATACCATTTGGAAAGGACCAAAAACTCATTAAATACCGCATTTAACTCATTTAATGTCAAAGGAAATGTCAAAGGGGTGAAATTGAAAAAATTGGAAATGATTCACTGATGGGTGAGTCCCAAATGTGAGTAACTGACAGATGATCCCCCAATACCGAGCCTCCGATGAATGATACATTGGTGTTGATCCACCAATGAAAATCACAAATGCCTAACTCACCGACACCCAACCTACCGACGCCTCGACCTATCGATACCCCGACTCACCGACACACTAACTCACTGAGGCCCTAACTCACTAACACCATGAATCACTAACTCCTTGAATCCCCCATTCCCTGACTCACTGACACCCTGACTCACTGACGCCTCGAGTCCCTGACACTAACCTATCGACACTAAGCTACAGATGCAACTCACTGATGGAAAAACTATAATTTTGACAAACTATTTAAATGATCCACCTTTACCTCCTAGAACACCCCAAAACACTGTATTTTGATAAAGTAATGGACTAGGGAGGTTCAGGACATTACATAAGATCCCTCTCAAACTATTATTGCCCTCGAGAATTCAAAACAAAACTGATAAGAAACAAGGGTCCAAAAAACCACCTCGTAAGATACCTCTCTAGGATAAACCACCCTATGTTGTTCAAAAGATGGAGTGAAGCCTCAACACTCAAGGATACATCCTACCACATTTGCTAAACCAACCATCCACAATATAACCTAAACAAACACCAACTATCCAGACACATTAATTAGAGGCTTCCTTCCTCAATGTCAAGATATTATCCACTCTAGGTGGAATTGACTCGCCCACATGGGTTTAATCACATCTCAATTAATGAAGATCGATTATGAATAAGGTCACCCCATTTTTTACATGTTGGGACTTTATCTAATGTTACAGAATATGCTAATAACTCGTCTATTAGAAAACAATGTTCAAGCACTACATCGCAAGGAAAAACACATAAGAAAATCTCAAAAAAAACTTTGAGTATTGGGCACACATCTATGTCTCTGACTCCCAAGTACTCTCCTCTAAGACACCATGCCTCCACAACACATAAACCAAGGTAATGGTCCATCCATGCAGCACCTTCTCCCAATGATCCTTGATTTGTACTAGCCACTCCATGAATATTGTGTCATCCCCAATATCCAACTCTCCCCAATCAATTACATGGGAGTCATCGTGAAGAAATCAACGAAGATGGGAGACAAGAAAGACATTGCGGACCCTTCTTAACTAAGGTGGTAATTCCAACAAGTATGCCACCACACCAACTCATCCCAACACCTTGAATGGTCTGATTAACATGGGAGAAAGCTTACTCCCTCTACTAAACCTATACTACCCACATATATGGGAAACCTTCAAGAACACATGGTCCCAACCTCGAACTCCCAGGACCTCCTCCTATGATCGGTATATGATTTCTTCAAGTAATGTACTGCCTTCAACCTCTCAGAGACAAGCTACACATTCTACATCATACTCTGCACCATGTTTGGACCAAGAATAATGGCTTCCCCAACTTTCATCTAGCACAAGGGTGAATGACACAGTCTTCTATTTAATGATTTAAATGGATTCATGCTAATATAATAGTTATAGCTATTATTGTAAGAAAATTTTACCAATGGAAAATGTTGTACCCAAGACCCACTAAATTCTAAAACACATTCTTGTAACATTTGCTCTAATGTTTAGATGGTATTATCTGTTTTCCCACCCATATGATGGTGAAATGTAGTGTTGAGGCATAACTGAGTGCCAAAGGCATGCTGCAATCCCCTCTAGACTCACGATGTAAAATTTGTATCTCAATATGAGATTATAGATCTAGAAACTCCATGAAGTCACACCACCTCATCCACATACCTCATCACTAATGAATCTATTGTGCTCGACTCTTTGATCGCTAATAAGTGAGCCCATTTCATCAATGGATCCACTACTACCCATATTTTTTCCCATCCTCCCTGAGTCATATGTTATCCTGTGACAAAATCCATTGATATGAAATCCCACTTCCACTTGGGGATATCTAAGGGCTGCAACAAACCACTGGGAACATATTTCTCATCCTTCATTTTGTGGAACACCAAGAACATTTCCAAAAACTCTGTCATTTCTCCCTTCATCTCAAGCTACCAGAACTATTCCCTCAAGCTAGAATACATCTTGGAATTTATTGAGTGTAATGATAGGGGTGAGCTAGGAAACACAAGAAGAACTCCATCGTACATCTCCATGGGAACAAACATCTTCCCATAGAACAACATCCAATTCTTACCATCCTCCGACCATCCCTCCATATCATCACCTTGGCCAAAGCTATCATGAATTAGCTCTTCCACCGAGTCTCCCCACTGAGACTCCTCCACCTTCCAGATTAAAGATGACTTCATTTTCATCAGAAATAGATAACACATGCCACCTTCCATTCCAACATCTAAGTGCAAGGCATCCAACTCCTCTATTTCTCTCCAAGAATGTGCAGATTCCCAATCCACTTCCTTTTGTGACTTCTTGCTCAAAGCATCAGCCCTAACATTACCCTTTCCTAAGGTGTAGGATATTTTAAAATTGTAATCTTGGAGAAACACTATCCACCACTTCCTAAAGTTCTGATCTCGCTAGGAAAAGATGAACCTCAAGATCTTGTGATATTTGAAGACCACAAAGAACTCCCAAGTAAGGTAATGTCACCATTTCTTTCTTGAAAACACAACCCTACAAGATCCAGATCATGGGTGGAATAGTTACATTCATTGGGACACAACTTCCTAGTCCTATAAGAGATAACTCCCCATTATTGCATTAGCACACACCCCAAGCCCAGATGGGAAGCATCAAAATAAACCTCAAATATCACCCCTTCCTTTGGAAACTTGAGTACGGGGGAACTGACCAACTTCCCCTTCAGATAGTTGAACGCTACCCGACACTACTCACTCCACAAAAAATATTGGTCTTTTTTGGTCAAATCCATCAATAGAGCTATTAATTGAGATAAATAAGTTATGAATCTCTGGTAGCAGCTTTCTATACCGAGAAAACTGCAAATGTATGTCATATTCTTGGGTTCTTCCCACAAATAGACTACCTCGACCATCAACAGGTCCACATCTAGTGCGTTCGTAACACCAAATGGCATAATCATGCACTCTAAGTGCCCAAACCTACACCTGAAAGTAGTATTCAGGATATCATCCTCCTTCACCCTCTGATAGTGATACCTAGATAGCTGATTGATCTTAAAAAACTAACTTTCTCTTCTAAGTTGGTCTAAAAGATCATCTATCCTCCGTAGAGGGTAATGGTTCTTGAGCGTTGCTTGATTTAACCTCTGGTAGTCTATACATAGCCTCATTTCACCTTCTTACATCTTTGAAAAAAAGACCAGAGCACCTGATGGTAACACACTGGACTAGATAAATTCAATCTTCATTAGATCATCAATCTGGATCTGCAACTCCCATATCCCAGAAGGCACCATCCGATAAGGATCCATCGAAATTGGACATGAACCGGGTTGTAAGTATATACTGAACTCAACATCATGTTGAGGAGGTAGATTCATAACCTCCTCAAGAAAAACATCCAATAACTCCCCAATAAATATGATATCCCCCACCATCACTACATCCACTGATTCCATTAACACTATGGTGAACAAGGACAGAAGAGGCTCCACACACCAACTTCCCATCAGACAACTCCGCTTACCAACAAAAGTTACACATTGGCCACCCACATCTGAAATCATGACTCTTATCTAGAATAATTCGATGACATCATGAATAGATTACATCCATTTTATTCCAAGTAAAACACCTTATGGATTCATATGTAGAATAAAGAGATCCCCATTGGACTGATGTATCCCCAACATCAGTCTACATCACTAGAAAACATCAAATAAGATGGTCTAACCTTCGATTGGTGTTATCAACCCCAAGGGAATTTAAATTCTCTCTATGTTATGTACCATAGTATGGTCTAGACTAAGTGAAAAAAAGGATTTTAAATCTATTAAATCAAACAAGGCACAAACAAGAGTACATAATGAAATGATCATACCTCGAATGATGTCTAGCCCTAGTGGGACTACTACCTCTATGGTGTGCAGCTGACCACACCCAGCTACTCTACCCCTCTACTTTCATCTACCTCCCAAAACATGCTTAGGTCGACATCCACAAGGAACTCCCTCATATTAGCCTCTTCCTTCTCCATCTCCCCTTAGTGGAGAAAAATCCAGTTGTCCCTGCTACTGAAACAGCCTGGTCAACAACTTCTATTGAGGCAAGTGTTGGACCTTCCAACCTCCACCATACTGAGCTCAAACTGATCATTGACCCTGAAGGTTTCCATGACCTATAAAAGAAAAAAAACGCATCCCCAAGCCTGTGGAGAAAGGGAAATGACTAGAATGTTAGAAATGGAACTACTGGGGTCATCTCCCTATTGGCCAAAACATGGAAGGTCATGACACTAGAGACCTAAGGCTGATAGCAATCCCTTTTGAAGAACTCAGTTGGATCCCCTTTTGCGATAGTACTATTTGTGAGTGCATCTTTCCCACCACCTTATCCTTCTTCTAAACCTCTATGTATTTTAGTAGGGTGAAGTAGTAACCACATACTAAAGAGAAGGACGAATGACCTCCTCTAAGCATCTCTCCCAAGACGTATCTTCCAGAAAGAGGTTCAGATAAAAGTGAAGTAGATTCATGAACTTGATACCCAACTCTTGTATAGACATCCTCACCCAGTAGAGGGAGAGTTGCTCATGTTTCTTTTCATTTTTTCATAGTTGATGAAAGGAATTCAGCCCTTAATTCCTTCTCAAAGTCACCCCATGAAACATCAGTCTTCTTCCTCTCCCTGAGGTAAATCAAGAACCAATGACGTACTTCTCCACTCATTTGGATTACTTCTCGGGGAATGTAATACCCTTTCAAATCCAGAATCAAGATGAAATTATTCATCAGATCCTCAAGCCAACTCTCTGTCTCCATGTCGGAGACACTACCCACATACTTTCCCAGTGTCTTCCGCTAGAAATCATGAATCATATTCTGCCATTGATTGTCCTCCTCTTCTGGATAAACCCTCCACTGATCAGTAGGATTGGCCTGCTAAGCCTCCACTTCCTGATCCACTCGTGCATGAAGACAGGGTTCTATAGCTGAAAGGGAAACAAGAAATTCATAAGCTTGAGTAATATGGAATTTATTTAGGATTCATTTTAACTAATTTTTTATTTTAATTTCCCAAAAATTCCCAAAAAAACAAGAACACAAGTCATCGTGATGCACATACCTTTCCTATGGTCTTTACCCTGCAATTGGTGTAGCCTCACTAGGTAGTTCGGTAAGCTCAAATTCCTTGCATCGGATCACAAGGGCCCCTAAAATTCCATGTCCTAGCTGGCCTTCCCTAGACTATGTCATGCACCAAGATCACCTAACACTATTTCCCTACCAACCCATTCAATCCTCACTATTCCAAACTCAAAACTCTTTATTATCTCTCAACCATCACCTTTGATACCATTCTGTCATGACCTGCCTTATTCAATATAAGGGAAGGGATAGAAAGATGAAAAGTCCTTCCTTCCTCAAGATGAAGGAGAGATAATAACCCCCAAGTCCCACCTCAAATAGGCCCCAAGGTGGTGACCAACACCAAGGGTATAGAAATATCAAAACAATGAGAGGAATTACCCTTTTTATAGTAACCACGATTGGGTGATAAGATGTATCAACCTAAAACAACTCCAAGACACATATATAAAGAAACAAAAATCCATCCCACATTCATGTTTAACGTAAAACTGCTAGAAATAAAAATAAAACTCCTAATTAAGTACCAAAAATAAAACTAATAAGTGACTCAACAACCATTACCCAATGTACAAGCTATTAAGGTCCAGCATGGTCCACATAATCTCTCTGGAAACCTAAAAATGTTTTTATATACATAGGTCGATCATATAACTAAACTTGGTAGAGAAAAACCAAATTCACCCATTCATAAGAGGGAGAAGAAAAATAATTCCCTTGTGATAAAACATCAGAAACTCAAAATCACATAACAAGGTATACTATCCACCCCAACCTCACCAAGGAAGGCTCACCAAATATTGCAATTCATGTAAATTAAAGTAGTAAGCACATCGATATTTGGGTACCCCTCACCACTTCCCACTAGTTAACTACTCATACCTAATGGTGAACAACCTGATGCTACCATGCCCTTCCACAAGCCCCACTATCACAACCTACCCACAAACACCCCATCCATATACCATATCACATATCACCCAAAAACACCTGGGCCACATACTACAACCCCATCTCTAAGACACTATAGAATCACCAAAAAATCGTCTTCAATACATCTGGGAATCACACCTCACTCGCAGACACCGGGGACTCACAACCACACCATAACCTGCCCAAAGAGTTTAGGGCTACCAATGCCTAGAAGAGGGATCAGAGAAGATCCAATAACAAGCCATCCATCCTCCTACTAGGATGTTGAGAAAGGACACCCTCCCACATAATAATGGTGGTGTTTGACACGTAGTGCTCAAAATGGATGGGGTATGTATATAAATCACAAGTAACTACATGTATGTATATATAGGTTCCAAATACTCATCCCAACCTATTGGTTTTCCAAATAGCAACCAACTATCACCAAAACTTCCCTTACTGCCAACCCAATAGGCACACACCACCACTAACGACGGTCACTTCCATAAGTTGATAAATGAGTGCTTCTTCACTACAAGCCAGAACTCTAAACATACCCCCAACCAATTTTTTTAACCATTTTCACTCTACATTATCATTTTTTTATTTATTACATCCCTACCTGGGAAACAACCAAACACTTAAAACATTAAAAGGCAAAGAAACCATACCAACAACTGCCAAATACAAACAAATAAAGAAGTTCCAAGGTAAAAGAATCCATTCTAACACCCATTCATAAAAATAATTGTCTCTAGAAACTCTGGGCAAAATCCCCATGAATGGTAACACCATCCTTCTTCAAAATCATCACTCTTAAACCATTCCTGGAAGACCCGCTGCATGAAAAAACACCACATTCATCAAAAAACAGAAATCAACCAGTTTGTAGACCCATTATACACTCCCCTTTCCTGGAAACCCCTTACATCATTCTTCAAATTCATGTCGCCATGTCCTTCCACTCAATAAGAAAGACACCCAAAAAACTTCAATACTACCACACTCGGCAACCCTGCTACACCACAACACCACACCCATCACACCCATAAACATGAACATGACACAACCCGGTCCTATAGCCTTGCTACTCAACCACTTCCCAGATACATTCCCATTAAATAGAAAGTTCATACATTCCACAATCAACAAATATCTTATCTCTATATACCATTACACCACCCATACCACCCCATAATCACAATCACCTCACAACCACACTCCCAGTCACAACACCACATGAACGGCACAAACATAAGCTGAATAGAACCACACATAGCACACTACCACACCAATAAGGAAAGGATTATTAAGATTTAGCAGCACCTTTTCATTAATTCCACTTGATAAAACATGGGTTATTATACAAAAATTTCGATCCAGGGGAATCCATTTACTTAACTAAATTTACATGATTAACTACAATGTAATTCTTACAATAGGGATTCAAAAATCATACAGGTGAAAAAATAGATACCACCAACAACCATGATTTTTAGAGAAATATATCCCATATAATTCGCAACATGGATCAAGGATAACATATAATACAAGGTGATCATCATCATCATACTCCCAACCCCTTATTTATTACTTCTTATTTTATTTGGTAAATTTGGGTCCAACCATATTCACAAGGGGAAATAAGTAAACCAACTCTGTATGATGTACAAAATAAAGAGAGGTGAAGGAATCCCTACTTGTAACAACATATGACCAAAAATCCCTCCTTGCTCTAAAACAGGGGGTCGTTTGGGTAGCAAGGAAGAATCCAGGGGAAAACAGAACAAATTTCTACTGCATAAGCGCACAACTCCTCGGGGAAGAAAGGTTATCAGAGCACTAAGAGGAAACATAAGGGTTCCAAGGAAGAGAGTATTTCGGATTTAGAAAGTATAGATCCTAAATCTATGGGGGAACTATTTTAAAGTCTATTAAAGCCAAATCACGATCAAGACCATGCAGTTTGGGATTCAAAGAAAGCTTATGGTTTTTAGAATATAAATACAATTTTAAATGGACCAAAAACTAATTAAATATGGCATTTAAATAATTTAACATCAAAGGAAACATTGAATGGGAGAAACTAAAAAAACTAGGAAAAACTGGAGATGACTCACTATGGGTGAGTCGCTGACGTGAGCTAACATCGGATGAGCCATTAATGTTGAGCCACCAAAGGATGAGCCACCAAAGTTGAGACACCAACGTGACTCACCAATGCCTAATTCACTGATGCCTGACCTACCAACACCTTGAACTTCTAATTCTCAGACTCACTAATTCCTTGAATCACTAACGCCCTGACTCGCTGATGCCCTGAATCACCCAATCCATGACTCATCGATGCCTTTACTTGCCGATACCTAGAGTCACTGATGCCATCCCACCGACATTGAGCTACTAACATGACTCACCGATGGAAAAACAAAAAAATTTACAAACTCTTGAAATGATCCAATGTTGCCTACCAGAACACCCCAAACTCACAAGATTTTGATAAAGTAATGGACTGAGGAGGTTCGGGCCATTACATGAATCCGGAAATAGAACAAGATGTACCACGTTCAATAGAGTATACTTGAAGAGTTGACTCAATAATGGCATGAGAAAACACCCAAATCCTATATGATGCACGTACCATTGTTTTCCCTACAACAATTTATTTCATGTACTGAGTCAAAAGGCCAAATTTAGAGTCATGTTGTATGGATGCGTCAGCCACTATACCAACACTGGATTCCCTAGCCTGAAATCCAAACTGGAAACACTTAACACTATTTCCCCAAACCAATATCATAGACTCTTATTCCTTAATTAGAACCGACCACCTCTGATACAACTCTATTAAGACTTGTCCCAAAGGGGCCCATGTCTTGACTACCCCAAGCTTTCCTCCAATAGGCCATGGGCTATCGACCAGCACTAAGTAGGCATATCCCACAAATGGGAGGCATTTTTCTATGTGTGTGTACACATTTCCACATCTCCAAGCCCAAAATACTAAAATGTAAAAAAAAACTAAGTAAACAAGAATTCACACCATTAGGATACCAACAACAAAGTACACCAGTAGAAAACTAGAAATTAAACTCAGCCAGAATACAAGCCCACCCAAAAAGGGAGTCTGGAAAAGTGAAAGTAGAAGTTCCTAAAACTCATCCACAGAAAACCCTACCTGAAGGGGAGGTATAGGGAATGTTTTTTGAAGGAGTGGGAGAACGCATTGATTTTCTGGTCTCTCTAATCACTACTTAGTTTCGTTTCACCTATGACACCATTAAAGCATCGATCATCTGCATAAGAAACGATACGTGCTGGCAAAGCCCGTGTAGGGGTGAGAAAAACAACACTCAGTAGGACACCCCGAACCCACGAAGGTATACATTAATAAATGTACAAAGTATACCACAAGGATATACATTTAGTATACCACAAAAAAAATACACTAGGTATACCAAAAAGAAATACATGGAGTATACCACTAAGAAAATAAATAGAGTATACCACTAATAAATACACGATGTATACCACAAATAAATACAAATAGTATAAAACTAAGAAAATACATAGTCAGCTCACACAGGTATAAGATTAAAGTATATAAAATAGGATTATTAGATGTAATATACAAAACACCTTGTATTGACAAGACATGTAGTCCCAATGAGACAGTATGTCCCAATAAGACACATACTCTTGGTAAGACAAGTAGTCTCTAAGTCATGTACTCCCAAGGTCACAGCTAGCCATAGGATTCCACTTATAGCACACTTGTTTCAGGAGAACCTACTCCTCAATCCATTAGTTCACATGTTGACTTCCACAAAAACTCACTTAGAGTATCTCAAAAGGACTGTATCATCGCAAGGATCCCAATACCACAAACATCTCTTCTTCTTTTTTTAAGGTTGGGGCTGAAGCCTCATTTTATTATTTAAAGAAAACACCTCTTTAGATTGGGTAGAGGGAGACCCATTACATAGCCTAAAGGCCCAAGGCCACGTGGCCTGAATACGGGGCTTAAAATCCATTCTTTTGGCCCAAAGAGCCCCTCGGTGAATAGTACTACTACAATACCCAGGCTGCTACAGTACCGCCACCACTACAGTTCCTACTATAGTGCCTCCGCCACTACAATGTCACCACCGCTACAGTTCGCCGCTGCTACAGTGCCCTACTACAGTGCTGCTACAGTACCCAGAAATTAGTCCCTTCCCGGATTTGATCCTGGGTCTTTTGGATTCCAAGCAGGAGCCTGTACCACAAACATCTCTTCAAACAGACACAAAGTTTGGAAGTTACAACTGTTTCTGTAAAAAAGTCTGACTTAGATCCGACTTGGGTCCAATCCAACCCTCCAGACCTAGCCCATCCCAGTCTATTCTAGTCTGAACTATCATATCCTGCTGGTCCTAGTGGACCACAACCTTCTAGGCCACTTGGAGTTTCTTGGCTCCCTGGGTCCAGCTTGCACCGCGGGCTGGCTTGTTGTGCCGCACATGATTTTCCTTAACCACGTGCCTCCCCTATTAGCGTGGTATCATCCCAAATTCTTCATAGCTAGACCACCATATCCACCTAGCCCAAATCCTTATCACTAATTTGTTCTCTATGGGGCCCCCCATTATGTACGTGGCTCTATCACCGCATCCCCCCCTGGGGCCTCTATCACCGTCGTCACCTACTCATGTGGTCGCTACCGTGACCTAGATCGGACGATGACACCGGCCCTCCCATGGGACACCATTCATCCTTTGATGCTCCATTTTTTGAAACGGAGACACATCCACGGTCCTTAGGTTGAAATCTTTATTTTCTTGGTCACTGATCCATTCTGACATTACTTCGGGGGTCCGATCACACTCAGAGCGTCCCAGCAAATCGATTCCTAATCATGAGGGTTCAACAATTATGAACATTAAGAATGGGGGGATAAGGAGAACATAAATAACGCCCAATTGATGGATCTTGGACTTTTTTCATGTCAGTATCAACTCATCCTTGTTATAAGAATCAATTAAGAACAAATTGGTAAGAAATCACATAGATTATCTCCTCATCAATCCCAGCAAATCAAGACTATCCCAAAAGTGATCAAACCATGAATCAACTTGTTCTTTGGTTGGTCCAAATTCACAATTGAATTTAGAAATGGGGAAAGATCACAAAAAAACTACACCCAACCCAGTGTTTGGATTGGTCGTTGATAAAGGGGTAAGTTGAGTCATCGTTGTTCGTCAATCTGTCGATCTTCTATCCAAGTTACAATCTTTGATCCATCATCGCCATCGAGATAACTTCATTCTCCTTATATTAGGAGAATTACAAGGTAATGGTGATGACCATGGATTCCTGAAAAACTAAAATATAAATAATATGAGTCACTACGTTGGAATAAAATATTTTATTACCGATACGTCCAAAAACTAACTTTCATAACAAACCCACACAGGTCGATATTGGGCCCCACCTAAGGTAAAATCTATGCTCTAAATGAAATTTTTCCGTCATAATACTAATATGGGCACCCATTTAGATGTTATTACACAATTTCAGGAAAACCTCTGGCACACTTTATTAAAAACTAAACATTTTTCAACAAATTGTTTCAGACACACTGGGCCTCAGAATCACACGTCGTCTGAGTGATTGGTCTCAGAATTTCTACAATTAATTTATAAATACATAGAAATTATTAGATTTGACAAGTTACCTTATATGTAAATTATAAATCTCTAAGAGTGAAAATTATGTCACTATGATTGATGTTAAAATTGGTTAACTAAGTTGTTCGATCAAAAAATAAGTTTTAAAACACCACAAAAACCTATAAAAATTTAATTGCATGATAAAATTTCAACCATATATTACCCTAGATTTTAATACCTATCCATTTGGAACATTTTTATTAAGAATTACTTTATTATAATTTAATATTTTAATAAATACAAAAAGTGCCCCTCACCTCAATTATAAAAGGGCAGCTCCTCCCTCACTTATTTATGCCACTTTCAGCCATCGAGCTCGACCAAAACCTACCCATTTATCTTATAAACAACCTTATCTAACTTCTATAGGTTATTTTGATTTCAAAAACCTACCCTATCTCCCTTAATATGAGATATAAAGGGAGTCTATCGAAGAAGCGATATTTGTATTTACTGAGTCATTCATGTCTAGTTATTATTTTACTTCCTCTTAAAGTGGTCTAACCACCCTGAGATAATAAATCCAATATCATAAATATACTGAGATTTTACTATAAATACTGTAAATCCATATTCCATCTATTTTTCATCCTATGAAAAGTGAAAACATTATTCGTGCGCACGTACATCTTATCATCTCCAGGTAGAGGTGTAATTCGTTTTTCATCACCACTTTACTTGGATAATTATAAATATGGAAATAATGAGTATATATTATATTAATGAAACAACTATGATTTTGGAACTATAATATCATATATACCTTCTTACCTTCCAATCCTTTGGAAAATGATAATGTCTTTCGTGAGAACGTGTGGATGGCCAGCTCCACAAAGTGATGTCATCCATTTTTCATTTATGTTTTACATGAATGGTAATAAGGATAGATTTAATGAAAATATATGATACACATAATATAATAATTATTCTATAAATATTAATTATTTTTTACCATTCTTTAATTCCATCCATCAAATAGTGAAAATCGCATTCATGTGTATGTACAACCTACCGTCTTCATGAATGATGTAATTTATTTTTCTATATTTGTATTTTATGGATGAATCTGAATATACTTATAATAAATAAATATTATATTTATAAAAATAATAATGTTATGTATATTATGTAACCATAATAAATGTACATGTACTGGAACTACCAAATCAAAACATACTTGAAAAACCAAGCTGTTAACTCCAGAAACAGTGATATTAGTAAAAGATTATTAACAAAATAGTGATAAAATGTTATAAATGGGTCATATAGAATATAATATATATGTTTATGGTTCAATTATATAATTATAATAAATCTAAATCTATTATACAGGAGGTTAAAAGAGCATACGAGGAAATTCAAACATCAAGCAATAGATTTCATCTCAATTTCCACTCCATTGAGACATATTTGATAGTATTCTCCTATTTATTTTTATGTGGTGTATATAAAGACACTTTGAGGTAATTAGCATAGATATATATTTATTTATTATTATTAAATTTCATTTCAAATTTAATATCTTAGATAATTTCCATATTTTCTTCCAACTTTTCTTTTCTTTGAAACTTGAATCAAACAAAGAAATGTTTAAAAGAAAAACCAATATTATTACTATTTTGATCGGATATATTTCTCTTCAACATATATATTTTCTTTAAAATATTTTCAAAAATATTTTTACACTTCTATAATGATTTATCAAACGACATTTTTAACCATGTTTTACTTTTTAAAAAATGGTTTGGATGAAATATTATTGTCATTTTATAAACAAGGTACTTTGTAAATTTTTCAACAAAAAGTATGGAAGAAATGTTTTTTTAACTTATACTAAATGAGGAATGTTTCCCACTATTATGACTAATCTTTCATGTTAATATTCTGTTACAATTTTATAGGGTTATTTTCAAAGAAAATATTTTACTTTATAATTGCATATTTTTTAAAAATTAATTGATTTCAAAAAATGGAAAGATTGTTTTCCTTAATAATGTGTTAATGAACTTTTCATGACATTTATATTCATCAATGAAAACAACCCATTATTTTACTTATTCATGACTAGGGATATATTATAATTATATATTCCATTAAATCATCCACATACTTTTGATCATTGGATATTACATTTCTCTTATATATTCATATTCTCTATATCATGGATATGATTGTTGCCTAAACCATATACTATTATCACATAAGGTGTTATACTTTGAAAGTATTTGATTTACTAGGGAATTATTGATAATTTCATAGTAGTTATTCAATATGGATATATTTTGATAAGACATATTGTTCATGAATTAAATCAATCATTTGATATATGAGGAATGTATTGGGCATGTAGTGGTGAGTGGGAACTAAAACTTTATCACCCATCAATTCATTGATAGGTCTCATGAGATAAATCAGTTGTCCAAATTTAATGGGTCTTTACCCATAGTTTTAAACATTTTTGGAAGAAAGTCTCGATGATAGAGATATCATGATGTGTGAGATCATGATTTCCTTGTGACATCCCAACCTGGATGCCACACATCAGTGCCACGAGCTGGTCATTTACATGATCTCAGGTGTGCCTCCCCATATGCCAAAGGTCATGTTACTGACTGACTCAGGGAACCGGTGTGTGGCACCCAGGTCGGGATGTCACAAAGTGGTATCAAAGTATTTTTCCTTTCTTCTTATTTTTAAATACTATTTGGGAAAGGTATATAGGATAATAGGATGATTCGGGCCTTGGTTAAGAGATCATTTATAGGAGTAGATAACCCATGTATGAGGGTAAAATCCAAGTACCCTTGGTGGGACTGTTTTTATTGATCTGTGTTATTTCAATTGATTCCATTTCACCTCAAGTGATTCACTTATTATGTGATGTGATTATTGTTTCTGATATTTTATGAGATTTTAATCATGTCCTAGTATGGAATGATATTTGATTATGAATGCATCATTCTAGGCACTCCGGATTATTTTGTGACATGTATCATTTTAGGCACGCACAGGAAAATGATTTCTGGGTAATTTTTTGAAACTAAAATGTGTTTTCCATGCTTGTGTAGTTGAATTATAAATAGTTCCTCATATGGAATTAAAAATTATAAAATTATGCAACATGTGAGAAAATGGGTTTTTATTGAGAAACATGAATAGTAATAATGAGTTTACCCTTGTTAACCATGACCTTGATATAGGATAGTTAAGGGTGGTGATAGCACCTTATTTGGCCATGTGGTGGTTTTTAGTGGAATGAATTATTGTGGGTTATTTTGAAATTATATTATATAAGTGTGTTAAAGTGGTGTTATGTTTCCTAAGACATGTGTTTGGAATTGTAGAGATATGTCTCCATGGCGATGTTTACTGGTAGGATGACAGAAGAACATGGCTAGAAATAATCCTCCAGTAGTGAAACCTGAGGCACCAAAAGAGATGGGTGAGGAAGTATGAGAGTAGTTCCCTGATAATTTTTCTCAATTTATTATGTTTATGGAAAGAGAATCAGGTATGGTCATGAAAAGCATGTCTGATCTGGCATGGTAGTTCTTGTTGCATCATCCTATGAATTTCATTAGAGAGGGTTGACCTGAGGCCGTAGAGTTCTCGGTTGAGTCTATTCAAATTACACTTAACCACTTAGAGACTCTTTCTAAGAAAATATTCAAGCTAATGGATTATATGTTACATGGTAAAGTGAAGCATTGGTGGGACATCTAGAATTGGGATGGACAACTATAGAACATAGAGTGTAAGAATATTCATGAGAAGTTCTTGGATCACTTTTACCCCGATATTCTCATGTATGAGAGAGAAGTTGAGTTTATGAGGTTGAAATAGGAGATTATGCCTCTCATAGACTATGTTGGATTATTTATAGACATGAAATTCTTTGTTCTAGTGTGGGAAGGAGATGAGCTACTAAAAAAAATTAGTTTAAGGATTTGATTAAAGGTGAAATTAAGTCTTAGGTGAATATATTCAAGAATTATACATTTTCAAAAGTAGTGAATCAAACTCTCATTTCTAAGGGAAATATGATGGAGGCCTCTGGTAGAGTATATGTAGTTTATAATGGATGGTCAGCAAGTACAACTTTCAAGATCATGAAGAGTCATTAAGAGAATGTTGAACATGGAAATAGAAAGAACAGTGGTTAGGGTGAAGGACCAATTACATAGGACCTTACCCGGGTGAATTTTCACAAGTGTAGTAGGTCGAGTCACTTTCCTAGATAGTTCCCCTGACCACCGGTAGAGTTCCGATCTTGGGGGAAAATGGATCATCAATAGGGGTTCTATAAGAACCAGTGATAAACGGGTAATGATAGAGCAACTAGGTAGAATTAGAGTGTGGGAAGTGGATCTTCTACACTGTATCAGTCTGGCAGTTAGAGTTCTACTGGTTGTTGGGGTAAAGGTAGTGGACATGGTGATTCTAAGAAAGGGAACCCATATAAGAAAATTGGTGCAACTCAATAGAATCAGACAGCATCACAAAGAAGAGGGGAGGGATAGTTTCATGTAGTTCAGCCTACAATTGTTGATAATGAGGCTAGACCATCGATAGTTAGAGGTACTATTCTTGTAGCTTCTATGATTTCTAGTGCCATATTTGATACTGGTACCTCTCATTATTTTATATCTATACAAATTTTTAATAGTTTTAGCATGAAGGTGGAGTTCATGAGCGGGGTTATGATGATAGATACACCTTTGGGAGTAAGGTCAAGAGATTCTCAAAGAATCATGACGATCATGCCCAACATATTGAAGTATTCTTGAGTACACTGAGAGATAACCAAATATATTCCTATCATTATAAGTGTCCTTTTTGTATTTATCAAGTACACTTATTGGGTCACATCATCTTAGTGGAAGGTATTTCAGTGGACCCATAGAAGGTGCATGTAGTTATTTCTTAGGAACATCTCAAGAATGTATTTGATCTACATAGTTTTTTGAGATTAGCATGTTATTATCAGAGGTTAATATAGGAATTTTCCAATTTGGTAACACCTATTTTAGGATTTTCCAAGATGGTAATAAATATTAAATCATTTGGAGCATGTGATAATTCTTTCCAGGAGCTAAAGAAGTATTTGAATATGATACTGATCCTAATGTTACATGAGCCTGTTGAGGAGCACACAGTGTTTTTTGATGCTTTAGGGATTAATCTTGGAGACATATTGATGTAGGAAGATCGAGTTTTGGTAAATGGGTCTTGGTAGTTGAGGCCACATGAACAGAACTACCCTATGCACAGCCTCGAGTTAGATGCAGTGGTTTATTCTTTTAATTTTTGGCGGTATTATCTATTGTGTGAAAAGTTTACTGTGTTTACTGATCACAATATATAAGAGTATATCTTTTCCTATAAATATTTTAGTCTCTGAAATAGGATATAGGATGGGTATATGCAGTCATTCAACTTTAAGCTATCATATACTCCTAGGAAGGGAAATAGGGTTGTTTATTCTTTAAGTAGGAAAAATCATACTCATGTAGTACCAGAGTCTAGTGTTGAGTGAAAAATGATGACTTTAATAGATTAGATAAATGTTCTGGTTTGAGAGATCCAGGAGCAGATGACTCTCATATTAGTCTCAGTAGAGCCTGCACTTTTGAACCAGATCAGGGAAAGGCAGTATTAGGATCTAGAATTTTTTTTTAAGGGAAATCCTTGAATGTGGGGAGTCACCTTCAGATTGGACGATAGATGAGGATGAGATAATCTATGTATTAGGATATGTAGTTGTTCCTATGATTATGTGGGAGGAGATGATGAACGGATTTCTTTCTTTGAAGTGGGTGGTATATCTGGGTTTGACCAAAATGCACCGTGACCTACATCGGCATTATTGGTGCTCAGGTTTGAAAATAGAGATAGTAGGGTTCATGACATGATTCTTCACCTATCAACTGGTGAAGTACAGGAATGAATGACCTGGTGTTTTACTATAGTTGTTTCCCCTTCCAAAATGGAAGTGGGATGAAGTTAGTATGGACTTTATGGGGGGTCTCCCGAAGACGCCTTGGAAGAATGGCATTATTTGGGTGGTTGTGGACTGATTAATCAAGGTAGCATATTTCGTGCCTATAAATGAGAATTTCTCATTGGAATAGTTGGGAGATTTGTACATTTTGGAAATAGTCTATTTGTATGGGGTTCCATGCAGTATTGTTTCAGATCATGACTCATGTTTTACTTCATTCTTCTGGAAAGGATTACAAAAGGTTCTTGGTAAATAATTTTTACTAAAAATTAAATTCCACCCATAGACAGATGAGAAGTCAGAATGTACTATATAGGTTCTTGAGGATATTCTTAAATCATGTTTCCTAGACATTTGTGGGTCTTAGGAGAAGCACCTACAACTTGTGGAGTTCACCTATAACAACTTTTTTCAGAAAACTAAATAGTTTGAACTATATGAGGCTCTATATGATAGGTCATCCAGATCAACTCTATGTTGGATGGAGGCAGGTGAGTTAGAGTTGTTGGGATCGATCATTGTGAATGAGACATCAGAGTGGGTTTATCTAATTCCGGAGAAAATGGCTAAAACTTAGAGTAAATAGAAGTTGTATGCTGAAAGATGTTGATGACACCTAGAGTTTATAGAGGGTGATCATATCTTCCTTTGGGTGTCTCCTAGGTTGGGTCACAATTGGACTTAGGGATAGGGAATGTTGGAAACCAGGATTGTTGGATTGCTTGAGGTTGTGGAGAGAATCATGTCGGTGGCATACTGATTGGCTCTTCTACATTGGTATAGTGATATGCATGAAGTTTTTCATGTGTCACGACTTCGGTGATATCACCCCAACCCTTCTTATATGATTGATGTGGATGATGCTGAGCTTGAGACTGATGCGTCCTTTTAGGAGTATTGGATACATGTGTTGGATCACAGTGAGAAAGTGTTATGGGGAAATACTGTTCTGATAGCTCATATATTGTGGCAACATGGCCCTATTAAAGAGGAAACATAGGAGAGAGAAGAAGATAAGTGGGATCGGTAGACCGATCATTATACCACAAAATATTAGAGATGATTGGGAGTACTGGTTGAGGACAAATTATTATAAGGTGGGGATATCGTAAGATCCTAACTTTTTCTAAAGGTGTCCTGAGCTTGTTTGGAGGTACTCTTTTACCTTGTTTTGAGTATATCTTATTTTAGTTTTATATTTAGTGTGTTTGGATGAAATTGAAAAAATTTGGGAGGGTTTTGGGTAGTTCACAGCTGGCGCACAGTTCACCCAAATTGTGTTTCATTCCCTAGAAAACCATGTAACCCCAGGCTGAGGGGAATTGCATGGTTGGTTCAAGGTTTGGAAAACCTTGTTCCCTCTTAGTAGTAATTTTGTAGCCACCTGATAGTAGGAACATGGTTATGGGAAACCATGTGACCCATACAGAAAATAGTGCTTACAAAATTTTAAACCCCCAAAAATTCATTTAAAAATTTCCGAACCCACATATTATACCACTAAATTCCTTAACTCGGCCCTAAACTGATCTCTCTCATTTTTTTAGGATTTCATAAAGATTCCAAGACATTCAAACCTCCATTCTTGGAAAATCAAAGCCCGGATTTATGATCTTCACCTCCCCTGGTAAGAGATTCTAATCCTGATTGGTTCCCTCCCTCTATCGTGTCTTTCTCTCATCTTTTTAAGGGATGTTTTCCTCCATTGTTAGTGGATCTAGATCGATATTTTTATAGATCTAATATATTTAATCTTGGATCTAGGTGTTGGATCTAGATCTCATTATTCATTGTGATCTTTTTTGTTCTTCCTCAATTGGGGATTTCTGTTGGAGAGTGTTTATCATCTCTTTTGAGGTAGGTGGTCTAAATTCAAATCTCATAGTCTTGAATTTTAATTTCATGTATGTGTTTTGGAATTTAAATTGGAATTTTTTACAATTGAAAATTGAATTGAATAAATTAATTGATTAATTAATTTATGGAATCGTGGAATTGATTAATTGAGTTTACATGTGAATATGATATTAGTTGAACATTGGAAATTTTATTTGGGTAATTGTGATTATGAAATTAGTGGAATTAGATTAATTAATTGGTTATTAATTAATGGAATTTTTTTATTGTGGAATTGCTGGGAAATTGAGATTATGTAATTGGTCAACTAATATGATATGAATTAATTGACAGTGGGGATTATGAGATGGTTAACTATACCTTAATGGGTCAATGGGTTATATGAATTGAATATTGGAACGTGGGTTAATGGTGAATTTCTTATATTATTTCATGTGAAGAAAGTGTTGAACCATGAATTTTTGTGACAAATAGTAACGGTATACATGATGTTAAATGTTGATGAATGGGTTAATGATTATTAACCGGGATAAATGTTATATATGATATATATGTTTTTAATTAATATAAGAGTGTGGGACCTGGATTTCTACTTTAAAATCTAACTTGTATGATTAATTGATATATAAGTGTGAGACATGGACTATTTATTCAAAATCCCACTTGTGTGATTGATTGATAAACATTTGTGGGACATCGAAAACTGCTTCAAAATCTCGTATATGATTGGTTGATAAACATGTGTGGGACATGGATAGATTCTTCAAAAGCCCTTATGTGATTTTTTGATATACGTGTGTGAGACATGGACTACTGCTTCAAAAGTCCATACTGATAAATGAGTTGTGGGACATGGATTGATGCTTCAAATACCCATGGGGTGCTTGACATGGAATTCTAGGCCCAAAATTTTGGCATTAGACTATGGTTCCAATTGGTTGTGATATTTAATTTAAATTAAAGGATAATTAAATTCCATGTGTTATAATGAAATTTCAATTGAATATGTGTTGTGGTTTAGACTCCAACACGAGCCGAAGTAGGTATTAAGGGTTCAGGTGTCCTCGAGAACAAACAAGATTATCTTCTTAAATAAAGAATAATTGAATCTATGTAAATTTATTACTTTATTGATTATATTTTATTTTTTATACAAATAAATACACTATTATTGATTGTATATTTTTTTAGACGCCGTTAGTGGAGGCCAAAAAATGTGTACTCACACCATACTCGGGCTGCCTGATCGGTACCCGAATAGAATTCATGTTTCTGGGACTAGAAAAGGGAAAGAGACTCGTGCTAGATGCTTGAGTTGGGATAGAGCATGGTTAAGGGAACCAGACATGGTGTTGGGACATTCTGGGTATTGTCAGTGTGTCTTCCCTTTGGTTTTTCATTTGACACTTGACACATATGTGGCACGACATATGTATTGTTTAATTTTGGATATTAAATTCCTATTTTATCCATCATGTGATATTAATTTGGTTTAGTTATTGGTTATATAATTTGGTTAATCTTATTTATTTCTATATTTGTGATGCTTAAATAAAGAGAGTTTATTCTCCTCATGATTGATATTAGACTCTCGCTACTAGTCAATAATCTAGTGTATGGGGAGGTGCGCCAGAGGTTATGTGGTTGACCGACTCGAGGCACCGGCGTATGGCACCCAGGTTAGGACATCACTATCCAATGATATGAATTTCCATCATTGATAATTCATTTATTATTATCCATGACATTACAACATTTAAATTATCAATGGATTCATTTTCTGTTCCAATTTTTGATTAAATAACATTTTTTATGTTATTTACCTTTCCATATCGGTTATGTATCATTTACTAATGATAGATTCTATTGTATTTAACTCTTATAGAGAATTTTATCTCACAATTATTTGGTTTCCTTTATTCATATTATGACTAGGAAATATTTGAATTAGTTTCAAGAATTTAGAGCTTTTACTTTTGTTATATTCATATTTTATAATTCCAATGTAATATGGGAATCATGTATATATCTAATTTACCAATATTGTTAAATTTATTGATGCTTCATGGTGATATCTCTTGTATCTATGTCAATGTAATAAAGTATACATCATCTCTAGGTTACTGGAGTTGGAGTTGTTACAAAATAAAAAATAATAGAACAAAATTTTATATTTTTGAATAACTAACCCCTAATATCGAAGATCCAGTTACTTCAGCTCTGCTTTTTGAATTGCTTCTTCTCATTTACCAAAAGGGAGGATAATATGGTGGCTCATCATTTAGCTACTCTAGGCCTCTTGAATGACTCACATGTCTGGTTGGATTTGTTTCCCAGTTGGTTATATTCTCTTATTTTACCTAATCTTTGATCTCTTAATATATGAGTTACACATTTTTATTCAAAAAAATAAAAAAGTATCTTGTCAAAAATATTTTTTTCAAAAGGTAATAAGTGATATGTTTGGAGACTTTAACGATCGAAATAAATATATTTTGTAGTCGGATGGTAGATATTTATATGATAACTTTACTGAATGAAGTAAAATATGGTATTTCTAAATATCCATTTATAGAATAATCACTATCATCCTACACTGTAGTGAATGAGTTCAACGTAGATATCTAGTTCAAGAAATGGAATTAGAGTTCTTGGTAATTCTCGTTGGCTTCCCCTCTAGTGAGAGGACAAATTTCCGGTGGGTTCTATTCTGGTTATTTCTTATCACAATCATTATACTATTGGAGACTTGGTGATATCCAATGACGTCTCTTCCACCAGATCCCTCCACTGAGACTCTATTAGATGTTTGAAGTGGGTGGATTTTTCAAGGATAATGAGGGAAGTGAGGATCACAATGCATTTTCCCATGCTGAACCATCAACAATCCTTCCTCACTAGAGTGGCCGAAAATTATCATGTAGTAGGGTTTGGGTTCATGTTAAACTTGTTTACTATAGTGTGAGAGAACACTCCTCTGTTTTATACCCATAGATTTCATTCAGAATCCACTCTGAATCACTTTTTTTATCTTACTTTTAAGACCGACTATATCAATTTTATATGATCTTTTCAAAAATTGTTTGATTAGTTTTTTACATTTTTATTCCATGTTTTCTGAAACGGTTACATTTACTTCTAATTTATATTCAAAAAAGTATAGGGTGTTATAGTAACAACCTCTAATGGCCCAAAGGCCTTCATTTTTTTTTGATTTTTGATAATCCATCTTTCAAGGGGTGAGGTGGAACCCTTACAAGGCTTGTAGGCGTAAGTTTTTCATGGGCCAATAGGACATCCCAAGCTCTAAACAACTCCAAATCCAATCTCATGTATGTATAATAATCAAAGTCTTTGAAATCATAAAACATAGTCACAACCTCAACATGCATAAACGTAAATGTGTATTAGCCAAAATTTGCATCACCCGCCAGGGTTATTTAATTCATATATGGATTTATATTTTTTGGAAGATGTACATACCTAATCTCATAAGATATATCACACCCTAATATCAAGGCTCATGTAAAAACTCATGTTAAAAATATAGGCCCAAGGCAATTCCATTAGTCACTACGGAATGTTGTTATGTAATGTTGATTATATGATTTTAATTAAGGGGTTTCATATCCCTATCATGGTGGATTATGCAATTTTTATCCTAAAATTGTGTAATGGAATTCCTTAACTGTATGTGTCGATCAGTGGAAGATCACATTATACCAAGCGAAGTGCAAGAAGAAAAATTCACTAGCTCTAATATAAATCATTTCTTTATATATGAACACTAGATATAGTGTTTGAGTGTTGGACTCTCACCTAGAAGAACTCACCGTAGAAGTTAATTGCAATAAAACCACTTGAATAACAAGAAAATATCACATTAAAAAGACCATCAATGCTTTCATGATCACCACTATCTCCAAGGAGAAAATAATCCCCTATTTATACTCTGATGATCATTTATCATTCAACATAATGATTAAGTACCCACATGTTATACTCTGATTTCATGCATAATCATGATCCAAACTTTGGAATTCTAAGATATGAATCCATTTCCATGTCAAACCTCACTATAAGCACACTACCCACCATTAGTTGGGAATAAGAAAAACTCATCATCATATAGACATTTTGAGTCAAATCATCAATCCCAAGTCCCACTAAGATCTCCTCATTAACCACGATCATCACCAACCAACGTTGTACTATACTCACACACATCCATATCCAAAATATTATTTTTATTAGAAATAAATTTTAGGGTCTCTAAAAATCCCAAAGGAATATTTTCACGACCTGACCCAAACCAGGGCTTGAGCCACAACTACCCCATGCCAGCCTCCATAGGCCAAGGGGTGGGTAAAAGCACCAAAATACATGTCCTAAATTAGAGGAATTTTCTTAATATACTTATATGCATACACCCAACCTTCTCAATGAAGTAGTGCAGAGGGATAAAAGTGAAAGATGGAATATTTAGAAAGTATATCAAGCATGAAAAAAATCCAAGGTGTAGAAGAGTACGACAATGCAAACTAAAAAGTAAAGGGGAAAAATACACACCCAACTAGAAATGTGTCACAACCTAATGAAAACTAAAATGTAAACTATTGAGATAAACCAACTCATGATCTCCAAGCTATGATGACCATACATGGTCTAGAGAACCCAGTATCCCTAAGATCCTTTGAAGTCACCACCGACCTTTTCATCGTCTGCATAAGACATGACACATATGAGTAAATCCTGTATAGGGGTGAGTATATACATTACTAGTAGGATGCCCCAAAATCTGAAGGCAAAGCAGTAAGAGTTACAGTAGGAATAGAAACCCAGAAGACAGTAAATTGGAGGCATCTCAACCTAAATCAAGAGATAGAGAGAGAGAGTAACCTCATACAAACACAAAGGGGTCAGCATGGTGTGTAGATAAACTACACATTGAGTATTTTCCACCTATATTAGGAGAGTAAGCTCATCCAACAATGAGAATATAAACAAGGAAAGCACATGTCATTCCACGTGCATCTTCGTAACCCATGGATGGAGAGTAAACAAATCCCAAGGTATGAATACATATGTGGGTGTATATATATATATATATATATTCAGAAAAATAAACCCAACTAGGATAGAATGGGGATCTCCATCTCACAACTCATCCCAGGAAAAGAGTTTCCAACAGTTCCAGAAGTCCATCAATGATGCCCATAATCTCACATTTCTACTTAGAAGTAACCTTGTGAAGGACCACACATGTCCATTGTTCTGTACATTCAATGGGGAACAAAATACATGTAGAGGAATCACACCCTAGGGCATCAGGAGGGTTCCACTCTATAAGTATCCATAGAGGACATGTGCCCAAGCTGATGGAGTGTTCCACCTTGTAAGTATCCATAGACGACCTTCACTCAAGATGATGGGGGGGTTCCACTCTTGTTTCATCAGCACTCACACCCTATCTGATAGGGGGTTTCATTCAGTAGGTAGAAGACCCACACCCAAGATGATGGGCGTTCCACTCTATAGGTCGAGGACCTACACCATGGTGTGACAGGGGGTTCCACTAGGAAGGAAGAGGGCCTACACCCAGGCTGATGGGTGGTTCCACTCTATAGGTCGAGTACCCACACCTTGATTAAATAAGGGGTTTCCACTCTGGTCATTGAGGACCCACTCCCTATCTGATAGGGGGTTCCACTCGGTAGTTAGAGGACACATTCCCAAGATGATTGGGTGGTTACACTCTATAGGTCAAGGACCCACACCCTAGTGTGATAGGGGGTTCCACTCTAGTCATCGAGAACCCATGATCTATCATATAGGGGGTTCTACTCAGTAGGTATAAGACTCATGCCCAATCTGATGGGGGGTTTTACTCTAGTGTCTCTGATGATCCTCTTCCAAATCATTATTGTTGTCGAGCATCTCCTAAGTAACCACCATGCCTAGTACATTTGAAATCAATTCCCAAAATCCTCAACAGAGGGAACCATCATCTTATACATGAAAAAACACTCAGGATATGCTACTTTTGGTCCAAAATCTAAGTTCAAATGAAGGAAATATGTAAGATTGAAGTTTCTTAAAAAGGAGTCATGAGGTACACAAAATGTGAGGGTACCCACACGAAATGTGGTCTTATAACTTCACATGTCCATGTCCTTGTAGGTACATGGATTTCCTATTGTGTAGGTATACATGGTTTTTGGGGGATATACATGCAATGCCCACGCCACTCGGGGTCCCACCAGTGTGCTTGGACTTGTCCGGGTATCCACCCTGTGTCTGTGTACTTTACCCCAATTCCATGTACTTCGGTACACGACCGTAAGCCTTGTCATGTACCCCAAAATGAGTTCCTTCCAGTGTTCTTTTCCACATGGATCATCCACTCAGGTACATAGTACATGGTGTGTGGGGAGTCTATACGATACGCTATCCTTATAAATTCCAAAAATCCTAGTCGTCGCAACATAGGGGCTACATGTTGTGTGTTCTTCAAACCACATGACATGTTGTTGGTATTTTTACAGAATCTAAAATTCATTATCCATGCTCTAGATCTTGTCTTTTTTCCTTCAGATTCGGATTTTCCTTATGGATCTAGTCACTGTTTGTTGTTTCCGACCATCCAATGGCTAGAAAGCTAATCTTGTCAACCCATGGGGTTTCGTCGTAAGTCCTGCATGCCTCTATTCCTTCCATAATTAATGATTCAACTACCTATCATTGAAATGATTTCACATAACCTGAAATCAACATATATCTATCTTTGATTCATCCATTTTCCCCTCTTACATTGTTTTTTTGGGATTCCAGAAGTTTGATCGGGCTCGGTACCGCCTTACAACATCGAACTGGGAGAGCAGGGTCCAAACAGTGAATAATGTGATGTAATTGAGGGTGAAATACAGAAGAAAAAATATTTAACCATCGTTTTCATGAATTCTTGGTCAAAGATCAAGAATAAGGATATCCAGAGTTAGAAAAAACAAATAATAATTAAATATTTGGTACATGGGTGCAAGAAAGGGAACTAATTGGCACAGATCCAAGGAGGGGATTGATATAATCAATCAATTTAATAAAAATAGTCATAATAAATAAATTGAAATGTCCTACCTAGAGATCAAATCATTATTCCTTGAATTATGCGCCCTCAAATGATTGATTGAAGTCACTGTGTTCGCTGCATCCCGATCTGATCTGATCCAAAGTTTTGTCATTATCTGATGCGATTATCCAATGGAAAGAGAGGAGTAAGAATCTCTCGATGATCATAGAATTACAAGGATAACCATAGGTGATTATCCATTACAATAGATTTATATTAAAATCTATTAGGTTAAATGAATGTATTAATTAATTAATCCACTAGATGTACTGCCAATGGGATAGATATCTGAATGCCTCGCACTGACCTATTTGAGGTCACTTCAAGGGTAAAAATCACATTTTAGACTCAATGGTGGTCGTAGATTTATGATATTAGTTTCCATTTAATATTTATCCCATTTTATTTAAGAAATTTCATGAGCATAATATAAAATATACTTAATATGTTTATAAAATTAATTCCGGGTACAACAGGGCTCAAAATTTTACACTGTGTCACTATCTGGCTCTGGAAATTTGTGATGAAATATTTCAAAGTATTAAAAAGAAAATATCGAGTCTCTAAATCATTCTCTACTTCAATATTTTCATCCACGAAAAGAAAAACTAAACAAACAAATTTGGATACTGAGCCTGCATCTATCTCTTCCGCTCCCATGAGCTCTTCTGCATGTTCTCATACTGCCACAGCATGTGATCCAAGGGGTTGGTCCATAAACGTAGGGTCATCTCTTGTTGATCCTAGATCGACACAAGGTACTCCACAAAGGTGGATTAATCCTTAATTTCCATCTCTCCCTAGTAAATTATGTGCATTGGGTCATGCATGTATCTTCTTAGCAACGACACATGGAAGGTATCATGCACCTGCTCCATCCATGGGGTTAGAGCATGGTGGTAACCGACCTCGCCAACCTCGTTCATGATCTCGAACCGCCAAATGAACCTCAAGGATAGGTTTCCTACCCACCTAAACATACAAAATCCTTCTCATGGGGAGACTTTTAGGAAGATGTAGCCTCCCCACTCAAATTACAAGGTCATGTGATGATAATCTGTGTAAGGTTTCTTCCAACTCTGGGTCATCCTTATCCACTCACATATGACATGGACCTTCTCTGTCACCACCTGAACCATCTATGGACCCACAATAGATGTCTTTGTGATCTCTTTCCAGCATAAGGGTTACCTGTAGGGTCTCCCATATAGGGCCTAAAAAGGTGTTAGGTTGTTAATAGAGTGGAAATTATTGTTGTACACAAACTCCACTAAGGAAAGGTGTTCTTACAAGCTCCAGAATAATTCTAACACACAATACCTTAACGTATACTCCAACATTTGGATAATTCACTTCTTATGGGGGTGAATGGTTGTACTCATCATCATTTGGGTCCCGAATGCATCCAGCATACCTCTCCACAATCGTGAAGTAAACAATGCATCACAGTCAGAGGAAATCATCGAGGGAACCCCATGGAGGTTAACAATATCTCATATGTACAACTATCCCAAACAATCCACCGAACTCTATTCCCTGATAGAAAGGAAGTGTGGTGACTTCATTATATAATAAAATATCACCCATTTTCTATCATGGATTTTCACTGTTCATGGAATTCCTATAATAAAGTCCAAGGATATTCCATCCCACTTCCACTCTTGGATCTCAAGGGCCTCCAATAAACCTTCCAAAACCTGGAACTTAGCCTTCACCTGCCAATAGGTGAGGCACCATGAGATGAACTTGGAAACTCTCCATCTCGTGTCGGACTATAAAAACTATCATAGAAGGTCTCTATACATCTTTCACATGTTGGGATGTATAACTAGGGGAGAAGTGTATAACTCTCACATCACCTCCTCCAACATCGTGACTATAAATACCATCCATACCTAAAAAAAGATAACATGATTACCTCCTTCAGAATATCTATCTAGTGAAACCCTAATGGATATATGGTCATGAAAGACCTCATAGTTGATGTATTCCAGCTGGGACTCTCTCACATGCTTGAGAAGTGGAGGATTCAACACCATCTATTGAAGAAAAATTGTACCCTCGTGATCCACCAAGGTCATCCTCAAGGAATCCAACTGCTCATAGTGTTCGTAGCGATATCAAAATGTCATCTTTGGAATATCATCATCATAAAACCTCAAATTGTGGTAGTTGGACCAAATATCGATCTTTGAGAACCATCTCACACCTCGCAACTGATCAAATAGGTCATCAATCCAAGGGAAGGGGTACATATTCTTTATCATGGCCTAGTACAGGTGATGATAATCCATGAAAAGATGCATACTTATGTTCACCTTTTTCACAAACAATACATGTCCTCTTAGGTGAAAACACTAGGTCTTAAAAAGCCTTACCTCCATAAACCCTCCAACCGCACCACTGGATCTCGATGCCCCATGGGGACATCCAATATGCTAACGCAAACATCAGGATATCTGTGGTGCAGGTCTATGAAAAGGTAAATATTATGGCGGGGAGGTAAACTTGATACATCATCACACCCCACCATTGTTTGAGGTAGCTAAGAGCTTGTAACATCAATCATTCCAAGGGTAGTACAAGATAACTAATAAATCAGTTGTAACCTCCTACGAACAAGCTCATCCTGATCTATCCAAGGATCAGTCATCCTAAAGTGGGGGGGGGACTCCATCCCAAAACCCGAAAGCACTATCAAACTCCCTGGTAGTAATCAACTGAGCATGGACGGTCAACGACCAGACCATAATGAGGAAAACATTGTTGGATATCACTACCACTATAGAAATATTTGGTCTGATTCTATCTCCCATCGCAGAGTAAGTTCATCCCATCGACAGGAACATCTGACCACTGATCATCTCCGCAGGGCCTCCAACATAAGGGTCAAGCAAAAGGGCATCATTTGGTATTGATAGGTCTCGAATAGAGGCTACACACATGGAAATGTTGTTTCCGAATACAGGATAACAACTGCAGATGGAGTAGTAATGTCATAGGTCGTACCACGACCCACACTCGAGCCACCCGACTAGAATTCCCATCTATTGAGAGATCGTATTTTCCCCTGCATGCATATTCTCCTCAACTAGGGCATGGCCCGACAACACATCCACTATGATAAAATGGATATTTATGATAGGGTATTTGCGACAGGGAAGGGTTTTGTCGCTAATAGTCCGTTGGAAGTGACTATTTGCAATGATACCCGCTTCCCGTCGCAAATACTTCGTTATTTAAGATGGGGAGATGGTTCCTATCACAAAAGGTTTGGCGTGAGTTGCGTGCCAAACCGTGAGAAGTGTATTTGCGATGGGTATAAAAACATGTCGCAAAAACCCAACGGCGATTTTTAGTATTAGCGACGGGATTTATATCTCATCACGAATAGTATATTGGCAGGTAGGTATTTGTGATAGGACCCATCGCCAATACCTTTTTAACCACCACCCCTAATTAATAGGGGTTAGTATTTGATATGAGATTCCCATAAGAAATAATCTTACCTATATATACCTCTATCCATTTTTTTCAACATTCCACTCCTTTCTCTAACCCTCTCTCCCTCTCTAACTACGTTTTTTCTCTCAAATTTTTCAAAGTTTAAATTTCTAAATCAGAGCAATATTCACGACTTATATCCTTCGAAAGATTTAGTTTTAAGGTATTTATATTTTTCATTTATTTTTTAGTTATTTCTTTTATTTTATATTAGTTATAACTATTGTTAATTAGCTGCAATGAAATTAAATTAGAATTAGATAGTTTTATTTATCATTATTTACTTTTACCAATAATTATGTGTGATCAGTATTAATTAGTATTAATTAGAAAAATTATTAATAAAAATAATTAGCGATAATTTGTAATAATGATTAACAATTAGTAATAAATTGTAATAATTTGTAATAAATTGTAATAATTAGTAATAAATTTCATTAATTATTTATAATTAGTAATAATTAGAAATGATTAGTAATAAATTGTAATAATTAGTAATAATTAGTAATAATTAGTAAAAAATTATAATAATTAGTAATAAATTGTAATAAATAGTAACGAAATGTAATAATTAGTAAGATTTGGTTATAAATTGTAATAATTAGTAACAAGAAGTAATAATTATTAATAATTATTAATAAAATGTAATAATTAGTAATAAATTGTAATAAATAGTAATAAATTATATTAATTAGTAAACAATCGTAGTAATTAGTAATAAATTGAACTAACTAGTAATAAATTGTAATAATTATTAATAAAATTTAATAATTAGTCAAAATTAGTCAAAATTGTAATAAATTTTAATAATTATAAATAATTAGTGAGAATAAGAAATAATTAGCGGGAATAAGTAATAAATTGTAATAATTAGTAATAAATAGTAATAATTAGTAATAAATTGTATGAAATTTTAATAATTAGTAATAATTAGAAATAATTAGTAATAAATAGTAATGAATAGTAATAATTAGTAATAAATTATAGTATACCGCCTTTTTGTCACATAAACATTCATTACATTATACAAAACTGAGGATCTTTAAGGTTTTGTGTCTTGGAAACCAGGAACTTAAAACATGAAAACATAAATAAAACATTCTTCTTAAACACTTGAAAGGATTCTCCTTAAGTTCATCCTAGGTTCATTACTGCATCTCATAACCTGGGGACATAAATCAAAAGAAAGGGTGAGCAGAAGGCCCAGTAAGGGAAACAAGAAAAACATTTAACATGGTAACTTGAGATACATCAACTATGTCATGAAAAGAACTTTAAGGCATGAGAAAGAAATCATGAGATATATCATAATAAAAATAAAATTTTTCATAACTTGAAGATATGGCTACATAATTTAACATAGAAAATCATGAACATATCACCAAGGTCCATCCCCAAGCTGTCATTTGAAAATTACCAAGGTTATTCACCAAGATATCGTGAAAACTGTAATCTCTAGTGGTTACATCATTACCCAATGCATTGGAGCGCTATCAGGGAGCACCCTTAAATTTACCTTTATTATCATGTGAGCCACATATATCATCATCAAACATTTCATAAATAACCCATATAGCATAAAATAAATGGGTTTCATTTCATAATCATAACGTTTTAAAAACTGCTTTAAAGACATGATCTTTACGTCACTTTAAACCCACATAAGGGGAGAGTAGGTCTCATGTATGTAAATCCCAAAATTTAAAATAGAACATTTTTATATATATGTGAATACCCCTATAGAAATAAGAGCATTGAGTATTCAATTTAAACATAAAATAATTTTGAGAAAAGAGAGAGGCGTTTTGAGATGAAAATTCTGCAGCATAACGGCTATGTTTCGGGGTTTTAGAAAACATTGAAAAGAGAGGGGACATGGGTCAAACATTCATAAATGACCCACAAAACAGTAGAGGGAAAAAATAAGAAGGATATATGAACATGGTAATTAAATTTTAAGTACATACCATTTGAAATGAAAAACATGGAAGGAAGACAAAAATTAGATTTCTCTTATGAAAATTCGGCAGCCTAACGGCGCCACTTAAACTTCAACAAAAATGAATTGACGAGATAAAATAGGGTCTCTCATCATATGAACATAAAAGATAAGTATGATAGATATAAATATCATACCCCAACATAATAAAAATGAATTTTAAAGACTTTACATGAAAGATAGATCTTGAAAACGAGAAGGGTGAAAGAATCCCTTAAAAATTCGGCAGCCAAACGGCGCCACTTAAACTTCAACAAAAATAAATTGACGAGATCAAATAGGGTCTCTCATAATATGAACATAAAAGATCAGTATGATATATTTATAGATCATACCCCAACATAATAAAAATTAACATGAAATACTTGACATGAAAGTAGAACTTTGAAAAATGAGAAAGGTGAACGAATCCCTTAAAAATTCGGCAGCCTAACGGCGCCACTTAAAACTTCAAAATACTGAATTGAAGAGATCAAATAGGGTATCTCATCATATGAACATAAAGGATCAGTATTATAGATATAGATATCATACCCCAACAAAATAAAAAGGAACTTGAAATACTTGACATGAAAGTAGAACTTTGAAAAATGAGAAAGGTGAAATGATCCCCTAAAAATTCGGCAGCCTAACGGTGCCATTTAAAACATCAAAATACTAAATTGATAAGATCAAATAGGGTCTCTCATCATATGAACATAAAATATTAGTATGATATATTTATAGATCATACCCCAACAAAATAAAAAGTAACTTGAAATACTTGACATGAAAATATAACTTGAGAGGGGTGAAAGAATCCCTTAAAAATTCGGCAGCCTAACGGCACCACTTTAACATTCTTAAAATGAAATGATGAGAGAAAGTGGGGGTCTCTCATCATATGAACATGAAAAAGACAGTAGGATGAATATAAAAAAACATCCTCCAACATAATATCATGGAGCATAAAATAAATGATATAAAAGAGATTACTTGAAAAGAAAGAGGGAGGTAGGATCCCTTACCTTAAAACGTAACTCTTAAAACTCGACGGTTTGGACCTTGAGGGCTTGGGGGCAGCTTGTGAGGGCTCATTGGGAGGTAAGTATACCAGAACTTCGTTGAGAATTATTTTGGAGTCCAAAGGATGAGAGAATTGTTTGGTATTTATAGGGAAAGTGAGGGGACAAGGCATTAATGGCCAAGGGATACCTCATAAGTGGGTTTCTCAAAACCATGTGCTCTCCCAAGATATTTCCCATGAAGTTAGGCCACATGGGGCCCCCAATACAATAATTCATCACCTTTGGTCGGTCAACCCATAAAATATCCCATGACATCATCATGACACAGTTATGATGTCATTAAACATACCGAAACCCTAAAACTGTATTTTTACGATTCACTGAAAATTCAACTTTCTCAAAAAAATCCCAAAATTTCACCTTAACCAACTATCAATGCTCTGATTTCAAAAATGAACTCCATTTTATAAAAATAATTTTCTAAATAATTTTAATTTATTTATTTAAAAAAATACACTATTCACCGAAAATTCATTTTTTTCAGAAAAATCCCCAAAAATTACCTTAACATAATATCGATACTCTGAGTTCAAAAATGAAATACATTTTATAAAAATAATTTTCTAAATATTTTTAATTAAATATTTAATTAAAAAACACTATTCACCTGAAAAAAACTAATACTTGAATAATAATTTATGAAACCATTATTTAACCATTTTATTGAATCACATTACTTAATCATGGTGCCTAGATTATATTAATATTTTCTTTAAGTGAGATTACTAATCCATTTGGTCACATTACTAATCCTAATCGTAAAATCACTATTCATAATTTACTATTCATCAAAAATTAAGTTGATCTTATTAGACTCTAAATTTTGTACTAAACATAATTGTAGAAGACCATTTTTCGAAAATCATTACACATTTTTATTTATTTAAGGTTTACATAAACATTTTTAAAATATCCTTTTTCTAAAATTCATCAAAAATATGCATACTATATTTATCCGGTCATTTGAAAATTCATAAACTTCATCATAAGAAGAAATAGAAATTTTTATTTAAAACAAAGGATTACACAAGGCAGTTACGGGCTCCTTACATAGCCCCTTATCACACCAGCATAGGACCTAAGTGTAAGGTGTGCTAAGGTGAGAGAATCTGAGGGAGGCTCGGCCAACATCGCACGAGTAGTAATTTCTATCAGTTTGAACTTCTCGCAAAGGCGATTCCGCTCTAACTTCACACGATGAAGTTCGGCTTGGGTTTGGTCCAAAGCAATGCCCAGTGGTTCTACCTCCTTCCCAAGTTCTGTTAGATGGGCTCTGATCGGTCCAAGACTACTGGGTGAGGTCATCGAATCTTCTTTCTATATTAATTAACCAAGATTACTTTTATTTAGAGACAATAATCAAAACGTTTAGTTTCCAGTGGTCATATTGACCAATGGTCATATAATCAGTCAAAACACAATGGTCTCATTTAAATTATACTCATGTTATCAAATGAAACAGTTTTGTTGAGTATCAAAAATAAAATAAAACACAAAATTAGGAAATAAGATTTATTCAAAATTTCGGGTCGTTACAATCTTCCCCCCTTAAGAAATTGCATCCTCGCAATTTTTTAAAATTGAGTTTTGAAATTTCATTGAAAGTCCAACATCGGAAAATGAGTTAGAAAAACTATTACTTTAAAAGAAAGAAAGGGAAGCACAAAGGCCACCCGAGTTAACCCATACTAGGATTCCATGGAGGAAAACATGGATATGGAAGAAAAAACAAAGGGTCAAATTCTGGGGGAGAGTGATAGAAAACATGATTAGGAGAAAGTTAACCATAAGAAAATCCCAAACATATGATGTGTGTAAATGGACTTTGATTACCTAGTAGGAAACGTAAACCAATAACGTTTTTGTTTTACGTTCCTTTTCATAATTTTGAGGAATTCATTTACTACATAGAACAAAAACATAAGAAAATACACCAACCTTCAAGTAGAGTTTCATCCTTTAATAAGTTTCTACCAAAACTAATCTTTTCTCCAAAAGATGAGCATTCAAAAACACTTGGTCTCATCAAAACACAAGAATCATCTTCTTGAGAGTCACGTAATCCACAAAAGATTGACTATCAATTTCTTCTATCTTTAAACATTGTCCGAAAAACAAAAAGGGTAAGATAAAACAACTCTTCAAAAATAAAGAATCCCATAGGAAGGGAAACTGATTTTAAATCTTCAAAGTTCCACGGTACTACCGAAAGTTCATCATTAACCATTCCATAAATAACGGTTCTTAAAATTACTCAAAATAAACCAAACTAAGATTGAAACCCAAATACAAGAAGGATTTGATAACATAGTCTTCCAAGTTAAACTTTATCATTCATCTCCAAACAACATCAACCACTCCTAACATCTTATAACAAAAGTAACTAACCTAAACATATTTAACCCAAGATAGGTTAATCATTTCCATAAGTAACCTAAATTACTATAAGTCCACCTTAAATTCATCGATTCTTCAAAATATAAGTCAACCTTTTACTCCTCAAAGAAAATACCGTAGTAATCTATTTACCTAGATCATATATGGTTCGAAAAATAGTGAACGTCTTCCAAAATAATAATCATCTTTTAATACCCTAATCATCTATGTCATATTAATACGACAATCATCGCATTTCCTGTCATATTGGTTGTTGGGACATGTTCTTCCATTTCCCACCATTAACTAAGAAGAGAAAGTATAATTATGGGCTTAAATATTTAGCCAATAATCATGAAAAGGAACTTAAAGCATATAAGGATAACTTGTAGAAGAAAATTATACCCTAAATTTTGATCCCCTAGGTTCCCATCTAGGTTATCCATGATCATATATTCTTATGTGAATCTTTATTTTATTTTATCTTTGTTCCTTTAACAATGGTTCCTACTAAGCTTATGAATTTACCAAAGCATATCCCCCGGGAGTGTCGTAACCAAGAGTGCAGCAAGGCTAGTTGTCGTGTACCAGTTCCCATTTGAGTCTAGCTCAAAGCGGTGTTTTCGGGTTTTACCACTATGTACATATGTGCCAGATCCACCTCTACCTGCTCATATCCAGACAGGGATGTATTTGTTTGGCAACCCATTACTCAATACTCACCAAAATACCAGGAAGATTACCTATATATAAACTTTTCTATAGGCTTCTTCCTAAATTTTTCATATCCTAATTTCCACAAATAACTAAACCATCCTTTGATACCAACTATAGAATCCCACCTTTTTGTCACATAAACTTTCATTACATTGTACAAAACTGAGGATCTTTAAGGTTTAGTGTCTTGGAAACCAGGAACATAAAACATTAAAACATAAATAAAACATTCTTCTTAAACAATTGAAAGGATTCTCCTTAATTTCATCCTAGGTTCATTACTGCATCGCATAACCTGGGGACATACATCAAAAGAAAGTGTGAGAAGAAGGCCCAGTAAGGGAAACAAGAGAAACATTTAACATGGGAACTTGAGATATATCAACTATGTCATGAAAAGAACTTTAAGGCATGAGAAAGAAATCATGAGATATATCATAATAAAAATAACATTTTTCATAACTTGAAACATAGATAATCATGAACATCTCGCCAAGGTCCATCCCCAAGGTGTCATTTGAAAATTACCATGTTTATTCACCAAGATATCGTGAAAATTGTAATCTCTAGTGGTTACATCATTACCCAATGAATTGGAGCTCTATCAGGGCACACCTTTAAATTTTCCTTTATTATCATGTGAGCCACATATATCATCATCAAAAATTTCATAAATAACCTATATAGAATAAAATAAACGGGTTTCATTTCATAATCATAACGTTTTAAAAACTGCTTTAAAGACATGATCTTTACGTCACTTTAAACCCATGGAAGGGGAGAGCGGGTCTCATGTATGTAAATACCAGAATTTAAAATAGAAAATCTTGATATATATGTGAATACCCCTTTAGAAATAATAGATTTGATTATTCACTTTATAACATAAAATATTTTTGAGAAAAGAGAGAGGCATTTTGAGACGAAAATTCTGCAGCATAACGGCTATGTTTCGGGGTTTTAGAAAACATTGAAAAGAGAGGGGACATGGGTCAAACATTCATAAATGACCCAAAAAACAGTAGAGGTACATAATAATAAGGATATGTGAACATGGTAATGAAATTTTAAGGACATGCCATTTGAAATGAAAAACATGGAAGGAAGACAAAAATTAGATTTTCTTTATGAAAATTCGGCAGCCTAACGGCACCACTTAAACTTTAACAAAAAGGAATTGACGAGATCAAATAGGGTATCTCATCAAATGAACATAAAATATAAGTATGATATATATAAATATCATACCCCAACATAATAAAAATGAACTTGAAATACTTTACATGAAAGATGGATCTTGAAAACGAGAAGGGTGAAAGAATCCCTTAAAAATTCGGCAGCCTAACGGCACCACTTAAACTTCAACAAAAATAAATTGATGAGATCAAATAGGGTCTCTCATCATACGAACATAAAATATCAGTATGATAGATTTAGAGATCATACCCCAACATAATGAAAAGGAACATGAAAGAGTTGACATGAAAGTAGAACTTTGAAAAATGAGAAAGGTTAACGAATCCCTTCAAAATTCGGCAGCCTAATGGGGCCACTTAAAACTTCAAAATACTGAATTGAATAGATCAAATAGGGTCTCTCATCATATGAAAATAAAAGATTAGTATGATATATATAGAGATCATACTCCAAAAAAATAAAAAGGAACTTGAAATACTTGACATGAAAGTAGAACTTTGAAAAATGAGAAAGGTGAAAGGATCCCTTAAAAATTCGGCAGCTTAACGGCGCCACTAAAAATATCAAAATACTGAATTGAAGAGATAAAATAGGGTCTCTCATAATATTAACATAAAATATCAGTATGATAGATTTAGAGATCATACCCCAACAAAATAAAAAGGGAACTTGAAATACTTGACATGAAAATAGAACTTGAGAAGGGTGAAAGAATCCCTTAAAAATTCGGCAGCCTAACGGCGTCACTTTAACATTCTTAAAATGAAATGATGAGAGAAAGAGGGGGTATCTCATAATATGAACATGAAAAAGACAGTAGGATGAATATAAAATAACATCATCCAACATAAGAGCATGGAGCATAAAAGAAATGACATAAAAGAGATTACTTGAAAAGAAAGAGGGAGGTAGGATCCCTTACCTTAAAACGTAACTCTTAAAACTCAACGGTTTGGACCTTGAGGGCTTGGGGGAACCTTGGTAGGACTCATTGGGAGGTATGGAGACCAGAAATTTGTTGAGAATGATTTTGGAGTCCCAAGGATGAGAGAATGGTTTGGTATTTATAGGGAAAGTGAGGGGACAAGGCATTAATGGCCAAGGGACACCTCATAAGTGGGTTTCTCAAAACCATGTGCTCTCCCAAGATATTTCCCATGAAGTTAGGCCACATGGGGCCCCCAATACAATAATTCATCACCTTTGGTCGTCCAACCCATAAAATATCCCATGACATCATCATGACACAGTTATGATGTCATTAAACATACCGAAACCCTAAAATTGTATTTTTACAATTCACTGAAAATTCAACTTTCTCAGAAAAATCCCAAAATTTCACCTTAACCAAATATCAATGCTCTGATTTCAAAAATTAACTCCATTTTATAAAAATAATTTTCTAAATATTTTTAATTTATTTTTTAAAATAAATACACTATTCATCGAAAATTCATTTTTTTCAGAAAAATCCCCAAAAATTACCTTAACATAATATTGATGCTCTGATTTCAAAAATGAAATCCATTTTATAAAAATAATTTCCTAAATATTTTTAATTAAATTTTTAATTAAAAACACTATTCACCCGAAAAAAACTAATACTTGAATAATAATTTATGAAACCGTTATTTAACCATTTTATTTAATCAAATTACTTAATCAAGGTGCCTAGATTATATTAATACTTTCTTTAAGTGAGATTACTAATCCATTTGGTCACATTACTAATCCTAAGCATAAAATCACTATTCAGAATTTACTATTCATCAAAAATTAAGTTGATCTTATTAGACTCTAAATTTCGTACTGAACATAATTGTAGAAGACCATTTTCTGAAAATCATTACACTTTTTTATTTATTTAAGGTTTACATAAACATTTTTAAAGTATCCTTTTTCTAAAATTCATCAAAAATATGCATACAATATTTATCCGGTCATTTGAAAATTCATAAACTTCATCATAAGAAGAAATCAAAATTTTTATTTAAAACAAAGGATTACACAAGGCAGTTACGGTCTCCTTACATAGCCCCTTATCACACTAGCATACGACCTAAGTGTAAGGTGTGCTAAGGTGAGAGAATCCGAGGGAGGCTCAGCCAACATTGCATGAGTAGTAATTTCTATCAATTTGAACTTCTCGCAAAGGCGATTCCATTCTAGCTTCACACGATGAAGTTCGGCTTGGGTTTGGTCCAGAGCAAAGCCCATTGGTGCTACCTCCTTCCCAAGTTCTGTTAGATGGGCTACGATCGGTCCAAGACTACTGGGTGAGGTCATCAAATCTTTTTTCTATATTAATTAACCAAGATTACTTGTATTTAGAGACAATAATCAAAACGTTTAGTTTCTAGTGGTCATATTGACCAATGGTCCTATAATCAGTCAAAACCCAATGGTCTCATTTTAATTATACTCATGTTATCAAATGAAACAGTTTTGTTGCGAATCAAAAATAAAATAACACACAAAATTAGGAAAAAAGATTTATTCAAAATTTCGGGTCGTTACATAAATTGTAATAATTAGTAATAAATTGTAATAATTAGTAATAAATTATAATAATTTTCAGTAAATTGTAATAATTAATAACGAATTGTAATAATAAATTAAAATTAGTAATAAATTGTAATAATTAGTAATAAACTGTAATAATTAGTAATAAATTGTAATAATTACTAATAAATTGTAATAATTCGTAATAAATTGTAAAAATTAGTAATAAATTTTAATAATTATTAATAAATTGTAATAATTAGTAATAATTTGTAATAAATTTTAATAATAAGTTATAAATTGTAATAATTACTAATAAATTGTAATAATTAGAAAGAATTAGTAATAAATTGTAATAATTAGTAATAAATTTTAATAATTAGTAATAAAATGTATTAGATCGTAATAAATTGTAATAATTAATAATAAATTGTAATAGATTTTAATTAATTGTAATAATTACTAAACACTAGTAAAATATTGTAATAATTAGTAATAAATTGTAATAATTGGTAATAAATTGTAATAATTACTAATAAACTGTAATAATTAGTAATAATTTGTTATAATTAGTAATAAATTGTAATAAATAGTTATAAATTGTAATAATTAGTAATAATTAGTTGGAATAAGTAATAATTAGTGGGAATAAGTAATAATTAGTGGGAATAAATAATAATTAGTGGTAATTAGTAATTAATTGTAGTAATTAATAATAAATTGTAATAATTAGTAATAAATTTTAATAATTAGTAATAATTAGTAATAAATTGTAATATATTGTAATTGATTGTAATAATTATCAATAATTTTAGGGAATAAGTAATTATTAGCATGAATAAGTAATAATTAGTAATAAATTGGAATAATTTCTAATGGAGTAGTAATTAGTATAAAATTGGCATAATTTCTAGTGGATTAGAGGTAACCCTTTTGCCCAACGGATCATCTCCTTACAACTTTATCCAACTAAAAACACTATGAAAAATCTTCTCCAGCATAAAAATATCCATTTTTTTGGCACGAGAATGGAGAGAAATTTAGCGAGCCATCCCTTATCTCTATTCTCATGCATAAAAAATGGATATACATACTTCTGAGTAGATTTTTTAATTGATTTCAGTTGAAGAAAGTTTCAATGAGATGTGTCATCATGAAAAAGAGGCTCTTTTACTTGACAAATCATCTCCTTACAACTTTCTCCCACTGAAATCACTGTGTAAAATCTGCTCCAAGGTATAGATATCCATTTTCGTATGCACGAGAATGGAGAGAATCACAACAAGGCCTCCCTGCTTTCCAATCTCATGCATATGAAAATGGATATTCATACATTGGAGTAGATTTTTCATAGTGATTTCAGTCTGAGAAAATTGCAAGAAGATGATTCATCAGGAAAAAGAGTCGCCGCCAATCTACTAGAAATTATGCCACTTATAATTAGTATAAATTATTTGTAATTAATAATTATTTTTATTAATTAGTTTAAATTATTATATGTTAGTATAGATTAGTATAAATGTTTTTAAGAAAGTACAGTAAATAACTATGAAATAATAAAATTGTTATAAATTACTATAAAATTGAATTTAATTTTCTTCTCTTTTGTGGATACTGTTTTTCTTATATCAAATTATTAAAAAACAACTTATTTTATATTTTTTAGAGAAATATGGGAGAAGTAAGTCAAAAAAAGTCATTATTAAATGATCGTGCTAGGATAAATCAGCACAGAAATCCAAATAGTTCTGGTTTAAATCCTGTCTATATTGAGGGTGTTGAAGCTCTCTTACCATTTGTATCATCAAAACCAAAATTTGTTTCTAAATGAACAATTAACTTTCCTTGTAGAAAATGTTCTTTAAGGATGTTTGAAACATTTTTAAATGTTTTGGGTCATATATTTTGTTTTGGTTTTCAACCAGATTATGTTTTTTGGTATAATAATGGTGAACACAGTTCCAGAAAAGATACATATAATTTGGTTTTGGATCCATTACAATTTAAAAATTTAGTGCATGATATGGGAGGTAATTCTTTTCAAAAAACTGAAACTCAGGATGTTAATTATTTAGCCCTTGAGTTGGAACCATCTTAATTTTATGAGTTATTGAGGTCCACTAAGGATTCCTTATATCCTGGTTGAAAGATAAGAAAATTTGAAGCAGTTTCAAGATTTATGGCTATTAAATTAGATAATTAAATGTCAAATATCTATTTTGATCAGATATTCTCTATGGTTAAAACATTGTTACATGAAGGAAATGTGTTGCCTATATATTTCTATTAGATAAATTGGTTGGTTTTTAATCTGGGTCTTGGTTATCATAAGATTCATGCATGTTCAAATTATTGCATCATATATTATTGTGAAAATGAGTCATTGGATAGTTGTCCCACATGTGGAAAATAGAGGTATAAAGAGTGGTGTTTTCTTGAGAGGATCTCAACATGATGATATAATTGATAATCTAATCTCTTTATTGAGTGACCCACCATACACAATGGTTAAATATTATAATTTATATGTGGTAAATGATTTTCGATTTTATACATGTGAAAATGGGGATCAAAAAACAATGAATAGTGGTTTTTTCTTGAGAGGATGTCTTCAGAGAGAAACTAAAGTTGACTTTAACAGCATGAGGAAGAATTTATTAAACTGTGTTATTTCGGAAAAAATTATATAATAATGTTTAAATGTCAATAGTTGGATACTGTGAGGGGCTTGTGTGTTCAACCGACCCATGGAATCATTGATATTAAATATAAAATTATTCTTGTAGTAAATGACTCATTTTTATTGGCACATCATATAAATCAAATTTATAGATGGATGTACACGGATCCGATCACTGGAGAGATTATAGGTGATCTCTAGTGTCAGATTGTGGTCAGTATAATTTATTTTTGTGTTTTAAAGTCAATTATAAATAATACCTTAAAAAATTTAATTTTAAATTGAAAATGAAGGAGTCATATGACGCTACGACATCTCTGACATAGATTAAGAGTCAGGCTGAGAATTATGATCAAACCAGTGCCCACTGATTTGATGAGGGAGAACGGATGTATGTGACCCAGTATTCCTTCGAGAAAGGCTGAGTTGTTGGTATTGTCTCTCGATTCACACATATGCCTCTGAGCGGCGGTTTCTCCCCCCATCCGCGCGCACCTAGGGTTTCCCTTCCAAGTTGTCTCCTCCCCTCCTCCAGCTTGGATCGGCCTCGGAAACGGCCCTCTTGTCTCGGCACGGCATCGATGGGGGACGGATCCGCGAGGTCGGGATCTGTTTTTGGATTGGTGTTGGCTTTGTTGCACCTTTCGGCTTCAGGATCTCGTCTCGATTTTGGTGTTCTTGGCACTGTCTCTGGTATGCTCATCAACGGCTTCATTGTTACTATCTTCAGATCTTCTTGTCCTCGGCATGCATCGACACCCAGTGTTCTGGCATCGGATCCTCGGCTAAGTGGTGGAGTTGTGCTCGGTGATGGCTTCGAAGTGCATTTGGATTCGGGATCTTGTCACAGATTTGGTGTGATCGTCAACGGCTCCTCTGTGCTAGTCGCCGGCTGTTCGGGATTCCGTGGCGGCTGTGGTGTGATCAGCGTGTGCTATGGTGTGTTCAACGTTGGACAAGGCATGCCTTCCAGCTCTGAGATCTTAGCTCGGCTTCGTCCCAACTCGACGTCGGTTCTGGAATACTCTGATGTGCTCAGGGTCGGCTCCATTGCTTCGGAGGGGGGAGTTGTTTTATTTTTGAACTCCTGTAAGTTTATTCCAGGTTTTGATTTTGTTAAGTTGGGACCTTGTTTAATTGGATGTGAAATTGGTGGTATCTTGATGGTGCTGATGACGTGGTTGGCTATGAATCTGCTGGTTACTTGTTGTTTGATTGTTGTTGGAGGTGAAATAGAGGTTTTGTTGGGGAATCCAGAAATTCTAAAAGGATTTGCTTCAGATGAGGATAGAGTTGGTCATCTTCATCAGTCATGGCTTTTCAGATTTGGATGATTTAGAGGGTATGTCATATCCATCGGTTCCGGGCCCGTGCATCTTTGCACGGGACAGCTTGCTGATTAGCCATACTTTGGTGGAGGCATGCCTTAATGACATTGATGTTGGATGGAGTCACTTCCTTGTAGTATTGTTTTGGGTTGCAACCCTTTTATTTTTCGAATCTTGTTAATGTCCTCATGTCTCTGAAGTCTTGGTTTCCCCCCTTTACCCTTATAAGGGGCTTATCCAAAATCAATAAAAATATCAGCCTTCGGGACATTCAGTCAGTCAGTCTCGATTCACACCTGAGAGTTATTATGGTACCAATGCGATGTCATCGTCCAGCTCAAGAGGAGCTCGTGGATATTTATCATCATCTGATGCCCAGTATTAGGAGCATTTGTGATCTAAGGGTGATCATATAGATAGTAAGCGTAGAGTGTAGGAGGAGATGTGTCAATGGTATCAGAAGTAACAGGAAGATCTCCAACGATAGATGCAACAACAATAGTAGGAGATGTGTCGATGGCAGCAGCAGCCCCATGATCAGATGGAGTACATGTGACGTCTGACTCAAGGTTTAGGGATGGAGTTCCCTCTACCATATCCTCTAACTCCTCAAGAGGACCCTCCCCCTTAGTGATGTATTTATTTTTTATGATAAAAAATTTGAAGGTAATTATTTTTTTAATATAAACTATTTACATTTCTATATAGTGTGTTCTTTATATTATTGTGAATATTTCATTTTTAATGATTTATTTAACTTTTTATTATTTTATTACTTTATTTAATTTTTTATTATTTTTATTATTTTATTATTTTTTATTCTTTTATAATCTTTTTTTATTTTTATTTTTGTGAATATTGAAGTTTTTATTAATATATATTTTTTTTATTATTTTTCTAATATTAATATTATTATTTCATTAATACGAACAATAATAATATTATTATATTATTATTAATATTATATTATTATTATTATTTTATAATTATTTTTATTCTACTAGTATTAAAATTATTATTTCATTAATATTAATATTATTTTTTTTATTATTATTATATTAAAATTATTTATATTATTAATAATATTATTATTATTATTATTATTATTTTCTAATAATATTTTATTATTATTAATAATATTATTTTCTTCAATATTATTTGTTTTTATTTTTTAAGATATTTATGATGGGCCCCCTTATGACGTGTTCTCTCCCCATCACAAATAGTATTTATGACGGGTCTTCACTATAGTGTTTTTTTAAAAACCTCGGGATAACTATTTGAGATGGGACGTGGACCCACCGTAAAAAGTTTTATTTTCGCAGGTCTCCATCCCATTGTATATAGTTTTTGCAATGAGTCATCATAAAAGGTATTTAAAAAACCTTAGGAAAACTATTTCTGATGCCCTTTTCTGCAATAGTTCATTTTTTATTGGACCCCTTCATAAAAAGTCATTTGCGATGGGTCCCCATCGTAAATGCCTCGTCGCAAATATACCAATTTTCAGTAGTGATCACATCCACACATCCTAAACATGTGAGTCAAATAGACTCATCCACCACACCATGAAATCGTCCTCTCTAGGCAGTATTAACTCACCCTCACAGTTTTGAATCGTGTCTCGGTGGGGGAAGTGTCCCTATTCCTCACATGTTTGATTCCTGTCCAAATAATATCCATCACAGGACACTACTGACACCCAACATCTTCCTAGAGATTTCTCTCCATTAAGATTACTATCAAAATGGGTCTTATCCGAGTGGGATATCTAAAACACAGGATCTGGCCTAACCTCAACCACATGATAAGGGAGTCTGTCTCAACATGATACCCATGCAATCTTTTTTTCAGAACTAGCAATGCACACTTAGCATGGGTGAATTATATATTGGTACCACTGAAACCATCTACTAGTCTATAAAGAGCATTGGTTGCAAGTACAAACATCTTATAAGATGATATCTACACAAGTCTAAAAACTTGGATTAAAGAATCATGCCAATCCTCTATTTCATGTGGATTTGGATCCTCACGGAACCTCAGCATCTTGTAGTGTTGGAAATCAAGGGTATGCCAAGCTTGTGTGCATCACCAACCATCTGTGCGGGTACTAACTGTTGTTCAATTGGTAGGGTTGCTATTACCTTCCTTCCTGGAGGAAATGATCTCACAGGATGGACCATGTACTGAGGCCCCATTTCTCATCAAAACGTCATCACTATCCGAAAATCAATAACCTAGACTATTGTCTTCACGAAGGCATCTTGAAAGTAATCAAGATGTACCATGATCAAATGATCATAAATATACATATCAGTGGGGAACTAACTCAAGAAGGATATTCAAAGAGTCAATACTATATGATGCATGTACCATTAATCCCCGCAACCTACATACAAGTATATTGAGTCGATAAGTAAGTATTAAAGTTCTTGGTGAATGGATATGTTGGATTCCCATACCATCATTGGATTCCCAGTCCAGAGAGTTACACTAGAGATACTTTGAGACTATTTCACTTATCACAACCAAAATCCTCACAAGGGGACTACTCCAAACATCATCCCAAGGAATAAACTTCTCTGATACCAATCTTTCATGACCCAACCCTAACTGAGGATCAAGTTGAAACTACCACAATCATGCCTCCATAGTCTAGAGGTTGGCAAAAAGCACATAATGACAAATGCTAAATTGGAGACCTTTTCCTAATGTACATGTATGCACACACCTGAACATCTCAATACGAAAGTGAATAGTAATAATAGTGAAAAGATGCAAGATCTAGAAAGTATACCAAGAATGAAAAACCTCTAGGGTGTAAAAGAGTACTATAGTGAAAACAGAAAAGTAAAGGGAAAAAATACATCCCCAATTAGAAATGTGTTTCAACCTGAAAAAACTAGAAAGTAAACTACTGAGATAGGCCAGCTCTTAATCTCCAAGCTATGACCACCATAGATGGTCCAAAGCACCCAGTATCCCTATGTTCCTCTAAAGTCACCATCGACCTATCTATTGTCTTCATAGGACACTACAAAAAGAGGCAATTCCCATATAAGGGTGAGTATATACATACCCATTAGGATTCCCGAAATGTTATATGGGGATTATTAAGAGATACACTAAGAACCGAAAGACATAAGAGAGTAAACATGATGTTGATCAACCCAAAACAAGAGAGAGAGAGAGAGATAGAGAGAGAGAGAGAGAGAGAGAGAGTAACCCCGTATAATCATATGGGGATCAACATGGTGTATAGATGAACTAAAAGTTGAGTCTTTTCCACCCATAAAAGGATAGTAAACTCATCTAACAATGAAAATCTAACCCTAGAAAGTACATGTTATAGCTTGCACTTATTTGCAACCCATTATTGGAGAGTAACCAAATCCAAATTTATGGATACAGATATATATATATATATATATATATGCTCAGAAAAAGAATCCCAAATGAGAGAGAAAGGGTCTCTACATATCACAAATTATCCCAGCAAAAGAGTTTCCAATAGTTCTAGAAGTCCATTAATGATGCCCAACATCTCATGAGTTTACTCATAATTAATCGTGTAAAGGCCCACACCTTTCCACTATACTGCATAGTTGAGGGAGAACCAACTCTAAGTAGAGGACCCATGCCCTAGTGCATCAGGGGTGTTCCACTCTATAAGTATCCATAGAGGACCCACAAATAAGATGATGTGGTGGGGTTCCACTCTATAATTATCTATAGAGGACATGTGCCCAGGCTAATGGGAGGTTCCACTCTGGTGTTAGGAGGACCTACACACTATCTGATAGAGGGGTCCACTCAGTAGGTAGAGGACCCACACTCAAGCTGATGAGGGGGTTCCAATATATATCTTAAAGACCAACACCCTGGTGTGACAGGGGGTTCAACTTAGTAGGTGGATGACCCATACCAAAACTGATGGGGATCCACTTTATAAGCCGAGGGCCCACAACCTTGTGTGATAGGGGGTTCCACTCTGGTCATCGAGGACTCGAGCCCTATCTGATAGGGGGTTTTACTCAGAAGGTAGAGGACCTATGCCTAAGATAATGGGGGGGAACTCTAGTCATCGAGGACCCAAAACCTATCCAATATGGGGTTTCACTATGGAATCTCACCTTTTTATTACATAACTTTTCATTACATTTTACAAACAGAGGATATTTAAAGTCTAGTGTCTTAGAAATCAGGAACATAAAACATGAAAACAACATAAAACATTCTTCTAAATCACTCGTAAGTCTTCATTATAGGTTCATCAAATGAAAAATTACTGCATCTCATATCCTGGAGACATGCATCAAAGGAAAGGGTGAGCAGAAGGCCCAGTAAGCGTAAACAAGGGAATCAGTTTACTTGTGATATCAATAAGAACAGGAATAAACACATAAGGATATGAGAAATGGAAGTATTGGAATATCATAATGAAAAGAACTTGGAACATAACATGAATATGTGGCTTCAACATTTCTTTTAGAAATTCATGAACATATCACCAAGGTCCATCCCCAAGGTGTCATAAAAATTACCAAGGTTATTCACCAAGGTATCGTGAAACTGGTCATCTCTAGAGATTAAATATTTACCCAATGCATTGGAGCGCTATCAGGGCACACCTTTAATATGTCTTTAATTTCATATGATCTACATAGATCATAATCAAACATTTCATAAATAACCCAAATAGAATCAAATAAATGGGTTTCATGTCAAAATTGCGATGTTTAAAAAGAGCTTAAAAATAAGATCATTATGTCATTTATAACCCATAGAAAGGGAGTGAGGGTTATATGTATGTAAATTACAGAATAAAATATATCATATTTATATATTTATGAACACCCATAGAAAATAAATAGGTCTGGGTATTCACATAAATAAAATAAGTGAATTTCTAGAGAGAAAGAGATAGAAATTTTGAGACGAAATTTCTGCAGCATAACGACTATATAACATGGTTTTAGAAAACACTAAAAAGAGAGGCGAAAAGGGTCACCCACTAATAAATAATTCATAATATAGTATTGGTACTTAATAATATCATGTTATTAATATTTTAATGATATAACACATGAAAAAAAACATGAAAGAAAAGAGAAGATGTGATTTCTTTTACGAGAAATTTGGTAGCCTAACGACGTCACTTAAAAATTAAAAACACAAATTGATGGGATCAGAAAGGGTATCTCAACAAATAAATATGAAATGGAAATAAATTAGAACATATAATAACCTACCCTTAAAATAAAGAGATGTAAATTAGAATACACAACATAAAGAAAGTCATGACTTAAAAGAGGAGGGTGAAAGATTCCCTTAACTTGAAGAGTAACTTTGAAAACTTGAAGTTCAGGACCTTGGGAGGCATGAGGGAACCTTGGGAGGACTCCTTGTGAGGTAAAGAGACCATAAAGTTTTTTGGGAGGATTTTGAAATGAAATTAATGAGGCAATATATTGGTATTTATAGGAGAAGTGAGGGGACAAGTCATTAATAGCTAAGGGACACCTCATCGGTGGTATTGGAAAAACCATGGGCTTGGCCATGGTATTTTCCCATGGTATTGGCCACTTGGGACACCTCATACCTTATCTTAATATTCATAAGTTGACCATAATTATTACATAATTATTACATCCTTAATGATGTCATTAAACTCCCAAAACTAAAAACTGTATTTTCACTATTTGCCGAAAATTCAACTTTTTCGGAAAAATACCCAAAAATAACCTTAACCTAATATAGATGCTCTGAATTAAAAAATGAACTCCATTTTATAAAAATAATTTTCTAAATATTTTTTCAATTTAATTTTTAATAAAAACGCTATTCACCTAAAAAAACTAATACTTAACAAATAATTTCTGAAACAGTTATTTACATATTTTATTGAATCACATTACTTAATCTATGTTCCTAAATTATATTAATACTTTCTTAGGTGAGGTTACTAATCCATTTGGTCACATTACTAATCATAAGCATAAAATCACTATTCATAATTTATTATTCATCAAAACTTAAGTTGATCTTATTAGACTCTAAATTTCTTACTAAACATAACTGTAGAAGAACATTTTTTAAAAATCATTAAACATTATTAATTATTTAAGGTTTACATAAATATTTTAAAATATTCTTTTTCCAAAATTCATCAATAATATACATCCTATACTTATTCGGACATTTTGGATTCACAAACTTCATCATAAGAAGAAATAACAATTTTTATTTATATCAAAGGATTAAATAAAGAAGTTAAGGTCTTGTTACATAGCAACTTATAACACCAGTATAGGACCTAAGTGTAAGGTGTGTTATGGTGATAGAATCTTGGGGTGGCTCTTGGCCAACATTGCACGAGTGGCAATTTCTATTAGATTGAACTTCTCACGAAGGCGATTTTGTTCCAACTTCACATAATGAAGTTCATCTTGGGTTTGGTCTAGAGCAAAGCCTAGTGGTGATACCTCCTTCCCAAATTTCGTCACATGGGATTTTATTGGATTGAGACTACTGGATGATGACATCAAATATTCTTTATGTATTAATTAACCAAGATCACTTGTATTTAGAGACAAAAATCACAACGTTTAGTTTCCAACGGTCATATTGACCAATAGTCATATGACATTCAAAACCCAACGGTCTCATTTTAATTATACCCATTTCATTAAATGAAATAGTTTTGTTGAGTATAAAATAAAAAAAACACACAAAAAATGGAAAAAAAATTATTAAGAAGTTTGGGTTGTTACATTCTTCCGCACTTAAGAAATTTTGTCCCTGAAATTTTTAACTCATACCCTCATAGGAGAACAGGTGTGGATAATTCTACCTCATAGACTACTCGGGTTCCCATGTGTCTTCTTCATATTTGTGGTTTCTCCATAACCCCTTAACAAGGTGGGTAGTCTTGTTATGTATAACCTTGTCTCTGTGATCTAAGATCACCACCAGCTGCTCCCCATAAGAGAGGTCATATTCTAGTTATACCAGATCTGGTTTTATTACATGTGATGGATTAGGTATGTACTTCCTCAATAGGGATACAAAGAAGAAATCATAAACTTGTTCTAGATTTGGAGGAAGTGCAAGCTGATAGGCCACTGCTTCTACACAATCAAAGATTTCATAGTGGCCAATGTACCTATGGTTGAGCTTCCCTTTCTTACCAAACCTCACGACTCTCTTCCAAGGTGATATTAAAATAAATACATTTTCACTAACATCAAACTCCAAGTCCCTTTGACGGTTTTTGGCATAGCTCTTTTGCCGACTCTGAGCAGCCTTAATGTGTTGTTGGATGACAAGGACTTTTTATGTCATCTCTTTCACAAGATCAGGCCCAAGAAGACTTCTCCCACCAGCTTCATCCCAACAAGTAGGTGTTCTAAATCACTTCCCATATAGAGCTTCCTAGGGTGTCATTTGATTGCTCAAGTGGAAGTTGTTGTTGTAAGAGAACTCAACTAAAGGGAGATGTTGATTCCATCCACCTTGAAATTCTATTGAGCATGTTCTTAGCATGTACTTGAGTGTTTTAATAGTCCTTTCAGATTGGACATCTGTTTAGGGGTGATAGGCCGTACGGAAATTAAATTCAGTGCTCAGATCATGTCAAAGACTTCTCCATAATTTTGATGTGAACATTGGATCATGATCAGATATGATAGAAAGTGGAACTCCATGCAGCCTTACCACTTCCTTCACATAAATCCTAGAAAGTTAATCAAGATATAAATCTTCCCGAATGGAGATAAAATGGGCAGTCTTGGTGAGAAGGTCCACAATAACCCATATCACATTATTTCCTTTGGAATTTCTCAGAAGACCTGTGACAAAGTCCATAGTGATATTGTCCCACTTCCATGCTGGTGTGGGTAGTGGTTGCAATACCCCTTTTGGAAGTTGTCACTCTGCCTTCACTTGCTGACATACTAGGAACCTTGAAGTGTAGTCAGCAATCTCTCTTTTCATATTATCCCCCCCAAAAATGATCACGAAGGTCCCTGTACATTTTTCTGCTTCTAGGTACTATAGAGAAAGTAGATTTATGAGCTTCATCCATCAGCTCCTTCTTTATTCCCGGAATAGATGGAACACATATTATTGTATGAACTTTCAGTACAATTTCTTGATCAATATTTAACTTAGGAAACATCCCATCCTTCACAGCCTCAGACTTCTTCTGTAACAAGGGATATTCTATCTAAGAATTCTTGATCTTATCTAGTAATGATGGCTGAGAAATCATTTGGTTTAGGGTTGATGATGTGCATTCCCTTATAATACCCATGTAAAACTTTACTAGTTCATTGATCAATGGATCTCTTTGAATCCACATCATGGAAAGAACAGTTGGGTCTTTCCTACTTAATGCATCCGCGACTTTTTTTTCTCTTCCAGGATGATAATGAATTGAACAATCATAGTATTTAAGAAGTTCCAACCATCTCCTTTGTCTCATGTTCAATTCCTTTTGTGTGAAAATATACTTCAAACTTTGATGGTCTGTGTATATATCACAGTTCTCCCCATAAAGATAGTGCCTCTATATCTTTAAAAAAACGACCGTAGCCATCTCCAGATCATGCGTGGGATAGTTCTTCTCATGAGTCTTCAACTATCGACATGCATAAGCAATGACTTTGTCATTTTTCATGATGATTCATCCAAGCCCTTTTAGAGATGCATCACTAAAAATGACAAATACTTCTCCACTTGAGGGAAGAGTTAACCGGGGTGGAGTAACCAATCTCTTCTTCATATCATGGAAACTTTCCTCACAATCCTTTGTCTAGAGGAACTTGACCCCTTTTTGAGTTAACTTGGTTAATAGATTAGAAAGCTGTGAAATTTTTTTCACAAACCTCCTATAATATCCTGTTAATCCAAGTAAACTTCAAATCTCAGTTATTTTTGTAGGTTGAGGACACTCCTATACAACTTTTGTCTTTATAGGGTCAACTATGATTCCTTCATTGGTTACAATGTTCCCCAAAAAGCAACTTGTTGTAACCAAAATTCACATTTACTGAACTTTCCAAAAATCCTCCCATTCCGTAAAGTTTTCAAAATATCCCTTAGAAGGTCCTCAGGCTCCTCGCGACTTTTGGAATATATCAGAATATCATCAATAAAAACTACCAAAAAGTTATCAAGGTAGTCCTTAAAGACTCTATTCATAAAATCTATAAAAATAACAGGTGCATTAGTCAGTCCAAAGGGCATAACAACAAACTCATAATGCCCATATCTAGATCGGAAGGTAGTTTTTGGAATATATTCTTTTTGCACCCTCAATTGATAATAACCAGATCGAAGATCAATCATAGAGAAGAATTGAGCCCCAAGAAGTTGGTCAAATAAGTCATCATTTCTTGGAATATGGTATTTTTTCTTTATTGTGATCCCATTCAGTTCTCTATAATTAATTCATAGCCACATTGATCCATCCTTCTTCTTCACAAAGAGAACCGATGCTCCCCAAGGAGACACACTCGATCGGATAAACCCCTTCACTAAAAGATCTTGTAGTTGTTTCTTTAATTCCTCCAGCTCCACATTTTCTATTCTATACTAGGTCTTCGATATCAGATGATATCTAGGTAAGAGTTCAATGGAGAACTCTACCTCTCTTTATGGGGGAGGTCTAGGCAACTCCTTAGGAAATACATCAAAGTATTCCCGGATGATGAGGACACTTTCTATCCTTAAACTCTCATATTATTCTTATTCTTCACTGATCAACTCCACAAAGAAGGATATATGGGGTTCTTTTAGACCAATATCAGGTTGAGATATCTATCCTTAGAAGATAAATGTAGGTTTTTTATTCAAGACTACTGAGATTTCCTTGATTCTGCATTTGATCATAGCATTATACTTAGAGAGCAAGTCCATCCCTAGTATAACATCGAATTCCATCATAGGAATGACAAATATATTTTCGATAAGGTTGTGCTCACAAAAGTAAATACTAGAGTTTCTAAACACTGATGATGATTTGATAATCCCACCAGGCGTCTTGACTGATAACTCTACTTTTAGAAAATCGGGGGCTGATTCTAGATTATTTGAAAACTTGGAGGAAATAAAGGAATGTGTAGAACCAGAATCAAATAAAGTACTTTCTAGCTTTGAGAGGACAACAAGAGTACCTGATACCACATCATTTGGAGCTTTAACTTCAGCTGTCATGATAGAAGAATCATGACCTTTCTCCCTTGGCCTTTGTTAAGGCTGATGGTGGTTCTCCTCCACTGCCCTCGGATTTGGACAATGATTGGCAAAGTGCCCACGTTTTCCACAATTAAACCACTAGAAATCAGGTAGGGATTTCACCATCTTCCCCTTTTCATTGGTGTTTGGAAGTTGAGGTTTCACCTCACTGTGACAATTCCTCTCAATATGGCCATCTCTTCCACACTTGTAGCGTTTCCTGCTCCAGTAGGCAGTTCCTCGAATGCTTCCTCCCATGTTTATTACTTTTGGGAAGTTGCCTTTTCTTGCCTCCTCTTCCCTGATCGAATTTCCTCCATAATCTAGGCTTAATCATTCTCTTCTTGTCATTGGATTTATGAGAACACTGCGTCTCAACAAACTCCATCTCGACTTTCATCGCACTCCGCATGATTTCCTCATAGCTATCATAGTCTCGGTTGGCTAGATTCTTCTGCAGATGAGGTCTCAGTCCACCGAAGAATCTATCAACCTTACCATTTAGATCCATTAAAAATATAGATTTATATCATGAAAGACTTGTGAAGTTCATCTCGTAGATTCTCACAGATTCAGTCTCCTTCTGCTTCATCTCGAGAAACTCTTTCTTCATTCTTATTCTCATGGAATGAGGGAAATACTTACTGAAAAAGATCCATCTGAACTCCTCCCACTCCATAGATTCAACCTCCACTCTTTGCCTCATGTTTTTAATTAGTTCCCATTATAGATCAGCTTATCCTTTTAAGCGATAGATAGCCTGGGTGGCCTTCTCTTGCTCTGAATAGTGGATCACAGAAAAGATCTTCTCAATGGAGCTGATCCACTGCTCAACAATCAATGGGTCAGTCAATCCACTGAAGGTTGGTGGTCGTTGATTCATAAATAACTCAACAAAATGTTGTTCCCTTTGTGGTGAGATTGGTCTCTCAACTTGATTCACGTTATTTCCCATAACTTGAGTCAATTGGTTCATCATTCTCATGAATGTTTCCATTCCGGATTCCATCAGAGGGCCATCAGCAAATTGTCCATTGCGGTCACCATTTTCATGGTTCCTCCTATTGCCCAAAATTTTTATAAAAGTATAAAACCTTTGTGATAAGATTATATTATTTATGAATTTTTTAACTATAAAGGATTTTATGTCTTAGAACTTCATGCTTAAACAATTACATTTCTCTATAATTCCTTCATAATGATTCATAAAAAGCTTGTGATTAACCCAAAATATCCCACAAGAGTGTCATAACCAAGAGTGCATCAAGGCTCATTATCGTATACTAGTTATTCTTCAAGTCTAGATCAAAGCGGTTTTTTCAGGTTTTACCCCTAGGTACATTTGTGCCAGATCCACCTCTACCTGCTCGTATCCAGACGAGGATGTATTTTCTTAATAAACCAATTACTCAATACTCACCAAAATACCAGGAAGTTATCCTATAATTAAACTTTTATATTGGGTTCTTCCTAAAGTTTTCATATCCTAATTTCCAAAAATAACTAAACTATCCTCTGATACCAACTATGGCATCCCGCCTTTTTATTACATAACTTTTCATTACATTTTACAAACCGAAGATCTTTAAAGTCTAGTGTCTTGGAAATCAGGAAAAAAACATGAAAACAACATAAAAAAATTCTTCTAAAACACTCTTAAGGCTTCATAATAGGTTCATACTATGTAAAATTAATGAATCTCATATCCTAGAGACATACATCAATGGAAAGGGTGAGCAGAAGTCCAGTAAGGGTAAACAAGGGAATCAGTTTACTTGTGATATCAATAAGAACTTGAATAAAAACATAAGGACATGATAAATGGAATTATAGGCATATCATAATTAAAAGAACTTGGAAAATAACTTGGATATGTGGCTTAAACATTTCATTCATACATTCATGAACATATCACCAAGGTTCATCCCTAAGGTGTCATAAAAAGTACCAAGGTTATTCACCAAGGTATCATGAAACTGGTCATCAATAGAGATTAATTATTTACCCAATGAATTGGAGCAATATCAAGGCACACCATTAATATTTCTTTACATTCATGTGATACACATATATCATAATCAAAAATTTCATAAACAACCCAAATAGAATCAAATAAATGGGTTTCATGTCAAAATCGTGACGTTTAAAAAGAGCTTAAAATAAGATCATTATGTCATTTATAACCCATGGAAAGGGAGTGAGGGTTATATGTATGTAAATTCCAGAATCAAATATATCATATTTATATATTTATGAACACCCACAGAAACTAAATAGTTCTGGTTATTCACATAAATAAAATAAGATAATTTCTTGAGAGAAAGAGATATAAATTTTGAGATGAAATTTTTTGCAGCATAACGACTATATAACATGGTTTTAGAAAACATTGAAAAGAGAGGGGAAAAAGGTCACCCACTCATAAATAATTCATAATAAATTATGGGTACTTAATAAGATCATGGTATTGATATTTTAATGATATACCACATGAAAATGAAACATGAAAGAAAAGAGAAGATGCGATTTCTTTTACGAGAAATTTGGCAGCCTTACGGAGTCACCTAAAAATTTAGAAAACAAATTTATGAGAGAGGAAAGGGTATCTCAACAAATATAAATGAAATGGAAATAAATTATAACATATAATAACATACCCTCAACATAAAGAGATGTAAATTAGAAGACACAACATTAAGGAAGTCATGACTTAAAAGGGGAGGGTGAAATATTCCCTTACCTTGAAGAGTAACTTTGAAAGTTTGAAGGTCGGGACCTTGGGAAGCTTCATGGAACCTTGGGAGGACTCTTTGGGAGTTAAAGAGACTATAACTTCTTTGTGGAGGATTTTTAAATGAAATAAAGGAGGGAATGTCTTGGTATTTATTGGAGAACTGAGGGGACAAGTCATTAATGGCCAAGGGACACCTCATCGGTGGTATTGGAAAAACCATGGGCTTGCCCATGGTATTATCCCATTGTACTAGCCACTTGGGAATCCTCATATCTTATCATACTATTCATAATTATACCATAATGATTACACAATTATTACATCCTTAATGATGTCATTAAACCCCCAAAACTAAAAACTGTATTTTCACTATTCACCGAAAATTCAACTTTTTAGAAAAATCCCCAAAAATCACCTTAACCTAATATCGATGATCTGAATTCAAAAATGAACTCCATTTTATCAAACTATTTTTCTAAATATTTTTTTAATTTAATTTTTAAATAAAAAAACTATTCACTTGAAAAAAACTAATACTTAACAAATAATTTCTGAAATAGTTATTTACCTATTTTATTGAATCACATTACTTAATAAAGGTTCCTAAATTATATTAATACTTTCTTAGGTGAGGTTACTAATCCATTTGGTCACATTACTAATCATAAGCGTAAAATTACTATTCATAATTTACTATTTATCAAAAATTAAGTTGATCTTATTAGACTCTAAATTTCATACTGAACATAACTGTAGAAGATCATTTTTTGAAAATCATTACACGTTATTAATTATTTAAGGTTTTCGTAGATATTTTAAAATATCCTTTTTCGAAAATTTATAAAGAATATACATCCTATACTTATTCAGACATTTGAGATTCACAAACTTCACCATAAGAAGAAATAACAATTTTTATTTATATCAAAGGATTACATAAAGTAGCTGAGATCTCTTTACATAGCCCCTTATAACACCAACATAGGACCTAAGTATAAGGAGTGCTAAGGTGATAAAATATTGGGGCGGCTCGGTCAACATTTCTAGAGTGGTAATTTCTATTATCTTGAACTTCTCCCAAAGTCGATTCTGTTCCAGGATCACACGATGAAGTTTGGCTTGGGTTTGGTCCAGAGAAAATCCCAGTGGTGCTACATCCTTCCCATGTTTCATCATATGGTCTTCGATCGGCCCGAGACTAATGGATGAGGCCATCAAATCTTCTTTCAATATTAATTAACCAAGTTCATTGTATTTAGAGACAAAAATCACAACATTTCGTTTACAACTATCATATTGACCAATGGCCATATAATAGTCGAAACCTAATGGTATCATTTTAATTATACCCATTTCATTAAATGAAATAGTTTTGTTGAGTATAAAATAAAATGACACACATAAAAAAGAAACAAAAATTCTTAAAAATTTCGGGTCATTACATTCACTCGAAAGGTAGTGGACTCACACCCAAGATGATGGGATGTTTCACTCCATTGGTCGATTACTCGCACCCTAGTATGATAGGGGGTTCCACTCCGGTCATTGGGGACCCATTCCCTATCTGATAAGGGGTTTCACTTGTTGGTAGAGGAGCCTTGCCCAAGCTGATGGGGGGGTCCAATCTAGTGTCTATGGTGATCCTTTGCTTGATCACTTCCATCATCAAGCATAATTTAAATAATATCCATACCCAAAACATTTCACATCATATCCAAAAATCCACAATGTAGGGAATCATCATGATCTATGTGGAAAAACACTCTGGATAGACTACTCCCAGACCAAATCTGAGATCAAATGAACGAGATACAGAAGATTAATGTTTCCTAAAAAGGATATGAGGGGTACATGACATGTGAGGGGACCCACATAGCATTTGATCCCACTCCTTCAGTTGGTAATGTCCTTGGAGGTATAGGGATATCCTATTGTGTAGATATACATGGTGTGTGGGGACATACACGACATGACCATTCCACTCGGGGTACCCCCTATGTTCCACCCCCTATCTGTGTACTTTACCCCCCCCCCCCCCCATGTCTGTGTACTTCAGTACATGGATATGTTCTTATTCATGTACTCCCAAATGGGGTCCTACCCGTGTACTCTTCCACATGGCTCATCCACCCAGGGACATGGTACATGACATGTCGGGAGTATACAGATCATTCCTTCTTTAAAAATTCCCAAAACTCTAACTATTGAAGCATAGAGGCCACATGCCACGTGTTCTTAAAAATTCACAACATATAGTTGATATTTTTCCTAAATCATATATTCATTCTCCATGCACTAGATATGGTTTTCTTCCTTCATATCTAACTTTTCTTCGCCCATAATCAGCGGATCTAGTTACCATTTTGCGTTTCTGGCCATCCAGTGGCTGGAAATCTGATCTTGTTGACTCGTGGGATTTTTCCATACATCCCATAGACAGTTGTTCCATCCACCATTGATGATTTGGATACTGATCATTTAAATAATCTTCCATGACCCACACAAAAACTAGATCTATCAATGGCTCATCGATCCACTCCTAACACATTGTTTTGTTGTGATTATGATAGTTTGATTGGGCTCGGTATCCCCCAAAAATTTCGGTTGGGACCGCAGGGTCCAACCGGTGATTTACACAAATTAATTGAGTGAGAAAGTCAAAAGAATAAATTTTTAACCATCATTGCCAAGAATTCTTGGCCAATGATCACGAATGAGGACATATGATGTTAGATAATATAAAGAATAATTAAATATTTGGTACACGATCACATGTAAGGGACACAATTGGCGCAGAAGGGGGGATTGATCTGCTCAATCAATTTAATCAAAATGGAAATAATCTAAAAAATGGAGAGTCCTACCAATATATTAGATCATTCTTCTTCGAATAATGTTCTCTCCAACAATTGAAGGATGTTCTTTCATTCACTACATCATGATCTGCTCTGATTCAGAGTTTCATCATGGTCAGATGTGATTTTTCAATGGAAGGAGTGAAGGAAGAATCTCTTTAATATCCTAGGATTATGATGATAAACCTAGGTGATTCTCCATAACAATAGATTTATAGGTAAATATTTTATATTAAATTAATTAATTAATTAATTAATCCACTTAACATACTGGAAAAGAGTGACATATCTGAATGACCTTTTCCAACCTATTTTAGGTCGCAAATAGGCTAAGCATCACATTCTAGACTCAAATGTGGTCTCAGATTTATAATAAAATCTTTTGTTTTAGATTTATCCCATTTTATTTAAGAAACTTCACACATGTAATATAAAATATGCTTAATATTTTTATAAAATTAATTTTAGGCACACTAGGCCTCAGAATCACACACCATCTAAATACATAGATCTCGAAATATATATAGAAATATTTTAAAGTATTACAAGGAAAAATATGGGTCTCTACAAATTTATTTTTTTGTTTTACTTGATTAAACAAACAATTTTACTTTTGAAATTTTTATAGGTTGAGTTATCACCAATTTGATGTCCAAATCTCAAAAATATCCAAATCACCCTTTAAATGATCTCAAATTGAGTGAATATTTCCCCCGTTATACTTTATGTGAAAAAAAATGATTAAAATTAACTATATACATGACTTAAACAAATATCAATGTGGTAAGACTATGCCAGATTGTATAGGGGAAGAGGATCACTACATGAGGGTTCTAGGTGTAATGACTAGGATAGGGAACTGACTATCAACCTATTCTAGAGCACCACATGGCCTCATGTGCTTCTAATTGTATAATAGAGGTATATGACTAGTAGTGAGAGTCTATAACCATCATGGGGAAACTATACTCTCAGTATAACGACATATAATAAAGGATAAATAATGGAATCAATGAAAAAAATTAAAGTATTCGCAAGAAATTATTGTAAAATTGGGTTCCCTATACCCAAATTGAACAGTAATTTTCAATTACCATATCATGTATATAGTTAGTTATGAAAGATATATTCTTACCATAATAGTGTTGATATTTCTATGTCCACTATTTATATGGTATTGTCCTTGTATTACATGTCATTTCAATAGGTTATAACAGTTACAATACTATAATGAGAACCTAGAGTTACCATGACTATAACCATAAACTTATGTCCTATGGTCCATATGCATCATGTTGACATGACATAGATGATGTGAAACCAACAAGTGTTGTCTACTTATAAGCATTGAGAAATTTTCTCATGAATTTCACATTTAGTGATCTTATTCATCATCTTATGTTCTAGTTCTGAGTGAATCTCTTATCTATAGTGACAAATTTCCTTACGGCTATGGTTCTTTGGGCATTTCATTTCGAACATCTACTGACTTCATTCACGGTGGAGTGGGATCATATCTGGTTGCTTTGAATTAGCTCAGTGAGACTCTACAGGTTTTTATTATTCAATGTCTTTTGTTCCAATCCAATGGTGGATTTTCTCATGTTAGCTTCTGGTGCTTTTATGGGGGTTCCATTTCATCTTTTTATCTTGGGTTCTTTGGGCATTAGTGTTTCACCTCGTGCGATAGTGGAAAATATGATGAAATCGGGTCTTCACATTGCCTTTGATGACCTTTAGTTCAAGAATCGGGCTTTGATCTAAAGAAAAGGTGGTATGGGGGTGAGGTAGTTTTCTATTAAAAATTTTATGGATTTGAATCATTCTAATTTTTAAGATTTCCTTTTTCCTGCATCAATTTTGATCCTCCTGAACTGAAGAAGTTTGTGTTTTCTGGTATGTTTTTGGTTTTTTTTGTTGCCGCTACAAAAATGAGATGGTGTATTCTGGTGCAAGGGATTAAAATATGTTTTTTGGTTTCTTCTTCTCCTGTAGATGTCTTTGAATATAATATTTTCAGTTTTCTTTCATTTTTGGATGATCCTGCCAAAGCATATGAAATTTTGTGACTGCTAGGTTTGTGTGGAGGTTTTGGGGTTTGTATTTTCTCCCTGCTAGGTATGAATTTTCCTGATCTATTGATGGTTTTTTGGATTCTGAGTCTTTAGTGGTGTCTAGTCCTAGTAGTGGGTGAGGTTCTTAGATCTTTGATGAACTCTTACATTACTCTAGAGGCCTATGTGATGTGCATCTCTGGTTGATCCAGTTACCTCGGCGATGCACTTTTCAGCTACTCCAGTTGCCTCTATGATGCACATTTCAGTTGATCCAGTTTTCTCTATATTGTGGTTCAGGTTACTCTGGTGTCAGTTTCCTCTCCCTACTTCTCATTCCAGTGTTTATTTGGTTGGGTTCTTATGGGTTTTTTCCTATGGTGGATTCTTCTAGGAATCTTGTGATGATTTTGGGTTCATTTTTGTTTTGTACCACTAGGTAAGGGACATAGTGGAAGTGGTGGTCTAGGTTTTTGGACCTATGATTTGATCTTATATTTCTCTAGATACCCCTTTGATGTGTGTATATGGTGTCTTTAGTTTCCTATATTATGTGATTTTTAGCTACTCCAGTTGCCTCTACGATGCACATTTCAGTTACTCCAGTTGCCTCTGTGTTTCACTTTGGGATGCTTCGTTCCTTTTTCCTCTCCCCCCCTTAGTGGAATTTGGGATTTTTATTGATTCTAATTTAGGTTCTTGTTGAAATTTTTTTTTGGGTTGAGCCTGACCTAGAATGGATCTTCATGATTTGCGAATTCATGCTGGTATTTGGTGACTTTTTGATTCTTGAATGTGTATCACCTAGACACTCTACAAGGAACTACACCATATGAGATTTTAGAGCCAAAAGTAATCACCAGGGTTTGGCCACCAAGATTTATAAGAGTGAGAAAGTATGGTTTTTTCCATCAGTACAAGGCCTCTGAAATTGAGCACTGAATAGTTAGTCGAGCAATCAGGAGAAGTTGGAGGCTTGACTTAACAATACAGTCATTGTGGAGGGGCAGTTCCTGTAGTTTCTATTGGGATGAATTTACTTTTAATGTATTTAATTGGTTGAAGTTGTTAGGGTTCCGACTTACCCTTTAAAAGTTTTATTTGAAAATAAAATGAAATGGATTCTGTTATGTATCTTGTGTCAGTTTTTTCATTGGTGATATGACATTGATTGAATAATCAAGAAATAATTTCTTACTTCTGGTAGAAAATGATATCTCAGGTACAGTTGATTAGGATGGTAGTATCTTTACTAAATTCATCATTATGGTAGAATAAGTTATGTCTATCCAATAAAGTTAATGAATAAAAAATCAATAAAGGATAATGAAATGCAGTGTGCATCCCACTTTATGAGATATCACGAGACAAATAGATTATAATACATGACATGTTTTCATAGGAGGTTTTCATTTCCATTACTATACCTTATCTCCTTATGGTCCTTGATGGGTTACTAGACTCTACTCCTTGTCTATGAGTATTACTCAATGCTATTGAGATAAGGACCTAGATATCCAAACACTAATAATATTAAAAAGTCTAGCATATTATAATGAAAATGTGTATAGGACATGGTGGTCCCCATCATGGGGTTCTAGAGATGTCTGAGTTTGAACGATTTTTATGAAATAAATAAATTTATATTATTTGAGTTTAGAATAATTAACATTGAAATTATTGGTTAATAAGTATTGATAAGATTTTAAGTGAATACATGAGAAAATAATTAATAAACCAATATTATTTTAATATTCAGGGTTCATTTAATATTTTTTGGAATAGCGAGTCAATTTAATGACTTTCCTTTATCACATAATATATTTATTATATTACAAGTAAGTGATAAAAATATTAATGATGTTTATGACACAGTTACATAGTTATAACATGTCATTTACAACTTATTTATTGGGTAATAAATTTCCAGGGATTGAGGATCCATTTTTTTGGTATTCATATCCCTACTGTATAAGAAAGAGGAGGCTTTTATTTCATGTACAATTCACTGGATGAATTTGAGAGCTTATCTATCATATATCTTGTATCCTAAAGAGATAAGCAGTTGATCTAATCCTTCAATCCAAGTTCTTCTTCAAGAATCAAAGGATCGACATAGTTGTGATTGTCAAGACACCAAAGGCTTCATTGAATCTCCATGATATCACTGGGATATCAACAATCAATATTCCCATTGACTTTCGAAGCACGTTTGGATGATCAAGAGTGATCTGACTTCAGTTCCTTCAAGAAATGTTCATCGATGATGATAGGTTGTTGAACATGCCATCAAATCAATTGAATTAGTTTTTAAAAAAAATCTTAAATCAATTCATGCGAGATCCATGAAATTTTGTACTGGATTTTTCATCATTGGAGACGACATAGTAACGTCACCCTGACAATAAAATTTTAACCACCTGGCCCATCTGCTTTTGTTATGCACACGTATACCTTCAATTGGTATTAGAGTAGGTTTCATAATAGTTTAATCCAATTATAAATCAAGTTTTAACTGAATTGAGTATAGAGTGTTGCAACGGTTAAACTACAATAAACAACACTTTTTCTTAATGGACCGAAGGCCTAATTTTTTTTATTGATTTTTCGATAAACCCCATTTTATGGAGAAAGGGGGAAACCTCACATGATTTATAGGACATAAAACATTAAAAAAAATTGAAGGTCAAAACCCTGAACAAGTCTACAATGAAATACCCATCCCCAACATCATCATCAATATGGAAAACCTCCACCAATGAATGACTTTCTAGCTAGTTGTCCCGTGCAGAAAGACATGGTCCTCGTACCGATGGTAGAGCCATACCCTCTCAAACTTCCAAGTCTGAATAGCCATATATGGTGAAAGAAACTGTTCTAATCCTCGTCTGGAGAAAATCCTTGTGTATATATATCTTTGTGTGTGTGTGTGTTTTTTTGGGTGTGTTTATTTTATATTACTCAGAGTCAGCTACCGGTGATTTCTCAAGTGAAACCATGGTTTCTAGTGAATCCCTGAACACTAAATATGTTTCAGGTGGCCAAAATAGTGTTTTCCAACTAGCCCTTTTTTCACATAATTGTGGAATATTAATTTTTTTTTCTAAATCCTAATAACATACACGTTATAATACATCCATAAGAAAAGAAAAACAATTTAAAAATAGAAAGGGTGAGGGTTGTTGTTCCAAGTGCATAATTCATTATCTTGACTTTTCTCATGAGGTATAAATTCTTTAATTTTCTATTTAAACCTTTATTTTCAAAATAATTAAAGTTTATAAAGGATTTAGAAATATTTTGGGAGTGTTTGAGGCTTTTTTGGAGCTCATAGCACCAGTTTTTGGAGAAACAGAATGACACGCAAGGTTAGTAGTAACCATACAGCTCATATGTGAAACCCATATTTAGGGGAGCATAATTTTATAAACTGTGTGAGGGATTACATATGTATGTGTGGAAAACTATAGAGTAATTTCATATGGTACCCATAGGAGGTGCGCATAGTTGGAACGTGGTTTGGTCAAACTGCACGCCAACCGTGCGCAGCTTGTGTGGGTCCCCTCTGCAATTCTTCTATCGTGAATGATGCAAACGGTTGGCACATGGTTAGTAGTAACCATGCTGTTAAACCATGAAACCCATCTATAGGTGAGAATAATTTGATAAACCATGTGATTATGGCCACATGGATACACAGAAAACTCTAGAGGAATTTTATAGGGGACCCACACGAGACATGCATGGTTAGCACGCGGTTTGGCCATACCGTGTAGCCAAACCATGTAACCCTTTAAAAATGGGTGAAATATTTATTTTTACCTTTCCCTATTTAAGAATTAAACCCTATTTTCTCCTCCAAATTTTCAAAATAGTCGACACATTTGAGCTCTCATATCCTCTCCTCCTAGTCATTTTGATAGCTCCTTCATTTGAGATCGAAATCAAGTGTCATTGGTCACTTTGGATTCGTACTAATAAGATCCTTGCACATCTTCCTTAGTTTCTTTATTTATCTCTTCATAGGTAATATTATATCTGTGTGTGGTAATATGCACTATTTTCAATATATTCCTCTATTTATTCAATTTCTTCCATCCTAGCCCATGCTAAAGGCTAAAAATGGATGACGATAGTACTAACCATCTATGTTGGGTGGTCTATACCATTTTTATTTATGTCTCGGTATTTTATAGCTTTCACCATAATGATACACACCAGATTTTATTAGAATTTCTCCTTAAATTAATATACCCTTAAATTTCATGTTAAACCATGATTTAAACATGTTATTACACCCATATTCAAGGTTGGAGGTTTTCAACCTCAACCCAAACCACAATCAAGTTTATTTTGTTTTATTAATTATTTTTATAGCACCCATGGGGTGAGTTAAGAATTCCATTTATTATTGTAATCCATATATAAATTAAATTAATTGTTAAAGGTTGATTTCCTTATTTAGAACCTTTTAATTTATAAATGAAATAAGTAATGAAATTGAATAAATGGGAGTTGTGGAATGAAATGTAAAATCCCTTGGAATATGAATAACTATCTAATTGATTAGTTAAATGGAATGGAAACTAACATGACCCTCCTTCTTATCACCTGTATGTGAAATGATTAAAAAATTGGATGATATTTATTCAATTAACTAAAGTGAATAGACACAAAAATGTCTCATTGAATCATTATATTGATTACACTAATAATTGATGACATGGTATGGAAATGATTATCCACTTAGATGTGGTATATTGGATGCCTTGGACTATTTCATTAGATCTAGCCTTCTTAGACTACCTCATATATGCTTCTTAGGTTGCACCCAATTCTTTACCAATTTTTTTATAGATGAGATACTTAGACTTGAAGAGGATTCCATCATCCATGGTCCTTGGGTACTAAACTATGTAGGTATGTATTACACTAAGTTTTCTATGTATGATCTCTATGTACTCAAAGAGGACACCTTGTTCATTTTCCCTAGGTCCTAGACCTTATAGGTCATATACATGATTATTCAGCGCATGCCATACTTTCATGAACATTGACGTAATGAAGTGTGTCATAACTGATTCCCTTCTATTTTTTATAGTCATTCTAATGTTATAGACTACTTGTTATATAATATTCTTATAGAATAGATCGCATCACTTATCTTATAACTTTATTCATGTTATATCTACACACTATTACAACTTGTATGCAATGACTGGAATGGTTGTTGACACTATTGGTTGTGGTCTAATGAGTATATCTCGCACCAATTTCAGGTCTTTGATTGGTACTTGTTAGCCCAATTATTTTAAATACCTTGAGAGTGGGGGTGAATCATGGTATGACATGAAAAAACAATTTCCCCTTCGAATCTTGTTTTGTAATTAAAAAAACACATTTCTCTCTCCTTCCCATAGTAATATATGAACAAAAATTAAATCATGTATAAGACACAGCAATTTTTACTTGGTTCACCCTCATTAGATACATCCAAACAGTATAGAAGGACAATATTCTGATGTACCAAATCCACTAAATCCCAATTCCAAATACAAGGTTTGGGCTAGATCACTTATTTTCCCAACATCACTACCTTTACTAGGTTTAGTGTCACCTCACTACTTTCTCAAGGGCCACTCCCTGAGTTTCTTTCTCTAGCTCACTTTTAGTGGAAAGGATATCCTTCTTCCACTTCTTCTTCTCACTGTTCTTAGAAAGGATCCACTTAAATTTTATGGAAATTTAGGTCCCATCATTATCACTAATTAATGCATCCTCAACTATATATAGATGCTCTATTTAAGACTCATTTTCACTCATAGATTAAATCCACTTTTCCATGTACTGTTAGTCTGAAGAAATTACTTTGGTGAACTATTTTAGTCCCTTTATAAACTATCCTACTTCCTCCATGATATTCCTTTAGTCCTCTACATAATGCATTTCACTGAGTGGTGCGAGTGCTTCGCGGACCACCTCTTCTTCTGTGGATCGTCTCCTCTTATGCAGATGGTTGATTCCTTATGGACCTCTTATCCCTCCACAGACTGCCTTTCCTTCCATGGATCATTTTCCTTTGTAGGAGAAGGAAACCCACAAACCCCTTTCCACAAACTGGCTTCATAGATAACTTTTAATGGAATAACTTCCCCATGAACTCTCTCTTCCACAGAATCCTTCCTCATGAAATCTTTTCGACTTCACCGAATTCTTCTGAGATTGATGATGTTTTATAATGAAATTCACTATTCTTAATTATCTAATTAGCGGTCTTTATATAGGTAAATAGATCCACAAAATCTGTTGATCCAAATTTCCTAAAAATTAGATGTGATACAGCCTTCGCCACATACTGTGATATGCGGTCTGCATAGAATCTTGATCATTTGCAGAGTCTGATGTCTTCCACAAATGATAACCCTTTGTAGATCCTCAAATTATTTCCTCTCAACTTCAAATGACGATCCTCCTATTAAAAATTATCCTCCTATGAACTATTTGTGGTTTACAGTTCATGTGGTGCATAGCCCGTTTGTTGGAGACTTAATTCAACATCTCCATCCACAAAACATAACTCCATTCACGGTTCTGCATAACCATTTTTTGGTCCGTGAACTCTAGATTCATGGAAAAAAACTATAATCAATGGTCTCCTTTGTGGAAAAACCTTTTTCGATTTTCCTTCCCCATTCTTCATACCTCCTTTACAATCTGCATAGTGTAGCTGCTATGAAAAAATATTTTTTTTTCCGAAAAAACCAACTCTTAATTTTGAGGCAACTTTTTTTGGAAAACACAAGAAAACTATTCCACCTTAAATACATACTTCATAAAAACGAAACATAATGATTCTTGTTCATCTATCTTTATCAACAAACACAATCACACCAAAAACACTGAGAGGATTCCTTAAGGAATTTTTTACCAATAACTTCCCTCTTTGGTTTGTTGTAAAATCTTCATATTTTGATACCTTGTTAAATCTTAATCCATCTTATACCTCCATTCACTTCTTGTGATTAAGATATCAATCAAGGATTTACTAAACACAAACTCTATTCCCACATAATCCATGCTTGGTGTGAGAAATAAGAGTAGTATGTAAAGTTCATTAATGAATCACTTCATTCAAAACCACTTAGCTGATTTCATCACAAACCTCATCTATCATGATATATAATATTTGATCGATCACCTTTATCATAGTTTGATTTAATAATCCTCCTACATAACTTCTCACTAGTTTGGATTCTCCCCCTGTCTTGATTAAGAAATTTTATCCCATTTTATTTCTACAATTTCTACCCCTTTGACAATGAACCCAAAATCCAATCTTTTGAGGTCTGATAAAGGATAAAGAAAACAAATCAAAACATTAGGGAAAACAAACCATTACTCTAGGAGAGGGGCTACCACATCCACACTTTTTCAAGTGTTGGGAGTTGACTAAACTCTCAGATCCAGTTAATTCCTTTCAAATTATTCTTTGGGTATTTCCTTTGTCAAAATGTCTCCAACCTATAGTTCTATAAGCACATACTCTAACTATAAAGTCCCTTTCTCTACATTCTACTTAATAAAATGATACTTTATTTCAATGTTCTTTCTCCTTGAGTGATGGAATGTATTTTTTCTAATATTTATAGCACTTGAATTATCACAATGGATTCCAATCAGAGACTTCACTTCAACTCTCGTATCATCAAGCTATTGATTCATACACAATAATTGTGTGCACGCTTGTGTGGCCACAATATATTCATATTATTAGGATGTCAATAAAATGAAACCTTCTTTCTTAATTAGGAATGAAATACAAAATCTGATAAGATAAAATGCACCACCTAATTTTCATTTTCTATCATCAGCTAATCCGACCCAATCTGCATCTGTATAGCCCAATAGATCTTGGTGAGATTTTTCATTATATAGAAAACCAAAATACACCATTCCCTTGATATACAGAATTATTATTTTCAAATAAATAATGTTTCTTTCATTATTATTATTTTGATATCATGTTGCTTGGCATGTGGAAAAAACAATATCAGGTCTTGTTGGTGTAAAGTACAATAGACTCGCAATGATTTTCATGTGCTCTGTGACATTAACTTCATTGTCTCCATCATTCCATGATAGTTTCATCTAGGTAGCCACCAAAGTCATCATATCCTTGTAATTATCCATTTTAATTCTTCTCAAAACATCCTTGGAATATTTGTATTGAGAAATGAATGTTCCATTCCATCCTTGTGTCACCTGTAAACTAAGGAAAAATGTATGTTCTCCAATCATTAACATTTCAAATTCACTTTTCATGAATTCTATGAACTATTTGCACTAAGATTCATCTGACCTACTTATGATTATTTCATTCACATACACCAACACCATCATAATTTGATAACTACCATTGTTTACATGGAGATTGTAATAAAATACACCACATTGAAAATCGAGCTTCTTCAAAAATTGGTCCAGTCTTGAATACCATGCTCTTAGTTATTAATTCAACCCATATAGCACCTTCTTCAGCTGAAAAAATATTATCTCATCTTCATGAATGAGAAAACCATCTGGATTCTCAATATAAACTTCTTTTTCTAGAGCCTCATTCTAAAATGATGACTTGATGTCCATCTAGAATAGTTTGAGATTTCTTTTCACTACTATGTCCAGGAATAATATGATTGTCTCTAGCCTTTTAATAGGTGAAAATGTTTCATCAACATCAATACATGATATATGGGAGTAACCTTATCATACTAATAGTGATTTTTTTCGAATCACTATGCCATCCTCATTCATCTTATTGCAAAATACTCATTTGGTCTGAATGACATTCTTATCTGTTGCTTCAAAAACAATCCCCCATGTCGGATTATTCTCAATTTGGTTAAGATCTTAATTAATATCCTATAAATAGTTGTCATCTAATATTTCTTCCTCAAAACATTTAGGATCTACCTCTGATAAGAATTATTCTTTCTACAGAGTCTTCATTCTCCTTTTTTTTACTAATGCTATTTGATCACCAATTATGTTATGTCTATCGAATTCGGATATTCTCTTAAATATTTTTATAGATAATAATTTTTTCTCACCCATTTCGTTATATTAACCTTATTTCAAATCATCCTATGGAACTGAAACATCCCATGATCTTCTTATCTCTTCATTATTATCCTCCTAAGACTGATCATGTACTTGCTGAATATTCTGCTCATTCTATACTATAGTTACACAATGGATTTCAACTACCTTTATTAACTACTCTTCCCCTCTTCCATCACTCACCACCCTAACCATTTCCAGTTTGAGGACACTATGGAACACCCTCTGGTCAACCTCTACCTGCTCTGTCTCCCCTCAGTGGAGTAGGACCCTGTTTTCACTAATGTCGAAACGGCATGGACAAAAACTACTGTTGAGGAGGGCCCTAGACCTACCCACCTCCAATATACTAAGCTCAAACTTAGAACTAACACTAAAGGTTACCATGGCCTCTACAATCAAAGCACCTCATCCACATGCCCGTGGGAAATGGTAAGGACCAGAAGGTCAAAACTGGAACTGCTGGGGTCGACTCCCTGCTGGCTGAAACCTGGAAAGTCCTAACACCAAAGACCTACTACTGATAGCATTCCCATTTGAAGAACTTAGCTAGATCCACTATTAGGGTAGGCCTCCTCATAACAGTATCCTTTCCACCACCTTATCCTCTTTCTAAACCTCTAAGTATGTCGGTAGGATAAAGGGAGTAACTGCATAATGAAGTGAAGGAAGAAGGGCCTCCTCTAAGAGTCTCACCCAAGACTCCTCATCCAGAAATAGGTCTATAAAAAAGTTACATAGATCCTTTAACTTGATCCCCAACTCTCGTACCAACATAATCCCCAGATGGAGGGAGAGTAGATCTATTCACTTCTCAGCCTTCATGGTTGAATAAAGGAATTCCTCATGAAACTCCTTCTCAAAGTCATCCCACAAAACATCAATCCCCTTCCTCTCCCAAAGGTAAATATTCCACCACTTATGCACTACTCCCCTCATTTGGCTCATATCTAGGGGAACCCAGTACCATGTCACAGCCTGGGTCAAGATGAAAGTGATCCCTAGCTCCACAAGCCAACTCTCCATCTCCATGTTGAATACATTTCCCTCTTACCTTCCTAGAGTCTACTGCTGGAAAGTATGAAGAATATTCTTCCACTAATTTTCCTCCTCCTCTGGATCAACCCTATATTGATCATCCAAATTTTCCAACTGAGCCTCCACTGCTAGATCCACTCGTGGACGATGACCAGGTTCCATATCTGAATGTTAAACAAGAAATACCTAAGCCTGAGTAGTATGGAATTTATTTAGGATTCATTTTAACTCATTATTTATTTTAATTTCCTGAAAATTCCCAAAACAAACAAGAACAAAAGAAATAATAATTCATGTACCTTTTTAAGGGTCTCTTCCCCATAATAATTGTAGCCTCACTTAGTCATTCAGTAATCTTAGAGTCCTTGTATCGAATCATGGGGGGCCTAAAATCCCATGTCCTAGCTTGTCTTACCTATCCTATGTCACACACCAAGATCACCTGACACTTTTCCCTACCAAAACATGAAATCCTTACTATTCCTAACTCCAAACTCCATCTTATCTCTCAACCATCACCTTTGGTACCATTCTGTCATGTCTCGCCTTCTTCAAGATGAGGTAAAGTATAACAAGATTCCAAGACCTTTCTTCCTCAAGATGATGGAGAGATAATGACCCCTGAGTCTCACCTCCAATAGGCCCTAAGGTGGTGATAATCACCTAGAGAATAAAAATCTCAAAAAAAATGCGAAGAATTTCCCTTTTTATAGTAACCAAGTTTGGGAGATAAGATGTATCAACAGAAAACAACTCAAAGACACATATAAATAAAAAAAATCCTTCCCAAATTTTGGTTAAAATTAAAACTTCTAGAAATACAAAGAAAACTCCAATGTAGGTACCAATAATAAAACTGAGAAGCATCATAGTAACTGTCCCCAATTTCCAAGATAGTAAGGTCCAACACAGTCCATGTAATCTCCCTAGAAATATGAAAATAATTTTATATACATATTTGGAGTGTACAAGTATACTCAGTAGGGAAAAACCAAAGTCACTCGTGCACAAGTGGGAGAAGCATACGAATTCCCCAATGAGAAAACATCAGAAAATTAAAACCAACAAACAAGGTATACTATCGACCCCAACCTCACTAAGGAACACTCACCAAGTAACACAAGTAAAGTAAAGTAAAGTATTAAGAACATAGATATTTGGGTACCCCACACCACTCACCACTGGTTAACAACTCATCCCTAATGGAGAATGTCCTCATGCTACCAGGATCTTCCACAAGCCCCACTGTCACAACTTCTCCATACACACCTACTCCACATATCATGTCACATATCTCCCACAAATTCTTGGGACACAAACCACAACCCCATTCTGAAGACACCTGGGAATCACCACACAACTCATCCTGATGACACCTAGGAAGCCCACCTCACTCGCAGAAACCTGGGCCTCACAACCACTCCCCAGCCTTCCCAAAGAGTCTATGGCTACCAATTCCTAGAATAGGGAGAACAAAAGATCCAATAACTAGCCATCCATCCTCCCACTAGGACGTTGGTAAATGAAACCCTCCCCTATAATAATGGGGTTGTTTGGAACATAGTGCTCAACACAGATGCAGTGTGTATAGAAATCATAAGGAATTACATGTATATATATAGGTACCAAACACTCATCCCAACCTATGGGTTTTAAAATCAACAACTTTCCCACACAAAAACATCCCTTGCTACAAACCCTATAAGCACACACCACCAAGAATGATGGTCACTTCTATAAGTCGATAAAGGAACACCGCTTCACTAGAAGCCACAACTCAAAACATACCCCCAACCAATTCATTTAACTAGTTGTCACTCTACATTATCAATTTGTTTATTTATTCCATCCCTATCTAGGAAACTACCAAACACTGTAAATGTTATAAGGTGAATCAACCATAGAAACCACTTCCAAAGCCAAACAAATAAATAAGGGAAAAGGTAAAATAATCCATTATAACACTTATTAATAAAAATAATTGTCTCTAGAAACTTTGGGTTAAATCCCCATGAAAGGTAACACCGTAATTATTCAAAATCGTCCCTCTTAAACCATCCCCGGAAACCCCACTGCATGAAATAAACACCACATTCATCAAAACAAATAGAAATCAACCTTCTTGCAGTCTCATTGTGCACTCTCATTTCATGGACACCCCTACCATCATTCATCAAAGTCATGATTCCATGTCCTTCCTCTCAATAAGAAAGACCCCCAACACACATCATTAATACCACACTCGATAGCCTCGTAGCCCCGCTACACCACACACAGTATGCCCATAAACATGAACATAACACTACCTAGACCAGTAGTCTCGCTGCCCAACCACTAGCCAGATACAGTCCCATTATATAAAAATATCATCCATTCAACAATCAACCAATATCTCATCTTGAGATACCATTACACCACCTATACCACACCATACTCACAACCACCTCACAACCACACTCCCAGTCACAAAACCACATGAACTACACCGACACAGGCCAAATGGAACCACAAATAACACACAGCCACACCAAAAAGGCAAGGTTTATTCAGATTTAGTGGCACTAATTATTCCATTACACTTGATAAAACATGGGTTATCACTGAAAAATTTTGATCATGGGGCATTCATTTACTTAATTGAATATACGTGATTAACTAGATTCTAAGGGATTTACAAATCATGCAGGTGCGCAAACAGAGACCACCAACGACCATGATTTTCAGTTTAATACAACTCATATAACTCATAACATGGATCAAGGATAAAAAATAAAATAATGTGATCATAATCATCATAATCACAACCCCTTATTTATTACTTATTATTGCCTTTTTTAAATATGGGTTCAACTATGTTCACAAGGGGACATAAGTACACCAGCCCCGCATGATATAAAAAATAAAGAGAGATGAAGGAATCCATACATGGAACAACATATGATCAAAAATACCTCCTTGTGCTAAAATAGGGGGTTGCAGAAGTATTAGGGAAGACTCCAGGGGAAAATGGAATAGACTACTACATCATAGGCGCATGACTCATCGGGGAAGAAAGGTTTGTGGCACATTAAGAAGAAGCAAAAGGGTTCAAAGGAAGAGAGGATTACATCTTTGGGTATGTGAGATCCTAAATATATGGGGAAACTATTTTAAAGGCCATTAAATTCAATTCATAATCAAGACCATGTGGTTTGGGAGACAAAGGAAGTTTTTGGTTTTTAGAGTATAAATACCATTTGAATGGACCAAAAAATCATTAAATATGGAATTTAACTCATTTAACGTCAAAGGAAATATCAAAGGGGAGAAACTAGAAAAAAAATGAATCAATGATGGGTGAGTCACCAATGTGAATCACTAACAAATGAGCCACTAACGCTGAGCCACCAAAGGATGAGCCACCAATACTGATCCACCGATGATTCACCAATTCCTGACTCACCGACGCCCGACCTACCGACACCTTGACCTACCGATGCCCTAACTCACTGATGCCCTGACTCACGGATGCCTTGACTCATCAATTCCCTGACTTGAAGATGCCCTGACTGACTGAAACCATGAATCACCAACACCTCAAGTCATTGACGCTAACCTACTGATGTTGAGCTACCGACATGACTCATCGATGGAAAAATGTAAATTTGATAAACTCTTGAAATGAGACATAATTGCCTCCCAGAAAACCACACTCAAACTGGATTTTGACAAAGTAATGGACCAAGGAGGTCTAGGCCATTATAGTAATCTTGAAATAGAATAAGATGTACCACGATCAATAGAGTATACTTGATGAGCTGAATCAAGAAGGACATGAGAACACACCCAAATCCTATATGATGTATATACCATTATTTTCCCTACAACCATTATTTTCATGTACAGAGTTGAAAAGAGGAATTCAGAGTCCTAATGTATGGATATGTCAGCCGCCACATCAAAACCAGATTCCCGATTCTGAAAGATGAACTAGAAACAATTAACATTGTTTCCCCAAACCAATCTCATAGACTCTTGGTCCTAAAGTAGAACTAACCACCTATGATACCACTCTATCACGACCCATCCAAAATGGGATCATTCCATGACTATCCCAAGCCCGCCTACAATAGACCAGGGGCTGAAAATAAGCACTGAGTAGGTATATCACACAAATGAGATGAATTTTCCTAAGTACTTGTACACACACACATATCCAAGCCCAAAATAATGAAATATTAAAAAAAAATAAGTAAACAGACATGAATACCACTAGGATACCAATAAAAGAGTAATATAGAAGAAAACCGCAAAGTAAATAGTGAAAAAATACAATCCCACCCAAAAAGGGAGTCTATAAAAGTGAAAGTACAAGTTCATGAAACTTATCTGTGGAAAACCCTACCTGAAGAGTAGGTATAGGGACAGCTGTCTGAAGTCACAGGATCACACCTTGATTTTCTGGTCTTTCTAAGCACCACTTGGTCCCAGTCCATCCAGGACTCTATCAAATCATCGATCATCTGCATAAGAAACAACATGTGCTGTCAAACCTATGTAGGGGTGAGAAAAACAATACCCAGTAGGACACCCAGAAACCACGAAATAATACAGTATGAAATCACAAAGTATACCAAAAGGAAATAAAATGAGTATACCATTAATAAATAAATGAAGTATACCACAAAGAAATACATGGAGTATACCACTAAGAAAATACACTGAGTACACCACTAATAAGTAAACAAAGTATACCATGAAGAAATGCATGGAGTATAACACTAATAAAATACATAGTCATCTCAAAAATTTATAAGTTTAAAGTACAAAAAATTGGATTATCGAATATAATACACAAAAAAAATCTATCGATAAGACGTGTAGTCACAATGGGACACTCAGTCTTAATAAGACACGTAGTCTCGATAAGACATGTAGTCTCAATAAGCTGTATAGTCTTGGTAAGACACGTAGTCTCTAAGTAACGTAGTCTCAAGGTCATAGCCAGCCACCAAATTCCATTCATACCACGACTGTTCTAGGAGAACATACTCCTCAATCCATTAGGTTATATGTTAACATCCATAAAAACTCACTTAGAGTATCTCAAAAGGACCTTATCAATGCAAGGGTTCAAACACCACAAATACCTCTTCAAACAGACACATGGTTTGGATGTTACAACTGTTTTTATAAAAAGGTCTGACCAAGGTCTGACCTAGGTCCGATCCGACTCGTCGGACCCAGCCTGATCTGTTTTGGTCTGACTGGCCTGGCCCACTGGGTAACTTGAAGCGACCTATCTCCCTTGGTCTGGCCCGCACTGTGGGCTGGCTTACTGCACCACACATTGTCCACCCCGACCACATTCTTCCCTTGTTAGCGTGGTGTCATGTCGCGTTCCACACGACTGGCCTGCTACTTCCACCTGTCCTACAACCTCGTCGTAGTTGTGGGCTCCATGTGTCCTCCCCACTACATATTTGGAAACCTTTTCGCATACCCCCTAGTATCCCTAATCACCACTTTTGTCTACTCTCACGGCTGCCGCCACGACTTGGTCCGACTGGAGCTATCGCATGTGCTGGTCAGCAACGCCGCCCCTCCCGTGGGCCACCGGTCATCCTTTGATACTCCATTTCTTGGATCATAGACACATCTTCAATCCTTGGTCGTAATCTTCACTATCTTGGTCCCCAATCCATATTTCCATTACTTCGAGGGTCCGATCTCACTTGGAGCTTCCCAGCAAGTCGAGTCGTGACCACAAGGGTTCAACAGTGACGAATGTTAAGAATTTAGGGGGTAAGGAAAACACAAAGAACTACTGAATGGTGGATCTTGTCCTTTTTTTTATTTTGGTATCAATTCTACCTTGTTAGAAGGATTAACAAAGAACAAATAGGTAATAAATCACACAGATTATCTCCCCTTAAATCCTTGAAAATCAAGCTCATCCTGCAAGTGATCAAATCACAGATCAACCTATTCTTTGGTTGTTCCACGTTCATCATTGAATTCAGAAATGGGGAAAGATCAAAAACCAAACTACACCCTAACTAGAGTTTGGATCGGTCGTTGATGAAGGGAAAAGCTGCGTCGTCGTCGTTTGTCGATCCGTCGGTCTTAGATCCAAGTTCTGGAATATGATCTATCAACACTTTTTAGTGAAATTAATTCTCCTTATCTTAGGGTAATTACAAGGTTATGTTGATTACCTTATAATCCTAAAAAACTCAAAAACAAATAATATGAGTCGTTGCGTTGAAATAAAATATTTTTATTAAATATTTTAGTACTGATACGTCCAAAAACTAACCTTCATAGACAACCCACACTGGTCAATATTAGGCCCCACCTAAGGTAAAATATATGCTCCGAATGCAATGGGTCCCTCATATTTCTGATCTAGGAACCCTTTTATATGTTATTCCACAATTTTAGGAAAATCGGTCACATGCTTTATTAAAAATTGAACATTTTTCAATGAATTGTTTCGAGCAGACCGGGCCTCATTATCACATGTCGTCTTAGTGCCTCATGTCAAAATTTTCCCAATTAATTTATAAAAATAATACATATAAATTATAATATGTTCAAGTTACCTTATATGTAAATTATAAATCTTTTAGAGTGAAAATTTTGTTACCACGATTAAAATTAAAATTGGTTAACTAAGTTGTTAAATTAATAAAAAAGGTTTAAAACCCCATAATAACCTATAAAAATTTTATTTATTGATGAAATTTTAACCATATCCTATCCTAGATTTTAATCCCTAGACATTTGGAACATTTTTCTTGAAAATTACTTTATTATAAATTAATATTTTAATAAATTTCAAATTTTCCCCTCACCTCAATTATAAAAGGGAACCTCATCCCTCACTTATTTACACCACTTTGAACCATCGAACTTGACCAAAACCTATCCATTTATTTTCTCAACATCCATAGATAAGTTATATAGGTTCTTGTCATTTCAAAAACCTACCCCAAGTCCTTTAATAAGATATCTAAAGGAAGTATACCGAATAAGTGATATTAATATTTACTGAGTCCTTCATGTCTATTTATTCTTTTACTTCTTATTAAAGTGTTGTATCCATCCTAAGATAAAAAATTCATTATTATAAATACCCTTATATTTTATTATAATTACCATAAAAACATATTCCATCTATTTTCCATCCTATGAAAAGTGAAAACATCATTCGTGTGTACGTACGGCTTACCGTCTTCACGTAGAGGTGCAATTCATTTTTCAGCACCAATTTACATAGATAGTTATAAATATGAAACTAATGAGTATATATTATATTTGTGACACAAATATTATTCTATAACTATAATATCATATATACCATCTTACCATCTAATCCTTTGGGAAATGATAATGGTGTTTGTGCGCGCGTGTCAACCACCACCTCCACAAAGGGATGTGATCCATTATTTCATTTATGTTTAACATGGATGGTAATAATGATATATTTAATTAATATATATGATATATATGATATAATAATTATTTTATAAAGATTAATTATTTTTTACCATTCTTTCATTACATCCATCAAAAAGTGAAAATTTAATTCTTGCGTACGTACGACCTACCGTCTTCATGAACGATGTAATTCATTTTTCTATCTTTATATTTAATGTATGACTCTAAATATCTATATATTAAATAAATATTATATTTATAACAATTATAACATTCTGGATATATTGTAACCAAAATAAATATACATATACCAGAACTATCGAATCAAAACATAATTAGAAAATGAAGTTGTTAACACTAGAAACAATGACATAAATACAAGATTATTAAAAATATAGTGATAAAATGTAATAAATAGATCATATAGTATATCATATATATGTGTATGGTTCTATAATATATGTATAATAAAACTAAATTTATTATATAGGATGTTAAAAGAACTTATGAGGCAATTCAAACGTGAAGCAAGAGTTTTTCCACAACTTCCACTCCTTTGAGACATATTTGATATTACGCACCTATTTATTTTTATATGGTGTATATACTTCCCCTTTGAGGTACTTAACATGAATGTATATTTATTCATGGTTATTAAATTTCATTTCAAGTTTAATAACTTAAATAATTTCCATATTTTGTTCCAAATTTTCTTCTCTTTGAAACTTGAATCAAACAAAGAAATATTTAAAAGAAAATCAAATATTATTACTCTTTTGATCATATAAATTTTTCTTCTACATCCATATTTTTCTAAAATATTTTCTAAAAAAATTTAAATTCTATAATGATTTATCAAAAGAAATTTTTAACCATGTCTGAATTTTTACAAAAATTTTGGAAGGAATCTTTTTTTCATTTTCTAAATAAGGTACTTTGTGACTTTTCTGACAAAAGTATAGAAGAAATTTTTTTAAAAACAATACTGTATGAGATAATTTTCCCACTATTATGAAAAATATTTGATTTTAAGCATCCATTACAAGTTTATAGGGTTATTTTCAAATAAAATATTTTACTTTATAATTGAATATTTTTTTAAAAAATAAGTGATTTAAAAAAATGGAAAGATTGTTTTCCTCAAGAATGTGTTGATGAACTTTTAATGACATTTCTACTCATTAGTGACAACAAACCTTTATTTTACTTATTCACCACTGTGGATATCTTGTAATGATATAATATTTTAAAATATTCACTTAATTGTTATCATTGGATATTATATTTCTCTCATATATTCATATTATTTGTATCATGGATTTTTATTTCCTAAACCATGTACCATTTTTTACATATGGTGTTATACTTTGAAATAATTTGATTTACTAGGGAATTTTCGATAAACTCGTAATATTTATTCAATATGGATATTTTTTTATAAGCTATATTGTTCATGAATTAAATAAATCATTCGATATATAAGGAATGCATTGGACATGCAGTGATAGGTGGGACGTGAAATTATATCCCCTTCAACACATCAATAGGACTCATTTAATAAATCATTTGGACAAATTTAATAGTTTATTACCTATAGTCTTAAACTTTCTTAGTTCAAGGTATTGATGGTATATATATCATGATTTCTGAGATAATGACGTCCACGTGATGTCCCAACACAGGGGCCACACATCGATGCCCCAAGTCGGTCAGTCACATGAAATCAAGCATGCCTCCACATACGCTAGAGGTCATGTGACTAACCAACTCAGGGAACTAGTTTGTGGCACCTGGATTGAGATTTCAAAAAGTGTTATCAAAGGATTTTTCGTTTTCTTTTCTTTTTTCATACTATTTGGGAAAGGTATATAGGATAATCGATGAGTCAAGTCTTGGTTAATAACACATTCATGGGAGTATATAACCCATGTATGAGGGTAAGAGCCAAGTACCCATGGTGGGTCTGTTTTTATTGATTTGTGTTGTTACAGTTGATGCCATTTAACCTCATATGATTCACTTATTATGTGATGTGATTATTGTTTCTGAGATTTTTCTGAGATTTTAATTGTGTCCTAGTATGAAATGATATTTTAGTATTCATGCATCATTCTAGTCACTCAGGATAATTTTTTGACATGAATCGTTTTAGGCGTGCACAAGAAAATAGGTTTTTGTTAATTTGTTGAAATTGAAATGTTTTTCCTTTATTGTTTAATTGAACTGGAAATAGTCCCTCATATGTAATTGAAAATTATAAAATGATGCAATATGTAAAAAAATGGGATCCTAATGAGAAACTTGGATAATTATAAGGGTTTGACCCTTGTTTACCATGACCTAGATGTAGGATGGCTAAGGTTGGTGATAGTGCCTCAATTTTGACCATGTGGCGGGGTTTGGGAGAATGACTTATTGTTGGTTATTTTGAACTTATCTTACATAAGTGTGTTAAAGTGGTATGTGTCCAGAGATATGTGTTTGGAACTGTATAGATATGTCTCCAAGATAATGTTTGATGGTAGGATAAAAAGAGGACATGGATGGAAATAATCCTCCAGTAGTGAAACCTAAGGCACCAAAAGTGGTGGGCAAGGAAGTATGAGAGTAGTTCCATGATAGTTTCTCTTGATTTATGTTTTTTATGGAATGATACTCAGGGCTGGTCATGAAAATCATGTCTAATATGACATGGGAGTTTTAGTTGTAGCATCCTCAAAATTTCATCAGAGAGGTTCGACCTGAGGCAACAAAGTTTTGGATTGAGTCTATTGAGATGATACTTAACCACATAGAGACTCTTACTGAGAAAAGATTCAAGATGACAACTTGTATGTTACATGTTTAGGTGAATCATTGATGGGAAATATATACTCGGGATGGAGGACTAGAGAACATGGGGTGGAAGAACTTTATGGAGAAGTTCATGGAGTAATTTTACCCTGAGATGGTCAGGAAGGAGAGATAAGTTGAGTTTATGAGGTTGAATCAGGGGAGTATGTCTATGATAGACTATGATGGATTCTTTATAGACTTGAAACAATTTCTTCCAACATTGACAGGAGATGAGGCTAATACAGAAAAGTGGTTTAAGGATGGGATTAAATGTTAAATTAAGTCTCATGTGAATATGTTGAGTATGAATAAGTCTTCAAAAGTAGTGGATCAGGCTCTCATTTCTGAGGGAAATCTAAAGGAGGCCTCCAATAGAGGACAGTAGTTTATGGTGGATGGTTAGGGGTATGACTTATGAGATCAAGAAGTGTCATTTTGAGAATGTTTACAAGGTAAATGGAAAGAAGATTTTCCAGGGGAGGATTAGTTAGACATGACCTTACCCGTGTGAATTTTCACCAGTGTAGTAAGTCAGGTCACTTTCATAGATAGTGGCCCTGACCACTGGTAGAGTGTTGATCTTATGGCAGGATGGGACATCTATAGAGGTACTATAGAAACCCTTGACTGATGGGTAATGATAGAGCATCTGGGAAGATTCAAAGTGTGGGAATAGGATCTTCTACACTGTATTAGTCTATAAGATGGGGTTCTACTGGTCATGGTGGTAGAGGTAGTGTACATGGTGATTCTGGGAAAGATCACCCATATCTAGAATGTGGTGTAGCTCAGGGTAATCAGAATTCGTCACGAAGAAGATGGGATGGTAGGTTCATACAATTCAGCCTACAATTATGGATAGTGAGGATGGACCCTTGACAATTAGTTGTGTTATTCTTGTAAATTCTATGCTTTCTAGTACCTTATTTGATACATGTTCCTCTCATTATTTTATATCTTTACAAATTTCAAATTTTTTGAGCATGATGGTGGAGTTCATGAGCGTGGTTGTGACAATAGATGCACCTTTGGTAGTATGGTCGATAGATACTCCAAGACTCATGATGATCATTAACAACATCTTAAAATCTTCTCGAGTATATTGAAAGAGAATTTTCTATACACCAAGATATCTAAGTGACATTTTTGGATTGATCTGTTACAATTATTGGGTCACATAATCTTATAGGGAGGTGTTTCAATGGACCTAGATAAGGTGCATGCAGTTATTTCTGGATAAAAATCCAAGAATGTCTTTGATATCCATTGTTTTATTATATTATAAGGTTATTATCAGAGGTTATTCTAGGAAATTTTCTATTTAGTAGCACCTATTTAGGGTTTTACCAAGATGGGAATAAAGTTTTAATGGTTTGGAGCATGTGATAATGCTTTCTAGGAGCTGACAAAACATTTGACTATTATACTGATCTTGATCCTACCCAAGCCAGGTGAGGAGCACATAGTGTTTTTTGATGCTTATAGAATTGATCTTGGAGTGATGTTGATGTAGGAAGATTGATTTTTTTGCATATTGGTCTTGGAAGTTGAGGACACATGAACAGAACTACCCTACGCACAACCTCAAGTTAGCTGTAGTGGTTTATTCTTTAAAGTGTTGGCAGCATTATCTATTGGGAGAAAAGATTACCGTGTTTACGGATCACAATATATTAAAGTATATATTTTCCTATTAAGATTTTAATATCTAATTGTGTATATGGGTTGAGTATATGCAGTCATTCAACTTTGATCTAGCATATACGCATAGGAAGGGAAACAATATCATTGAGCCTTTATGAAGGAAAACTCAGACTCATGCAGTTCAAGAGACTAGTGTTGAGTGGAAAATGATGAATTTACTAGATGAGATACATGTTGTGGTTTGAGATATCCAGGATCATATGACTCTCATATTAGTGTTAGTAGATTCTACACTTTTGATCCATATCATGGAAAGTCAGTATGAGGATCCGAAATGTTTTTCCTTAAGGGAAATCCTTGACGTTGGGGAGTCACCTTTATATTAGACCATAGATGAGGATGACATAATCAATGTATGAGGCTATGTAGTTGTGCCTATAAGTATGTGAGAGGAGATGATGTGTGAATTTCATGCCTTGAAGTGGGTGGTACATCCATGTTTGACCAAAATGTATTGTGACCTACATTGAAATTATTTGTGGTCATGAATGAAAAGGGAGATAACAAGGTTCATGACATGATATTGAACCTATCAATAGGTGAAGGCCAAGAATCAATGACCTGGTGGTTCACTATAGTCATTTCCCATACTAGAATATAAGTGGGATGAAGTTACTATAGTCTTCATGGGGGGTCTCCCAAGAACACCTTGGAAGAATAGAATTTTTTGGGTGGTTGTGGACCAATTGATTAATGTAGAGAATTTCTTACTTATAAAAGAGACTTTCTCAGTGGAACAATTCAGATTTTTTTACATTCAAGAAATAGTCTATCTATACGGATTTCCATGTACTATTGTTTCAAATTGTTACTCATGTTTTACATCATGCTTCTAGAAAGTCTTACAAAAGGCACTTGGTGAACAGGTTTTACTTAGTATATAATTCCACCCATCGATCGATGGGAAGTCATAATGTTCTATACAGGTTCTTGAGGATATGCATCAATCATGTTTCCTAGAATCAGTGGGTATTGAGAGAAGCACCTAGAACTTGTGGACTTCACCTATAACAACATTTATGAGAAAACTATACAGATTGAACCATATAAGGATCTCTGTGATAGGTTATGGAGTTCACCTCTATGTTAGATGGAGGTAGGTGAGTCAGAGTTGTTGGGACCGAGTCTTTTGAAGGAGATGTCAGAGCCAATTCAGCTAATTCAGAAGCATATGTATATGACTTATAGTAGATAGAAGTCATATACTGATAGATGTCGAAAAATCCTAGAGTTTATAGAGGGTGATAGTATGTTCCTTCGGGTGTCGCCTAAGTAGGGTCAATGTAGGATTTGAAGATAGGGAAAGTTGGTAACCAAGTTAGTTGGATTGTTTGAGGTTGTGGAGGGAATCTGGTCAGTGTCATATCGATTAAATATTCTACTTTGGTATACTACTATTCATGAAGTTTTTCATGTGTCAAAACTCTTGCGGTATCACCCCAACCCTTCTCATATGATCGATGTGGATGATGTTGATCTTGAGACCGATGCTTCCTTTGAGGAGCATCTGATACATGTGTTGGATCGCAGTGAGAATTTGTTATGGGGAAATATTGTGCTGATAGTGTGTATATTGTGGAAACATGTCTATGTTCAGGAGGAAACATGTGAGAGAGATGCAGATAATCTGGAACGTTATCCCAATCATTATACCATAGAATCTTAGAGATTCTTGGGAGTACAACTTGATGAAAAATTGTTATAAGGTGGGGAGATTGTAAGATCCTTAATTTTTTTAGGAACTCTTTTACCTTCTTTTGAGTATATCTCGTTTGGGTTTTATCTTGGATGTGTCTGGATGAAATTGGAAAATTTTGGAAGGGTTTTGTGTAGTGCACTATTGGTGTATAGTTCAATCAAACCGTGCTCCATGACCTATAAAACCATTAAACCAAGGACGAGGGGAATTGAACGGTCGATGCATGGTTCATAAAACCTTATTCCCTCTTAGAAATAACTGTGTGTCCACTTAAGAGTAGGCACACCGTTTGGAGAAACCATGTTCCCTGTATAGAAAAATATGCACGTGAAATTTTAAACCCCCAAAAATCCATTTAAAACTTCACGAATTCCCATATTATACCACTAAACCCCTTATCTCGACCTTAAACCAATCTATCTCGTTTTTGGAGGTTCTCTAAGAGATTCCAAGCTATTGAAACCTCTGTTCTTGGCGAATAAAATCCCAAATTGAAGATCTGCAGCTCTCCTGGTAAGAGATTCTAATCTTGATTGGTTTCCTTCCTCTCTATTATCTTTCTCTCATCCTTTAATGATATTTTTTCCTCCATTGGCAGTGGTTCTAGATCTAGGTTGTTATAGATCTAGACTGTTTGATCTTTGATCTATTTTTTGGATCCAGATCTCGTTCTTCATCATGATCTATGTTGTTCCACCTCAATTTGTGATTTATTTTGGTGAGTGTTTGTCATTTAATTTGATTTATGTGGTTTAAATTCAATTCTCATATTCTTGAATTCTAATTGCGCATATGTGTTGTGGAATTTCGATTGTCATGTTTGACAATTGAATCTTGAATTGAATAAATTAATTGATTAATTAATTTATGGAATTGTGGAATCGATTAATTGAGTTTCCATGTGAATATATGATGAGTATAACTTGGGAAATTTGATTTGGGTAATTGTGATTGTTCAATTTGTGTAATTATATTAATTAATTTGTTAATTAATTAATGGAATGTTGTGAATGTGGAATTGATGGGAAATTGGGATTATGTAATTTGTCAATTAATGTGATATTAATTAATTGAAAATAGGGATTATGATATGGTTGACCATACCTTAATGGGTCAATGGGTTATTTGAATTAAATATTGCAACATTGGTTAATAGTGAATTGATTATATTATTTTATGTGATTAAAGTATCAAACCATGAATTATTATGATAAATTGTAATGGTATACATTATGTAAAATGTTGATGAATGGGTTAATGGTGATTAACTAGGATGAATGTGATATATGGGATATATGTATTTAATTTATATATGAGTGTGGGACATGGACTGCTACTTCAAAATCCCACTTCTATGATTGATTGATATATGAGTGTGGGATATGGACTATTTCTTCAAAGTCCCACTTGTGTGATTGATTTATAAACATGTGTGGGACATGGAAAGGTAATTCAAAAATCCCGAATGTGATTGGTTGATATACGTGTGTGAGACATGGACTACTAATTAAAATGTTCATAGTGATAAACAAGTTATAGGACATGGACTGATGCATCAAATACCCACAGGGTTCTAGACAAGGCATTATAGGCCCAAAATGTTAGCATTACACTATGGTTCCAATTGGACATGATATTGAATTAAGGTGAAAATGATAATGAAATTCCCTATGTTATAATGAAATGTGAATTGAATATGTGTTATGGTTCAAAATCTGACATGGGCCGAAGTAGGTATTGAGGATTCAGGTGTCCCCGAGAACCTGGAAGTTAATGTGATTAAATAAACAATAATTGAATTTATGTAAAAAAATTACTTTATTACTTTTATTTTATTTTTTATACAAATCCATAAACTATTATTGACTGGATATTGTTTTAGATGTCATTAGTGGTGGCCTACTAAGTTCTACTCACACCATACCTAGACTACCTGATCGGTACCCGAATATACTTCATGTCTACAGGATGAGATAAGGGAAAGATCCCCATGCTAGATGGCTAAGTCGAGATGGAGCATGGATGATGGGACCAGACATGGTGTTGGGAACCGCTTGGGAGTGTTAGTGTGTGTTTCCTTTGGTTTTCATTTGACACTTGACATGTATGTGGAACGACATATCTACTATTTAATTTTGGATATTAAATTCCTCTTTTGGTCATCATGTGATACTAGTTTGGTTTAGTTATTTGTTATATCATTCGGTTACTCTTATTTATTTTTGTTTTTGTGATGATTTAATAAATAGGGTATAGTCTCCTCATGATTGATACTATACTCTCGCTACAATTCCACAATCTCTAGCATACAGGGAGGCATGCCTGAGGTCATGTGATTGACTGGCTCGGGGAACTAGCATGTGGCACCCAGGTCAAGACGTCACGATTTAATTATATGCATTTCCTTCATTGAGAATTTAGTTATTATTATCCATGATATTAAAACATTGAAATTATCAGTGGATTCATTTTGTGATAAATTTTTTGATTAAATTACATGTGTTTTCTATTATTTATCTTTGCATATTGATTATTCCTTATTTACTCATGACATCTTCCATTGTATGTAACTCATACATATCATTTGATCTCACCATTATTTTTTCCCTTTATTCAGGTTATGAAGAATAATTCTTTCAATCAATTTCATGAATTCATGACTTTTACTTTTGTTATGTTCATATTTTATAATTCCAATGTAATATGTGAATCATGTATATATCTAATTTACCAAGACTACTAAACTGATTGATTCTAAATGGTGAGATCTCTAGTATCTATGTCAATGTAATAAATTATACACCATCTCTAGGTTACTAGATTCAGATTTGTTACAAAATCAAAGTGATAGAACAAAATTTTAAAAATTTTAATAACTAACCCCTAATCTCAAAGTTCCAGTTACTTCAGCTCCACTTTTTGACTTTTTTTTCTCCTTTATTAAAAGGGAGGATAATATAGAAACTCATAATTTAGATACTCAATCCCTCTCGAATGACCCACATGTCTTGTTGGATTTGTTCCCCAGTTGGCTATATTCTCTTATTTTACCAAATCTTCGATCTCTTAATATATGAGTTTGTCATTTTTCCTCAAAAAACATAAAAAAGTATCTTGTCAAAAATATTTTTTTTCAAAATTTAATAACGGATTTGTTTGGATGATTTAATGATCCAAATAAAAAAAATTAATTGGATGTTAGATCTATATATGATAACTTTACTAAATGAAGTCAAATTTGGTATTCCTCAATATCCAGTTATGGAATACTCACGATCATCCCTATTAAATATAATGAAATAATTTATAAATGATTTTGTTAAGTTCCAGGTTGATTTGGAAAATGAGAACCATTGCAAATAATTTCATATTTCCCACATCAATGGATTAATAAACATGTCATTGTATTTTTTATAAAATGAATTAAAATGGAGTTTATGATTTAAATATCAAATTGTTTTTTAGGAGGGTAATGATTATGTTAATACTTTTTATTTATTTTTAAATATTTAAAAAATTGAAATTAATTTTAGAAATCACCTTATATTGGGATTATTTGTCTAATGGTAGGGTTTGGATTTAATTGGACAAGTCCCACATTGATTTACCAAAAAAATGGCACTCTTTTAATCCAATAAATATGCTATGTTTGGTGAAGAATGATAAAAATTTCTTTCTCATTTATACCTAAAGATGTAAACTTTATCACTTAAATCTATCATTATGAATCAGATGAGGGTTCTCCCATAATGTGGTGAATGAGTTCAATGCAGATCTCTGGTTCAAGAATGGGAATGTGATTTCTTGGTAATTCGTGGTGGCTACCCCTCTGGTGAGAGGACATATTTCTGGTGGGTCCTATTCTAGTTATTTATTATTACAATTTTTATACTATTGACATATCTTCGACATCCAATGACATCTCTTCCACAAGTTCCTTCCACTGATACTCTTTTATATGTTTGAAGTGGGTGGATTTTTTGGGGATTAAGAGTGATGTGAGGATCGCGATGTAGTTTCTTAGGATGAACCATCGAAAATAAATCCTCGCTAGAGCCTCCACATATAGACGTGTAGTAGGGTTTGGGTTCACATTAAAATTGTTTATCACAGTGTGAGAGAACACTTCTCTATTTTTTACTTGTATATTTCATTCAGCTTGGCCCGAGGATAAGCCCCATGATCCCTTGGGCTAGGTAAACAACCTATAAAAAGAAAACCAACCACCCTATCCCCAATCACAACCATCACCGGCCACTCCTCACCATTCCTTCACTATCGTGATTCCCTACCTCTCCTAGAATCATCTCACATTGGTTCCCCCTTAGAATTTTCTACTGATAGTAGAGTGGCATTTTTCATTAGCAGTTTCTTCTATCTCTAGCAGATACATCTACACAGTTAATATGTGCATTCTCAATTCCCTAGATTTAGATCCCAGTTGGCGGTGGTGACATCATTGCTTGGATGCATGGTGTGTGGGTACTCTTTCTTATTTGCACCTACACACCCTAGCACTTCGCTAATTCTATGTCGGCAACACAGTCTCCCTACAGACCTACCTACCTTCTAATCTATTATTCTCCCTACTGACGCAAGTTCTCATCAGGACACCCCACCTCCCTTTTTCCCTCCACCACATAGCATACCCAAAGCTACTTGTCTTCATCACCCTGCAAATTCCTCCCTTGTCATGGATCCCTTGCTGTATATGTGAAATAGTGATTGAAATGGGACAGTTCACAAACCATCAAGTAATTTTATTACCATTTAATTCTATAATAATCTTTACATGGTAAAGGGAAATGTTTTTAAGACCTGTCTTGGGAAATAACATTTTTCGGGCCAGCCCAAGATCTACTCTTAATCACTTTTTTATCTTCCTTTGAAGTCTGACTATATCAATTTTCTATGATTGATTCAAAAAAAATTACTTTATTTATTATATTTTTATTCCATGTTTTATGAAACTGTAACATTTTACTTCTAAGTTGTTTTAAAAAAAATTCAATAGAACATCCCAAGAGCTAAACAAATCCCAAATCCAAGCTCGTGTATGTATAATAATCAAATTTTTCTTTGAAATCATAAAAAATAGTCAAAAACTTAATGTCCACCTCCCACCAAGTTTATCTAATCCATATAGTTATTAATAGGTATTGGAATATTTCCATACTTAATATCATAATAGATACCACTCTCCTAATATCAAGGCTCATATAAAAACTCATGCTAATAATATAGACCCAAGGTTATTCCCTTAGTCATTGGGGAATGTAATTATATAGATAGGTTATGGGGGATCATGTAACTTTGGTTATAAAGGTATACTTAAGAGATTTCATAGCCCCATAATGGTGGCATATGCAATTTAGATCCTTACAATGTTAAATGGAATGCCTTAACTCCAAGTGTCAGTCAGTGGAAGATCACATCGTACCGAGAGAAGTGCAGCAACAACTGAAATACCAAGAAAATATTATAGGAAAAGGAACATAAATAATTTCATAATAACTACAATATCTAAGGAGAAAAGAACCCACCATGACCGCTCTAATGATCATTTATCCGTCAACATGTCACTTAAGTACCCACGTGTCATGCTCTAATTTCACACAAAATCCTAGCCTCAACTTTGGAATTCTAAGAGACTAGTCCATTTCCATGTCAAACCCCACTATAATCACACCACCTGCTATTAGTAGTGAATAAGAAAAACTCATTATCAAATATACATGTATAATCAAATCATCGATCATGAGTGATCATCAATGTCCTTTCCCTCATGGACCGCCATCATCACCAACGGACATTAGACTATACTCTCACAAATCCAAATCCAAAATATTATTTTAGTTATAATGAAATTTTAGAGTCTCTAAAAACCAAAATTAATGTATCATTTTGTTTAATTTTATTAAACAAACATTGGTACTTTTTAAATTTTTATAGGTTGAGTTGTCACTAATTTGATGTCTAAATATCTAAAATGTCTGAAATCCCCTTTAAATTCTCTCAAATGGCGTGAATATTTTAACCATTATTCTCTATGTGGAAAAATATTAAAATTAACTATATCTAGGAATTAAAAAAATATTTACATGGTGGGATAATGCCCCATGGTAGAGGGGAAGTAGATCACCACATGAAGGTTCTAGGTGTAATGACCTTGATAGGGAACAAACTATTGACTAGAGAAGGAGCGTCATGTGGCCTCAAGCATTCTGACTTTTACCCTAGAGTTAGATGACTAGCGACGAGATTCTATAACCATAAAATAGAAACTATACTCTCAATATCACAAAATATAATAAAGGATAAGTAATGTAATCATCATAAAAAATCATAGTAAGTGTTAGGAATTCTTGTAAAACTGGGTGCCCCCTAACCCAGCATGCATGCAAAGCTGATTCGGGAATTTCTTAAAGATTGAACCCTATGGGGAAGGACCATGTCCATATTCTAAAGAGAAGGCATGGGGGTTATGAGAATCCATATATCCCCCTTCTGGTATATGATTTTTCACTCATTCCAACCCTGCATCCCCTCACTCATTGGATTGTTGGGAAAGGTGACATTTCCTTCTGGAACTATAAATGGGAAGGCTCAAAAATTGGCTTTCTGGGATATCTAGCTTATAGTATATATTTCAAGAAGGCTATAAAATACCCATAGTTTATCCAGTCTATCCTTGATAGTGATAAACAAGGTACCTTTGATCTTATTGACATGAATTATAACCCTAATAAGTGCATGTGTAAGAACCCGAATCTTCATTTTAGGTATGTCTTTCCTTTTTATGGAATTTTTAAGAAAAATGGAGTTTCTTGAAATTTTTGAAGTACACGCCGTGTACTTTATGAGTACACATCATGTACTCTTTTCCCACTCGAAGCCGTGTGTTGGCCGTGTCCGGGCCACACACACGGTGTGTAGGGGTGATGTGGAGGCCGGTTAAAGCGGAGTACGGAAAAACCTAGTACACGCTATGTACTCTAAAAGTACAAGTCGTGTACTTTATTTTTTTCATTAAACAGACTGGGGTCGCACCTAATCAACAAAAAGGTCTTCTTCCCGAGCTTCTTCGTCTGAGAGCACCGAGAATCCACGGATCTTTGATGAGGCCCCATTCCTCCATCCGTTCTCTAAATCGATCTCCATCGATTGTGTTGGAATCACAGCGGTGAGTTCTTCCTTCTCCTTGAGCCTTGTTTTCCAATTCCTCCTTTTCTCAAGTTATCGTGGGTTAAGATTTTTTGACGTTTTATTAGATCCTCATTGTTCTAAGGAGAATCTGTCGTCGTGGTTCACATATATCAATCTCCTAGGATCGAGGTAGGTGGTTTGTACCTTTATGTAGGAAGTCATTGAATATTATGTGCAATTTCCACCAATACCCTTGAACGGGGTATTGCGTGTTTCATTTTTTTTTCTCTTCTTGTTTGCTTGCCTTGATGATATGCATGTGTGGTGGTCATTACGTGTGAATAGGGTATATTGTGTTGTGTTCTGGATGTTTTTCCATGCTTTTTTGCTTATTTGGAGTTTTCCAATTTCCATGCCTAGTTGTAGGATAGTGTAACTATTGCTTTGTTATGTTGTTGAGCCCTAGAATGATATCCAAGTAGTTCTTGAGGTTTACTTGGACGATACACGCACGCTATGCATGTTTATTTTACACAGGGCTGCGAGAACCTAGTGTAGTGGACCATAGGGAGAATGGATGTAAGGGCTTCTCTAGAGAAACTTTAATTATGATGTGAGACCACAGGGGGAATTGACGTTGAGTGCTTCCTCAGAGAGTCTGTAGTTCCTCGATGTGGGCCACATGGAAAATTGGTGTTGAGTGCTTCCCTAGAGAGCCTTTAGTACGATACGAGCCTATAGGTGGAATTGACGGTGAGTGCTTCCCTAGAGATTTTATTCTTTAGCTTAACTAGAGGGGTGAGACTATGTGTTCCTCCTAGAGGGTTTCTAGTACTTGTAGGTTGAACCTTAGGGGTTAGACTGTGAGAACTACCTATAGGTTAGCCTTTTTGTTCTACTTGCTTAATTGGTTGTTTCTTGTTTTTGGATTGTTACTGATGTGCATTATCATGTTTATTTCTTACTGTTTACTTCTTACTATACTTTACTTTCCATATATTCATTGACTGTTAGGCACAGATCTTTGGGTGGATGCCTATTGGTACTTTGTCTCACACCCTATTTGGGTCATGCTTTTGGGCCCAAACAGATTATATTGTTGCAGGTATAGATAAGGGAAAGTGCCCTTCTACTTCAGGTTCTTGATTGCACTAGAGATGGAGAGCATGGGACTGAGCCGAGGCTTGCGATGTTGAGGAGTTGCTCATCTATTTTTCTTTTGCACTTTAGTTTAGTATTGCATTCAGCATTGTGACTTGTTTGGCTATTTTCTTAGACACATATATATCATTCATCATTTACATATATTTCAGCTCCAGTTGTTTATTTATCAGTCTTCCACTGTTTACTCTTGTAAGGTTGCCTATTTTTTCTGCTATTGTTGTTATTTGTTTTCTCTTACACTGTGTACTATGACAAGGCATAGTTTCCCCACTGTCACACTCAAGGCCCTCACTGCTAGTCGGCAGCCTCTGGCGTTTGGGGAAATGCGCTTGAGGCCATGTGACCAACCAGGTACGGGGCACCTCTGGGTGGCCTCCGGAACCGGGACGTTACAAAGTGGTATCAAAGGGGTTTATTTTCTCTTGATTTACTATTTGGAGCCTTTATCCAGGTATAGGACGGATTCGGTACTTGGTATTAAGCTGTGATTGGGAGTAGCTAACCCGTGTACAGGGAAAATCCATACTACCTCATTAATTACAGTTGTCTGGTTTTGAGATTTTACGGTTGATATGATTTCACCTAGAGTGATTCACATGCTTTGTGTTGTTATTGTATTGACTATTGCGGTTCTATTTCTGTCGAAACCCGATGAGATAAGGGTATTCCATCTCATGCATCATATAGGCACTTGTAGAAATCACATGCCATGCATTCTTGACATGCCATCTAGGGTGCATTAGAGATTTCATGCTGTTATGATAGACTTTGTGTAGATTATGCATGCTTTTGTGATAGATGCTTGATAGAATCTCCGCTTACTTGTTAGAGGATTTTTTGTATTCTACTTTGCTTAAATTAATGCCAAATTTTGATTCTTAAGGTATTATGGGCCCTCATGAATCTGAAATTAGTGGATCATGATCCTGTTTTCTCTTGTCTATGAGTGTAGGAGATTCCAATCTTTGATTTGAGGGGATTATGGGCCCTCAAGAATCAGAATTTGGCACCTCTTTGCCTTGTTTTCTGTATTTTCTGGGCTTCTGTGCAGTTTCTGAGCCACTTCCCAGAAAAACCCAGAATACACGGCGTGTACTTTTGACTACATGTCGTGTAGTTTTTAGACCGTGTTACTGACCATGTGAGTAGGGACATGCTGTTGTAGAAATGCCTTTAGGAACACGCTGTGTACGATAGGTACACACCGGGTAGTTTCGAGTCGTGTACCTGGTCATGTCACTAACAACACGGGTCGGGGAAGCTCGAGTAGAACATGTCGTGTTGGTAAGGAACATGCCATGTTGTCTTGTTCCAGGTACCCGGTCGTGTCACAAACAACACGGGAAGGTGTTATCTACACTTATACATGTTGTGTTTGTTCAGAACATGCCGTGTAAGGGTAGCCGTGTACTTGGCTATGTCATCAACAACACGGGTCAGGAAAAGTCTTCAAGTACACGCCATGTTTGTTCGGAACACGCCGTGTAGTATCAGTCGTGTAGCCAGTCATGTAACTAACAACATGGGTCGTTGACACCTTTTCTACTACACGCCGTGTCCACAGGGAATACGCCGTGTAGTCTCAATTTAAGAAGACCGTGTGGGTTAGCCGTGCAAGGAGACATGGGCAGGGGAGTGGAGTTAAGTACACGCTGTGTAGAGTTTATACACGCCATGTAGTCATGTTTTGTAAATCTTGTGTGTTTCTTTCTCCTGTTTTCGTTTTTTACTCCTTGGTTCTCTATCCTTGTTTTCCTAATCTAAGTTATGCTTTTGATCCTTCAAAGATATGCCTCTGAGCCGTCCTCCGGTTGTACGTCAGTTTTTAGGTAGTGATCAGACACCAGATATGGCTGATCAGGGACTTCCTGTCGATCCTCTAGTCGGGCCAGCCTTGGCACCGGCTGTCATACTAGTTGCAGGGACTAATGCGCAGTTCATGGAAGGTTTTATGAGTATGATGTCAACTTTTCACGGAGCACCTCCTCCTGCCACGTCTATGGAAGACTTGACGTGGGTTTTCCAGCAGCAGCATCCTCCTACGTTCTCGGGGGAAGGAGGACCACAGGTTGCAGAGTCATGGATGGAAGCCATACTGACTATCTTTTTTGCATCTGGAGACGCCTCCAGAGAGGTGGGTCAAGCTCGCTACCTACATGCTCTGAGACTCTACCAAGAGGTGGTGGAATGTTATCTCACAGGCGGTTCATCAGCAGGTTATGTCTTGGGAGGAGTTCAAGCGCGTGTTCTACGACTACTTCTACCCGGAGACCCTGATGACCGATCGATCCCTGGAGTTCATGAGTCTAGAGCAGGGTACTCTTTCTGTAATGGATTATTCCTATAATTTCATAGAGCTGTAGAATTTCACACCCCTCCATGATGGAAGTGGGGTGTTCTTAGTAAGGAAGTTTGAGGATGGTATCAGGTGAGAGATCCGATCGCAGGTGAATATCTTCCAGTTGACTTCCATCACTTCCATCGTCAACCAGGCACTGATTGCAGAGCATAATCTGAGAGACTCCGGAGCTCCGATCCAGGGTAGTTATGCTTTCAGAGCTAGTGTTCCTCCAGCTGACAATAGGAAGCGTTGTAGGGAGCCTATGCACGGTGATCCAAGGAGGCGAGATACATCTTCAGGTAGCCAGGTAGTATGCTACCAGTGTGGAAGGGCAGGGCACACGAGGCCGCAGTGCCAGAGAGATCCACTGGAGTGTCGATCTTGCGGAAAGATGGTTCACCTTCAACATTTCTTCCAGGTTTTCTCACCAGTTGCTGGTGACGTGGGTTCTTCCAGGACTCCTCATTCATGAGAATCACCGCCAGTTTCTCACCACTTAGGGAACTGGAGTTCTTCTGGTCATTCAGACCGAGGTGGAGGTCGAGGTCGTGGCAGTCAGTCACCGGTCCTTCAGCACATACAGGGAAGTTCAGCTCAGAGTGGTCACACAGGGTCACTGGGCCGCGGGGTAGGCCAGACTTTTGCGGTAGAGTAGACCTATCAGGAGTAGGATCCCGGACCTTCTACAGTTCGAGGTACGATTTTAGTAGCCTCAGTTTTATCTTCATCTCTTTTCGATGATGGTGTTATGAATAGATTTATCTCTGTTTCTATTGTGGAGAGCCTTGGGCTCTGTATCTTTTCTTCTACCGACTCATTGACACTAGACACGCCTTTGGGGACAAGGACATATAGTGTACGCCAGTGTAGAGAGTGCCCTCTCGAGGTTGCAGGGTATCATTTCTTATGGGATCTCTATGTCTTAGAGATGACAGGCTATGATGTCATCCTCGAGATGGAAAGGTTGGTTACCTTCCAGGCAGTCATCGACTGTTATCGCTGCAGAGTGAGTTTTGTTTCACCAAAGTGTGAATCTTTTCTTCATAGAGGCGAATGGGATATTCAGGCGAGTCGAGCAGGACTCGACCATCATGGGCAAGGAAGGGTTATAGCCCAGATTGATACTCTTTATCTAGATGATCAGGGAACTACACAGTTAGACTTTCCTCTAGTGGTGGATCATTTCAGGGATGTCTTTATAGAGGAATTTTTGGGTTTTCATCTGGAGCGTTAGGTAGGCTTTTCTATTGACCTCGTGCCAGGAGCAGCACTGGTGTCCATTCCTCCTTATAGGATGGCTACACCTGAGTTTCAGGAGCTCAAGAAGCAATTGGAAGAGTTGCAGGAAAAGGGTTTCATCCAACCCAGTACTTCTCCTTGGGGTTTTTCTATCCTATTTGCGAAGAAGGCAGATGGTACCCTTCGGCTTTGTGTGGATTATCGGAAGTTGAACCAGTTGACAGTCAAAAACCGATATCCCTTTCCGAGGATCGATGACCTCTTTGATCAGCTTTGAGGAGCCCGGGTGTTCTCAAAGATCGACTTGAGGTTCGGTTATCATCATTTGTGCGTTAGACTATCTGATATACATCTGACAGCCTTCAAGAGTAGGTATGGTCTATACGAGTATACCGTCATGTCGTTCGGTCTCACGAACGCGCCTGCAGTTTTCATGGCACTGATGAACCGAGTGTTCCATCCTTACTTGGACTCCTTCATCGTGGTCTTCGTGGATGATATCTTGGTGTACTATATAACTCGACATGACCATGCCACACATCTTGAGATCATTCTGAGTACACTGAGAGAGCATCGGATTTATGCTAAACTCTTGAAGTGCCACTTTTGGATGGAACATATTCACTTTTTGGGTCACGTCATCTCAGAGGAAGGAGTATCTGTGGACCCAGAGAAAGTGAGAGATGTAGTTTTCTGGGAGCAGCCGAAGAACGTTTTTGAGGTACAGAGTTTCTTAGGGCTGGCTGGATACTACAGACGCTTCATTCAGGACTTCTCATGCCTAGCATCACCATTGACAGGACTGACCAAGAAGGGGGTGAAGTTCTTATGGTCAGATTCTTATGAGTCAGCCTTTCAGGAGCTAAATGGAAGGTTGAAGTCAGCACTGATACTAGTCTTTCCAGAGCCATGAAAGATCTATATAGTCTATTGTGATGCTTCAGGTATCAGGCTGGGCGTTGTGCTTATGCAGGGAGATGGAGTCGTTGCGTATGGGTCTCGGCAGTTGAGGCCACATGAGAGGAACTACCCGACGCATGATCTGGAGTTGGCGGCTGTTGTTCATGACTTACGCTGTTGGAGACACTATCTTCTGGGAGATCACTTTGTGGTCTTCACTGACCACAAGAGTCTCAAGTATATCTTCACTCAGTGTGATCTGAATCTGAGGCAACACAGGTGGGTCAAGTATCTTCAGTCTTTTGATTTAGAGATTGCCTATACGCCTGGAAAGGGCAACGCAGTGGCAGATGCGTTGAGCAGGAGAACTCAGATTCAGGCAGTTCATGAGGCCAGCAATGAGTGGAATCTTATGGCTATGTTCTCTGAGATGCATCTATAGGTTCACGACAGACAGGGACAGACTTTCCTATCTTCTGTAGCTGTTACCTTTACACTATTTGATCAGATACGGATGAGGCAACTATCATAATCAGAAGGCTTAGTCTTGTGGAAGAGTGTGTCAGGAGAGGACTCTCTTCTGGGATGGACGGTGGGTGAGGATGAGATCTTTCATTTCCAGGGACGCGTATGGGTGCCAGCAGACATACGCGAGGAGCTGCTGTGGGACTTTCATTCCTCAGTTTGGGTAGTTCTTCCTGGCGTCACCAAGATGTATCGGGATCTTCATCGCCAGTACTGGTGTCCAGGTATGAAGAGGGATGTTTCTGGTTTCATCTTGAGGTGTTATACTTGTCATCAGGTGTAACACCCCAAGCTTCCATGGTACACTTCTCTTTCAATAATAGAGCAGTGTGTGTTGTACGCAACCTCAAGTTCTAACACATCGCGACCAATCAAAGTAGTAGTTATGAATAGTAATAACCACTTTTTGAAATTATGTAAATTTTATACTTCATAATGGACTTCATTTTTGGATTCAGAATATCGGAATTATCCTATGTTGAATTTTTGGTATTTTTCTGAGAACTTCCAATTTTTAATGAATCGTGAAAATACTTAAAAATAAATTTTTTAATAAAAATAATTTATAGTGATAAATTATACTATTGAGTGGTTTTAAAGTATAATTAGAATATATTTTTACCATTTTATCCAATGGTGGTCATTATAATTAATTTCACTTTGAAATTGGACGTAAACAATTGTCAATCTTTTGATTGATATTGTTTCTTAAAAACACGCAATTTATTTTGACAACGGGAATTAATTATAAAATTAATTAATGAAACTTATATGTTTGAAATTTGTTAAAATAGACATCATTTTTGAATTCAGAATATCAATTATATCTTAGGGTGAATTTTTGGTATTTTTCTAAAAAAACATCGATTTTTTATGAATAGTGAAACCACTAAGTGGTAGTTAAAAAACTGATTTTTTGTTTAAATGAAATTTTACCACCTTTGTGATTTGAAATTAAAAAATCCGACATAAATCATTTTAATTAGGAAGTAAAATGTGGTTCAATGGGATTAAAATAATTTTTGGTGAATAGTCACTTTTAAGTTTTATTAATTGCGATTAAAGGTAATTAGTGAAATTTAAGGTAAAAATGATATTATAAAAATATCAAAATATATTGAGACGTATCCTAACCTTATTGGATGAGTCATGGCCAACCAATAAAATCCATGGGTCAACTTGGGGACCCCATGGAGCCACTTGGGTAAGAAAATGACATTAATAACTTTTTATTTAAAGTAAAAATAAAATTGTCACAAACATGTGTTGTTTTACTAAAACAATTATTACATGGGGTTATATAAGTTAAATTTTCAACTATAAATATTAATTTAAAAGATAAAAATATTTCCTACATCATGATATTTTTTTATAATTTGTAGACATTAAATAAATTAAATTTTTTATGACACCATGATGATGCAGCGATTACCTCATTAATTAACGATTTAAATAAAATGAAAAGATAATGTAAAATCTAAGACTTACACTTGTCAAAAACCTATTGTATGAGTAGATTTAGAACCCTTATCACATTATCCTAGATATATATAATTGTGGGGCCTTTTAAATCCAAAAATCACTTCATAATAATGTAACATTTTTTGACATTCCAATAGTGCCCCTCCTCTCCTCTTATAAAAGGCCCCTACCTCTACCACATTATTCACACCTCCAAGACATTTGGATTGGAAAAACTCTACCAAAATACTCTCCCAACTTCCCTATATTACTCTTAGAATCCTCACTTTGGGCAGAAGTCTTCCCAAGGAAGCCTTTGGCTCAAATCAAAAAGAGTTACCCGATTTTAAGGTAATGTCTTCTCTTATGTTCTTTTGTTTTATTTTTCTTCTCAAACCCCTTAAACTATTTTAATTCCTTCATTTTGTAACAACATAAGTATATTCAATATACTAGGATATTTTTATTAGAAGGATTTTATTTACACTTACACACACCTTCGTCTAATGGTTAAAGAACATACTGTTTCTATGGGTGGCGAATTACAGCCTCACGAAACGATGATTGTTCAATCTTCTTTTAACACCTTTCATGGTGGCCATTAAGATGTCACTATATTTATTTATGATATATATTATTTTTATGTTTTCCTTATTCTTATTTATTTTTAATTTATGGCATGCCTTTATGATTTCCATTATGGGTAAACACGATAATTTCATTTTAGGAAGTGCGGACTATCGCCCCCTCAATGTGATTTGAATCGTTAATGCCATATGTGGGATGTGTAAAGGATGGAGTAAATGATATTATATATTCTATTATACAGGAATTATAATACATCTTTATATCATTAGGATCTCATTACATTAAATACGAAATAGAAATGAAAGTAGCGTTCATACGTACGTACGGCTTACCATCTCCATGAACGGTGCATTTCATTTCTTACCTCTAAATGTTATGTAATATTATAAATGCATATATATACTGGATATATATGATATATATGATATCTACATCATGAATATAATTCTGGATATAATTTATATTTTACTACATGAACAACTTGTAATTATAAGAAGTTTATTTTTGACTCAAGTACCAAAGATCGACAAAACGACCGTTATTAACTTAAATAATTACATAATGTTCATAACATGGTAATAAGTGATATAAAAGGGATAATGAACTTGAAAATGTTCTTAAGAAAGTAGATATTAACTCTAGTTTATTATTTAGGAGATTAAATAATGATCGAGTCAAGTCAGACACGGGGTAAGGGACTTCGTCTCAATCTCCTTTCATTGAGGCATATTTTGTTTTATACACAACTTTTTTTTATACGGTGTATAAAACCCTTTGAATTTTACTTTTATTCAAAGGGAATATTTTTAAACTAAGTTTTTTTACTAAATGACAAAAGTAATGTTTTGTCTTACGTATGCGGCGACAATGACTTCTCCGCCGCCATGACCATTATTTGAGTTTCGGCTTCCTCTAGAAGCCATAACTTTTTTTAAATGAAAAATAATAACAAAGTTTTAATTTTCTTTTATTTTGGTATTGAAAATGGTTTTGATTATATTTTTATTATATCAATGTGTTGTATTGATATGTTGTGATTGAAATGTGGAAATGTTATGTTTCCTTTATGCATGTTTTATGTGATACGATTATGTTATGGTTTATGATATGTTTAAACCTATTCATATGAGTAATGCATTGGAATTAATAAGTGACGGGTGGCGACCGCTATATCTCCTCGATGCATTGGTAGGTCTCATGAGACAAACTAGTTTCTTGGCACGAGGCCTTGACAAAATATTATTTTTAGTCTTGGCATGAGGCCTTGGCTACGTGGTTATGATAGTCTGGAATTATGCATTCCATCATTATGAAAGTGTTTATTGATATTGCATGTGATTATTCTACTAGTAGAATATCCATGTGAATATGGAAATGGAATTATTTCATTTTATTTTTCCATATTATGCAGAAGTTCAAGTTTAAAAGGCTTTTGTTTCAGTTATACATTTCCTTAAATGTTTATGTATATTTATGAATGTTTCTGCTATATTGTTATCCTTACTGAGCATCTGAGCTCACCCCTTTCAATGTTTTAATTTTTCTAGGATGTGTAGAAGTATTTTATGAATGACTTGCAGGGATAGTCGGAAGGGGATATGAGTGTGGACTATGGAGATCATGTTATTGTAGTTATTCACTTTATGATGTAATGTAATGTTTATGAATGTATCTAGTGTTTCCAAGGCTACTAAACCAATCGGTATTTCAAGACTTGATCTTTTGTGATCATGCCAATGTTATGTAATAATGCACCAACTCTGGGTAACTGGGGTCGGGGCGTTACAGTTGGTATCAGAGGCAGTTTAGTACTAACCTTGGAAGCTAGATTTAGATAAACTCTGATTAGAGTACATACCCCTAAGATAGACATTGAGGATTAGTATAGAAGAACTACCTAGAATTTTGGTATTATAGAGATTTTTTGAGTTTTACAAGAAATACGTCCCTGTCTGGATACGAGCAGGTAGAGGCGGCTCTAGCACAGATGTACCTAGGGGTAAAACCCGAAAGCACCTCTTTGAGCTAGACTCGAACGGGAACTGGTGCACGACAACGGGCCTTGCTGCACTCTTGGTTACGACACTCCCAGGGGATATGCTTAGGATAATTCATGATTTATTTACAAACCATTATAAAGGGTTTATGAGTATATATTTCCTCAAATAAATTTTTTTTTATGATTATGGATTATATCCATAAACTGTTCAATTTATGTTAGGTGTTTTGCACGTTTGTTATTTTGTATTTCGATTTATAATCTAATCTAGTTTATGCCATTGTTTATAAATGGCGCCTAGTGGAAGGAATGGAAACCGTATCAATGCACGCACTCCATGAAGGGATTTCCCTACTGCTCAAGATAATTATAGTGGAGCTGGTGATATAATTAGTGCTGATCAACTTATCACCATACTAGGACAACTCACTCAGGTTATGAATAATAACCTTACCTATATGGAGCACCCTGATCCGCAATGTGGAGGATCAATGTTAGATCGCTTCATGAGGCAACAACCACCAACATTCAATGGGAGTACAAATCCCTTAGTAGCTGAGCAATGGATAAATTCCTTAGAGAAAATATTCCATGCCTTGGGGAGTAGTGAAAGGGAAAAGGTTATCATGGCAGTTTACCGCCTCAGTGGAGATGATGATCAATGGTGGTCATTGATTCAAAACACAAAGGAAGATGATGAGGTATCAAATATGTAATGGAGGAAGTTCAAAGAGCTTTTCTTAGAAAAATACTTTCATTATGACCATCGAGCAGATATGGAAAGGCAATTTATGAGTCTGAGACAAAAGGAGGATGAGAATGTCTCAAAGTATGAGGCCAACTTTACAAGGTTAGCGAGGTATGCTGCAGATTATATATGTAACCCAAGAATTAAGATTGATCGTTTATTTGATGGGTTAAAACCATTTCTCCATCTATCTTTAATATCACAATCTTTCTCAACGTATGAAGATATAGTCTTGTGTTCTATCAAGACAGAAAAGGAATTCTCTAAATCTTATGACAATAAAGTAAAGCAAGAGAAGAAGAGAATGGTGGAACAAGAGACATATAAAGGGAAAAACAAAAAGAAGGATTTTCCATTATGCGATAATTGTGGGAAGAATCACCCCGGTACTTGCCTAAAAGGAGTGGGATTTTGTTATAAATATGGAGAAAAAGTTCACCAGGCTCGTGATTACAAGGGAAATAAAGAGGCTATCAATGTTGAATGCTACAATTGTAGGGAAATGGGGAATTATGAAAATGAATGTCCTAAGAGTAAGGGAAACTTACCTCAGAAAAGGCCAAGGGATCAAGGCCAATCTTATGTTGTTACTACATTTGAAGTGGAATAATTAATGTATTGGTGCATTTAGACTCAAGGATTATATTCTAGTTATAAGAATAATGTGATATATATAAGGATTGTACTGAATTACTTGTTGTTTTCATTAAGTTTTTAATATGATGAAGGTAATCATATTTTTAGTATGTGACAATAAGAGAAACTCTACTTTGTTTGGGGAATCTGATGTTACAATTGATTTTGGAATTTAGAGACCCTTTAGAGAAAGTCTGTATAGAGGTATTTTGGATAACTATAAATGTTGGAATGGATTAAGTTGAACTTTGGATAGTATTGTTTAAGGTTAAAACATTTCTGAAGATTATTTTAGGAATATTATAATACTATAGTTTTAGGAAAAGGAAAGCCTGCAGGTTGGGGGATAACCCGTCGTGTCGAACAAAGCTGCAGGAATCGAACCCACAACCATAGTGTGACAGGCCTTTATTACCTACCACTAGCCTACAGGAAGTCCCTGGTTATTACAAAATAGTTTTCCTAATCTAAATGGTATGTGTTAATTTTTGGAATCTTGTACAATTATGATAAATATAATATTTTTTAGTTCTATTATCTTTTTGAGGGAAAGATGAGTTTGTGGTAGAAATTAGTTGAAGGTTGAAACTCTACTTGTCAAGAATATATATATATACCTCTCTCCTATTATATGAATAAATTAATTATTAAAATTTAGGAAAGGGATATTAAAACATAAAATGTGTTATCCTAATACCTTATGTTTTGTTGAAATGATGATATTTTAAATCACCATAGATTGAAGGCTTTGAGGCCCTCAATTTTACACTTGTTTGTGATTGATGACCTCAATCAATCCCTATAAATATTTACGTTTTCCCCCTAATTATGTGTCTATAATTGCCACCAATGTTCTCCTATTCGAAACCCTAATTTGGTGGTGACTTTATCATTTCCATTTCCCTATTATTAAGACTAAATTTTATTAACCCTATTTCCGATATGGGTTTTCCACAAAGGTATTTTCTATTTTCAACCTTTTATTTTCGAAGAACAATTTCAACTTGCGAGGATGCAATTTATTGAAGGAGGGTAGAATGTAACACCCCAAGCTTCAATGGTACGCTTCTCTTTGAATAATAGAGCAGTGTGTGTTGTACGCAACCTCAAGTTCTAACACACTGCGACCAATCAAAGTAGTCGTTATGAATAGTAATAACCACTTTTTGAAATTATATAAATTTTATACTTCATAATGGACTTCATTTTTGGATTGAGAATATCGGAATTATCCTATGTTGAATTTTTGATATTTTTCTGAGAACTTCCAATTTTTGATGAATAGTGAAAAATACTTAAAAACAACTTTTTTAATCAAAATAATTTATAGTCATAAATTATAGTACTGAGTGGTTTTAAAGTATAATTAGAATATATTTTTACCATTTTATCCAATGGTGGTCATTAGAATTAATTACACATTGAAATTTCACATAAACAATTGTCAATCTTTTGATTGATATTGTTTCTTAAAAACACGCTATTTGTTTTGACAACAAGAATTAATTATAAAATTAATTAATGCAAATTATATGTTTGTAATTTTGTAAAATAGACATAATTATTGAATTTAGAATATCAATTATATCTTAGGGTGAATGTTTGGTATTTTTTTGAAAAACATCGATTTTTGATGAATAGTGAAACCACTAAGTGGTAGTTAAAAAACTGATTTTTTGTTTAAATGAAATTTTACCACCTCTGTTATTTAAATTTCAAAAATCAGACATACAAAATTTTCCTTAGGAATTAAAATTTGGTGCAATGGGATTAAAATAATTTCTTGTGAATAGTAACTTTTAAGTTTTATTAATCGTGATTAAAGGTAATTAGTGAAATTTAAGGTAAAAATGATATTATAAAAATATGAAAATATCTTGACACTTATCCTACCCTTATTGGATGATTCATGGCCGACCAATACAATCCATGGCTCAAATTGGGGACCCCATGGAGCCACTTGGGTAAGAAAATGACATTAATAACTTTTTATTTAAAGTAAAAATAAAATTGTCACAAACATGTGTTGTTTTACTAAAACAATTATTACATGGGGTTATATAAGTTACCTTTTTGACTATAAATATTCATTGGAATTATAAAAATATTTCTTAAATCATGATATTTTTTTCATAATTTTTAGACATTATATAATTTAAATTTTTTATGACACCATGATGATGCAGCGATTACCTCATTAATTAACGATTTAAATAAAATGAAAAGATAATTTAAAATATAAGACTTACACTGGTCAAAAACCTATTGTATGATTATATTTCTAACCCTTATCACCTTATACTAAAAATATATAACTTTGGGACCTTTGAAATCCAAAAATCACTTCATAATAATGTAACATTTTATGACCTTCCAATAGTGCCCCTCCTCTCCTCTTATAAAAGACCCCACCTCTACCATCTTATTCACACTTTTAAGCCATTTTTCTCAGCCAAACTCTACCCAAATACTCTCCTAAATTCCCTCTCTTACTCTTAGAAGCCTCACTTTGGGCAGAAGTCTTCCCAAGGAAGCCTTTTGTCTCAAATCAAAAAGAGTTACCCGATTTTAAGGTAATGTCTTCAATTATGTTCTTTTGTTTTATTTTGCTTATCCAACCCCTTAAACTCTTTTAATTCCTTTCTTTTGTAACAAGAAAAGTATCTTAAATATACTAGGATTTTTTTATGAGAATTATTTTATTTACACTTACACACACCTTCTTCTAATGGTTAAAGAACATACTGTTTCTGTGGGTGGCGAATTACTACCTCACGAAACGATGATTGTTCAATCTTCTTTTAACACCTTTCATGGTGGCCATTAAGATGTCACTATATTTATTTATGATATATATTATGTTTTTGTTTTTCTTATGCTTATGTATTTTCATTTATATCAGGCCTTTATGATTTCCATTATGGGTAAACATGATAATTTCATTTTAGGAAGTGCGGACTACCGCCCCCTCAAAGTGATTTGAATCGTTAATGCCATATGCAAGACATGTAAAGGATGGAGTGAATGATATTATATATGATATTATACTGGAATTATAATACACCTTTATATCATTATGATCTCATTCTATTAAATACAAAATAGAAATGAAAGTAGTGTTCATGCGCACGTACGGCTTACCGTCTCCATGAATGGTGCATTTCATTTCTTACCTCTAAATGTTATGTAATATTATAAATGCATATATATAATGGATATATATGATATATATTATATCTACATCATGAATATAATTCTAGATATAATGGATACTTTACCACATGAACAACTTGTAATTAAAAGAAGTTTATTTTTTACTCAAGTACCAAAGATCGACAAAACGACCGTTATTAACTTAAATAATTACATAATGTTCATAACATGGTAATAAGTGATATAAAAGAAATAATGAACTTGAAAGAGGTTCTTAATCAAGTAGAGATTAACTCTAGTTTATTATTCAGGATATTAAAGAATGATCGAGTCAAGTCCGACACGAGGTAAGGGACTTCGTCTCAATCTCCTTTTATTGAGGCATATTTTGTTTTATACACAACTTTCCTTTACAAGGTGTATAAAACCCTTTGGATTTTACTTTTATTTAAAAGGAATATTTTTATACAAAGTGTTTTTACTAAATGAAAAAAGGAATGTTTTTTCTTACGTATGCGGCAACAACGACTTCTCCACCGCCGTGACCATTATTTGAGTTTTGGCTTCCTCTACAAGCCATAACTTTTTTTAAATGAAAAATAATAACAATTTTTTAATTTTATTTTATTTTGGTATTGAAAATGTTTTTGATAATATTTTTATTATATCAATTTTTTGTATTGATATGTTGTGATTGAAATGTGTAAATTTTGTGTTTCCTTTATGCATGTTTTATGTTATACGATTATGTTATGGTTTATGATATGTTAAAACCTATTCATATGAGGAATGCATTGGACTTAATAAGTGACGGGTGGAGCCCGCTATAGCTCCTCGATGAATTGGTAGGTCTCAAGAGACAAACTAGTGTCTTGGCACGAGGCCTTGACAAAATCTTATTTGTAGTCTTGGCATGAGGCCTTGGCTACGTGGTTATGATAGTCTGGCATTATGCATTCCATCATTATGAAAGTGGTTATTGATATTGCATGTGATTATTCGACTAGTAGAATATCCATGTGAATATGGAAATGGCATTATTTCATTTTATTTTCCATATTATGCTGAAGTTCAAGTTTAAAAGGATTTTGTTTTAGTTATACATTGCCTTAAATGTTTGTGTTTATTTATGAATGTTTCCTCTATATTGTTATCTTTACTGAGCATCTGAGCTCACCCCTTTAAATGTTTTAATTTTTCTAGGATGTGGAGAATTATTTTATGAATGACCTACAGGGATAGTCGGAAGGGGATATGAGTGTGGACTATGGAGACCATGTTATTGTAGTTTTTCACTTTATGATGTAATGTAATGTTTATGAATGTATCTAGTGTTTCCAAGGCTACTAAACCAATCGGTCTTTCAAGACTTGATCTTTTGTGATCATGCCAATGTTACGTAATAATGCACCAACTCTGGGTAACTGGGGTCGGGGCGTTACAGTTGGTATCAGAGCCAGTTTAGTACTAACCTTGGAAGCTAGATTTAGATAAAATCTGATTAGAGTACATAGCCCTAAGATAGACATTGAGGATTAGTATAGAAGAACTTCCTAGAATTTTGGTATTATAGAGATTTTGTGAGTTTTCCAAGCAATACATCCTTGTATGGATACGAGCAAGTAGATGCGGCTCTAGCACAGATGTACCTAGGGGTAAAACCCGCAAACACCGCTTTGAGCTAGACTCAAACGGGAACTGGTGCACAACAACGGGCCTTGCTGCACTCTTGGTTACGACACTCCCAGGGTATATGCTTAGGATAATTCATGATTTATTTACAAACAATTATGAAGGTTTTATGTGTATATATTTCCTCAAATAAATTTTTTTTTATGATTATGGATTATATCCATAAACTGTTCAATTTATGTTAGGTGTTTTGCACATTTGTTATTTTGTATTTCGATTTATAATCTAATATAGTTTATGCCATTGTTTAGAAATGGCTCCTAGTGGAAGGAATGGAAACCATATCAATGCACGTACTCCATGACGGGATTTCCCTCCTTCTCAAGATAATTATAGTGGAGCTGGTGATACAACTGGTGCTGATCAACTTATCACCATACTGGGACAACTCACTCAGGTTATGAATAATAACCTTACCTGTATGGAGCACCCTGATCCAAAATGTGGAGGATCAATGTTAGATCTCTTCATGAGGCAACAACCACCAACATTCAATGGGAGTACAAATCCCTTAGTAGCTGAGAAATGGATAAATTCCTTAGAGAAAATATTTCATGCCTTGGGGAGTAGTGAAAGGGAAAATGTTATCATGGCAGTTTACCGCCTCAGTGGAGATGATGATCAATGGTGGTCGTTGATTCAAAACACAAAGTAAGATGATGAGGTATCAAATATGGAATGGAGGAAGTTCAAATATCTTTTCTTAGAAAAATACTTTCATCATGACCATCGAGCAGATATGTAAAGGCAATTTATGAGTCTGAGACAAAAGGAGGATGATAATGTCTCAAAGTATGAGGCCAACTTTACAAGGTTAGCGAGGTATGCTGCAGATTATATAATTAACCCAAGAAGTAAGATTGATCGTTTCTTTGATGGGTTAAAACCATTTCTCCATCGAGCTTTAGTATCACAATCTTTCTCAACGTATGAAGATATAGTCTTGTGTTCTATCAAGAAAGAAAAGGAATTCTCTAAATCTTATGACAATAAAGTAAAGCAAGAGAAGAAGAGAATGGTGGAACAAGAGACAGATAAAGGGAAAAAGGGAAAGAAGGCTTTTCCATTATGCGATAATTATGGGAATAATCACCCCGGTACTTGCCTAAAAAGAATGGGAGTTTGTTATAAATATGGAGAAAAAGGTCACTCGGCTCGTGATTGCAAGGGAAATAAAGAGGCTATCAATGTTGAATGCTACAATTGTAGGGAAATGGGGCATTATAAAAATGAATGTCCTAAGAGTAAGGGAAACTTACCTCAGAAAATACCAAGGGATCAAGGCCAATCTTATGTTGTTCTTACAGTTTAAGTGGAATAATTAATGTATTGGTGCTTTTAGACTCAAGTATTATATTCTAGTTATAAGAATAATGTGATATATATAAGGATTGTACTGTAGTACTTGTTGTCTTCATTAAGTTTTTAATATGATGAAGGTAATAATATTTTTAGTATGGGACAATAAGAGAAACTCTACTTTGTTTGGGGAATCTGATGCTACAATTGATTTTGGAATTTAGAGACCCTTTAGAGAAAGTCTGGACAGAGGTATTTTGGATAACTATAAATGTTGGAATGGATTAAGTTGAACTTTGGATAGTATTGTTTAAGGTTAAAACATTTATGAATATTATTTTAGGAATATTATAATACTAGAGTTTTAGGAAAATGAAAACCTGCAGGTTGGGTGATAACCTGTCGTGTCGAACAAAGCTGCAGGAATCGAACCCACAACCATAATGCGACAGGCCTTTATTAACTACCACTAGCCTACAGGAAGTCCCTAGTTATTACAAAATAGTTTTCCTAATCTAAATGGTATGTGTTAATATTTGGAACCTTGTACGATTAGGATAAATATAATATTTTTTAGTTCTATTATCTTTTTGAAGGAAAGATGAGTTTGTGTTAGAAATTAGTTGAAGGTTGAAACTCTACTTGTCAAGTATATATATATACCTCTCTCCTATTATATGAATAAATTAATTATTAAACTTTAGGAAAGGGATATTAAAACATAAAATGTGTTATCCTAATACCTTATGTTTTGTTGAAATGATGATATTTTAAATCACTATAGATTGAAGGCTTTGAGGCCCTCAATTTTACACTTGTTTGTGACTGATGACCTCAATCAATCCCTATAAATATTTACGTTTTCCCCCTAATTATGTGTCTATAATTTCCACTAATGTTCTTCAATTCGAAACCCTAATTTGGTGGTGACTTTCTCATTTCCATTTCCCTATTATTAAGACTACATTTTATTAACCCTATTTCCGATATGGGTTTTCCACAAAGGTATTTTCTATTTTCAACCTTTTATTTTCAAAGAACAATTTAAAATTGCGAGGATGCAATTTATTGAAGGAGGGTAGAATGTAACACCCCAAGCTTCAATGGTACGCTTCTCTTTGAATAATAGAGCAGTGTGTGTTGTACGCAACCTCAAGTTCTAACACACCGCGACCAATCAAAGTAGTCGTTATGAATAGTAATAACCACTTTTTGAAATTATATAAATTTTATACTTCATAATGGACTTCATTTTTGGATTCGGAATATCAGAATTATCCTATGTTGAATTTTTGGTATTTTTATGAGAACTTCCAATTTTTGATGAATAGTGAAAAATACTTAAAAACAACTTTTTTAATCAAAATAATTTATAATCATAAATTATAGTATTGCGTGGTTTTAAAGTATAATTAGAATATATTTTTACAATTTTATCCAATGGTGGTCATTATAATTAATTTCACTTTGAAATTCCACATAAACAGTTGTCAATCTTTTGATTGATATTGTTTCTTAAAAACACGCTATTTGTTTTGACAACAGGAATTAATTATAAAATTAATTAATGAAACTTATATGTTTGGAATTTTGTAAAAAAGACATAGTTATTGAATTTATAATATCAATTATATCTTAGGGTGAATTTTTGGTATTTTTCTGAAAAACATCGATTTTTGATGAATAGTGAAACCACTAAGTGGTAGTTAAAAAACTGATCTTTTGTTTAAATGAAATTTTGCCACCTCTATGATTTAAATTCCAAAAATCTGACATACAACATTGTCCTTATGAATTAAAATGTGGTTCAATGGGATTAAAATAATTTCTTATGAATAGTAATTTTTAAGTTTTATTAATCGCGATTAAAGGTAATTAGTGAAATTTAAAGTAAAAATGATATTATAAAAATATGAAAATATCTTGAAACTTATCCTACCCTTATTGGATGAGTCATGGAAGACCAAGAAAATCCAAGGCTCAACTTGGGGACCCCATGGAGCCACTTGGGTAAGAAAATGACATTAATAACTTTTTATTTAAAGTAAAAATAAAATTGTCACAAACATGTGTTGTTTTACTAAAACAATTATTAAATGGGGTTATATAAGTTAACTTTTTGACTATAAATAATCATTGGAATGATAAAAATATTTCCTAAATCATGATATTTTTTTCATAATTTTTAGCCATTAGATAAATTAAATTTTTTATGACACCATGATGATGCAGTGATTACCTCATTAATTAACGATTTAAATAAAATGAAAAGATAATGTAAAATATAAGACTTACACTTGTCAAAAACCTATTGTATGATTATATTTATAACCCTTATCACCTTATACTAGAAATATATAATTTTGGGACCTTTGAAATCCAAAAATCACTTCATAATAATGTAACATTTTATGACTTTCCAATAGTGCCCCTCCTCTCCTCTTATAAAAGACCCCACCTCTACCATCTTATTCACACTTTCAAGACATTTTTCTCAGAAAACCTCTGCCCAAATACTCTCCTAAATTCCCTCTCTTACTCTTAGAAGCCTCACTTTGGGCATAAGTCTTCCCAAGGAATCCTTTTGTCTCAAATCAAAAAGAGTTACCCGATTTTAAGGTAAAGTCTTCTCTTATGTTCTTTTGTTTTATTTTGCTTCTCCAACCCCTTAAACTCTTTTAATTCCTTTCTTTTGTAACAAGAACAGTATCTTAAATATAATAGTATTTTTTTATGAGAAGGATTTGATTTACACTTACACACACCTTCGTCTAATGGTTAAAGAACATACTGTTTCTGTGGGTGGCGAATTACTACCTCACGAAACGATGATTGTTCAATCTTCTTTTAACACCTTTGACGGTGTCCATTAAGATGTCACTATATTTATTTATGATATATATTATGTTTTTGTTTTTCTTATGCTTATGTATTTTCATTTATGGCATGCCTTTATGATTTCAATTATGGGTAAACATGATAATTTCATTTTAGGAAGTGCGGACTACCGCCCCCTCAAAGTGATTTGAATCGTTAATGCCATATGCGGGATGTGTAAAGTTTGGAGTAAATGATATTATATATGATATTATACTGGAATTATAATACACCTTTATATCATTATGATCTCATTCTATTAAATATGAAATAGAAATGAAAGTAGTGTTCATGCGTACGTACGGCTTACTGTCTCCATGAACGGTGCATTTCATTTCTTACCTCTAAATGTTATGTAAAATTATAAATGCATATATATACTGGATATATATGATATATATTATATCTACATCATGAATATAATTCTAGATATAATGGATATTTTACCACATGAATAACTTGTAATTATAAGAAGTTTATTTTTGACTCAAGTACCAAAGATCGACAAAACGACCGTTATTAACTTAAATAATTACATAATGTTCATAACATGGTAATAAGTGATATAAAAGAAATAATTAACTTGAAATAGGTTCTTAATCAAGTAGAGATTAACTCTAGTTTATTATTCAGGATATTAAAGAACGATCGAGTCAAGTCCGACACGAGGTAAGGGACTTCGTCTCAATCTCCTTTTATTGAGGCATATTTTGTTTTATACACAACTTTCCTTTACAAGGTGTATAAAACCCTTTGGATTTTACTTTTATTCAAAAGGAATATTTTTATACGAAGCATTTTTACTAAATGAAAAAAGGAATGTTTTGTCTTACGTATGTGGCAACAACGACTTCTCCGCCGCCGTGACCATTATTTGAGTTTCGGCTTCCTCTACAAGCCATAACTTTTTTTAAATGAAAAATAATAACAAATTTTTAATTTTATTTTATTTTGGTATTGAAAATGGTTTTGATAATATTTTTATTATATCAATTTTTTGTATTGATATGTTGTGATTGAAATGTCGAAATTTTATGTTTCCTTTATGCATGTTTTATGTGATACGATTATGTTATGGTTTATGATATGTTTAAACCTATTCATATGAGGAATGCGTTGGACTTAATAAGTGACAGGTGGAGACCACTATATCTCCTCGATGAATCGGTAGGTCTCATGAGACAAACTAGTGAATTGGCATGAGGCCTTGACAAAATATTATTTGTAGTCTTGGCATGAGGCCTTGGCTACGTGGTTATGATAGTCTGGCATTATGCATTTCATCATTATGAAAGTGGTTATTGATATTGCATGTGATTATTAGACTAGTAGAATATCCATGTGAATAAGTAAATGGAATTATTTCATTTTATTTTTCCATATTATGATGAATTTCAAGTTTAAAAGGCTTTTGTTTCAGTTATATATTGCCTTAAATGTTTATGTTTATTTATGAATGTTTCCGCTATATTGTTATCCTTACTTAGCATCTGATATCACCCCTTTCAATGTATTAATTTTTCTAGGATGTGAAGAAGTATTTTATGAATGACCTTCAGGGATAGTTGGAAGGGGATATGAGTGTGGACTATGGAGACCATGTTATTGTATTTTTTCACTTTATGATGTAATATAACATTTATGAATGTATCTAGTGTTTCCATGGCTACTAGACTAATCGGTATTTAGAGACTTGATCTTTTGTGATCATGACAATGTTACGTAATAATGCACCAACTCTGGGTAACTGGGGGCGGGGCGTTACAGTAGGTGGAGGTGGAGCATCAGCAACCAGCAGGCCTTCTAAAGCAGTTACCCATTCCCGAGTGGAAGTGGAACGATGTCGCGATGGACTTCGTGACTAGATTGCTGAGGTCTCCTCGAGGGAACGATGTTGTTTGGGTGGTTGTCAACAGAATTACAAAGGTCGCTCACTTCTTGTCGATCAAGGAGACCTTCAGTGTCGATGATCTGGGACGACTTTACATTCAGGATATTGTGTGTCTGCATGGATTTCCACACTCCATTATTTCAGAAAGGGATGTGCGCTTTACTTCTCGGTTCTGGAAAGGACTTCAGAAGGCTTTGGGTACCCAGTTACTTCTGAGTACGGCATACCATCCCCAAACAGACGGCCAGTCCGAGCGTATGATCCAGGTGCTTGAGGATATGCTCCGAGCTTGTATTCTAGACATTGGTGGTTCTTGGGAGAAGCATATTCCTCTGGTGGAGTTCGCCTACAACAACAGTTTTCAGGAGACTATACAGATGGCCCTTACAAGGCTTTGAACGGTAGACCATTCTGATCACCCTTATGCTGGCTAGAGGTAGGAGAGGCATCTTTACTGGGACCTCGTCTTGTTTAGGAAACTTCGGAGAAGATAGAGTTGATTCGGAAGTGGGTGGCTACAGCACAGTCTCCACAGAAGTCTTATGCTGATCAGCGAAGACGACCTCTGGAGTTCGAGGTCGGGGATCATGTTTTCCTGCGTGTTGCTCCAAGGTTGGGACACAAGAGGATTCATATATAGGGTAAGCTTTCACCATGGTACGTCATTCCATTTGAGGTATTGGAGAGAGTTGGGTTGGTTGCCTATCGGTTGCAATTACCTCAGAGGTACCAGGCCATGCACGACGTCTTCCACATCTCTCAGCTCCGACGTTACTTTTCAGACCCGTCTCATGTCTTTCAGCCTGAGGAAGTTGAGCTCAAAGAGGATGCATCATTTGAGGAGCATCCCATCCGGATTGTCGATTGCAGTATGAAGGTTCTCTGTGGGAATTCCATTCCTCTGGTACGGGTGCTATGGCAGCACGGGCAAGTACAGGACGAGACCTGGGAGAGGGAGGATGATGTACGATCACAGTGGTCGGAGCTGTTTGAGGTTTCTCCTTCTCCACCTCATTAGGGAAATTCGGGGACTAATTTCTTTAAGGGGGGAAGTTTTTAAGAACTCGGATCTTCGTTTCAGGTATATCTTTCCTTTCTATGAAGTTTTTAAGAAAAATGGAGTTTATGGAAATTTTTGAACTACAAGACGTGTACTTTCTGAGTACATTCCATGTACTCTTTTCCCACTCGAAGCTGTGTACTAGCCATGTCCAGGCCACACACACGGTGTGTAGAAGTGATGTGGAGGCCGGTTAAAGCGGAGTACAGAAAAACCTAGTACACGCCGTGTACTCTAAAAGTACATGTCATGTACTTTCTTTTTTTCCATTAAATGGGTCGGGGTCACACCTAATCGACAGAAAGGTCTTCTTCTCCAGCTTCTTCTTCTGAGAGCGTCGGGAATCCGCATATCTTCGACGATCCCCCATTCCTCCGTCCGTTCTCTGAATTGATCGCCATCGATTGCATTGGAATTGCAGCGGTGAGTTCTCCCTTCTCCTTGAGACTTGTTTTCCAATTCCTCATTTTTTCTCAAGTTATCGTGGGTTGATTTTTTTTTTGAATTTTTCTTATATCTTTGTCATTCTAAGAAGAATTTGTCATCATGGTTCACATATATCGATCTCCTAGGATTGAGGTAGGTGGTTTGTGCCTTTATGTAGGAATTCGTTGAATATTATGTGCAATTTCCACCAATACCCTTGAACGGGGTATTGCGTGTTTCCTATTTTTCCCTTCTTGTTTTCTTGCCTTGTTGATATGCCTGTGTGGTGGTCATTGCGTGTGAATAGGGTAAATTGTGCTGTGTTCTGGATGTTTTTCCATGCTTGTTTGCTTGTTCAGTGTTTTCCAATTTCCATGCCTTGTTGTAGGATAGTGTAACTGTTGCTTTGTTATGCTGTTGAGCCCTAGAATGATAGCCAAGTAGTTCTTGAGGTTTACTTGGATGATACACGCGTGCTATGCATGTTTATTTTACACAGAGTTGCGAGAAACTAGTGTAGTGGACCATAGGGAGAATGGACATAAGGGATTCTCTAGAGAGTCTTTAATTACGATGCGAGACCACAGGGGGAATTGACGTTGAGTGTTTCCTCATAGATTTTGTAGTTCCTCGATGTGGGCCACATGGGGGAATTTACGTTTAGTGCTTCCCCAGAGAGACTTTAGTACGATACGAGACTATAGGGGGAATTGACGGTGAGTGCTTCCCTAGAGAGTATATTCTTTATCATAACCAGAGGGGTGAGACTGTGTGTGCCTCCCAGAGGGTTTCTAGTACTTTTAGGTTGAACCTTAGGGGTTAGACTGTGAGAACTACCTAGAGGTTACCCTTTTTGTTCTACTTGCTTGAGTGGTTGTTTCTTGTTTTTGGATTGTTACTACAGTGCATTATCATTTTTCCTGCTTACTGTACTTTACCTACCATATATTCATTGACTGTTAGGCACAAATCTTTGGGTGGATGCCTATTGGTACTTTGTCTCACACCCTGTTTGGGTCATGGTTTTGGGCCCAAACAGATTATATTCTTGCAGGTATAGATAAGGGAAAGCGCCCTTCTACTTCAGGTTCTTGATTGCACTGGAGCTGGAGAGAATGGGACCGAGCCAAGGCTTGCGATGCTGAGGAGCCCTTCTACTTCAGGTTCTTGATTGCACTGGAGCTGGAGAGCATGGGACCGAGCCGAGGCTTGTGATGCTGAGGAGTTGCTCATCTATTTTTCTTTTTCACTTTGGTTTAGTATTGTATTCAGCATTGTGACTTGTTTATCTATTTTCCTAGACACATATTTATTATGCATCATTTACATATATTTCAGCTCCAGTTGTTTATTTATCAGTCTTCCTCTATTTACTCTTGTAAGGTTGTCTACTGTTTCCGCTATTGTTGTTATTTGTTTTTTCTTCTATTGTGAAATCTGCCAATGAGGGCATAGTTTCTCCACTTTCACACCCAAGGCCCTCACTACTAGTTAGCAGCCTCTAGCGTTTGGGGAAATGCTCTTGAGGCCATGTGACCAACCGAGTATGGGGCACCTCTTGGTGGCCTCCGGAACCGAGACATCATAGCATGTTTACCCCTCTACCATAGGGACCTTTTCCACTGGATAGTTCTGTAGGGTCGAGATGCCTTGAGATACTCAGGATATTTGAAATGACTTACTTTTGTGTGATAAAATTACTACTAGGTACAACCTTCTCACTTGGAGAATAAGGAATTGAGTTTTTCCAATTGATGACAACATTCAGATAGATGGAATCTACCTTATCCAAAGGTGCAATTCCTGTAAAATCCACCGATAAGAGAGCTCGCATCACCTTTTCATTGAAGGATACTAGGAAAAACCATTTTTAGATTCTTTGGATAATTCGTGACCTTTTCTTATAGGGATATTTCTCATTCTCCTTTCCTAGATCGTTGTTTTCATGGTGTGAGTGTTGTAGGGCTGGAGAGAAATGATTGGGTACTTGTACTAAGTGTCGGGTGTCGATGCTTATGGAAAGAGAGAAATAGGATTCCCCGTGAATAAATACAAACTACAACGAGAGATATCATCATTAGAAAAAAAACCTACTTATTGATATGGTATGTTTTCTCAAAAATTGGCATGATTCCTCCACTCTTAGGACACTGTAGGTGTACAATCCCCTAGATCATCCCATTTTCAATGTATCCTGGGGTCATTGGGTTCGGTGGTTTCCTCCCCTTAAAGGCCTTAAACTAGACATAGATGGATTCTATGTATCTGGAGGAATGAAAGGTGGGGGGTTCATGATTATGGTGGATCAGTGATCATGGATTTTAATATTGACTTCGATAGCGAGAACTCCCTCCAAGAGGAAGGAAAGGGTATACTTACTAGGTTAAACCTATGCATACAAAGGTATATTGCTTTGATCTAATTTGAAACTGACTCCATCATTCTTTACAACTCCATGTGTGGAACCGGTTTGATCCCATGATCTATTTATTATATTATCAAAAAGTTTAGAGGCCTCCTTAACAGTAATATGCAAGTTTCTCACACTTGGCAAGGAGGAAATAGGTTTTCGAATCACTTTTACTCCATGGTGGGCCAGAACTTCAGTATTTCTTATTTTTCTAGTATTAACTCATTAAGTAAATAAGGGGTTAATATAATCAAAGGGGATTCCCTCAGACTCCATTACAATAGACCTCCTTAGGTCGGTATGCTGTATATTTTCCCTATACTTTTCTCTTTTATTAAATAAATAAATAATGATGGTGGTGGTGATTTAAAATATAATTAACTATCAAATTACAATTCAAGGATCATAAAGTCGGGTGTCTTTGGAAGACTTGGTACATAAAACTGAAAACATGGGACTAAATAAAACATTTCTTTATATATCATCCATTATGAGCTTCTAACTTCTTTTGTGCCCTTAAAACTACATATGATAACCTTTAGATAACATGAAAAATGTATGAGATAAAAATACCAGTAAGGGAATTAATATAGGAATAAAGCGTAGAAAATGGGTTAGTAGGCATAATAAGATGACATAAAAGGCATGTACATATATAAGGAATCATAAAATGTGTAATCATGGTATCATAAGAGAAGTGGAAATAACATACAACATGAAATAATCATGGGTCAAGGATCATTGTACAAAAAGGATCACGAGTCATGGTTAACCACTGAAACTCTATCAGATCTTTTAAGTGGGTGGATTTTTTGGGGATGAAGAGAGATATGAGGATCGTGATGTAGTTTCCCAAGATGAACCATCAGCAATATGTCCTTGCCAGACCTGATGCAGATCGGCATGTAGTAGGATTTGGGTTCAAATTAAACTTGTTTAAAACAATGTGAGAGAACCCTCCTCTATTTTTTACCCATAGATTTCATTCAAAATATACTTTGAATCACTTTTTTATCTGCCTTTGAAGACCGACTATATCAATTTTCTATGATCGATTCAAAAAATAATAATTTGTTTTTTACATTTTTATTTGATGTTTTATGAAACTATAATGCTTTACTTATAAGTTTTTTCAAAAAGTTTGTCAGACATTACATTAACAACCCAATAGAACATCCCAAGTGTTAAACAAATCCCAATCCAAGCTCATGTATGTATAATAATCAAAGTATATTAAATACTAAAACATAGTCACAACCTCAATTTGCATCACACACTAGGGTTATTTAAGACATATAGGGATGTATAGGTATTATAAGATGATCATACATAATATCACAACAGATATCACTCCCTTAATATCAATTATCATCTAAAAACTCATGCTAAAAATATATGCCCAAAAATATAGGCTAAAAAATATAGGCCCAAGTCTATTCCCTTAGTCATTAGGGAATATGGTTGTATAGATTGGGGATCATGTAATGTTGGTTATACGGGTATACATAAAGGATTTCATAGCCCCGTCAAGGTGGATTATGCAATGTATAACCTTTCATTATGCAATGTAATGCCTTAACTCCAAGTGTCGGTCATTGGAAGATCACATCTTATCGAGTAAATTTCGAAAACCACTATTATAATAAGAAATTGTCACAAGAAAAGGCACATCAATATTTTCATGATCACTACTATCTCCAAGGAGAAAAGAACCCACCATGTATTCTCCAATGATCATTCATCAGTCAACATGACGATTATGTACCAACATGTCATGCTCTAATTTAATGCATAATCATGGCCCCAACTTTGTAATTATAAGAGATGAGCCAATTTCCATGTCCAACCTCACGATAATCACACTACCCTCCACTAGTATTGAATAGAAAAACTCAACATAAAATAGTCATGTATAATCAAATCGTCAATCCTGAGTGATCATCAATGTCCTTTCCCTCATGAACCACCATCATCACCAACTAACGTTGGACTATACTCACACAAATCCAAATACAAAATATTATTTTAGTTAGAATGAAATCTTACAGTCTCTAAAAATCTAAAGGAAGATTTCATTTTGTTTTATTTTATTAAACAGACACTGGTACTTTATAAATTTTCATAGGATGAGTTATCACCAATTCGAAGTTTAAATTTATAAAATGTCCAAAAAAAACCCCTTTAAATGCACTCAAATAGAATGAATATTTCAATCATTATGATCTATGTAGAAAGTGATTAAATTTATCTATATGTAGTAATTAAAAAATATTGATGTGGTGGGATTGTGCCACATGGTAGAGGGGAAGAGGATCACAACATAAGGGTGCTAGGTGTAATGACCTGGATAGGGAAACAACTATTGACCAGATCCAGAGTTCCATGTGGCCTCAAGAATTCATCCTTGTATGATAGAGGTATCTTACTAGTGGTGAGAGTCTATAACCATCATGTATGAACTATACTCTCAGTATCACAACATATAATAAAAGATATATAATGGAATCATCATAAAACATCATAGTAAGTGCAAGGAATTGTTGTAAAACTGGGTTCCCCCTAACCCAACTTGGTCAATACCTTTAGATTACTATATCATGTATATTATAGATACCCTATCCTTTTTCACATATTATTACATGATTTCAAACATAATTAACTATCAAATTACAATCTAATGATCATAAAGTCTAGTTTTTTTGGAAGACTAGGTACATAAAACTGAAAACATGGGAATAAATAAGACATTTCTTTATTTATCATCCATTATGAGATCCTAAATTCCTTTTATCCCATACATCTTCATATGATAACCTTAGTATAACATAAAAAAAGGGATGAGCTAAAAATACCAGTAAGGGAATAAACATAAGAATAAAGCATAGCACAAGGGTTAGTAGGAATAATATGATAACATAAAAGGAATGGATATACATAAGTAAGAATCATAGGATATATGGAAAAAATATAAAAATATTAAATAAGAATGAGTACATTATAATTCCACATGAAGGATCCCAAGTCAAGGTTAACCACCAAGACCGTTGCAGATGGAGCACGAGTCAAGGCTAACCACCAAGACCGTTGCACATGACATCTCATGAGACTAAACATTACCCAATTCATTGGAGAGTTATCTAGGTTCACCATCATGAAATATACATGAATATGTCTTCCACATGAAGAATCATACATAAGGATTAAAACATAAACATAAGGGTTACCCAAGGTAAGAATTGGGTATCATAATCTTTTCAAAAAGCAATAATATAAAATAATATCACAATAGTGTCCATGAAAGAAAGGATTTAAGTAATACATGGACACTCATTAGGGAAAATTAAATATAACATGATAATTTATATAAAACTAAAGTGAATACATGTAAAAAAGGTATTCAAGAAACTTTATAAATAAAACATTTTAGTGCGGTTTAAGGAAAATATTAAAGAGAACTTAAAGAAGATAATGAAATAATATTTTATATAAAACCAGAAGTAAACCAAGAAAGTTTTCATAATAAAATGAGTGATTTAAAAAAATGGTGGCTTAAAATAGATTATTTAGTGCACTTGAAAATGGGTAAGAATTTTGGAAGTTCCATTAAATCAGGCTTGCTTATCGAGAAGAATTGAGTAGAGAACCTTTTAAAAACACATATATTACTGATATATAAAGATGGAAGAATCTTGATAAATGATATTGTAACATATAAATAGAATTTAGAATATTTATATAAAATATAATATAATTTTATTTAGGTAAAAAGAGAAAATGAAAAACCCGAAGTAATAATGGAGGTTCATGTAGAATCCCTTACCTTAAGTCTGAAGGTGTTCTTGACTTGATATTAATGTCCTAGATAATCAAATCAAATTAATTAATTAATAATTCCAAAACCATTTCTTCATTTATTTGATTTACTATAACTTTATTATGTTCATTTATGGTCTTTTTGATGGGTTAATAGATTCAATTTCATCTGTTGGGAGCATTGGTTTACTTGGTTTTCATGATCAGTTTACTTGTATACATGTACGAAAGGTCATGTAAAGTGGGGGTAATTATAATGAATTCAAATTATATGTTATTAATGATATTTAAGAGTTTTAATTGTTCTCATATATCATTTGGTTTTATAGCATGGTGGTTAATCATTAGATAAATAGTTAATGATAATCGTTTGGGTTTATTTTGGCGATTTTCGATCATAACAAACTCATTTTGTTTATAAATTTATATCATCTTTTTAAAATGATTCTAGAATATTAAATAATATATAATACATATATTATAATCTAGTTTAACCATAAAAATGGTTTCATTAATGGCCTTGATGATGGTATTGAAAATTGAAAATTTTAGGTTCTGGGCACAGTGGAAGCACGTGGATGGGTGTACCCAACATTAATTTTTCCATAACAATGATCAATCTGAGATCCATCATGATGATAAAATTACAAATCTTCATAATATAAAAATAATTAAAAGGAAAGAGGGAAGTCATTTAACCACAGGGAGGATCATTATATGTTGGTTATAATTAATTTAATTAAAAGACAAGAATTAACTTGATGGAATTCTCTCTCTATTGATGTTTCTGGTCACAGTCTAATGTGATCCGTCATTGAATCATAGAATACAAGGGTATAATTCCTCTAGAAGTGATCCACACATAGTCAATTTATCTATGGATGTCACCAAAGTGATCTTTGGGTGTTGACGTGGAAGATCCTTCGCTTACGATGTCCGATTTTGATCCCCTTTAGAGTCACTTCCAAAGTGCTCTCCTTGATCTCGTGGTGGAGGATCTCTCTTGAAACTTGAGCGTGTTCCTAGAAGAAAGTAATTATCTCTTAGATTTAGATCTTTCTCCAGATCCATTGTTCACAACCACAAATAATGGCTAGATCTAATGAGAATAATGTAATTTGGATTTATATTATATAGAATAATAAAATGAATTAATTACCCAAAGGAATTTATTCATTTCATTTAATTCTTAGCAATACCCCATGTCTAATAATAACATTTGACTATTATTATCACTTGACATGCTCCCAGTGAATTAAACCTATTATTAATTAATTAAATAAAAAAATATTATTTCTCACAAATCCCTTGGAAAACTACATGGCGTATATATATTAATATACACGGCATGTAATTTTTGTTTCCATTTTTTATTTCCTCCACCACATTTATTAGACCTTGAATAATGACTATTTATTTCATAAATAAATATCTTTTCATTAATCACTAATAAATATATTATTTGGCCCACAATATATTCTCTTGAATAACTAGTGTTGAAATAAATGTGATCCGACATCCTTGAATTATTATTAAACCATGATCAGGAATAATATTTATTCAACTTGTTAAATGAACATTTAAATGTGATACTTTGGCACACTTAGTGTGTGACCCTCTAGGACTCTTTCTTGGTGGAATTAGGTGGATATTGTATAAATTACAAGGTTAGAATCTAGAAACACTCCAAGGAACCCATAGATAAATAAGTTAACACCGCAATGATGTGTCACCTCCTATCAACGCTTACCGTGTAATGTAATCCCATTGTCTTGATATCTTGAATCAAGAGGGTTTCATGCTAGTTCCATCAACCCATGTGCTCGATTATTCTTTCTTTAACTTCCTAGAATTGAACTTTCCCATTCCTAACCATGTCCATCGATTTATTTAGGATATATAAATTCCATCAAAGGTCCTGAGATATCATCTTCTGTTATAGAACATAAGGGCCAAATCCTTTCTCACATTATCTATTAATAAAGTATTACTCGTGACGCACCCAGCATATCCTACCTCACTATGAACAGTGTGTTGCCACAGTTTTCATTAATAAATCTACGTGCACAAGTTGTAATACCCATTAATAATAATCTAAACGTTTAATGACCATTACACATGTACGTAGATAGGAACATCCAATGACACTCTGAAATGTGGATTTCCTACTAGCGGGTCTCGTTCTCCTAATATCCTACTTGATACTATGAAGGGAACACACCATGAGAAGGTGACTTAAATTTTTATGAGTCCTAGACCCTAATGGCCTATATTATTTGTGTCCCTCAAATAAAATCATCCGACCATAGAACATATATTCAAGAATAGTGTTATGGAACTTCTGGGTTCTTATCATAGTAGGGATCCTCTATGACCATTTAGTTAAACAACTATCCTTAGGACATTATCGCATCCACTGTCATGCATAATAAAAATCAAGAAGTGATAAGGTATATTAAACTCCATGAATACAAGTTTATCAAAAACTATAAAGTAGTAAGTTGTAGGCCACCAACTCTAACAAAAACTTCATCATCCTTGAATGCGATAAATTAACACATCAAGGATAATGTTTTCATTTTTATTATAAAAGTATGGGGAAAGATATATGATGATGAATTATTCCATTAGAGTGATAACATTATAGTATATATAAGGTATAGAAGTTATCATACCATTTGGATAAGGGGAGATGATGAGAGAAAATGAAAATAAAGGAACTTTAAAAGAAAATAAAAGAAAGGGAAGAGGGTTTTACCTCTTGGTTCCTTCTTCTTGAGAACTATCAGGAATCGTCCCTCGAGGCTAATGCCATGAAAACCCAAATCCTTCCTCTGATAGGCTTGGGGTTGGAGACTAGTTCCAATTAGGAATATCTCACAAATGGGAGGCATTTGCCTAAGATCATGTACACACGCACCCAACTCCAATCCATAGGGGATAGAGAGTAAAAACACTAAGTAAATAAATACAATTCATACCACTACAACCCACCAACTGAGTAAAATAGAAATTAAAGTAGTAGAGTATAACCGGGCTAGAATACAATCCCACTAAAAGAAAGACAACTGCAAAGTCTATCCTGTAAACATGGGTACTGAAGCTGTTATAGGAAGCTTCCAGAAACACCTCAGCTCATCTAATCTCACAAGGCACATTCTGGTACTAGTCTGGGTCCTACTCCACAAATTAATCCACTAAAGCGTCGGTCAACTGGACAAGACATGACATGTGTGGGAAAATCCTATGTAGGGGTGAGTAAAACAATACTCAATAGGGTACCCCAAAACACAAGGTAATAGACCATAAAGGAAACACCACCACGAACTTGAAGTTGTCTCAACCCAGGTATATGTTAAGAACACACATAACAAGAACATTCAGGTATAATGATAAAGGATTCCAAGATGAAACACCTCATCCACTGATATCCATATGGTTCTGCTTGTATCACGCTTGATTCTGGGAGGTCCCACTCCTCAAGCTATTTGAAAGTAAAAACATAGAACAAGTATAACAAAATTATTTGAGAGAACATCTGGTCTTGTTATGCCATGATGTGTCCTAGAGATGTCCTATCTCACTGATATAAGAAGTCTTGATATCACAACCAATCCTTGGTCACAATATTCTTCTCAAGGCATGCTTGTTCTGGGATAACTCTCTCCATGATCTATGAATTCATCAAAGACCCTCGCAAGGAGGTCTCACTTATTTTGTCTCCTCTAAAATAAGGACACACTGAGTACTATAAGAAAAACTCTGATCAGGTCAAGTCATTAAGGAAGGAAAGATCTCGATACACATATAGGGGGTCCTACACCCAGGGCTCATTGGGGGACATCCTGGACCTACTAGAATTGTCATCCTAGATAGGGGATGGGTTCTCATGTAAATATTGGTCACACTCATGCCAAAAACCCTATCTAAGGTGCCATAATAAAAATTGAAGACCGGATAGGCCTCTCGGTGTGTTACATGCTCTACATAGACCCACTGGGCACTAAGACCCATAGAGTCATTTCGGCATGCTGTGTCACATAGATCTTATTGTTACTTAGGCCTGATTTGTCACCAAGATCCTCTCTAAGCCTACTCACTTCAAAACACAGGCCATTCTCTATAAAAATAATGGTATCCTTCATTGTACCTTCACAAAGAATCCCAAGGGTATCGTATCAATCTCTATTGTCACCCTCTATGATGGGATCAAGATCCTTCATTGAAACCTTATAGGAAAGAAAAATAGAACTCCACTAGCCCCTATTGGTCAAAATAAAACAAAACTAAGACATCTCGATGTACCACCTCATCTTAAGGGTCCCAACACCACAGACAGATCATCAATCAAACTTATTGTTTGAAAGATATGGGTGTTTTAGTGAAAAAAGGGTTTGGTTGGGTCTGGTCTGACCTGACCCTCCCCAACTGGGGCAGCCCTACTAATTCAGTCTAGTCTATCATGTGTAGGATGGTTCAAAATCATGTACATGGCCAGGGGACCGTGTCCTAGTTGGTCAGTGCAGGACCAGACCACATCCACATGTCCGGCCCGCCATCTTGATCACCCCGCGACCGAGAGTCGCGGGTCTAGTGCACCCTAATAAGGTGTGAATTCGTAGTCATTCTCCATGTGGGAATATGAGTAAACATTATCACTTACACTTCCATAGAGCACTGCCTCCACCACACCATCATGCGGCCACCGGCGGCGACGCGCTGGTAGGCCCTTCCACTATCCACCAGACGCACTCCGGTGGTCCGTTCTTCGATATGTAAGATGTTATGGAGTCCTTGGGTCACGTTATTCATCACTAGGGGTTAAAAATCATGCCATGATCCCTTTTTGGTGCAAAGATGTTCATGTGAGATATCTACTTCACCGCCTCAATCCAATCGTTGCCTTCGTCATCACACCTCTATCGTGTCGTGTCCATCCCGGACCTGTGACATCGGATCGTTGCACCAAGGAACAGTTGCGCAATAATCGATTGATCACCTAAAGTCAAGTCTTATGCCAAATGAAGAATGATTGAAAAGAAACAAATAAATGGGGGAGGAAAGAAATTAATTAACAAAGATAAACTGACTTCAATCGATGTTCATGTTGATCAGGGTTTATTTCTATTAGAACAGTTAACCAAGAATCACTAAGAAAATATCCTGTTAAAACCCCTCAAGAGTAATCCCATCCCACTACAATAATAAATACATGGTCCAATTTGTTTCTTAGTTGGTTCATGTCCATCGTGGAATATCAAGAATGGGTAAAGGAGAAGATTCAAAGAATAAAAACCCCAACCTCGAGTTGGATCACTTGCAGATGTAGATAGAAGTTGTGTCGCCACATCGATCCTTGTTTCCACTGGAATTTATCAATTTGTCACCGCTTGATTGAATCCCAACCATCGATATGTCGTCACCAGTGAGAGAGCCTCCTCCACCTTGCTTAGGGAAACTCATGAGTTCCAAAGAAATTATCCATCATTATGAATTCAAACACTAGACCATGTCCCCAATTAATGGGGGAAACGTGTTAACGCATTTATGCATTTCAACGTCACTATTTCTCTTTGAAACAGCGTCATCACAATACTTTATATATGAAATGAGAATAGGTTTCTAGGTCTATGCGTCGCAGCATCTCCATGCTACGAAACGTTAAAAAAAATTAAAACAAACTTTTTTAGGTTTATTTTATTCTCCTTTAAAAATTATGAAAATTAACTTTTTCCCTTGACCCACGTCAATCAAGGTTAGGATCCTCCTAAGGAAAGCACACCCTCATGATTTGAACATTACTCTTGGGTTTCCAATCTGATTTACTGTTTATGAGTTATATGGATTTGAAAAATAAAATAATTTAATTTAATTTTTTATTTTCAATTATACCATTTTCATGTTTTTTCACTGGAAAACCGCACCAACTAAACTTAAGTCACTCCTAGGGTAAACCCGATACTATGAATGAAATGGTGGCCTCAAATTTTTGATCTAGGAACCCATTTGAGAGTTATTCCAATTTTTCAATAAAACTACTCTTGCGTTCTATTTAAAAACATAACATTTTTTGATGGATCATTTCGAGCACTCCGGGCCTCAGAATCACATGTTGTCTCATCTATTGGTCTTGTAATTTTACCATTAATTTTCTAAAAATAGTACTATGAAAACTATAGTCATTAAATACTCCCAACCTTAATCTTTTATGTCCTCAGAAATCCAAATAAGCTCTACTCAAACAAAAAGTGACAGTACCGAGCACGAATATGAGCTTTTCGCTCTCATGTTCTCTTTTTAGGATCCTCATGATACCTCCAAACACAAACCAAGGGAAAATATTATCCACAAAGGATCCTCAATATTTATTTGGTACTCAACCCAAGACACTCCAACATCGTTGTCCAGCTCACCCCAGAATACGATGTGAAAGGGGTTTATGCACCAATCTCCTCAGCTGAGACATGTCGAAGACACTTTGTACCAGGTCCCACGGTAGGTTAGAGCGAAGTAGCATGCTACCTTTCCAGATCTATGTAGAACCTAAAAGAGGTAATATTAACCTTGGAGATAGATTACCGCCCTGGAAAAATCTCTGTAACCCTCATCGGGGTGAGACCTAAAGGAAGACAAAGTATCCTTCCTTGAACTCCAAAGGTCTCTTCTGTCTACCAGCCAAAAACTTTAGATGGCCATGCCCATACTACATCCACTCCTAAATGACCTTCACAACATCTGAAAATGCCTTATTCAATCCCCTTCCACAACTAGGATGTAAAGCGATCATCAGGATCATAGACAGTCATCAATGAAACTCCATGGAATCAAATTATCTTCTTCACCTAGAGGCATCTCGATCCCTCCACTAAACTCTATTCCTATGAAGTTAGGAATTGGGCCGATTTGGTGAGTTGGTCAATGATCACCCAAATGGTATTGCATCTCCTAGACATACATGTCAAACCCATCACAAACTCCATTGATATTCCTTCCCAATCATTTCTTAGTACCCCAAGAAAGAAAAGGGTCAAATGCTACCAAGAAAAGGGTCTTAAAACTGAGAGTTGACAACCCAAAAAACTGATTCAATCAAGAATTCGACTTTAATTTCAATAGGAAATCCCAATTTCAACCTATTTCATCATCCCTGATGTCCTCCTTGACACCCAAATGCATATCCTGATGCATCTCACCACTCTAGGTGTCCAATTCTATAAATGTGCATCCCTTGAAAAGAACGACGTGCTCCCCACCTTTCGAATGTCCATCAGGGGTATTCCCTAGGGGGAAATGAGCATGTAAAGAATCATAGTTGTTTTCACCAAGTTTTTTATCCTTGACTCATTTAATATTGGATGGGTAACAACCAACCACAGGAGATAAGCTTCTTCATCCCCATCCATGAAGGATGACCAAAATGAGGACAACCACTCCAATGCCTCGCTCAGCAACTGCTAACTAGATTCCTACTAGGATCATCTGATTCTACATTCCTCTTCCCATAAGTATAGAAAAAATCTATGTCATAGTCCTAAAGGAACTCTAGGCATCACCTCTGTCTCAAGCCTTGAATATTATAAGAGAATACATACTTGAGAATATAAAGGTTGAAGTAGAAGATGTATCACTCATCCATTATGTATTATCTCCACATCTTTAACGTGAATACCACCGCTGCTAACTCAATATTATGAGTCACATAGTTCTACTAGTCAAACTATGACTCAACCCTCACTACATTCACTGCAACTCCAGACTCTAAGGTGATTTTTCCTAGAAATATAAGACCTCTTGAATCCAAGATAGAAATTTCAAGATATTTCTACATATCTGGTGCTCCCAAAGTGGGTCCAACACCATCCTCAAGTGTCTCTCATGCTCCTCCTTAGACATCGAGTACACTAAGATGTCATCAAAGATGATCACCTAGGGATGTCAAAGGTGAAACACTAGGTCTTACAAAGACCTTCCTCTGTAATTCCCTCATCTACACCCCCATCTCAAGGAGCTCTTTCAGAGCCATATGATTAATTGACATAAACATTAGGCCACCCATGGTGTAGACTAATGTAAGAGTCTAAATATTGCTGGAGAGGTAAACCTAGAATATCTTCAAGGAAGACATCCTTATACACTATCACCACTAAGAAACATAAGGACTCATAACATCCACTACACCGAGGGTCGGACTATCCAACTGAATAGAAATTTTCTACACCCTCCTCTGCCTGAGTCCATTAAGATCTGTAAGGATTTCCCCCTTGTCTATAGAGGGAAATATAGTTCAATCACTATGGATGAACCAAACTTTTGACTAAAACAATCAATCTAAGTATGAACTAAGGATTTAGTCCATACCAAAAATGATATCGTAATGCCTCGATGCCACTACCAAGAGATCCCAACCAAAATTCTCACCTCCAAGATTTAAGTCACACTGTTGGAACCAGTGTGTCATAATTGGGTATCCTCAAGTAGGAGTATATAAACATTAGGGTCAAGTAAACAGTTTAACCAGAACATATAGGTATCAAACAAGAAAAATGTAAATAATTTAAATCACTAGTACAAGTGTCTATCAATATTGTAGCTAATGTATAAATACATAGTTCATAACTTGAATCATCCTTAGTGTCTTAGGGTCATAACCCTTGACAGCCTGCAATTATATCCTCCCCTATCCTCCAGCGCCTCGTGTCTAGTATAGACCACCAAGAGGTGGTGGTGGTAACACATCAAAATTTCAGCTGCCTCCTACCACTTCCCCAACTCTCCTTCCACGTCAACCACCCGACACATCTTCCTTATCTCACTATTGCCTCTTCCTTGGGGATTCATCAATTGCCTCTCTAACTGCATCATGAATGGTGGGGAAATATCATGTGGTATTCCCCCTTTTACGACAAGCGTAGAAAAGGATTTTCTTCTGGGAACTAGTGTGTCCCTGAAACTTTTGATGAAACCTCTGGTTCTACAGCTTACATTGCTCACCTTCTCTCGGTAGGTCCTAATAACCTTGGTTCTCGGTAGATCACTTCCTTGGAAGCCTATGATACATGTTCTAACCCCGTACTTCATCATCTAGTGCAAAAATATTCATCCATGACTGAGTGTGGAAATATGCATCCACCTGAACTACTTTAGTTGGGTCTACTAACTAATCATCAGGAGAAGCTATCACCTAGTGAAAATACTAAAGAAAAACTAATTTGCGACTGGATCCCATCAGGGAGGCCTCATCAATCATTAGGAAAAACTTCTGATCCTACTATTAAAATCTTATTGGATGGAGTTGTGAACACATCATGGGGAAAATAAGATATATCAATATTAAAAGAGTATAAAAGGTGAATTGACTTAAGAAGGACATGGAAAGAACAACCCATTACTATATGATTAATGTACCTTTATTTTTTTCCTTACAACTAGTATTTTTGTGTGCTGATTTGAAAAAAGGTGCCCAGAGTACTGGTGTATGTATACATTGGTTGTTGCACCAACACTGGAGTCCCTAGCATGAAAGATGAACTTGAAACACTTAACATTGTTTCCCCAAATAGATCACATAGTCTCTCGATCACAATGTTGAAGAAACCTCCTCTAATACCACTCTATCACTACCCGTCCCCCAAGGCTCGATCCATGAAAACCCCAAGCCTACCTCTGTTAGTCTAGGGGATAGCGACTAGCACCGAGTAGGCATATCCCAAAAATGGGAAGCATTTTCTGAAGATCTTATACACATGCACCCAACTCCTAGATAGAGGGGATGGAGAGTAAAAAAAAATATGTAAGTAAAATGAATCCATACCACTACAACCGAACAATAGAGTACGACTGAAAGTGAAGCAGTAATGAACAACTGGGCTAGAATAAAATACCACAAAAAGAAACACAACCACAAAATCTGACCAATAAACATGGGTATTGAATCAATATCAACTCGTCTAATCTAAAAAAGCACCATTCGGTCTTGGTCCTGGTCATGATCTACCTAGGACTCTACTAAATCATCGGTCAACTGCACAAGACATGACATGTGTGGAAAAATCCCGTGCATGGGTGAGTAAAATAATACTCAGTAGGGGACCCCAAAATTCAAGGTAATAGACCACACATGAAACACCACCAAGAAGGTAAAATCATCTCAACACAGGTAATGTCAACAACACATATAACAAGAATATTTAGGTATACTCTCAAAGGATTCCAAGATGAAATGTCTCATCCACTAATAGCCATATGGTTCTACTTGTAGCACGCTCGATTTTGGGAGGTCCCACTCCTTGAGCTATCTGAAAGTAAGCACATAGAAGAAGTCTACCAAAATTATCTTAGAGAAAATATGGTCTTGATACACCATGAAGTTTCCCTAAGTTGATCATTATCACTATGATAAGGATTCTTGATATTACAACCAATCCTCAGTCACAAGATTCTTCTCAAGGCACGCTCATTTCAGGAGAACTCGCTCCTTGAGCTATGAAGTCATAAAAGTCTCTTGCCAGGAGGTCCCACTTATTTGGGCCCTTCACAAAGAAGACACACTAATAACAACATGAAAAACATTGATCAGATCATTTCATAAAGAATGGAAAGATATCGATACATGGATTGGGGGTCCTACACTCAGGGTTCACTGGGGGAAATCCTGTCCCTACTAGAATTGTCATCCTAGATAGGGGATGGGTTTTTGTGTAAATTTTCATCACACCCATGCCACAAACCATATCTAATGTACCATGAAGATAATTTAGGACCGACTAGGCCTCTCGGTGTGGTACATGCTCCACATAGACCGGATGGGGAACTGAGATCCGCGAAGTCATTTCAGCCTGCTAAGACACCTAGATCCGCTCATCACTTAGGCATGTTGGGTCAACAAGATCCACTTTAAGCCAACTCACTTCATAACATAGGTTATTCTATATGACAGGAATTATCTCCTCCATCATACCTTCATAGAGAAGACCAAGGGTTTCATCTCAAACTCTATTATCACACTCTATGATGCGATCAGGATCCCGCATCAATCCCTTATAGAAAATACAAATAGAAATCCACCAGACCATGATGGTAGAAATAAATACCCACTAAGACATATAAAAAGGACCTACTCATGTCAAGGGTCCAAAATCCATATAAGGATCATCAATTGGACTTACTGTTTGAAAGATATAAGAGTTTTAGTGAAAAGGGGGTCTAGTAGGGTCTCAATCCGGTTCGACCTGGTCGACCTGACCCGGCCTGGGTTCGCCAAACTGACCCGGCCCACCCCATCTAGATCGGTTGGGGTGACCCATCCAATTTGGTCTAGACCTCCATCTGTGGGCCGGTTTAGAATGAAATACATGGCTAGGGGGTCACATCCTGGTTGGTCAGCATGAGACCGGACTGCATCCCCACGGCCAGCCCACCATCCTTACTACCCTACGACCGTGATCCATGGGCCCAGTGTACCCTTTCATGGTGTGAAGTCATGGTTGTTCTCCATGAGGGTAGCTACATAGACGCAGCCACTAGCTCCTATGTCGTCACATCGGTAGGCCCTTCTGTGGGCCACCAAACGCACTCTGGTGCTCCATTCTTCAATTCGGAAGACGTTTTAAAGGCCTTGGGCCACATTCTTCATCACCTGGGGTTGAAAATCATTCTGAAATCCTTTTCCGGTGTGAATAATTTCACATGTGATATCTCCCACACCACCTCGATCCAAATTCCACCGTCATCGTCACACCTCCATCATGATGTGTGCATCTCGGAACTACAACATCAGATCGTTGCTTCAAGGATCGATTTCACAACCATCAATCAATCACTGAAAGTTGAGTCACGAGCAAAAGGAAGAATGCCCATGACAAATAAAGAACGGAGGAAGGAAATACATGAATTAACAATGATTAATAGACCTTGATCAATTTTCATGTCAATTGGGGATCGTTTCCATTAAAATGGTTAACCAAAAATCACTAAGAAAATATCTCATTAAAACCCCACAAGAGTAATCCCATCCCACATCAATGATCTATCTATGAGCCAATTTGTTTATTAATTGGTCCACATCCATTGTAGAATATTAAGAACAGGGAAAGGAGAATATTCAAATAATAAAAAAACCCTACCTCGAGTTGGATCTTTTAAAGATGTAGATTGAAGTTGAGTCACCATGTCGATCCTTTTTTCCGCCGACGTTAGTCGATTCATCACCACCTGATCGAATCCTGAACTTCGATCTGTCATTACCGGTGAGAGAGCCTTCTCCCCTTGTATTAGAGAAACTCTAGCGTTATAGAGAATTTCTCTAGTGTAATGAATTCTAATTTTGTACAGTGTCCCCGATTAATAGAGTAAACATGTTAATGCATTTACGCATTTCTGTGTTACAATTTTTCTATGAAAACAGCGTCGCCACGCTGCTTTATTTATGAAAGGAGAACGAGTTGCTCAGTCGCTCCATCTCCACACTGCGAAACATTAAAAGGAAATAAAAATAAACTTCTTTATTTTTATTTTATTCTTATTTAAGAAGTCATGAAATTAATATTTACCCTCGACCAATGTCGGTTGAGGTTAGGCTCCGACTAAGGAAAGAACACCCTCACAAGATCAAGGGTACTCTCAGATTTCTAATACAAGTTACCATTTATGAGTTATAAGGATTTGAAAAATAAAATAATTTTATTTAATTATTCTATTTATGGTTATTCCGGTTTCGGATTTTCTCACCAGATACCCATATCGACTAATGTAAGTCGCACCTAGGGTAAACCCACTACTCTGAACACAACGGTGCCCTCAGATTTCTGATCTGAGAACCCATTTAAGAGTTATTCCACATTTTCATGAAAACTTCTCAAGTGTTCTATTTAAAAACATAACATTTTTTGACATTTCATTCAGGGCACTCCGGGCCTTAGAATCGCACTCCATCTCAATGCCTGATCTTGTAATTTTTCCAATAATTTTCTAAAAATAGAATGGGGAAAATACAAGTCATTACAAGAACCTCCTTAGGGGATTGTTTTTGGTATTTTTTTATGGAAAGAAGATCATATACATGGGGGATGGTATTGGGAGGATATTTGAGAATAATTTGGAAAAACCAAAGGGCTTGAGAGGTGTGATAAGAATAGGTGGTGAGAGGTGGTATTTATAGTGGAAGAGAGGGGTCTTTTCTCAATATTTTAATCATTAGTTTATTATTTATTCTCAAGACTATGAATATATTGAGAATTATCATTAAAAAATATTAAAATAATGTAGGTTAGTTCAATATTATGATTCTTACATCAGCGATTCCTCGAAGAATAGTTTATTTATCTTATAATGTATAAATACCATAAATTGCCATATTTCACTATTCACCCAAAATTCAAGTATTTTAGAAAAATAAAAATAATTCACCCTAACCATTTTTCGACGTCTAGAATTAAAAAATGAACTATATTTTATGAAAGTAATTTTCTAAATAAGAGAAATTTAATTTTTAATTAAAATCAAAATTTTCTCAAAAAATATAGATTTTAAAATTACAACTAATTTTATAACACTTTGAAAAATTAACTAAGGTCTCATAAAATTATCTTATAATCATAATACATAAAAATATTAATTTATTAATAGATTTTATGAAAATAAATTTTATTTTAAAATATTAAACTAATTATAGATTTTTAAATAAATATTTATGACTAACAAAAATACCAACACTTTATTAATAACTTTTAAAATATATAATTATTTATACTGTTACATAATTATATCATATTTTCACTTATAATATGGATAAATGTTATTTATAATTTCATTGGTGATGGTACTATTCAGTTGTCTGCTTTATTATTCATAAGGGTCGCATTACTATTCCAAATTTCAAGTTACTATTTCATCGGTATAGGTTCTTTAAGTTTTAGAAATACATTTTGTTTCATTAATTCGTCATTTATAAAGTTTTTATTATGTAAAAAATGCGATTTTAAGTTGTTTATGTTGTATGAAATAATTATAAGAAGGGAATTTCAATTGAATGAATTGTGGTTCATTTCACTTGTCCTCCCTTATGAAATTTCACCATCGAAATTTCATTTTACATTCTAAGTTGAAATCAAGTGTGGGTACTTTCCCTTCATCGCTTCCTCTAGTTTGCATGTTTCCTCTTCGTACTTCTGGTTCTGCCATAGTACTTCGACCATGTTAGTAGTCATGTTGTGTAGAACTTTATCTCTATGATCCAAGATCTTCCCCGGCTACTCCTCATATGATAGATCATTTTCCAACTGTACCACCTCTAAATTCAGTACATGTGAGTTATATGGTATGTACTTTTCTAAGAGGGATACATGGAATACATCATGTACTTGAGACATGGTAGGTGGAAGGTCTAGTTGATAGTCCAAAACTCTTACATGATCAAGAAACTTAAAAGGGTCTATGTACCTAGGACTCAACTTTCCTTTCTTCCAAAATGTCAAGATCCTCTTCCATAGAGATTTTCAAAGGAATACCTTGTCGACAACATTAGACTCAAGGTCTTGTTGATGATAGTCTGCATAACTCTATTGTCAACTATGGTCTTCCTTGATGTACTACTGAATGGATTTCACCTTTTCCACCATTTCTTCAACCATTTCATGTCCTAGAATCTTACACTCGCTGACTTCATCCCATCATGCCGGTGTTCTGCACCATTTCCAATAAAGGGATTCATATAGATCCATTTGTATTCTTGAGTAGAAAATATTATTATAAGATAATGCAACAATAGGAAGATGTTGGTCCCATACTCCTTTTAATTCCATAGAGCATGCTCTGACCATGTATTCCAATGTCTGAATAGTTCACTCATATTAGCCATCAGTTTGAGGATGACAGTCTGTACTGAAGTTCAACTCAGTGTTCAGATCAAGTTGGAGATTTTCCAGAACATGGAGGTGAATCTTGGATATTAATAGGATACAATCGATAGTGGTACTCCATGAATACTTACAACTTATTTGATGTATATCTATGAAATTTTATCTAATGATAAGTCCTCTAGAATTTCAATAAAGTAAGATGTATTTTTAAGATAATCTATAATAACCCATATAGCATTATTACCTCTAGATGTCTTTAGAAGTATAGTGACAAAGTCCATGGTGATGTTTTCCCATTTTCATGATGGTATGGGTAATGGTTTCATCAACCCTTTAGAATTTTCCCTTTCATCCTTCACTTTCTGACATACCAGGCACATTGATAAAAAATCAGCAATACCTTTCTTTATATTGTCTCACTAATAGTTCTCTCAGAGATCTCGAAAAAAAATGTTCTCTCTAGGTTAATAGAGAAGGTTGAGCTATATGTGTCATTCAGAAGATCCTTCTTTATCTTTGGATCATATGGTACACATAATCACGACCTAATTTTCATGACTCCTTCTCCCAATTGGAACTATAAGGATTTCTGATTTCTAATATCTTCTACCCTTTTCTAAATTTCCACATCATTTCTTTGATAATTCTTTATTTTCTCCATAATGGATTCTTGAGAAATCATTTGATAAAGGATTGATGATGTTCCTCCCTTAATGATTCTCAAGTCCATCCATCTATGAAGATTGGATCCTTCTGAATTATCATCATTGATGAAGATGAAGGATCCTTTCTACTTAGAGAATCCTCCGCCTTATTTGATTTACCAGGATGGTAGTGGATTGAGAATTCCTAATCTTTGATGAGATCCAACCATCTTATCTAGTGAATACTAATCTCCTTATGTGTGAATATATATTTTATACTCTTGTGATTAGTATATATCTCACACTTCTCCATATAGAGATAATACTTCCACATTTTTAATGTGAAAATCATAGCAGCCAACTCCAGATCATGTGTAGGATAGTTTTTCTCATGAATTTTCAACTACCTTGAAGTGTTGGCTATAACTTTATAATTTTTCATTAGTACATGTCCTAATACCTTTTTTGAAGCATTATTTTACCCCACAAAGAGTTCCCCACATATCGGGAGTGTGAGTACGGGCACAGTGATGAGCCTCTTTTTGAGCTCCTTAAATATTTCCTCACATTCATGAGTCCAAAAAATATTCAATACCTTTTGTGTTAGCTTGGTTATTTGGTTTGAAAATAGTTATAATATCTTCAAAAATCATTGGTAATACCCAACTAGGCCAAGGAAAATATGGATCTCCATTACAGATGTTGGTTTGGGCCTCTCTTTGATTACCTTTGTCTTGGAAGGGTCCATAGATATCCATTTTCTAGTAATTACATTCCCCAAAAATGATACTTCCTTCATCCAGAACTCACATTTACTTTACTTGGCATATAGTTCCTCCCTTCATAATTTCTTCATCACAATATTCAAATGCTAATCTTATTATTCCTTACTCTTGGAGTATATCAGAATATCTTCAATAAATACTACCACAAATTTGTTGAAGTAATATCTAAAGACACTATTACTTAAATCCTTAAAAATTACTAAGCATTAGTGAGTCTGAAGGGAATCGTGGTGAACTCAAAGTTTTTATACCTTATTTGAAAGGTTTTCATGGGAATATCTTCCTTCCTCACCTTTAATTGATGATGTCCCAACCAAAGGTCCACCTTATAGAAATAAATTTCCCCATGTATATTATCAAACAAGTCATCTATCTGAGATAGGGGATACTTGTTCTTCATAAAGATTTTATTGAGCTCATGATAATAAATTCATAGGCTCATTGATTCATCCTTCTTCTTAATGAAGAGGACTGGTGCACCCCATAGTGAATTACTCGGGCGTATAAAACCCTTGTCCAGATTCTCATGTAAATTATTCTTCAGCTCTTCCATCTCTATGGTGGCTATTATATAAGGTGTCTTTAATATAGACATAGATCTAGGAATATGTTCAATTTATAACTCAGCCTATCGATCAATATGAATACTAGACAACTCTTTGGGGAGCACATCAGTGTATTCCCTTATAATGGGCATGTCTTTAACCAGGATTCTCTTCTTTGTAACAATCATTTGAGCTAGATATGATTACTCATAAGGAAGTAATATCCACACTAGATACAATGATTCTAAAGGATATTCATCCTCCTCCTTACACTCATACATAATTTGAGTATGCTTCGGGATGTGAAGAGTGATCTCCCTTTCCCAACAATTGGTGTGGGCTTTGTATAAAGATATCCAATCTGTACCCAATATAGCATCGAACTCCACAAAAAAAGTAAGATGAGATTTTATAGGAGGTTTAATTCAAAAACATTAACTGAGGAGGAGTTATATAATTTTTATGAAATAATTGTCCCATTTTCTATTCTTATAGATAACATAACCTCCATATTTTGAGGTGCTGTTATAATGGTTCTAATAAAATTGCAAGATATGAAAGAATGTGTTGAACTAGAATCAAATAGTATATTCACTATTCTTGAATGAATATCTAGTGTACCTATCACCACATCATTGTCCAGATCCACCTCAGTAGTAGTGATATCATATGAACTTCTATGTTTTCGTGGATGTTGTTGTTAACTTCCTACAACAACCCTAGGCTTAGGGAATCGATTTGAAAAATTCCCATATTCCTTTAAGTTGAAATATTGCTCTACATGCTCGGTGTTGATCTAAAACATCCTTTATTTTTCCACATTTTTGTAATTCTTCCTATACATTTGGAATTTCTTAGTCAGATGACCAATTCTTCCACATTTGAAGCATTTCCCGGTTCCATTTAGATAGTTCCCAAGAGGCTTCTTCCCAAAATTTTGACACGTGGGATATTTGCTCTTCTTTCCATTATAGGATTTATTTGCTAATCCACCCATATTAGAATCCATTTTTTTCTTTTTATAATTGATCTCATGAGACCACTAAGAGTCTATGATCTTCATTTAAACCTTGAGGGCACAATAGACAATCTCCTCATAACTTTTGGGGGCTTAAATCACCTATTATTTTTATATACTTGACTTTAGTTTTCTAAAGAAGAGATCCACCTTGATTTTGGTGTTCATGAAAAATATGGAGTTGTATCTTGCAAGCCTTGTATATTTTATTTCATATTCCCCAATAGAATCATCTTTAATCTTCTTAAGTCTGAGGAACTCTCTTTCCTTCTTGAGATAGAGGGTTTGGGTAAAATATTTATTGAAGAACATTTTCTTGAATTCCTCCCAATCCATGGAATCAATTTACTCCTTGGAAATTGTATTTTTTATCACTGTCCACCACTGATCAACTTCCCCCATCAAAATGATAGTCCACCAGCACAACTTTCTCTTCTTATGAGCACTGGAGGATATATAATATATTTTCAATGGAGTTAATCCACTATTAAATGAGGATGCATTCATAATATATATTAAACATGGGAGGCCATTTATGCATGAAGGATTCGACAACACCTTTATCTTTGTTTGGAGAATAAGGTTCTTCCATGTAATTCAAGTTATTATTCTAAACTTGAACCTATTGAGAAATTACTATCATTAATTATTGAGAACTCATTCCCATAATACTTGGCATATCATTAGGTAAATTGTCATATTTCTTATCACATTGATTGTTGGAATGTGTTCTTCTATTTCCAAACATTAACTAAGAAAATGAAAGTACAATTTTGGGGATTCAATATATAGCTAATAAGAATATAAAAATAAACTTTGAACATAAAAAGGATAAACTTTAAAAGGAAAAGGATATCCTAACTTCTGTTTTCTAGGTTTCAATCTTGGTTATCCAAGGTTTATTTCCAAACATATACTCTTATGGGATTTTTTTTCCTTTAATAATGGTTCATATCGAGCTTATGAATTTACCAAAGCATTTCCACTAGGAGTGTCAAACCAGGTGCATAGTAAGGCCCATTTTTAATTTACCAGGTTACCTAGAGATAGGAATGGAACACCTTTTTTGAGTTGTTATTCCTAGGTACAACTATTCCAGAACCATGTCCACTTGTAGTATCTAGATAGGGATGTATTTTATTGATAAACCACTTACTCTATACTTACCAAAATTTAGGGATTTTTTTTATACTTAGTCTTATCCCTAAGGTTCTTACTAAATTTCACAATTCCTAATCTCTAAAAATAACTAGACCTTGTTCTGATACCAACTATAGAGACCCTAGCCTTTTCATATATTATTACATGATTTAAAACATAATTAACTATCAAAATTTATTCCAAGGATCATAAATTATGGTGTTTTTGGAAGATCAGGTACATAAAACTGAAAACATGGGACTAAATAAAATATTTATTTTTTAATCATTAATTATGAGATCCTAATTTCCTTTGAGCCCTTACATCTTCATAGGATAACCTAGGGATAACATGGACATAAAGATGATCTAAAAAGCCTGATAAGGGAATAAACATAATAATAAAGCATAGAACATGGGTTAGTAGGAATAATAAGATGACATAAAAGGAATGGATAAACATAAAGAAGAATAAAATATGTAATCACTGTATCATAGGAGATGTGGAAACAACATACAACATGACATAATCATGAATTAAGGTTCATTTCACATGAAGAAGCATAATTCAAGGTTAACCACCAAGACTGTTGCACATGGAGCACGAGTCAAGGCTAACCACCAAGACCATTTCACATAACGTTTCATGAAACTAAATATTACCCAATGAATTGGAGCACTATCTGGGCACACACATCATAAAATGTTAATGAATTTGTGTTCTTCCTAAATAATCATACATAAGAAATCAAATATAAACATAAGGGTTACCCATGGTAAGAATTGGGTATCATAATCTTGTCAAAAAGGTATAACATAAAGAAAAATCACAATGGTGACCATGAAATAAAAGATTTAAATCATACATGGAAATTTATAAGGTGAAATAGGCATAGAACATGTTAAGTGAAGTCAAAATGAAGTGAATACATGAAAAAGTGGCATTAAAGAAACTTTAGAAATTAAACATTTTAGTGCGGGTTTAAGAAAATATTAAAGAGAATTTAAAGTAGAAAAGGGAATAATCATTTATATAAACATAGAAGTGAACCAAAAAAGTTTAAATAATAATAATATTTATTTTAGTAAAATAATGGAGTCTTAAAATATATTATGGAGTGCACTTGAAAATGAGTACGAATTTGGGAAGTTCCCTTAAATTGAGTTTGCTTATCAGGAAGAATTGAGTAGGGAACCTTTTAAAAATGTGTATATCCATGAAAATGAATGATGAAAGGATCTTGATACATGATTTTGGAAAATATAACAGAATTTAGAAGATTTAAATAAAATAAAAGATAATTTCAATTTGGTAAAAAGAGAAAAATAATAACCCAAAAGAACAATAGAGGTTCGGGTAGAATCCCTTACCATAAGTCTGAAGGTGTTCTTCACTTGATCTTAATGTCCTAGATAATAAAATTAGATTTCTTAATTAATAATTAAATAACTATTTATATATTTATTTGATTTATTTTAACTTTATTATGTTCATTTATGTCCTTTTTTATGGGTTAATAGATTCAATTTCATCTTTTGGGAGCGTTGGTTTCCTTCGTTTTCATGATCGGTTTACTTGTATACATGTAAGAAAGGTCATGTAAAGTGGGGTTAATTATAAATAATTGTAATTATATGTTATTATTGATATTAAGATGTTAAATTTGACTTATATATCATTTTTTTATGGAATGAGTGTGAATAATTAGATAAATTGTTAATGATAATCGTTTGAGTTTATTTTGGCAGTTTTCGATCACAAAGAACTCATTTTGTTTTATAATTTAATATCTTGCATATTAAATGATTGCAGAACATTAAATAAGTTATAATTAATATATTATAATCTTGTTTAGCCATAAAATTGGTTTTATGATCATCATTGTAATGGTAATGGAAATAGAAAACTTCATCGTCCATGAATGCGATAAATTAACACATCTCGATTGATGTTTTAATTTTGGTTATAAAAGGAGGGGAGAAGAGAGATGATGATGAACTATTAAATTAGAATAATAAAATTATAGTATATGTAAGTTATTAAAGTTTTCATACCATTTGTATAAGGGTATGTGAGGAGATAAAAAGAAAATAAAGGAACTTGAAAAGAAAATAAAAGAAAAGGAAGAGGCTTTTACCTCTTGATTCATTCTTCTTGAGAACCTCCTTAGGTGATTGGTTTTGGTATTTTGTTAAGACAAAAATCTCCTGGAAATGTGGTAGTGTATTAGGATTATATTTGAGTATAATTTAGGTAAGGATCAAGGATTGATATGTGTGAGTAGAAGAGGTAGTGAGGGATGGTATTTATAGTGGAGGGGAGGGGTGTTTTCTCAATATTTAAATCATTAGTTTATTATTTTGGATCAAGAATATGAATAGTTTGAGAATTATCATAAAAAATATTAAAATAATAAATGGTAGTTTAATATTATTGATCTTACATCGGCAATGACTCATGTAATATTGTATTGTACTTATAATGTATAAATATCATAAATTACCGCATTTCACTATTCACCAAAAATTCATGTATTTAAAAAAAATACAAAAAATTCACCCTAACAATTTTTTGATGTGTAAAATTCATAAATGAACTCCATTTTCTTAAAATAATTTTCTAAATATGATAAATTTAATTTTTAATTAAAATCATAATTTACTCGAAAAATGTGTATTTTTAAATTATAACTAATTTTATAACACTTTTAAGAATTACTTTTGTTCAAAAAATTATATTATAATCATAAAGCATCAAAATATTAATTTATGAATAAATTTTATAAAAATAAATTTTATTTTAAATTATTAAATTAATCTAAAATTGTAATTAAATATTTGTGACTTACAAAAATACCAACACTTAATTAATAATTTTCAAAATATTTATTTACTTATACTTTGATATAATTATATCATATTGTCACTTATAAGACGAATAAATTTTATTTACTCTTTAATTTGTGTGGTTACTATTCCATTGTCTGGTTTACTATTCCCAAGGGTCACATTAATATTCCAAAGGTCAAGTTATTATCTCATCGGTATGGGTTCATTAACTTCTAGAAATACCTTTTATTTCATTCATTCATCATTTATAAAGTTTGTATTGTGTTAAAAATATGATTTATGTGGTTTATACTATATGAAATAATTATAATAAAGGAATTTCTATTGAAATAATTCAGGTTTATAACATACATTGTGAGTTATTCACGATGTATTATTACCATAATTGTGTTAATATTTCTAGAACCACTATTAATATGGTAATTTCCTTGGTTTACTTGTCATATAAATAGGTTATAGTAAATTCCATGCTAAAATGAGAACCTAGAGATGCCATGATTGTAACCTTAAACTTATGTCCTATGGTCCATATACATCATGTTGACAGGATACAGATGATGTGCTACCATCAAGTGTTTTGGACTCATAATCATTGAGATGTATTCTCAAGAAGTTCACATTTGGTGATCTTGAGTCTATGAGATCATGAGGAATGACACACCAATAGGAAAACCAAATGTTTCATGTTTCATTGGTAGTTCTCAAATGTGAAAATGTGTAAATGTCTCCTGACTTGCGATTATTATAAGTTGATACAATTTAAATATGTACTTTGATGCTATATGAAAACCATGGAATTTATATCATGGAAAGGTATCTTGAATTGGGTTCATCATTGGTGGTATTAAATTGATTGAATAACCAAGAAAGAAATTGTCACTTCTGATGAAAAGTGATATCCCAGGTCTAGTTGAGTAAGATAGTAGTATCTTTTCTAAATTCATCTTCATGGTATAAGATGTTAAGTACTTCCAGTTGTAAGAACCATATTTTTTCTATGAGGTGTGAATCTTTTTCTTTTCAGTTAAATTCATTGATTTTGACCTAATGTGAATGCCTAGTGAGGATGTGGAGGAAACAAGGGTGTTCAGGGATTGTTCGGAGCCCAGAACCCTGGCAAGTGGAAGAACCAATTGGGTCACATGGTTAGTATAAAATGTGTTTCCCAGTCCCCAAGTTTTTTCCTAACTGTGTAGGTTATTTCAGTGATAAGTAGTGGAATGCATTATTTTCCTTAACTGTGCAACATAGGCTGCACACCCATGTGAAAGCTATACGGTTTTAGCAGAGAAAAAACACATAGTTTGTGTAAGGTTTCCCAAACCGTGTACATGAACCATGTGAGTCCCCTCTTGGGATAGTGGGTCACACACAATTTCCGCAAGGTTTATCCAACCATGCGACCAAACCATGTGACAAATTTTTAAAGGGGTAAATTACAATTTTTCCCTTAAGGCTAATAATTTTAACCCTCCTTTATTATTTCCTCCTTCAGTGTATAAAACTCCTCCTCTTCTCCCATGAAGATCTCCTCAAGCCTCCATCACATTGGATTTTCTCATGTTTCACTTTTTGAACTTGGAATAAATATCTAATCATCTTGTTGGATTCCTCTTAGTGATTGCTTCAATCTGTAGGCTCATTTCATCATTCTTCTTCCTATCGATGATGTTATTTTGGTGTAAGATATTATGCCTTATTTTTAGGGCGTTCATCTATTATTCTATTTTCTTCCGATCCATGTGAAACTAAGGGATAATATTTGATGAGGCATATACTATGTGAATAATATAGTAGTTCTATGACTTTTCCCTAAAAGTCTTGTCATTTATAAATTGTCGTCATTGTATGACCGCCAGTTTCACCGAGCATCGCTCCTAAAATTCATCTTCCTTGATTACAATTTTTTATCTTGTGTCCTTAATCAAAAATATGCATGTTCTTCATACCATTTGAGATTGGGACCTCAAAATCATCTACTCAATTAGAGTTTTTACCATTTTATGCCTCTTTTCCCCTTTGTTGAGATTATTGAGCCACTATTCGGGTGTGATTAACTTAGACTTGATAAGGTAAGTGTTCTGTCATAATTAAATGAATCTATAAATGGTTAAATAGAAAGTGTGTATATATATAAATTTATCACTTGTATGAGTTAATTAAAAATTTAATTGATATTGGTTTCATTTCTTATATTCACCTTGTCATGTTTAATGAAAGGTAATAGAATGAACCTATAAAATGATAAAACGACATGATTATTACATGGCCCATGATTACATATGAAATAAAAAAATGAGTATAAGGTGATTATTTATTTATATATTTTTATCTTTATAGGAATAATTAGACTTGATCCAACCTTGGATTCCCAAGGGATTGACTTGTGCACTCATAGGACGCCATTCTGATTCATTGCACTGGATTTCATGGGAGATACCCACCACAGAATTTGGTATTTGTCTCATTACATTAATTCCTCGGTGTAGTACCAAATATTCACTTGACATATTTTCTAGATATTATAATGCCTTGGATTCACTCCTTGGATTAAGTTTGATGTCTTCAAACACACAGCTCCATGGATTTACCCCATTGGTCGCAGTCATGCTTAGCCTGATATTACTATAAATGAGTTCCATGGACTCAGTTAGACTCATTTAAAAGTTGAATTCCTTGGGCGTAACACTTAGATTACACACATACACATTATATTTAGACTTCATGTGATACTATTATGAACTGGATAAACCCTAGAGATCAGGGATTCCTTGGTAACACCTTGGATTCTCTATTGTTATTACACCCTTCTATAGTACTCCTGGTACCTTTTATATCGAATCACCTTATTAAAAACTAAGGAATAATTAATTAATTTAATGATCTCAAGTTCAGATACATGAATGGATGATGCTTAATAAATTATAATTTATTTATTTTATCATTTATTTTATTTTATATATACCTACACATCGTTCATTTTATATTAACCAACTGAATTTGTATAGACATTATTGGTGGTGGCCTACTGAAATTTATATCACACCCTATCCGGACCACCATTGGTACTTGATCAGATTATATGATCATAAGAGTGGATAAGAGGAAGTATCCTACTTTGGACACTTGAATTTCTTGCCTTCTTTAGGATGGGATCTTGGTATCAGATTACCAAGCCATTGCTCATGATGCTTGGATAGTTTTGTCCCTTTTTGATTTTTTATATAGCTTGTATTGTATTGTATTCCTGCTGCCATGTATTCATGTTTTCCCTTTTGTAGATACATGAAATTAAATCATCATTTCTATAAGATACCGTTTATAACTTCTGAGTTTATTTATTCCATGGATGTTTATGCTTACTTCCCCTTCCATGCTTATTATTGTGCTTCAGCTGTTTGTTCACTATTATTATCTATGTTGTTCTATACTTTGACCTGAGGGAATAGTCTCCCCACTTTCACACCCTAAGACCTTGTTTCTTATTGATGACCTATAGCATATAGGGAGGCTCACTTGAAGCCATGTGGCTAACCATGTTTGGTTACTTGGTGCTGAGTCGGGTTTGGGATGTCACAAAGTGGTATCAGATAATTTTTATTTCCTTTTGTCTTGTTGTTTGTGAAATTTAGATAGAAGATTAGGAATATGTTGGAACTTAATTATAAGTTTTTCCTGGGAGTAGCTAACCCATGTATGGGGTAGATAGAATGTTTCCTAGGAATAGGAAATTTTTTTTCTATTTTCTACCTATTACATTTCATATACTTTCACCATTAGGTGATGCACATGAATTGAGGTAAATATTATTCTTCATGGTTATTTTACCTTGGCCCATTATGGAAAGAATAATTTTTATATGAATTATTATAGGCACCAATTATTCAAATGACATGTGTGTTCCATGCTATATAGGTGCATTTTACTACTTGTATTGTCGGTGTTTCCTATGATTGTTGAGTGTTCTTTGGTTGTGATATATGCATGTATCACTAACATCTTCTATAAGGAAATGAAATTGGTGATTTAAAATGCCAGAATCAGTCTAAATAGTGTTTTTCTATATAAATTTATAGTGATATCTTAGATAGACAATTTTAACCCATATAAGTTGTGTAACACTAGTTACATGAGGCTTCGACTACATGACTACCAATTTAAATTTATAAGTTGTATGGGCCATTATAAATTGGAATGGGTACTTTATTGATATCGAGCCATCATAATCTACCTATTAAATTATGAGACCAAATGTAAGGGGAGTATGTTGCAATTATATGGGTGTAGATTTCAGTTATAAAGTGTATGGGCCTTTATTAGCTGGGAATAACAATCCATTTAATTGAACTTTTTGCTATGTTTAAACTCACTTAAAAAATTAAAATGTAAATTATGGATAATAAATGAAATGGTTTCCAGTAAATGGAGAGGTCAAGTGTCATTTAAAGAGTATTTTACTCCTTGAATTTAAATTAACCTTCCATATAAGAACCCTTGTAAATAAAATATTGAACACTTACCATTACCCTGGACCTCTAAGTGTGTACTTGGGATAGTGTACCTTGGGGCCATGAACCCCTTACTTTTTTTCTGCTTCTATAGAGATTCTATATGATTTCAATTTTGTTCTAAGTCATTTTATTGGCATTTATAGAGCTATTCCACCATGAAATCCTCAAGTCTTGCTCCAGGAGGCTGGAAACGATCAATCTCAAGAGGGGGTGGGTCATGAGCCACCAGTGATACCTCCAGTAGTTCCATATGAGGCACCATTTTCTATTCCTGAACTGGGTATTGATTCTCATCTTTGAGAGGGTTTCTTATTTTTGATGTATTTAGTGAAGGGTGGTCCATGACCTGTGCCTATGATTTCAAATCTAAGCCATGAGTTTCGAAAGTAGTATCCTCCCATATTTTTGAGGGATGGTGGTTCGTAGGCTACTAAGTCATGGCTATAATCCATTATTTCTATATTTCAGCATTTGAAGACACCTCTAGAGAGGATGTTCAATATTTCCACCTATATGTTGCGTGATTCCTCTAGGCACTGGTGGGATGTGATTACCCAAGTTGGATGTCATTAAGACATGGTTTGGGAACTCTTTCAGTCTTCCTTCAATGATTTCTTTTTCCCCATAGATGCTAAGTGAGGACTAATATAGAGAGTTCATGCACCTAGACCATGGTGATATGTCTTTCATGGACTATTCATCACATTTCACCAAGTTTCAATGATTTTCACCGCTTTTGGATGGTGATGAGATATCAAGATCGATGCATTTTGAGGATGGAATCAAGTATGTCATCTTTTTATATGTGAATATATTTCTCTTATACACCTTTTTCTGTTCATGAATCGGGCTCATATCACTAAGCAAACCTAAGAGAAGCTGATAGTACTAGGCACAAAGGTTCAGTACTGAGGCAGGGTAGTGGTTCCTTCAGTAGCAGGAAGTGTATCCTTGAGGTTTCTCATCAGAGTATTGGTGTACATAAAATAACATTCTTGGTCATCAATATCATAGCAGGAATCATATCTTTGAGTCTTCTCATCATATTTAGAAGCATATCCTTTAGGCTTTAGTTCTACATGTCAATTTGATGATTTTTATAGTGTAAAAAACAAAATAACTTTCTTGTTCATCAATGTCAATAACTCTATATCTTACATTTACATTCACTCTAATACCCTAGAGTAAACCCATTGTTTAATCCTATATTTAAAGTGATTATGTTTGATGATATTATATATGATTCAATTACTACTTTCTTTTGGATTAAAATATGAATCTCTTTTTGGTATTTTATTTGTAAAAGGTATATTATATAATTTTAAAATATAAGCCATAATTGAAATGCATGTTCACATTGATGAATTTATTAAGATAATTTTTGATCTAGTTAACATAGATTCTAATATTGATGATAAAGATAAGACCATTATATTTTGATCATCTTGAGATATTATAGATGTAAATATTGAAGATGAAGATCATATCGTTATATTTTTACCATATCAGGATAGTTCAAACAATATTTTGATATAAACTATGAAATATTGTAAGGAGTATTTATCCTTATATGAAGATAAATATGCTCAATTATCTGGGTATTTATACAATAAGAATCTGGTTAAGTCCAAGGATGTGAGACACAGAGGACTAAAAGGAAAGATAATAATAATTCCATGTGTATAAGTTTTCTGTCTAAAAATAGGGTGATAAAGTGTCAAACTTATAAATAACTAGAACATAATAAGAGGTATTGATCAAATAATAATTCCTTATGTAATTATAAATATGGGGTATCTCACTCTTTAATGGATAAGACTAGTTATTTTCAAGATATTTTCATTTTTTTCTCTATGTTCCATTGTTCATGAAAAAATTAACTTTTTTTGATTTCATACCAAACTTCCCGTGTTTTATAATTGAATTAAAATATCAAATTAGTAAATATGTGTATCATAGAATCCAAAAAAAATAGGAGTCAAATTATGATCATATGATAAGTTAGTTCAAAAAAGTACCAAGGATATTACACTAACAACCAAATAGAACACCCCAAGTGCAAGACAATAAAAAATCCAAGATCATGTATGTATAATAATCAAAGACTTGAAAATCATAAAACATAGTCATAAACTCATTGTGCATCAACTTCTAGGGTTATTTAATTCATAAAGGTATTTATTGGTATTGGAAGATGTTGATGCTTAATATCACAAAATATATCACTCCCCATTATCAAGGCTCATGCAAAAGTTCATGCTAAAAATATTATCCCAAGGATATACCCTTAGTCATTTGGGGAATGTTGTTATATAGATGGGATATCATGTAACATTGGTTATATGTGTCTAGTTAAGGGATTTTATAGCCCCATCATGGTGGATTATACAATGTATAACTCAACATTGTGTAATGGAATTCCCTACCTCCATGTGTCGATCATTGGAAGCTCACATTTCACTAAGCGAAATACAAAAAGAGAAATTTGATAACTCCAAGATAAATCAATTCTTTATAGATTAAAACTAGATATAGTGTATGAGAGTTAGGATCGCACCTAGAATAACTCAAGTTATAAGTTAATTTCAATACAACCACTTAAATAACAATATACTATCACATGAAAAAATCATATCAATGATTTCATGATCACCACTATCTCCAAGAAGAAAAGAATCCACCATGTCTACTCCAATGATCATTCATCAATCAACATGATGATTAAGTACCCACATGTCATACTCTAATTTCACACATAAACTTGTCCTCAACTTTGAAATTCTGAGTGACAAGTCAATGTCCATGTCAAACCTCACTATAATCACACTACCCACCATTAGTAGAGAATTAGAAAAACTCATCATAAAATATACATATAGAATAAAATCATCGATCATAGGTGATAATCAATTTCCTTTCCCAATTCATCAGTCCCACTAATATCTCCTCATGAACCACCATCATCACCAACCAAAGTTAGACTATACTCGCACACATACACATCAAAAATATTATTTTAGTTTTAATGAAATTTTAGGGTCTTCAAAAAACCCAAAATAATTTTTCAATTTGTATTACTTGATTTAAAACACAACGGTACTTTTGAAATTTTCATAGGTTGAGATATCACCAATTCGATGTCCAAATCTCCAAAATTTCCAAAACACCCTATAAATGATCTCAAGTGGAATGAAAATCTACACCATTATTCTTTATATGGAAGAGTGATTAAAATTAACTATATCCATAACTTAACAAATATCGACATGATATGACTGTGAAACATGGTAGAGGGGAATAGGATCACCACACGAGGGTGCTAGGTGTAATGACCTAGATAGGGAACCAACTATCAACCCAAGATAGAGCACTACGTGGCCTTTGAAGATCCTCCTTGTAGACCAGAGATAGCTGACTAGCAACGAGACTCTATAACCATCATGGGTAAACTATACTATCATTATCATAGCATATAATAAAGGATAAATAACGGATTCCTCATAAAACATCAATGTAAGTGAAGGAAATGTTGTAAAACTGGGTTCCCTATACAAAACTAGGATAGGGATTTTAGATCACCATATCATGTATATAGTGAGTTATGCATGATTTATTTTTACCATAATGGTGTTGATATTTATGTTTCCATTATTTATATGGTAATGTTCGTGGATTACTTATTGTATCAATAGGTTATAGCAGTTCCCATGCTATAATGAGTACTAGAGATACCATGACTATAACCTTAAACTTATTTCTTATGGCCCATATACATCATGTTTGAATTACACAGATTATGTAAAACCATCAAGTGTTGTGGGCTCATAATAATTGAGTTTTCTTCTCAAGAAGTTCACATTTGGTGATCTTAAGTTGATGTGTTCATGAGGAATGACCTGCCAATAGAAGCACCACATATTTCAAGTGTCATTGGTAGTTTCTATATGTTAAAACATATAATGGTCTCTGAAATAGAGATTATTATCAGTGTATACTATTTAATTATATAGTTTTATAAAAGATAAAAACCATGGAATTTATGTCATGTCAAGGTAGCTTGCATTGGGTGTGTCATTGGTGGTGTGACACTAATTGAATAATCAAGATAGAATTATTATTTTCTGATAGAAAGTGATGTCTCAGGACCAGTTGACTAGGGTGGTAGTATCTTCACTAAATTCATCGTCATGGTAGAAGAAGGTAATTTCATCTTATAAAGTCAACTAATAATAAAGCAAGAATGGTTGATGACATGATGTGTGTATCCTAATTTGTGAGATATCATGAGAAAAATATATTATATTACACAACATGTGTTTAGTAGGAGGTTTCCATTGCCATGACTATACCTTATCTACTTAGGGGATTTGATGAGTTACTATACTTCACCTCTAGTCTATGAGTAGTACTCACTGCAATCGAGATAAGGACCTGAAGAGTCACACACTGAGCATATTCAAAAGTATCTCCTATTCTAATGAATAGTTGTATAGTACAAGGTGGGCCCCATCATGGGTTCTAAGAGAGGTACAAGTTTAAATGATCTCTACAAAATTAATAAATTCATATTATTTGAGTTTAAATAATTAGTATTTATTTTATTGATTAAAAATTATTCATAATATTTTCTGTAAATACACAGGAAAATAATTAATGAACTAATATTATTTTAATATTCAAATTTCGTTTAATATTTGTTAGAATAATGAGTCAAGTTAACGACTCACCTTTATCAAAAAATATATTTATTATATTACATGTGATAAAAAAAATTAATAACATTTATGGAACAGTTAACTGGTCATAACAAGTCATTTAGAACTTATTTAGTAGGTAATAAATGTTCAAGGTTATGTGGTCCATTTTTAGTTATTTCATAGTTCACTATATAAGTAAGAGGAGGCTCTCATTTCAAGTACTATTCATGAAATGAATTTAGAGCCACTCTCTCATCTCTCTTGTATCCTAGAGAGAGAATTAGTCAATCCAAACTTTCTATTCAAGTTCTTCTTCATGAATCAAAAAATCGGTGTAGTAGTTATCATTGGGATGTCAAATTATTCTTAGAATATCCATGCTAGAACACGAATATCGATGATCGATATTCTCATAGACTATTAAAGAACATGCGGATAATCAAGAGGGGTTTGATTTCTATTCCTTTGAGTAATGGTCACTGGTGGTGAGCGGTTTTTGAACACGCCTTCAAATCGATCGAAGTAATTGTTCAATTTTATTTTGTTCTTAAATCAATTAACACAGGATCCATAACCTTTTGTACTGTGTTTTGCATCATCAAAGATGATATAGCTAAGTCAAATTGGTGATGAAATTTTAACTTCTTGACCCATATGTTTCCCCTACACACTTTTGTACCTTCGATTGGAATCTATGAAGGCTTCATAATGGTTTTAGTCAAAGAAAATTTATTTTTTCATTGAATTTTAGTAGATGGTGTTGCAATTATTCAACTACAACAAAAAAAACATTGATCTGATCTCAAACAACCATGTTTTTGTAATTTTAAGTTTTAATTTGGATTTAATTAAGTGTTATTATGGGTTAAAAATGACGAATACATATGTGTGTGTGTGTGTGTGTTATTTTACTCGGAGTCGGTTACATGTGATATTTTAGGTGATACCTCAATTTTTGGTGAACCCCTGAAATCTAGCCAAGTATTAGATGGCCAAAATAGTATTTTCTAGCTATCCCTTTTTCCACATAATTAAGAAATAGTAATTAATATTTTTATAAATCTTGAGATCATATTCTTGAGAAAAGAAGCAGTATAAAAGAAAAACAATTTATTAAAATAGAAAGGGTAAGGGGGTGTTGGTTCCAACGTATAATGTATTGTACCATATTTTATCATCAGGTATAGATCCTTTAATTTTAAATTTAAACCCTTATTTTCAAACAAGTTAAAGTTCCTAGGGGCTTGAGATATATTTTGAGAGTGTCCAGGTCTTCTTCAGAGCTTAGAGCTCTAGTTTTTTGAGAAACATCACGAGGCGCTAAGCGTGTTGTCAGGACACGTCAAATTGATTATGATTTTAAGGTTGATTTATAGTATAGTATAGACCCTAGTATTTCTACCAATGAGCTTTTATAGGTTTAGATTATTTTTTTTAATAAAAAAGTACTAAAAAGAGGGGATATTTGGAAAATAGTTTAAATAAAATAACTTAACTTAATAAGTTTAACAGTTTAAAAACCAAGTGGATTTTGAAAAATATGAGACAAAGGGGTAATTTTGATTTCACTACACACATTTCAAGTTCATTGTTCTTAGATATAAATTTAGTTTTGGAGTAATTATTTGGTTGAAAATAATTGGAATCTCGACTAATTCCTAATCCTTTATTTCATTGGTTGAAGAACCAAACCTTGACATTACAATCGTATTGTCAAGGTCAAAAACATATGAATGGGATAAGATCTTCTATATAAGATTTAAATATCAATAAATTTGGTAATAAAGGGAGTCCTATGTTGTCCACTCAGAACAACACAAGTCACACACTGAAAACCTCACACCGATCTGTTTGAAATTAAGAGAAAATCAATCACATGCATCAAAACAAGAATTCAATTAAGAAATAATTTAAGATACATGGAATGAAATGTTTTAACACCCAAATAACTCCAATAAATAATCTAATATATGTTTCGGAACTCCCTTGACATATTTGTAGCTCCCTCACAACAAACGCCCACCGTTTAGCTCAACATCAGGAGGAGGAAGCTCGGATGGAACTTCTTCTTCATTTCAACTCTCCCTATGAGGATAGGGAGCTCCAGAACCTCCAAGGGGATGAAATGAATCCTCTAGAACTTAAATTTTCAGCACTTTAATCTCTTTGTAGAACTTTCAAATGAGGATCCCAAGATTCCATTTTATTGGAAAAGTGGAAGGTGGTTTTGGGCACACAAATTGTGTAAAACCACATGGACCATGGTTTTTGACCACTAGACAGTCGAATATCAATTTGGAAAAAACTATAAACATGTTTAAATACCTATTTAATGTCTCCACCGAGTATTTGGAACCATTTGTACAACAATATCTCGAGATATGGATAGATAACAGCACACCACTTTTGACTTCATGCAGATTCAGTGTTCTGGATATATTTGGTCGGTTGGGCCACCAGATGGACAAATGAGGATTGGGTTACTTCATATTAAATGTATCCCAATGACCTTTGGACCATCCCACAAAATTTAAGAACATTTGGATATATGGATAAGTAAAATTATGTGATTTAGTAAACCGGTGTGCTTGGATCCTGCGCAGCTTGACACATTTTTCTTGGACTTCATCATGAGCCCTCCAAATCACCTCCACCTTCAATCCAATTATCAAAAAAAGTAATATTTACCTTTTTAAAAGTGATAAAAAAAATAATGGAATAAAACATGAACTGAAATTTGTTATTATTTTTATAATTTTCAATACAAAATTATTTTAACATAGTGGTGTAAGGGTGAAAATGAAATAGTGAATTGCGGTGTGATCACACCCCCACACCTAAACATTTGAACTTCTAGGAAAAGTATTATTTCCTAACCAAGTCTCATTCCTAAATAAAAGGTGATAAAAGTTCCAAGATTATTTTGAAACAAAATTCATCATGTTGAATTTATAAAATCAATTTTCCTATCATTTTTCTTCTCTCACGTTCAAATTTGTTCAACTTCTTTGTTCACCCATGAAACATGTTGCAGCCTACCTCACTTAGAAATTTTCCCTCTTCAGTCAAGGAACATATGAAAGTGGAGTTATTATATTTTCCTAGAGTTCATGTAATCTTACCATATGATTTACATGATTCTAAGTTCACTACCATAAGAAACTAGTGTGCTACTCAAGAGGACTTCCAACAGGTTCTTCTGAGTATGAAGGGTTGGTAGGATTTAATGTATAAAAAATATAAAAAAATATGAGTGTTTAATCTCTTAAGTAAAAAACATGTCAAAAATCATCAAGTGTTCACAATGAAGGTACACAATCTTCCCCTCACAAATTGTATCACTTCCAACTCACTATCCCTATTGTCCATCTGTGAGGGTCATAGTCGATCAGTGAATTATAATGAAAAAACTTCCTCTTTTCTCCATTAGTTTTTCTATTTTTTGTTCTCTTTTTTTCAATGTTTAGAACTATTTTCTTTTTTTATAATTTTCATTGGAGATAAAGAGGTAAAATTTCTAAAGTAATGATACAATATGTCTTGTGAACCCACTACCCAAGGAAAATGTGGGCACCCTTTCTATCAATACATAATGATGATTCATTCCTGATAATTCCCATGGAAACACCCTCTCCCCCACACTTGCTGAAAGTAAAACAATAATGTACACAAGAGATGGGTAGTTAGACATTAATAAGATTATAATTTGGCTACTTAACATGAATTTCATTATCTCTAAGGCTTAATAAGGGTAAAATGTCAAGGTGGACAAAAATAGAGGTTAATTGTACAAAGGTATTTTCAATGAATGATGGCCTCTATCATGAATGTAGAACACTTAAATATTATGCATTCAAACAGAATCAAGGAAAGTTCTAGTTTCTCTACATGACCTGAGACTCTCAATAAAGTGATTAAAAGTAAGCATATATAATAAAGGGATTAGAATGTCTCTCGGGTAAGAGATTAAAATATTGGTTGGTGGTAATGAGTTATGGGTTTAAAAAATCCATTAAACACCTAAGAATTATTTGAAAATATAAATTCTAGAAAAATATTCCATATAAACGTTCATTTGAAAAACATTTTTCTAAAAACAATTTAATTTTCCACACAATTGACTCAAGAATAAAAAATTATTTAGAATTATTTTAAAGAGAGCATCTTTTTTCATGATAAAATTAACATTCCAACACAAAAACGATGGATAAAATAGGGGGAAAGTGAAAATACTATTCAACAAGAAAAAAAGATGAAAATTCCTAACTAACCCAATAATGTACCCATCCCCCCCCCCCAAAATAGTGTATGCAGTGTCCTCACTATAATAAAATAGAATGTGGGAGGGAAGGATAAAACCTGGTGGGTGTCATTTTTAGAATTCTTCTTGAACTTGGAGTTCATCCATCAGGGACCCTAGAATGGATTCGTGAAAGTGCTTCAACCGCTTCCCATTGATAGTGAATGTTGTCTTGGTTTCATAATTTTGAACATGAACAACCCAAAATGGAGTTACATTAGTAACAGTTTATGGTCCAAACTAGTGGGAACAATGCTTACCTATATAAAACTTCAGCCTTGCATTGTATAGGAGGAACTTCTTTCTGATGTGGAACTGACAATGAAGGATGAGGCGGTTGTGGGAAGCCTTAGTCTGCTCCTTATAAATCTAGGAGTTCTAATATGAATCTCTACGTATTTCCTCTAACTACTAAATTTGAATCTTCCTTTGAGCACCTGCACCAAAAATATTAGAATTTAATTGTTTAATGGCCTAGTAGGCCTAGTTCCCTATCTTAATGGGGAGGTGACAACTCTTTCCAAACATAATCTCTTAGGGTAACATTTCAATGGGAGTTTTAAAAGCAGTATGGTAGGACCATAATGAATCAACAATTCTACGACTAAAATCTTTTCTTTTGGGTTAAACCATTTTTTCAAGAATTTATATTAATTATCTATTTGAAACCTCAGCTTGACCATTGGTTTGTGGGTGATAAGTAGTAGACTCCCTATGCTCGACCCCATACAGATGCAAAAGAGATTGCATTGTTCAGTTACAAAAATGAGAACCCTGGTCACTAATGATGATCCTAGGTAATCCAAACCTACAAAATATTTGGGTTCTCAAAAACTCGACAACATTTTTGGAATCATCAATTCTTGTGGCTCTTTCCTCTACCCATTTTGTAACATTATCCACTATCAGGTGAATATAAAGGTTCCCAAATGAATTTGGGAATGGTCCCATAAAATCAATGCCCAAAAAATAAAAAATTACATGGAAGAGAAAGGGTTGTTGTGGGATTTAATTTCTTTTAGATACATTCCCCATTCTTTGACAGTGAGGACAAGATTTATAGAAATCATGGGCATCCCGAAAAAGTGTTGGGCAAAAGAGACCAGAATCAAGGACCTTGAGATCATTCTGTTGGGGACTAAAGTGTCCCCCAAAATAAAGAGTGTGGTAGAACCTAAGTACAAACTGAAACTCATTATTGGTAACACAACGCCTAAGAACTTTATCACTACATTTTATCCAAAGGTATGGGTCATCCCAAATGTACCAAAAGGACACATGTTTTTGAAATTTGGCATGGTTTTTATTGAAATCTGCAGGAATGAAAGATGCAACCAAATAATTTACAATTTCATCATACCAGGGAATAATATCTTGCACTTGATACAATTTCTCATTTGGAAACATGTCATTTATGGGAATACAGGGGGATGTATCAATGTACAAGGATGGGTGAATCCTACTGATATGGTCATCCACCACATTCCTTGCTCCTTTTTTATCTCTATTTTTAAATTGAATTTCTGAAGGAGGAGCATCTAATGAATGAGATGTGGTTTGGCTTCTGCTTTCTTAAGGATATACCAAAGGGTTGCATGGTCTAAGAAAACAATGAATTTTAACCCTAAAATATATGACGTGAATTTATCAAAGGGAAACACAATGGAAAGAAATTATATTTCAGTTTTGGTGTAGTTTTCTTGGGCAGGGTCCATTGTACATGAGGCATAGGCAATGATATGTTGATCTCGGTTGACCCTTTCTGGTAATACTCCCCCAACTACATAGTTAGAGGTGTCACACATGAGCTCAAATATTAAATCCCACCAAGGGGTTTGGATTACAGGGTGTGATGTGAGACTCCATTTTAACTTATTAAAATCTTCCTCACGTTCATTATCAATAACAAATTCCTTTTATATTTGGAGAAATCGGGAGAGGGGGAGTGCAATTTTACTAAAGTCACGAATGAAATGATGGTAAAATCCAACATGACCTAGGAAAGACTGCACATATTGTACATTTTTGGGGAATGGTAAGGAAGAAATGATATCCAATTTTGATTTATCAACTTGGATACTATCCCCAGAAATGAGATGTCCCAAAACTATACCTTGTTGCACCATGAAATGGCATTTCTCATAATTTAATATGATATTATTTTCAATATAGCGAGGTAGGACTGAAACAAGACTAATCAAACATTCACCAAAAGAGGAGCCATAAATAGTGAAATCATTCATGAATAATTCCATGCAATTCTCTAGGTAATCTAAAAAAATACTAACCATGCATCTTTGGAAAGTACTCAGAGCATTTCACAGACCAAACGTCATCCTTCTATATGCAAATGTTCTAAAGGGGAAAGTGAAGGTCATATTTTTCTGATCCTTGAGGGAAATGTGGATAAAAAAAGTATCCATAATACCCATTAATAAAATAGTTATGGGACTTCCCTTCTAGCCTCTCTAGTATCTGGTCAATGAATGGAAATGGGAAATGGTCTTTACTAGTCTGTTGGTTGAATCAACAATAGTTTATAAAGACATGCCAACTATTCTACAGACGAGTTAGAACCAATTCATTATTTTTATTTTTAATTACCGTCAAACCAATTATTTTAGGAACCACTTGTACTAGACTAATCCATTGGTTTTCAGAGATGGGGTAAAGGATTTTAGAAGCTAATAATTTTGCTACCTCATTTTTTGCCACATCTAAGATGTTTGGGTTCAGTCGTCATTGTGCCCGCCTCACTAGTTTAGCCTTGTCATTTAACAATATATCATGTGTACAAATTTATGGGATAATACTATGAATATAATAAAGTGTCCATTCCAAAGATTGTTTATACTCGCTCAAAATTTCAATCAGTATAAATTCATGCTCAGGAGGGAGTGAACTAGAAATGATGAAAGGAAACTTGTTTCCATTCTCAATATATGAATATTTTAAATCTTGAGTAAGTTGTTTCAATTCCAATTCATGTGGATTTTGGATTTATGTGATTGTTTGTAAAAGTGAGAGGTTACTAATGTCATCTAACTGCTCAATGGTATCATCCTTAGAGGAGGAATAATCTTTTATAATCTTATTAGTGTCATTAATGGTCATTGGATCCTCAGTGTTCAAGAAATTATCAATTAATAAACATGCATGATTCTTTTCTAGACCACTACAATGACCAATGCATGATTCATTACCAAGAATTTCAATCAAGGATGAAAACTCAGAAAGGGACCGAGGGAATGTAAAGGAAGTGTTTTCAAGGTAAGGGAGTATATCAATTGAATTTACCGAGAGAGGGGAATTTTATTTTGAGGGGTGATTCATGGAATCAAGGATGATGAAATGGACTATGTCACCACTAAATTCCATATATAATGTACCATTATGGAAATTAATTATGGTTTTAGAAGTTTTCAAGAAATGTCACCCCAATATAATTTGTTCATGTCCATTAATCCTATCATCTTCCATTTTTAGTACATAAAAATAAGTAGGAAAAATTAAAATTTTCACCCTCACAAGAACACCCTCTAACACACCAAAAGGGTGTGTTGAACTATGATTTTCTAGCTGAACAGCTATTCCAATTAGCTTCAGCTCACCGACCTACAAAGAAGAGTAAATGGAGCGAGGAATCACATTAATAGAGGATCCAAAATCAATCATAGTATTTGAAAAAATAATATATCCCTATGGTTCATGGAATTGAGAATGTTCCATGATCATTGAACATGGTGGGAAGTGATAGATCTATCAATGATGAAACGTTCCTCCCCAAGCTCACCTTTTCATATCCACAAATTCACCTTTGGTGTGTACACATCTCCTTTAGAAACATGGCGTGTCGTGGAATTTGATTCATGATGTCAATAAAGGGGATGTTAACCTAAACTTTTTTTAAAGTTTCCAATATTTTCTTATCATGTTCTGTTTCTTTTTGTTTTCTTGGTTGGGTTTCCCTTTGAGGAAATGGAAGTGGAATGGTTGTTCTAGGTGACTCATTAATATATACACTTATCCTTTGGAAGGGATTCTCTCAGGAAAAAGTTCTATCTCATTTGGATCATTTTAAGTGGTTGGGATGGTGGTTTCCTCGGGAGTGGATAACTCTAATATAGGGTTCATTTGGGTTTTAAGTTGTTTCCCACTCCAAAGGGTGATAGAAATAACATTTACCTTATCCCTTGGGTTAATTACAGGTTTAGAGGGTAGTTTATCCTACCCATGACTTTTAATTTCCCCCACATAGTTAGTGAGTTGACCTAATTGGGTTTTTAGGTCTTGTATGGTTGCTTGGGTGGTTTGTTGGAATTGGAGATTATTGGAAGCCATTTGTTTCATCATATCTTCTAGGCTAGGATCATGTAAAGATAGGTAAAATTCAAGGGAAATTTTTTCCTTAATTTTCTTTGGAATTTTACAAGAATGCGGTTTCAGACAGCACTTGATTCTGAGGCCCGGAGTGCCCAGAATTTCTATCTGAAGTTTAGCTCGGGTACGTTCAGTGAACAAACAAGCGGGAATTTCTAACTTTTGAACCGGTGCCCGGAATCGAATTCTGAGGGCACCGATGGAACCGCAGTGCCGGTAATTGCTTAGGAACTCCTGTTTCGGAGTTTCATTATCACGGGTGTGGATGATAAAAATTGTGGAAGTTAATTTATTATTATTCAACAATTTTTATTTTCCTTTTGTGTTTTAAGGCTATGGGTAGAAGTTGGGTAACTACCCAACCTCCCTTGGGAGGTTATGAAGGTGGTGGGGCCCACACGAACCCCACCCTTTCATATTATTCAACTCCTCTCAACTCACCATAAATTAAGATAACTTAAGTTATTAATTGAGTGAGTTAAGTGTGGTTATTTGAATTTTAAACTCTTGAAATTCAAATGTTATGTTAAGTTAATAAAATAAGTGGTAAGCTTATATTATTTGGGGGTTGGAACCTTTGTTTCTTGGGAGGTTTTTGCGGAGAAAAGCTAAGGAAAGCTAGAGTTCTTCATCTTCTTCGACGAGGAACGTGAAGAACGCATCGAACTCCATCGAAGAACGCCGAGTCCTCGAAGACCGACTCCGCGACACCGACCCGGGACGCGACGTCTCTTTCAGCAACGGTTCTTCTGCAAAGTCTCTCTTTCCACGACTCTGTTTCCGTGACGCGACTTCCTCCTTACAAGTCGCCTCTTTCCGTGAAGGTTATACCGCGACGTTTTCTCTTCGACGAACCTCCGAACAAGCTCCTCTCTTGAAACCAAGGTAGGGGTTTTATTTATTTATTTTTGTACGTGAATACCAACTTGACGATCTTCGTGGATTAAAACCAATAGTTTTTTAATAACGCGAGGGGGCCGGACCGCACAAACATGGCCGACCCTCCTCCTTACTTTTCATGTTGGTTCCTTTGTGGTTTGGTACGGGAATGCGTGGTGCCGTCTCACCACGCGGAATCTTGCGACAAAGAAATGCGTGGCGTCGTCATGCCGTGATGTGAAAAGAAGAACAAGTACGCGACGTGGTCACGCCGCGTCAAAGAAAAACCGAAAACACCGCGGCCGGAGCGGGGTCGCGGCAGAGGGGCGCGGTGCTGTCGCACCGCACCGGAAGAACCAAGTCGCGGCCAGTTCTGGGTCACGGCGGAGCAGGGTGACCGGCGGCCGGTACCGGGCCGCCGGTGTCCGCGAAGAAGGGGTTCGGCCGTCGCCGGTCCCATGGAGGCAGGAACCGGCCGGCCGGGGCGGGCCAGCCGGACAAGTGTGCAGTCGGGGGTTCAAACCCCCGGCCGGCCAGCACAAAACGGCCCCCTTAATTGGGGGGCCGCGGTTACACAGGGGGGAAGGCACCCCCCCCCCCCTTGCCGAAAGAGCTCGGCCACTAGCCGAGCTGGCCAGCGCGCTGGGTGCACTGTGCCCCACCAGGTCGGCCGCCGGGCCGGGCCGACCCAGACCCGGGGTGGGTCGACCCGATTCAGGCCGACCGGGGGGTCTCGGGCCGGGTCGGTCCGGGCCCGAAACCCCCGTTTTCAGACCGTCTTCGGTCTTTTGCCCATAACTTGGGATATGGACCTTCGATCGATGCACCGTCAGTTGTGATGTGATCCTTGAATCGAGACGGTCATTTTGGTATATCGCACTCAAGGTTTAAGAGTACTTTGAGTTCGGACGGGTTGGTTCGTACCCGAAACCAACCGGGCCCTCGGAGCGAAAACACTCATATCTTAAGCTCTGGACGTCCGATTGACGTGCCACCGACTTTGTTGGATTCCTCTTATTGAGAAGGATCTTTTGTCTTAATCCACCTGAGGTTTGGATGCAGGTGGAGTACGGTCGGGTTGGTTTTTCCTTAAAACCAACCGGGCCCCAGGGACGAAAAATCCAATAACTCTCAGACCGGGCGTCTGATCGACGCGCCGTCTGTGACGTTAAGTTCATGTTGACGATACGGAACTTTTGGATACATCAACTCTGGACTATGTGTCAATTGATGTATCAGCCTCTCGGCTCGTGGAGTGGACCCTCCCGAACGAGCTTGCTGTGTGCGGGAACCCTAGAGCTGGCTGCGACTGCTACTGTGACTGCGACGACAACTGTGCAGAGATCCTCAGTGGATTCGATGACGACGACTACAGCACTCAGCGATCCTGTGTGGATCAGTGCGACCGATCATGTGTGGTTCTGATCCTGTGTGGTTCAACGATCAGCGGTTCTGTGTGAGCCAGCGCCTACAGATCCTGTATGGGTCTGATCCTATGTGGGTCTTTGCGGGGGTTAGTACATATCGGTCCTTTGTGGGTTCGACGACTTAGATGTATCAGTGATCATATCTATCGTCTTTCGAAGAAGTATACCTGTGTGAGCTAAATCCTGTTTGTTTTCCTGTGTAGATTGTGTTGTTCTATCCTGTGTGGATTACGTTTTGCTTTCCTGTGTGGAATACATATGCTTTCCTGTGTGGACTGGGTTGTACTTGGGCTTGGAGGTTGGAGCGTATTGGAATTGATGACTTAGGTATATGTATGGTCATATACCTAAGCAGTGTCGGTTGTTACTTCGTGATTTTATCTTTTCTTGAGGTTTATCCTTTGTGGATTTTGGGAGACCTTCGGGGGTCTCAGGGTCCCAACTGAGTAGCTTATACTCACCCCTACATGGGTTATACCTTCACTATGTTGTGTTGGTTGCAGACAACGGACAGCTTTGATCGTGGTTGAGGCTTGCAGAGCAGGACGGTACCTGGAGGTGGACCATTGGGCGGGACATACTCGGAGCAGACGGCGGGACCCGAGGAGCAGTGGAGCTATCTGTACCCACCCTTCAGGTGGGATTTCTAGTGGATAGCTCAGCGTAGCGGCTTTACTCTTCTGTTGTAGTTTTCTCTTTCCAGTTGTACTTTACTTTCATTTTGGGTTTGTATACTGGACCACCTTCTTTTCTGCACATACTCTTGTACCAGCTTTTACTTAGTGTTTACTTCTACTGCTTGTTTACTTTGTGGGGTTTGTTTACTTTTTAAAGGAAATGCCTTCCCTTTTTACCGAGATTTACGCCTTGGTGCTAGTCGCCAGCCCCTGGCCTATGGAAGGCGGGCTTGGGGTAGTCACGGCACGAGCCCCGAGGACGGGTCGTGAAAAATTGGTATCAGGGGAGTTTGGTTCTACCGTAGAACTTGGGACTCTGATCTTTTTCTATGTGAAGCAATAGTGTTTAGCGTATTAGGTGTGGTTATCAGTCCAGGGAGTCCAGTGTTGGTGCGGCGGCCGACGTATCTGTACACCAGGACCCTGACTTCTGATTTCCATCTTAATGCACGAAAACATTGATTGCGTGTGTGTTTTAAGTTTTCTTTGTGATTACTTTGTGTCATCTCACTAGGTATACTGTTCTGACTGTGGCACACCTGTTCCCTTTTTAGGATGGCCCCACGACGGCAGCCAGCTAGGGTTCTGAGAGTCGAGCGTGATGACAGCCCATCGAGCGATGAGGCCTCGGTGCAGGGCCCTTTGTCAGCAGTGGCACCGGCGGTAGCTCTACCCACCGAGCCACCGATGCTTCCAGCCCCAGCCACTGACGATGCACGTCGCCTCAGGGCACTGCATGAGTTCCAGCACCAGTGACCACCCAGGTTCCGTGGGGAGACGGAACCCCAGGAAGCCGAGGACTGGATGGAGGCAGTGGTACGATTTTTTCAGTTAGTGAGGACACCAGCAGACCTCATGGTGATCCTCGCAGCGAGCCTACTGCACGCAGCAGTGGGATGATGGTGGAGCTTGATGCTCTAGGTGCACGATGAGGCATCTCTTCTCTGGACGGACTTTGAGAGCCTCTTCTACTCGAAGTTTGTCCCAACCACCCTCTGTGCAGTGTGCATCCAGGAGCTTCTACAGCTGCGACAGGGCAGCATGATGGTCGCCCAGTACTCAGTGAGATTTACCGATCTATCGCGCTACTCTACAGACATGGTACGGGACCCATTCTTCCGGCCCCAGTCCTTTGAGCAGGGATTGAGACACGAGATCAGGGCATCGCTGATCTCCCTCAGCATTCCAACTCAGATAGGAGTACTGGAGCGGGCCCTTTTGATCGAGATCTTTCTTGCTGAGTCTACACCAGCGTCGAGACCCACCGTAGGGCGGCACGTAGCAGAGTCTTCTGCAGCAGGTAGTCGACGGATGACACATGGATCCAGGAAGACCAGACCCTCAGGTAGACGACCTCAGGACACTGGCTCAGCAATGCGGGGCACACAGTGCGGAGCCAGTCTTTCGAGAGTCAAACAGTGCTACTCGTGCGGCGGGCAGGCCCACATGGCTCGTGATTGCCCGACCCGCCGTGCCGAGGAGCAGCAGACGGTTGAGGGACCATCGAGGCAGAGGCAGAGGGTCGACCGTGGCGGTCCGCAGGGAGGAGGCGGACGAGGCAGAGGAGCTAGCCGAGCAGCAGGTGGTGGGTGACGCTTTGAGGCTCTACCACCACCACCACCAGGAGGTCCACCCCGACCATAGGGAGCTGGCGGTAAGAGATAGGCACAGCTCCAGGCAGCAGAGGCCTACGACCACGGCGCCCCCGAGATGATTTGAGGTACTATCTGTGTCTATTCCACCCTTGCTGCAGTACTTATAGACACAGTAGAGAGTCACTCTTTCATAGACGCTGCCCTTGTTCGGAGCTCGGAGATTCTGACAGAGCCGTTGGCTCGATCCTTATGGCTAGAGACTCCTACGGGAGCAGACTCGACGATTACGCACTAGTGCCGGCAGTGTGCGCTTACTCTAGGAGGCGAGAGCTTTGGCTGGGATCTTCTTGTAGTAGTGTCAAGGCCTTACGACGTCATATTGGTCATGGATTGGTTGTCTACGGTCCATGCACAGATTGATTGTTTTAGGTGCAAGGTGCGATGTGTACACACCGACGGGAGCAAGTTCACCTTCACCGGAGAGAAGAGATCCTTTGCAGCTCAGGATGGAATTCTGCGGAGGAGAGGACAGCCCATCACTCATCAGTTGGCTAGCCTCATCCTAGGAGCAGTTGACGTGCGGAGTCCTGGTTTTCCTGCAGTGGTGGATCAGTATGCGGACGTCTTTCCCGACGACGTTCTAGGGTTACCTCCTCGCAGAGAGGTAGACTTTTATATTGACCTGTACCCCGGGACAGCCCTGATATCGACTCAAGCATATCGGATGGCCCCCGCCGAGCTTTGAGAGTTGCGGGTACTGTTGGAGGACTTGCAGGGCAAGGGGTTCATCCGACCCAGTGTTTCACCCTGGGCTTCCCCAATTTTGTTTGCCAAAAAGGCGGATGGGAGCTTGCAACTTTGTGTCGACTATCGTCGCCTGAACCAGGTGACAGTGAGGAACAAGTATCTGCTACCGAGGATTGATTACCTCTTCGATCAGCTTAAGGGAGCATGGTGGTTCTCGAAGATAGACCTCAGGTCAAGCTATCATCAGCTCAGAGTTCGAGATGAGGACATGCTGAAGACAGCCTTCAGATGTCGGTATGGCCACTATGAGTTCTTGGTTATACCATTTGGCATAACCAATGCTCCAGCAGTGTTCATGTCCCTCATGAACATGATCATTCAGCCATACCTCGATCGATTTGTCATGGTCTTCATCGACGACATTTTGATTTACTCGACGACTGAGGAGGAGCACGCCTACCACTTACGGGTTGTACTAGACACACTCCGAGAGCACCAGCTTTATTGAAAGCTCTCGAAGTGTCAGTTCTAGATACGTGAGGTCCACTTCTTGGGGCACGTCATCTCTGAGGCAGGATTTGCAGTGGATCCTGCGAAGATCGAGACAGTGTTAGCCTGGGAGCCACCCAGGAGCGTGACGGAGGTGCGGAGTTTCTTGGGACTAGCTGGATACTACCGGAGATTCGTTCCATACTTCTCCAGAGTTGCAGCACCACTCTCATATTTGAAGAATAAGGGTAAACCCTTTGTGTGGTCAGATAGATGTCAGCAGAGCTTACAGGAGCTGAGACAGAGATTGAAAAGCGCACCGATCTTGAGGTTTCCTGAGGAGGGAGTAGGGTACGTAGTCTTCTGCGAAACATCAGGGACCAGACTCAGATGTGTCCAGATGCAGGAGCGGGCAGTGATCGCCTATGGATCACATCAGTTGCGGCCGCATGAGCAGAACTACGCTACCCATGACCTGGAGTTAGCAGCAGTGGTCTTCACTCTGAATACATGGCGACACTATCTGATGGGATAGTGCTTTACAGTCTTTTCTGACCATCAGAGTCTCAGATACGTCTTCTCTCAGAAGGATCTGAATCTGAGACAGCGGCGATGGCTCGAGTTCTTCCAGGACTATGACTTTGAGATATTCTATACTCTTGGGAAGGGGAACATGGTAGTTGATGCTCTCAGTAGGAGTACGGGCATTCAACTACTTGAGGAGGCGACAGAGAAGCTAGCCTCTTTGCAGATATCCTTCATGGATAGAGATGGAGCAGCCTTCCTTCAGTCTCTCACAGTCACTCCTCCACTACTGCAGTGGGTCAGAGAAGCACAGCGTGGGGACGCTGACTGTGAGACGCGGCGTGCACAGATATCCTCAGGACAGGCACCTGATGGTTTCTCCCTTGGAGAAGATCACGAAATCCTTTTCAGAGGACGTACCTTGGTACTAGTTGCTTTACGGGAGGAGGTGATGAGATAGTTTCACACTTCTCCCTTGGCGGTACATCCCAGAGTGGCGAAGATGTACCAGGATCTCAGGCGACAACATGGGTGTCCGGGCATGAAAAAGGCTATGGCGGAGTTCATTTCTCGATGCCTCACCTGCCAGCAGGTGAAGGCTAAGCACCAGGTACCAGTAGGCTTGGTACAGCCTTTGGATGTCCCGGAGTGGAAGTGGGATGGAATATCTATGGACTTCGTTACTGGACTTCCAAGCACTTCCAGAGGTCACGACTCCATCTGGGTGATTGTCGACCGACTCACCAAGTCGGCTCACTTCTTACCCATAAGAGAGCAGGGCTCAGTAGAGAGCTTGGGGCGTCTCTACGTTCAGGAGATTGTATGGCTTCACGGTGTGCCATCGTCTATCGTCTCCGATCGTGATGCTCGCTTTACTTCCCAACTTTGGAAGGGGTTGCAGGAGGCGTTCGGGACGCAGCTACGTCTGAGCACAGCCTTTCACCCTCAGACGGATGGTCAGACGGAGAGGACCATTCAGACTCTTGAGTACATGCTCTGCGCATGTTTCCTCGAGTTTGGTCGCAGTTGGGAGTACCACCTACCCTTGGTGGAGTTCGCGTACAAAAACAGCTACCACTCCACCATCGGGATGGCACCATACGAGGCATTGTACGACCGAACTTGCAGATCTCCTTTGTGCTGGACAGACCCTGGGGAATCAGCACTTATGGGATCGGAGATGGTCCAGGCCATGACAGAGAAGGTCCAGGTCATCCAGGAGTGGATGAGGACAGCTCAGAGCCGGCAGAAGTCTTATGCTGACAGGAGGCGAAGGCCACTAGAGTTCGAGGATGGCGACCACATCTTTTTGTGTGTCTCAACTTGACGTGGATTACGGAGATCTGGCTAAGGTGGCAAGTTGTCACCATGCTTCATCGGACCATTCCATGTCCTCAGTAGGATTGGCGAGGTGGATTATCGCCTGGCTCTACCACCTCAGTTGCACCGGGTGCACGACGTCTTCCACATATCTCAGCTGAGGAGATACGTGCATGACTCGACACATATCATTGACCATGGAGAGCTTGACGTCAATGATGGGGCGACTTTTGAGGTGGTCCCAGTGGAGATCGAGGATCGACAGGAGCGGGTCCTGCGTGGATGGTCGATTCCTCTGGTGCGTATCAGATGGCAGCACAGGAAACTCCAGGAGAGAACTTGGGAGCGGGAGGCTCAGATGCGTGCTCAGTACCCACATTTGTTTCCCTAGTTATGATGTATCTTTATGGGGACATAAATCCCTGAGGTGGTAATAATGTAAAGACCCGTAAAATTCAAGGGAAATTTTTTCCTTAATTTTCTTTGGAATTTTACAAGAATGCGGTTTCAGACGGCACTTGATTCTGAGGCCCGGAGTGCCCGGAATTTCTATCTGAAGTTTAGCTCGGGTACGATCAGTGAACGAACGAGCGGGAATTTCTAACTTTTGAACCGGTGCCCGGAATCGAATTCCGAGGGCACCGATGGAACCGCAGCGCCAGTAATTGCTTAGGAACTCATGTTCCGGAGTTGCGTTATCACGGGTGTGGATGATAAAAATTGTGGAAGTTAATTTATTATTATTCAACAATTTTTATTTTCCTTTGGTGTTTTAAGGCTATGGGTGGAAGTTGGGTAACTACCCAACCTCCCTTGGGAGGTTATGAGGGTGGTGGGGCCCACACGAACCCCACCCCTTCATATTCTTCAACTCCTCTCAACTCACCATAAATTAATATAACTTAAGTTATTAATTGATTGAGTTAAGTGTGGTTATTTGAATTTTAAACTCTTGAAATTCAAATGTTATGTTATGTTAATAAAATAAGTGGTAAGATTATTTTATTTGGGGGTTGGAACCTTTGTTGATTGGGAGGTTTTGGGGAGAAAAGCTAAGGAAAGCTAGAGTTCTTCATCCTCTTCGACGAGGAACGCGAAGAACACATCGAACTCTGTCGAAGAACGCCGAGTCCTCGAAGTCCGACTCCGCGACACCGACCCGCGACGCGACGTCTCTTTCCGCAACGGTTCTTCTGCAATGTCTCTCTTTCCGCGACGCCATTTCCGCGACGCGACTTCCTCCTTCCAAGTCTCCTCTTTCCGCGACGGTTATACCGCGACGTTTTCTCTTCGACGAACCTCCGAACAAGCTCCGCTCTTGAAACCAAGGTAGGGGTTTTATTTATTTATTTTTGTATGTGAATACTAACTTGACGATCTTCGTGGATTAAAACAAATAGTTTTTTAATAAAGCGAGGGGTCCGGACCGCACAAACACGGCCGACCCTCCTCCTTATTTTTCATGTTGGTTCCTTTGTGGTTTGGTATGAGAAGGCGTGGTGTCGTCGCACCACGCGGAATCTTGCGACAAAGAAATGTGCGGCGTCGTCGCGCCGCGCCGTGAAAAGAAGAACAAGTACGCGACGTCGTCGCGCCGCATTGAAGAAAAACCAAAAACACCGCAGCCGGAGCAGGGTCGCGGCGGAGCGGTGCGGTGCCGTCACACCGCACCGGGCGAACCAAGCCGTGGCCGGTTCCGGGTCACGGCGGAGCAGGGTGACCGGCGGCTGGTACCAGGCCGCCGGTGTCAACGAAGAAGGGGACCGGCCATCGCCTGTCCCGTGGAGGCAGGAACCGGCCGGCCGGGGTGGGCCGGCCGGACAAGTGTGCAGCCGGGGGTTCAAACCCCCGGCCGGCCAGCACAAAACAACCCCCTTAATTGGGGGGTCGCGGTTACACAGGGGGGCAGGCGCCCCCCCCCCCCTTGCCGAAACGGCTCGGCCACTGGCCGAGCTGGCCAACGCACTGGGCGCGTTGTGCCTAGCCGGGCCGGCTGCCTGGCCGGTCCTCCAGGCCGGGCCGACCCGGACCCGGGGTGGGTCGACCCGGTTCGGGCCGACCGGTGGGTCTTGGGCCGGGTCGGTCCAGGCCCGAAACCCCCGTTTTCGGACCGTCTTCGGTCTTTTGCCCATAACTTGGGCTACGGACCTCCGATCAATGCACCGTCAGTTTCAATGAGATCCTTGAATTGAGACTATTGTTTCGGTATATCGCACTCAAGGTTTCAAAATACTTTGATTTTGGCCGGGTTGGTTCGTACACGAAACCAACCGGGCCCTCTGAGCGAAAACACTCATATCTTAAGCTCTGGACGTCCGATTGACGTGCCGCCGACTTTGTTGGATTTCTCTTAGTGAGACGGATCTTTTGGCTTACTTCTCCCAAGGTTTGGACGCAGGTGGAGTATGGTCGGGTTGGTTTTTGACTTAAAAACCAACCGGGTCCCTGGGACGAAAAAGCCAATAACTCTCAGACCGGGCGTCCAATCGATGCGCCGTCTGCGACGTTGAGTTCCTGTTGATGATACAGAACTTTTGGATACATCAACTCTAGACTATGTGTCAGTTGATGTATCAGCCTCTCGGCTCGTGGAGCGGACCCTCCCGAACGAGCTTGCTGTGTGTGGGAACCCTGGAGCTGGCTGCAACTACTACTATGATTGCGACGACGACTGTGCAGATATCCTTAGTGGATTCGACGACGACGACTACAGCACTCAGCGATCCTGTGTGGATCAGTGCTACCGATCCTGTGTGGGTCCGATCCTGTGTGGGTCTGATCCTGTGTGGGTCAGCGCTCAGTGGTTCTGTGTGAGCCAGCGCCTACAGATCCTATGTGGGTCCGATCCTTTGTGGGTCTTTGCGGGGGTTTGTACCTATCGATCCTTTGTGGGTCCGATGACTTAGATGGATCAGTGATCATCTCTATCGTCTTTCTAAAAATTATACCTGTCTGAGCTGAATCCTGTTTGTTTTCCTGTGTGGATTTTATTGTGCTATCCTATGTGGATTTTGTTTTGCTTTCCTGTGTGGAATATGTATGCTTTCTTGTGTGGACTGGGTTGTACTTGGGCTCAGAGGTAAGAGCGTATTGGAATTGATGACTTAGGTATATGTATGGGAATATACCTAAGAAGTGTCGGTTGTTACTTCGTGATTTTATCTTTTCTTGAGGTTTATCGTTTGTGTATTTTGGGAGACCTTCGGGGGTCTCGGGGTCCCTACTGAGTAGCTTATACTCACCCATGCACGGGCTATGCCCGCACTATGTTGTCTTGGTTACAGACGACAGACAGCGTTGATCGTGGTTGAGGCTTGCAGAGCAGGACGGTACCTGGAGGTGGACCATTGGGCGGGACATACTCGGAGCGGACGGTGGGACCCGAGGAGCAGTGGAGCTATCTGTACCCACCCTTCAGGTGGGATTTCTAGTGGACAGCTCGGCGTAGCGGCTTTACTCTTCTGTTGTTGTTTTCCCTTTCCAGTTGTACTTTACTTTCAGTTTGGGTTTGTATACTGGCCCACCTTCTTTTCCGCACATACTCTTGTACCAGCTTTTACTTAGTGTTTACTTCTACTGCTTGTTTACTCTGTGGTGTTTGTTTACTTTTCAAAGGCAATTCCTTCCCTTTTTACCGGGATTTACGCCTTGGTGCTAGTAGCCAGCCCCTGGCCTATGGAAGGCAGGCTTGGGGTAGTCACGGCACGAGCCCCGAGGACGGGTCGTGACAGATCAGGTTTTGGAGGGGGTGGTTGGAATGGAATTTGTGGTGGTTGGGTATTTCTGGGTGATAGTGGTAGATGAATACTTTTCCCTAGTTAGTTCCATTGTTGTTGAGGTTGGTTTGAATACCCCCTTTCTTATATTCTTGGTTTTATTTCCACCTAGGGTTGGATTGATAGTATGTTTTTTTTCTAAAAGGTTGGTTATAGGGGTGGCCAGGAAATATTTCCCAAATTTGCTCAGAAGTTTCTCTCAATTGGGGTCATTGGTCAAAGTAGTGGGTGTCAAAAGAACATATACCACAATGTATGGGAGGAGGAGATTTGAATTTCCCTTGGGAAAGAGAAATTTTTCGAAGAAGGGTAATTACCTCTTCGAACTTTGTGTCCACCTTCTTCTAAAATTTGATACTTTTCACCTCATGGATACCTCTAATGGGTACACTAGACCTTGAACCAAATTTTTTGAGTGTTCTATGACATGTTCTCAATCAGGGTACTTACAGAAATTCTAAATTTGGATTATTGTACCAATTGGTGTCTTATCCACTAGTGCACCACCTACAGTAGCATCGATCATATTTCGATCAATAGGGATTAATCCTTCATAAAAATAATGAATTAAAAGTTGATCACTTATTTGGTAGTGCGGGAAACATGAACATAACCTTATAAAGTGTTCATAATATTCATGTAATGTTTCCCCTTGTGATTTAATTATACCACAAATTTCATTCTTTATAGTTTTAGTTTGAGAGGTTGGGAAATATTTTTCAAGAAAAATACGTTTCATGTTCGCCCAGCCTCTAATTGGTTAATTAACATAGTAAAGCTAGTCTTTTTCAATTTATTCCAATGAAAATGGGAATGTTCTGAGCTTTACTTGTGCTTCATCCACATTATAAGGTTTTGAAGTAGAACACACAATATGAAATTATTTTATGTGATTAAGTGGAACTTCTCCATCGAGTCCATGATATCATGGCAATAAGTGAATTAGATCGGATTTTAGTTCAAAATTAGGTGACTTGCCTTGTATTTAATATAGGTGGGTTGGATATCAATATCAGGTGAGGTTAGTTATTTTAATGTCTGGTTATTTTCAACCATGTAATACTTGTTAATTTTATGTTCTAATTTGGTTCCAAGAGAAGAGGGATTTTTAAAATTCTCAAGTTGTGGTGTGTCCTCCTTCAAAGGGTTGTCTTGTGCATCTTGGGTTCGCTGACATAAGATCCTCTCTGATTAAGGTTCTAAAGGTGGTAAATCTCCTAGAGTAGAATGTATCGTGCAATAATCCTACACATTAATTAAATAAAAATACAAAAATATACGGAATGGTATATTATAAAACAAATAAATATTCACAAAAATTACAAAAAAATTACAAAAAACACACACTAAAAACCAAAGAACTGCCCAGAAATGGCACCAAATTTTGACCATGTTATCATAAAACGTCAAATTGATTATGATTTTAAGGTTTATTTATACTATATGTAAGACCCTAGGTCATCTCTCAAGGGGAGTTGATATGTTTAGAGTCCAAGTTTTAAAAAAAAAGTACTAAAAAGGGGGTGATTTTCAAAACAGCTTAAAGAAAATTACTTAACTTAAAGAGTTTAATAGTTGAAAAAACAAGAGTATTTTGAAAAATATGAGACAATGGGGTCATTTTTATTTAACTAAACACATTTTAAGTCCATTTTTATTATATATTAATTTAGTTTTGGAGTAATTATTCAATTGAAATTAATTGGAATCCCGATTAATTCCTAAGCCTTTATTTCATTGCTTGAAAAACCAAACCTTGACATAACAATCAAAATGTCATGTTCTAGAACTTATGCATGGAATAATAGATTATAATTCCAATTTAAGTATCAATAATTTGGTAAGGGAAAGGATTATTGTTTTTTCCAATCATAACAACACAATTCACACACTCAAACCTTCACACCGACCGGTTAGAAATTAAGAGCAAATCAATCACATGCAATAAAACAAGAATTCAAATAAGAAATAATTTAATATAAATGGAAAGAAATGTTATAAACCCGAAATAAATCCAAACTAGTGGCTAATATATGCTTCATAACTCCCTTTATATGTGTGTATCTCCCTCACAACGAACTCACATCGTTTAGCTCGACATCGGGAGGAGGAGGAAGCTCGGGTGAAACTGTTTCTTCATTTCAGTTGTCTCTATGAGGATAGGGATCTCTAGAACCTCCATGGGGATGAAAAAAATCCTATGGAAATTCAATTTGGCTTCACTTAACTCTCTTGGTCGAACTTGAAAATGAGTAGCCTAAGCTTCCATTTTATAGGCAAAGTGGAAGGTGGTTTTGGGAACACATATTGTGGAAAACCACTTGGACCATGGTTTTAGACCATTAGACAAACGAATCTCACTTTTGAAAAAAATAGAAACATATTTACCCGCATCTTGGATATATCCATAGAATTTTTTTAACCATTTGGACAACTAGATAATGATATATGGATAGATAACAGCCCAACACTGTTGACTTCATGTAGATTTGGTGTGATGGACAGGTCAGGTTGGTTGGGCCACCACATGGCCGAACAAGGCTTGGGTTTCTTCATATGAAATATACACCAATAAATTTTGGACCAGATCAAAAAATTGTATCCAATTTGGATGAGTGGTTAAGTATAAGTATGAATTTTAGTAAACTAGTGTGCTTGGATCTTGTACAGCTTGGCCCAATTTTCTGGGACTTCATCATGGGCCCTCCAAATCACCTCCACCTTCAATGAAATTATCAAAACAAGTAACATTACCCATTTTAACAGTGATAAATAAAAAATAATGGAATAAAACATGAAGATAATTTTGTTATTATTTTTATAATTTTCAATACAAAACTAGTTTAACACAGTGGTGTAAGGGTGAAAATGAAACATTGAATCGTTGTGTGATCAGGCGCATGGTTGGTCCATAGTTAGTAGTAACCATGAATCTAAACCATAAAACCCATATATTGCGGAGAATAATTTGATAAACCATGTAATGGAGGATGAATAGATATGTAAAAATTATAGAGAAATTTTAGAGGGTACTTTCATAGGCTATGCATGGTTTTCCAAACCATGTGCCTAGCCCGCAGGGTTCGTGCAGGGTTTGGCCAAACTGTGCAGCCAAACCATGCACCCCCATAAAAATGGGTGAAATACCAAATTTAGTCCTACCCTCTTTGAGAATTAAAACCTCTTACCTCCTCTCATTCTTCATAAAAGCCCTCATTTTGGAGCTCCCATATCCTCTCATCCTATGAATTTTGATAGCTTTGTCATTTGATATGGTAATCAAGTGTCATTGACGCATTAGACTAATATCATTAAGCTCCTTGATCATATTCCTTACATTCTTCATTTATCTCACCATATGTAATGTAAAAACTATACGAGCTAATATGACCTATTTTAGGGTATTTTACATTTATCTTTCATGGGGTATGAAAAAACAAATATTCTCTTCATTAAAAATGCATTCAAGTGGGTAACCTAGGTTTTCTCCATAGAGGAGAAGTCAAAAATCCTGTTTTTCACTTGAAATTAGATAAATAAGTGAGATTTTTTTTTAAATTATTTGTTTTTAAAAATAAACAAGAAATTGAAATGATGTTTGAACCCAAAGTTATGAAGAGAGTGATGGGGTCATGTTAGTATCACCTTTTTCAATGTCAGCATGGTCATAAAAATCATTCTTACTCTATTTCAATTTAATGATAAATGAAAGACTCCTTGGTCAAGTTATCAATCACCCTTTGTTGAATAATTAAATGGAAACCACTCATGTTTTCCTGAAAATTCATAAACCATTCAAAAAAAACTATGTAAATTCAAGATCAAAAATTTTTTATCCTTAAAAATCTAGAAACAATTCACTAGTTCTACACACATTCCAACTATTTCTAGACACTCACCACCTAACACAGTCTTCTCGGTCAAGAAAAACTACACTAGGTGGAGGGAGTTTAAAGATCTTTAAAAAATCTATAAATAATAAATGACATGAAAAACCAAAAAAAATATAATTAATATAATTATACACCACTAAAAATTGAAATCATTCAATGTAAAAAAGGATTTTTACATTAAAGCACAAGACTCTGACCTTATAAAAGGAAAAATCCACCTTCCCCAATCACTCAAAATATTTACCCCTCCATGTGAAGGGTAATATACTTTAATGGGGAATAAGTGATCATTATAAAACTAATAAAATAGAAAATATAAAATCCATGGAACTTTAATATTTAAATCCTCTAGAAAAAACCCTCTTTCTCCTCATTAAACACCTTTGAATGGAAGTTACCACTCATCTTTATAAGCTATAGGGGTAGAAAATTTCTCCTCCATATTCATTATTCCAAAATAATGACTTTATTTCAAAAATTAAATGGAATAATATTGGTAATTTTTATTCATAAAAGTTATTCCACTATATTTTTTCATGCTCCCATAAAATATCATCTCATTTTTACATGTTTAATAAAATTTATTCTCTAATTATTGAAGAAGTCTTTTCCTGCCAGAGGCGACTCCTTAACATTCTCTATATGGGTGCATTAAAAGGTAGCCTTAATTAGAGAATTTCTACATGAAATTTAATTTGATCATTATTATTTGAGTTCTATTTTATTTCAATCTTGAATAACCTAATTTTTAGGTCTTTATATCGATATATACCTCATTAATGGAGGTAAGGTCCATTATATCAGTCAAACAAATGTTTTACCTTGATTTATTTTATAGGCTAGTGGATTTGGAATTGGTTATTGGTAAATAAAAAAAATTGAATCCCAATAATATATTATTTATAAAAAAAATGAATCACTTCAATTGGATCAAAACTGTAAAATTTATGTTCATAATACATAAGTAAAATAAAGCTGTTAAATTTCCAGAATTAAACGCTTTTCAAAATTCCACCCAAAACTCACAAAAAATATAAAAAAGTTGAAAATGAGATCAAATTGATTAATTGGAAGGGATTAAATAATTCAAAGTTACATGAAAAATAATTAAAATATTATCTCTATCAGTATTCCTTTATTTATTCGATTTATCCTATTCTAGCTCGAGTTAGAGGCTGAAAACGGGTAAAGAGAGTGTTACCCATCTAAGGTAGGTGGTTTATAAATTTTCCCTTTAAGTATTAGTGTTTTATAGATTGTGATTTAGTGCCAAACTGTAGACTTTCCGAGTGTTGATCCTTAAATTAATATTCCCTTAAATTCGATATTTAAACCATGGTTTAAACATGTTATTACACCCATATACAAGATTAGAGGTTTTCAATCTCAACTTGAACCACCCTTGAGTTGGGTTAATTTTATTAATCACATTTACACCACCCATGGGTTTAGTTAAGCTCTAAATTTATTAATGGAAACCATATGTAAATGAAATTAATTTTTAAAAGTTCAGTCCCATATTTAGAACCTCGTCATTTATAAATTAAAGGAGTAATGAAATGGGATAGATGGGAGTTATGGAATGAAATGGAAAATACCTTGGCTTATTCATAACTATGTAATTGATTACTAAATTAGTATGGAAAATAATATGGATCTCTTTCTTATCACATGTATGTTAATTCAATAAATAATTGAATGTGATAAATTCAATTGACAAAAAATTATGGACAATAACATAGACCCTTGAATCATTATATTGATTACATTGATAATGGATGATATGGTATGGCACTGATGACCCACTTTAATATGATATATTTTATTCATTGAACTATTACCTTGGATATGGCTTCCTTATACTACCTCAAACATGCTCCTTGTGAACCACCCAAGTCTTTATCGAGTTCGCTATAGATGAGCTCCATGGAATCGAAGAGGACACTTTGTTCATTATACGTGGTACTTGGCACTCATAGGTATGATACATGATTATTTGGATTATTCTATACTTGTTGACCCTTGACACACCAGAATAGGTTGTAGCTGAGGCCCTACTCTATTATGTAGTCATTCATCATTTTATAGACTACTTATTACAGTATGTGCTTAGACTAGATCACATCACTTATTTAAACCTAGTTTCCCTAAATTCAATAATGGTCATGCCTAAATTTAGGGTAACTAGTTTAATAATTATAATTTTCCTATAATATTTATCAACCAATAGTCATGATTAAACAAAAATAAAGATATTTCAATTGGATAAAAAAACTACAACGATCTAGATCATGAATAAAAATAAATAAATCTAACAAAACCTTACCCCTTCCGCTACATAACCTTATAATAAGGTAGGATAAACCCCCTCATCCTAGTTATGAGAGAGTAAGAGGGGGTAATAAAGTAAAATAAAACATAAATAAAGGAGAAAATATGTTGAACAAGTGAGGATCCTACACAGCACAACTTCTCACTCCAAGCTTTGGTCTCCGGATCTCTTAGAAGCAGCAGATCAGCCCTCTATTTATAGACTCCAAAATGGATTTTTCAGTATTAAATGGTTTTATAATGGGTCAAAAGGTGATATTGGGTGGTCTTGGGGTTATAAAATAGGTATCCTCTCTTAATTGTATCAAATCTGGCCATTTTTTGGGTCATCCAAACATTTTACATGTGTGTAATGTTTTCACTGCTTGTAATTTTTTCAACACATGTAATGTTTTCACCATGTGTAATCTTTTTACAACCTAAATTGGTTTCAAAACCTAATTGGTTTTACATCCTGAAATTATTTCACAGACTAAAATGGTTTTGCATCCTGAAATCATCCATTATTGATAGAGTCCTCCTTTAAGTGTAAATCATGGTCGTTTTCACTCAATTTTATAATTTCCTATAAATTAATGAATCATATCAAATATGAATGATATAATTAAATAATCGGGAAAGAATTAATAATTTAAAATATAAAAGTATTGTGTTTTAATATCAAAAATCATGCATGAAAAGTATGTATCAGAATCCCACCACAATTGAAGTTAAACTTATCCTCAAGGATGGAATATCAACATACTGAAAAGGGCATTCACATTACCCTGATTAAAACTCAATATCAACAAAAGAATTTGATAAAATGGGAATTTAAATGTTCAAACATCACATAGTAAAATTCATCAGCACCTCATTTTTTAAAGAACAAATCAATCAAGTATTTTACTTTTTCTATTTGAAATAGATAATCCTTTTCAGTCATCTTTATTTATTTCTCAATTCATTATGAATATACATGCCATTTTCAATTTACATCTCTTTGAATTTTTTCACTCATCATTAGTGTATAATTTTATATAGAGTTCAGCACATTCCTTAAGAATATTTCAATTACCATAGGCTTTCAATAAATCATGTTTCTCTACTTCATAGAGACAAATTCGCAAATAATCTTGAGGGATTCACCATTTAGGATAAAATGAAATTAAGTCTTGGGGTAGGTGGGTGAATAATGTAATACAGGTAAATCTAAAAAAATAGGATTGTACCTAAATTAATTTTCTTGATAATCAAAAACAACTCAATGAAAGTCTCATATCCCCTCAATATCTCAAAGGAGGATCATAAAAAATGAAATGAAATAAATAAAACACCCTATTGTATTATTTATGTATTTTTTTCCATTTTTCATTGTTTTTATTTTGAAAATTGTATTTGGTAAAAATCTCACAACCACCACCTAACCCCAAATGATCTACCCTTGACACTATTTGTAATAGTTATAACAAGATCACTAGACAAGAAATGGTGATTTTTAAATTTCTCAAGACATGACCCATTTTTTCAATCATTTTTTAATTTTTTTTATAAGATGGTGTGCAATAAATACAATGGATATGCCTTCCAAAAATCCCAGGAATTTCCCCCCCACCCCACACTTATTTTTTACAAAATGTGTATCCCTTCCACCATTCACCATCTCCCCCACTCTTATTTTTTATAATCATGAAAAATATTTAGAGGAAGGAAGGAAAGTATAAAATGGTCTTGTAACATGGATATTCCCTAACAAGGTTTTTCATGGCTTATATGGGTTTTAAAATGGATTAAAGTATAGTGGGTCTCAGTATATGGGATAATAAATTAAATTGAATCAATAATATTAAATGTGGTTTTTGTGAAATCATAGATTCTATAAGATACAAATAAATTTCTAGAAGATAAAAAGCCTATGTTTTTAAAACAAACTATATAAAGAATGAGAAATATTGGGCTTAGAGGATGTCTCGACAATGAGAATGAAGGTTTGGTAAAACTACTCATGTAAATGAATACGAATAATTGAATCAATTAATTTAAATATCTAAAATTCAAAATATGGCCAAATCTTAAAAAAGTTTCATTGATAAAGATCAACTACTTTCGTTAAATCATAGTTTTCTAAATCGTAATCTGCATTCATTACCTACTAATTCTTTTCCCATTTTCCTCATTCAAATTTAATTAAAAATAAATTTAAAATCATGGCATGGAAATTTTTCTTGAAATTTTATATCTCTAAGTTCATTTGAGTAAAGTAAAAAAATCAAATGTAGGCATGAAATTAGAAATTAACAGCTCGAAACAATTAAATATGGGGAATACAGTTGAGAAATATAGAATCAAAACACGTACTCCTCCATCGAGTGATGATTCTATGTCAGCTGCACAGGTTCTGCTTGCTCCTAATTAACATCATGTTTGGATTTGATGATGTGTAATCTCTGGATTCACGATGTGAATGGTGTTCATGATGTGTGTTTTTTCTATAGCTTCATCTAGTGATTTCTGATGGTTGTTTCCTTATAGGATATTAGTGGTTCTATTAAATAATAATAAACTTGTGAAATCCTAGTCCATTTTAAGTGAATTTTAAAATATTTTGTGCTAGTTCATGTTCTCCTCTAAAAATAGAAAAATAAAAATACAAAAAACTCAAGTTGCATCCTGGAAGCTCTTTTGTTTTCTATTATTGGATTGACATTGCCTCCTTCAGCTTCATCCAATATGATGGATGATTGGAAATATTTTACCTGGTTGAGGTCCATAAATAGTCTTAGTTACAAACTTTCCACATAGGTCATACCCTATCCATCATCTCTAAACATCTTAATTATTCCTCTCAATAAAACTTGCTTGATTTCCATCGACCTAATCCTCCATTTATTCCTTAGTCCTGATGAACTAAATATAAGTTCATGTATCATTTATACCTATTTCCCCTTATCAAAATTTATGGATCCATTCACTTATATGGTGTAAACGGTGTGACCTTTCATATTTTATATCTTTTTCTTAGTAATTTTATTTTGTGTATCCTCTTTCACAATAGCAGCTACCTCGTGCACTTTTTAAACTTCAGTGATACCCTTATTTTTAGGTATTTTATCTTCTCCAAACTTATTTTCCTCTCTCACTCCACAGTTATTTATTGCCCAGTGGATATTGTAACTTCCTTGTTCATAGATAAATATTAGAAAAATTTATCATCTTGGGACATTGATTAGAGCACATTGAGTGGCTAAAAATGGTCTTTCTATAATGAGCAGTGTCTGCTCCTCTTCTATATCCAGTACTATGAATTCAACAGGAAAATAGAATTTTTCAACTTTGATTAGGATTTCATTGATGATACTTATAGGTTGTTTCACTATTGATTCATCCATTAGGATTCCCACTATGTTGGGCTTCAGTCCTTCCTGTTTCAAACTCTTAAAGATAGTGTATGACATGATATTGACACTCGCACCTAAGTCACATAATTTTTATCCAAATTTGTTATCTCTGATAAAGATGGTAATAGAAAAGTTACCTATATCACATTGCTTCTTAGTAATGTACCTTGATACCACCATCGAGCACTCACATGTGAGTGGGATGGTGCCAATTTCCTCCAGCTTTTTCTTATTGGTCATCATCTCTTTCATATATTTTATATAGGTCAGCATGTTCATGAGAGCCTCTTAAGAAAAATATTAATATGAAATTTTTTAAATTGTTTGATAAACTTACCTTTTTATATGTTGATCTTTATTTGTGCCATTAATTTTATAAAATTCATTCTCGAATTTAATTGTGGGGCTTCTTCCTTTTTATATTCTTCTTCATCTCATTCCTTATTCTTGTCAAGTTATCCTTGATTTTATTTTTGTGATATGATTGGTTTGGTATGATCCCAAGTCACTTTTCCACTTCTTAAATCTATGACTTCAAATATTCACATGGGTGAATTTTAGGGAATCCATGAAATGATCTTCTTGGTCCATCTCTAAGTTTCTTAGTGATTTTTATTACATGGAATTTGAGGTTTTGTAGTGCCTCCCTTTTTCCTCTTTATAAATACTTAAACTCATTCATTCACACAATATGATCTTTTCAAAAATCCTTAATTTATTTGATAACATCCATAATGGAGGATATGAATTTATCCAAGGTATCCTCTCTCATGTGAACCTAATTTGTGAGTAAAGGTCCTTTGGGTTCTTGGAATCCAAGTGACCTCTGTTGATATCCTTGCACTTTTGGTTGTTGTTGTTAGTACCCCTAAAAATTATTACCACAATTATAATCATCATAATTTTCACCCTTCGTAAATGTACCTTGGGGTTATTGTTGTTGAGCCATCATTTTATCCATTTTTCTCATTGTGGTTTCCATTTTTTCCATCATCCAACTATTATTTTTGATCATGTGAATTCCTATTTGATGTGTTCCTTCACATTTCCACAATAAACTATTGCTTTATATTTTATCCAAAAATATTTAACTCTCTTAGGGAAAGTTTCTCATCAGTGATCCTCCAACAAGAGCATCCAGAATCAACCTTTTTCCCTATGAAAAACCCTTATAAAATTTTTGTATTATTATTCATAACTCTATATTATGATGGGGAATTAACGAGTAATATCTTTTTAAAGTTATCATGTAGAGTGGTGTAATCCTTCCTCAAATTGAAAAAAGTTTAGAATGTTTACCTATATGTCCATCAGCTTAGAAGGAGGGAAGAATCATGGGATAAATTTCCTGTCCAGCTCATCCCATGTAGTGATGGAATGTGTATAAAGGCTTTGGATCTAATCCTAAGCTCGCTCATGTAATTAAAATTAGAAAATAAGGAGTCTTACCACATCACTTGAAACATTTTGGAATTGGAATGTGTCACAAATATCAAATAAGCATCCCATATGTGCATTAAGATATTTATGAGGTATTCTGGTGAATTCCATGTTGTTTGAGATCATTTGAATAATATAAGGTTTAATATCAAAGTGTTTTTCAGTAATGGGGGGGGAGATGCTTGGTTGAAATCTGGTATTCGATGTCAGATCATAGTCTATGAGCATTCGTAGCCTCAGATCTCTTTTTAGAATCCCTCTAGAAGCTATATGTTTCTTTTCTCTCTCCATGGTTGTAGTGACTTTTCTCTTTGGGCTTGACTCAAAATTGGAATTGAGATTGATGTGATCTTTTCCTTGTTCTAGAGTATTGTATGTGTGTATAAAATGATTTTAAACCCTAAAATTTTAATAAAAAAATATCCCACATAAAATAAAGGAAATATAATGAAATAAAAAAATAAAAACCTATAAAACTAATTTGAAATCATCCTCATAAATGACACTAGTTTTGACAGACCCTAAGGGCATCATTATTTCCCTATGGGTATAATCAAAATAAAAAATTTATAAAACCTAGACTATTGTAATTAATTAATTAAAATTTATCATGTAGTAGGTTGAGGAAGAACCCACAAAGATGGTAAAATTAGTTTAATCAGGTTTTTAAAAGAATTTCTTTAATTAAAATTAAGAAAGAGGTGAATAATATATAGATTTCATTGATTTAAATGAATATGAATGAACATAAAGAAAATTGATTGTTTGGAATAATTATATTTTGAAAGTGTGCTAGGTTTTTGTTGTTATAGGGTTTAAGTGAAATTGAATTTTATCAATTACATTTATTAATCCATGTTTGGCATCAGATTCAAGAGGGGGTGTATCCAATGGTCATGGTATCCTCTCTTAAACTTGGAAATCCCCCTTTCCACATGTTCATGTAATTAGAGATTTATCGAATCGATTTTGTCTCGATACCATATTTAAACCTAGTTTCCCAGAATGTGGTAATGGTCATTAATCAATTCAGGGTAACCAGTTCTGAAATTATAATGTTACTTTATGATTTATTAACCAATGGTCATGATTAATAAAATAAATAAATAGGAATTGGATAAAAAAATTCAGCAATCCAGAACATGAATAAAAAAAATAAATCCAATGGCACCTTCCCCCTTATTCTACATAACCCTAGAAAAATGTGAAATTTCCCCCCTCATCCTAGTGATGAGTGAGTAAGAGGGAAGGAATAATTTAAAATAAAACATAAATAATATAGTATAGATGTTGAACTAGTAAGGACCCTGCACATCACAACTTATTGCTCCAAGCTTTCTTCTCTGGATCTCTCAGAAGAATTAGCTTGTCCCTCTATTTATAGGCTTCCAAAGCACCAATGAAACATTAAATAGAATCAACATGGGTAAAAAAGTGATCATGAGTGGTCCTAGGGTCATAAAATAGGTATCCCCCCTTAATTTCATTGAATCTATACATTTTTGGTCATTCAGACATTTTAACCATGTGTAATGTTTTCACCATGTGTAATTTTTTCACATCCTAAATAGGTTTCATAGCCTGAAATGGTTTCACATCCATAAATTATTTCACTACTTGAAATGGTTTCACTACTTGAAATTATCCTTCATTGTGGGAGGTACCCTTTAAGTGTAAATCATGGTCGTTTTCACTTATTCTGATCATTTCCCATAAATTAATGCATCCTTCAAAATATTAATGATATCATTAATAATATGGAAAGAATTAATAATTTAAAGCATACAAGTATTGTATTTTAATATCAAAATTCATGCACAAAATGTACATATTAGTGATGCCCATGATATGTGGAATTTACTATTGTTGATATGGATTCACTTTTACCCTTGGATCGGTATAGAAATAAGGTATTAGACTCATGAATTATTTTGGGAACATAGATATTCACATGTCATGCATATTCCTTGCTTTGTAGATTTCATTTATTGACTGCCTGATTATGTTCTATGTTTATTTTCATACCATTTTTAAGATAGATATTCAACATGCTTACTTATATACCATTTTTTATGATTATTTTCATATTTACTAGTATTATTTCTTTGTGATAGCTTGCCTTATTGTAGTTATGATATAAGATTGGTTATTAAATTTTCTACATCAACCTAAAGGGTGTTTTCCTATATAGATTGACGATGGTACCTTAATTAACTAATTATGACGTGTTTGATCTGTGGTCCAATAGTTTCAATGGCTGAAACATGTATGGTTGTGATTAAATATGTTCCAATAACAATTTATAAAGTGTAGGGATATTTATAAATTGGTAAGGGTAAACCATATAATCAAATAATCATATATGAACTCATTGAATTATGATGATAAAGGTAAAAACATGGTTTTAGTTACATGTCATTTTAACTACAACTTATAAAGAAGAAAATTTTATAAATTGGGAATGGTGATTCATATATTTGAACCAATATATAGGTTGGTTTCAGTTACATGACATGTCAATTGAAATTTATAAAGTGTATTACTTTAAAAATTGGGAATGGGAATGCATATAACTAGACCATGATGAGTATATATATAAAAATATACATATAAATTGCTGATTCATTGGAAATTAAATGATATTTTTTCCATTAAATGGGGATTCCAATTGAAACTTAATGGTTTTTTCCTCTATAACTTGCAATTGATGCTCTATATATTGGAACCCCTCACACAAAGTATAGAAATTTCCTTTGACTCGAACTTAGTACTGGGAAGTAGGGGTTGTCTCTTGAGACCCTTATGATCTTATATACCGCCTATAATTGGTCATAGGAGAAGGTAGATGGGTTTGACTCTTATATAGGATGGTTTTTAATTGTCCTGTTCTTGTTTCTATGATTTAAATCAATATTAAATCTATTCTGAGGTGTGTTCTTGAAATTTTTAGAGCTATACCACCATGATTTACTCAAGTTGTACACTAGGATGGTGGCAATGACCATGATTTGGAGGTGGTGGGACCTGATCCACAAATATTACCTACATTGGTTTCACTTCTAATACCTCCTGTTATACCTGACTAGGGTACTGATGATCAGTTTTGAGAGGGATTCTTGTAGATCATGCAGAATATATAGGGAGCCCCATTACCTGCCCTTATTATGGTATAGTTGATGTGATACTTTCATTAGCATCATCCACCAACATTTTTGTGTGGTGGAAGTCCATAGGCTACTGAGTCGTGGATGGAGGATATGATATCTATTTTCGAACATCTAGAGATGCCTCCTGAGAGGAGGTTCAAGCTCGTAGCTTACATGATACGTGATTCATCCAAGATATTGTGGGACGTTTTGACCCATTATGATCAACATGTGGATTTCTATGGAGTGATTTATAGATATCCTTATACAATTATTAATTTTATAGGATATTTATTAAAGATAGTTCTAGATATTTTATACACATAGAGTAGGTCGCTTTTTTAGTTATATACTACTCAACTCATTTCATGGAGCTCTGGTGTTCCACATTGATCATTCTAGGTGATGATTTTTCTAGGGTTTAGAAATTTGAGGATGATCTCAGGCATGGAATTTGATCACACGTGAACATGGTTTGTTTGACTACCATAAATAAATTAGTGAACACAGCTCAGATTACTGATCGTAACTAGAGTGGGGATGTGGGTGTGAACCAGATAATATTACCTCCTAGACCCAGAAATATTTCATCCAATGATAGGAAGTGTTTCTTGGATTTTCTTTCAGGAGGTATTAATAGTCTGAGGTGCTCCCAGGAAGCCATGTCGTCTATCATCAGTGTGGTAAGAAGGGTCATTTGAAGACTCGGTGTAATAGATCTCCAATTTCTTGTAGATAATATGGTAGGATGGTCCATCTAGAGAGGTTTTTTCATAATTTTACATCCATTACTAGAGTAATAGGATCCTCTCAAGATCTTCCTTTAGAAGATGGATCAAAATCTCCACGTCGTCTAGGGATAAAGATCACTATTAGTAGTGTGGGCTTAGGATGGGGTTGTGGTTGAGGGAGATAGACACCAAATTTATAGCACCATTAGATCAAGCCTACCCAGTGAAACTTGGATCCATCTTAGGGTTGTGAATCATACCAGATATATGTATTGAAATTGACCCCTGGGGATCATAGTTATGATTCATTTTTATTTATAGGCATGATCTTAGTATCCTCTACTCTAGTTTATTCTTTATTTGATACAGGAGATTTCCACTCCTTTATATTTATTTCTATTGTGGAATGACTTGGTATCAATATTCAGTATTTATATGGAGTAATGACACTCGATACCCCATTTAGAATTTGATCAGAGGGTGTAAACTAGTGAAAGGAGTTCCCCCTTGAGGTAGGTGGGTATTGTTTCTTATGGTACTTTGTCCTTGAGTTTAAAGGTTTTAATGTCATTCTCAGGATAGACTAGTTGGTTTCTTATCATGATTTTATTGATTTATATCATCAGAGGGTGTTCTTTACATCACGAAGGGTGATAGTTATATTCACAAGGGTGAATGGGATGCCCAGGAATGTCAAGCTGGACCCAAGCATCATGGGATGGGAAGGGTGAAAACCCAGATTCATAGACTTTATATAGATGATCAGGGAACATTTCAAGCCAGTTCCCATCTTGTAGTAGATCATTTCAGGGATTTCATATCTGAAAAATTTTCTAGACTACCACATGAGAGAGAGGTAGAGTTTACTATTGAAATAGGTATATGAGAAACACTAATATCTATTCCTCCTTATTAGAAGGATACTACAGAGTTTTCGGATCTCAAGGGAGGAAAAGAGGACTCGGAAACTAGGGGTTTTATAAGGATTAATGATTTCCCCTAGAGTTCAATAGTCTTTTTTTCCAAGAATGAAGATAGTAACCTCATTATTTTCATAGATTACCATCAGTTGAACTAGTTTATGGTTAAGAACTATTATCCACTTCAATGTATAAATGAACTCTTCGACTAGATCTGAGGAACAAGGGTTTTCTCCAAGATAGTTTTGAGGTTAGGTTACCATCTGGTGCATGTTATACCATTGAATAAACCACATAAAATTTTCCTTATTAGATATGGTTTTCATGAGTATTTAGCCATTCCATTTTGTTTTACCAACATGCTAGCAGTATTCCTAGATTTGATGAATAGGGTTTTCCACCCGTATCTGGATTAATTTTTGGTAGTGTTCATAGAATACATCTTGGTGTGCTCACATACTCAACATGAACATTCCCAATATCTTGATATTGTTTTGAGCACACTGAGAGAGAACCATTTGTATACTAAAATCACCAAATTCCACTTTTAGATCAACATGGTCTACTTATTGGGTCATATCATCTCATATACAAGAGTATTTATTAACCCAAGTAATTTTAGATCTATTGTTTCCTGGGAAAAACTAAGAATGTATTTTATATATAGAGTTTCTTAGAATTAGAGGGCTATTATAGGTGCTTCATTCAGGGTTTCTCATGACTAGAATCACCTCTTATGGTCTTGATTAAAAAGGGAATGAAATATATGTGGTCTGAAGAAGGTGAAATATCCTTTTAGATATGAAAGAGATATTGAATTTAGCTTCGATATTGATTTTACCCCATCCTGTAAGAGGGTATATAGTTTATTGTGATGCCTAAGGAATCGATTTGGGAGTTGTTCTAGTGTAGGGGGTCATCTCATAACATATGGGTCTCCCCTGTTGAGGCCTCATGAGAATAACTACCTAAAACGTGATCTCAAGCTAGTATTTATGGTTTAGGTATTGCATTCTTAAAGGAACTATTTCCTGGGAGAACATTTTTCAATGTCCAAAAACCACAAAAGTATCAATTATATATTTACATAGTGTGACTCAAATATCAAGAAATGAAGATGGGTTGAATAAATAAAATCATTTAACTTTTATCATGCATATATTCATGGTAAATTCAATGTTGTTACTAATGATCTGAGCTGGAAGATTGAGACACTGGTAGTTCAGAATGATAGTAGTAAATTGAAGTTGGTGGACCTATTTTATGAGATGAAATTAGAGGCCTGTGAGTGTCACAGGAAGTCTATTCTTACATATTTATCCATGAACTCATCACTTCTGGATAGATTGAAGATGAGTTGGTTTTATGATCCTAAGGGTCTGGTCCTACGAGAAAGTGCTTCATGGATGGATCCACCACCCGGGTGGATCGTTGATGACGATGAAGTATTAAACATTTATGGAAGCATCTGGGTTCCTACAGACATTCGAGAGAATTTTATATGAGAGTCTCATGATTCTTCTTGGGAGGTATGTCCTAGAATTATGAATATGTACCATGACTTATGCTTCCAATACTTATGTCTTAGTATGGATAGGGTGATAGATGGTTTCGTTACTCGATGCTCCACCTCTTAGTAGGTTAATGTGGAACAACAGTGCCCAATAGGTCTTTTATAGTTATTTCCCATTCCTAAGTGAAAATATTATCACATAACTATGAATTTTGTGATGGTATTTCCTAGGTCACCTTGATGTTGTGATGTTGTATGGGTGATCATAGGAATATTTTAAAAGGTTCCTCACTTCTTACCTATAAGAGAGACATTTTTATTAGATGGGATAAGAAGTTAATATTTTAGAGAGATCATATTAATTTATGTAGTTCCATGTACTATCATATTGGATAGAGAAGCTCATTTTAGGTCATGGTTGTGGAAGGGGTTGTAAAGGGGACTAGGTTAGCATTTACTGTTGAGTACATCCTATCACCCATAGATCGATGGTCAATACGAGTATACAGTACAGGTGTTAGAGGACATGATCTAGGAATAAATCCTATATTTTGGGGGTTCATGGTAGAAACACCTACCACTCACCAAGTTTGTTTATAAAAATATCTTACAATAAACTATAAAGATAACTATTTACATTGCTTTATATAGTAGTCTATTCCACTCACCCTTATACTAGTTATAAGAAGGAGAGGCAGTGCTACGGGGACCTCATATCATTTAGGATACTTCAAAGAAGGTACAAATTATTAGGAATCATATGGATACAACTTGGTCTAGGTAGATGTCTTATACCGATCATCACCACTGACAACTAGACTTCCAGGTAGATGATTGGGTTTTCTTGTGTGTTTTACCTAGACTAGGGAATAAATGGATTTAGAAACAAGGGAAGATGTCACATTATTATGTCAGAACTGTCAAGATTTTAGAGAGAGTAATGATAGAATCCAATCGGTTTTAGTTACCTAATAGGTACCATTCCATGCATGATGTCTTCTATATATCTCAGCTTCATCATTATTATTCAAACTGGTATCAATTTCTTTAGCCTGATGAGGTTGAGTTAGAGGTATATTCATCCTTTGAGAAGCATCCTATATTTATTGTTGATTAGAGAACCAAGGCTATCCTAGGTAGGTCAATTCCACTATTTCGAGTGCTATGGAAGCACACCAGTGTACATTATAAGTCTTGAGAGTTAGTAATCACATAAATTCTTAGTGGATATAGTTATTCTTAGAATATATCATACCACCCTCAGAAGGGAAACTCGGGGATGAGTTGTTTTATGGAGGGGAGGTTATTACATTTTGACTTTTTTTATGAGGTAAAAAACCTTTAATTTTCAGTTTAAACATTTATTTTCAAGCTAATGGAGGTTCTTAAGGGCTTGATCAAGATTTTAGTGGAATATAGGGCTTGTTTAGAGCTCAGATCTCTTGTTTTTAGAGACACAACATGAGGCACATGAATTCACGCATGGTTATTAGTAACTGTGTGCCTCAAACATGAAACTCATATATAGAGGTGCACAGTTTTATAAACCTTGTGAGGGAGGATTCACAACCATGAGAAAATATATATAGTAATTTTAGTGGGGACCCACAAGGGTTTCACATGGTTTGGAAAACCATGTGCCTAGTACACACACTTAGTGCCACATAGGCACTAAGCCCACATAGTTGGCACATGGTTTAGACAAATCATGAGGCTAAACCATGTACCCCTTTAAAAATGGGTGAAATGTTGATTTTCTCTTTCCCTATTTAAGAATGAAACCCTCTTTTCTCCTCCCATTTTGCACAATATCCCACACATTGGATCTTCCATCTCCTCACCTCCTAGGAATTTTGATTTCTCCTTCATTTGAGCTCAGAATCAAGTGTCATTGGTTAGATTGGATTCACACTGGTAATCTCCTTGATCGTCTTAATTACATTCTTTTTTTATCTATCTATATGGAAAACTAAATCTATATGAGCTAATATAACATATCTTCATTGAATTACTCTACCTCTATTTATTTTATTTCTCCTATTCTAGCCCAAGTCAAAGGCTGAAATAGGGTGAGGAAAGTACTACCTGTCTAAGTTATGTGGCCAATACCTTTTACCTTTAAGTATTAGTGTTTTATAGCTTGATTCATAGTGTCACATGTCAGAATTTATGATAATTTATTTTTAAATTAGTATACCCATTAATTATATATTCAAACCATGATTTAAACATGTCATTACACCCATATTCAAGGTTAGAGGTTTCAACCTCATCCAGAACCACTATTGAGGAGGGATCATTTTATTAATCACGTTTATACCACTAGGGGGGTGAGTTAAGATCGCTATTTATTAATGGGATTTGTATATAACCATAAGATCCAAGATCTGGGTGAAATTGTTCCTAAAAATTATTAATAAAAAATTAAATTAAAAGGTCGAGAATTACAAGAGGTTTTATAAAAACAGGAGTAGATCACTCCCCAAATATCTAAATCCACAATTAGTGCACAATAATTAGGAGCTCTGAAATACCACATCATGCTCATTTCCATGGACACTCTATTTAACAAGTCATTTGAAACTTGATTCAGTTCCCTGTAGAAATGTGTAAAAATTTAGTTCAGATGCGCAGCATAATTAATAAATTCAATCCAATAAGGAAGTATCCTCTATGGAAAATTCATTTTTATCACTTTGAGGGCTTTAACAGTAAGTTCAAAGTCAGATTAAATCTCAAGGTGATTCCAATTATAGTGAAAACAAATTCTTTATTGAATATATCATGGCCTATAACTCATCTTTGTAAGTAATTCCACTTCTAATATAGTGATGAAAGCAACCTTTAGAAACGTCATGGTGAGTATGTAAGACACCTCCAAAAACCAAGGGTCTCCGAATGCTAGAGGTTGTACTATCAGTATTAACCTTCATCCATGATGAGATCGAAGGGAACCAATGGACATATTTAATTACTAGAGGTTTCATGGGACTTCCCAAAACACCCAACATTCTTAGGATGTTGAAATAATTTATCCTATTATCCATGGTTACCATATGAATTTTTGAAGTAGTGTGGGATTCCCTGTGTATGGAAAGGATTCCTGCTTGTATATAGGGATATTTCTTGTCAAATAGAATTATATTTATTGCATTATAGATAGATGTAATCACATATGTTGTTACTTCTAATATAAGATTTTGGAGTTATTCACTTTGTATAGCCTTTCTAAGGAACACCATTAAATCCCCCAATTGGTCTGTTATATATATACTGGTATTAAACGGGTTACCTGTATATCTCCATAGCTCCTAGGAAAAACCACAACCCATAAATAGGTGTTTTATGGTCTCCTAATCTCTCAGTCATAGCTGACATGTTGAAACTATGTATTGACCATCATTCATTATTTGATCATGGGTAGGTAATCTATTTTTCTATATCCTACAAAGTAGAAGAAATCATAAAGGTTTTATAATAGGTACCTTGAATTCCAAAATCCATGATGGTGGAATAGTGGATCCATCAAATTCTATCATGTAATATTCTTTGGAATTAAAATTTCCATTTATGTTGGGTCTCCAAATCATAGTATCATCATCCATGAAATTGTATCTCTAAAATTCCATACCATATTAAGAGGGAACAATGTAATAAAGGTAGTTTCAAGGTGTAAGGAGTTTTAAATTGTCATATAAATAATGTTTGGAGGTACATTGATGGTATCTTTAGTAGGTCTATCCTTCCAGGTGTTGTCCCAACAATTGTGGTTGTAATTACTATTGACCAACCATTTAGAATTACGCATGATATCCTTAAAGAAGTGCTTGATAAAAGGCCAGATAGAAGATACAAGTTAATGATTGTTCCCATTCAATCACCTCATTTTAAATATATTATATTTTAAATCAATGTAAGGCTCATTATAATTCAATAGATTCCATGTAATTTTTTTAATATTACCATCATTAAAGATTTTGAGATCCTTGGTTCCAAGACCCCCCCCCCCCCATCTCAATGGGTTCACTAAAATCTTTCTAACAAATATTTATGATTTTACTTTCATATATTGACCCGGTCTATATGAATTTTTTGATCAAGCATTGAAGATCACTAATGAGTCTTCTAAGACACCTATAAAGAAAGAAGAATTAAAAAATAGATGTAATCTTAGAGTTGACTATGAAAACACTTCTATCCAATGGCCCGAAGGCCTTCAAATTTTATTATTATAAGCTAAAACACCTTTTAAGCGATGAAGGGGGAAACCCGAACAGAGTTCAAGACATAATATATTACATTACCCGAAGGTCGGGAGAGATAAAACATACTGACAACATGGATCTACCCCTCCCCAACATGTGAAAATGATAAATTTATCCACTGATGTATGTATAAATAGAAAACAAGTTTCATGTGTCAAGCATAGGCCCGATCCGATGGCTGACGCCATACCATCTCAAACATCAAAATCCATACAGCTCTGCAAAAAAAGATGACAAGCTCTGAAACCTCCTTTGGAGCCTGTTCCATGTGGTCGAGTCTAGTAGAATCTCCATTCCAATAGGCCAGACAACTCACCAAACCAACCAAAACACAAAATCACCAAGTCAACAAAATCATCAAAGCAACCAAATACCACCAAATCACCAAATCACCACATCAACCAGCTCAATCTTTAACACTTCCAAACCTTTACAACAAACCTTCATAGCAACTAGATCCTTCACTATCTGCACCACAAGACCCGACGCCAACCTCATACCTGCACGCAAAGACCATAGCAAACCATCCAAGGAACCCCTACAGGAACACGATGAAGTCGAGGGAACTCCACCCTGTTGTCGCGAAGTGGGAACACGACCCCGGTGTTGAAGAATACCAGATCTCAACACCTCAATAAAGAAGAATAGAAGGAAGCCGGGTCATGACCCCATGCCATATATAAAGAACAGGAAGAGATCACAACCCCACGCAATGGAAGAAGTTCAGGTCACTGCCCTGATGTCGCACTAGAAACAACCCCACGCCACCTGGATCGCAACCCGAAAGCCACACTAGAGTGTTCCCCCAACACCATGGAAACCAGATCTCTCCCCAAAACATGGGATCGAAACCCATTCTCTTCCATATTCACGACCTCGATGCCGCACCGGATCTCAACCCCGACGCACCAGATCCAGAGCCCTCATCGCAGAAAAGTATGGAAATCCTTATAGAGATAAGGGTGGAAAATATTATAGAGTTAAGGGTGGTATTAACTAACCTAATAAAAGAATTTGAAAATCCATATCTCTCAATGATAGGAAAAAAAGATCCATTTCAGTGTATCAAAAGATTATATCAATTTTTAGTGAAAATTTCCCTTCCTTCATTTTATTTTTCATTAGGTAAACACTTTTTAATTTAGTGAATAATTAGTTCTAAATACTTATTCCAGGAACAAACCCAAACTAATTTTTGGTAACTTAATCTTTAATTATTCCCCAATCCTGGTCTTAATGATCTTACTGATGATTTTTGAGATAGTTTTACCAAGTCAAATGAGCCTCAAATATTTAGTTTCAATTGAATTATATTTCTTAGGGATTAGGGGAATGAAATGTGAGTTTATTAATTAAGGAATGGATGCATTATTGGAGAATTACTTGATAAAATTTGTCATATAATCTAGAAAAATATCCTAATGGAACATGAAAATTCTGTTGATAAATCTATCCGGGCCAGTATCACTTTCCATGTTAAGAAATAAAAGTGTTTCTTTAACTTTATATTTGTAAGGATACATGATGAGAGTTTTATTTTGGTGATCTTAAATTCATGGGGATACATTATCAACCATTTTTTGTGTTTTTTATATCCCATCATCATAATACAAACCATTTTAATAGTTCACCACTGCACTTGATATTTTATTTTTAGATGTATGGAGACATCCATTTATGTTCATGGAATTATTCCATTCTCTTAACCTCTTCTCCTTATGCATACTATAAAAGAACTTCGAGTTATTATCCCCATAATTCTTCCATTTAACATTTAATTTGTTTTTTTTCAACCATTATTTGATATTTAATATGTCATTAATCCTATAGAGAGCCTTCAATTTCTCTCTAGAGGGGGTATTGTGGTGTTGATTCCTAATTTTCAGCATGAAATATTTTCTTCATTATCCTTGCTTTCAAGATCAAGCTTAGAGATGGATTTTCTACTCCATTACCTTATAATATTTTTTCATACTTTAATTTTTTTGTAAGGACCTCAAGTAAGCTTCCAAGGGACTCCATCCTCCAAGATTACAAAATAATTTCCCTGCAACCCAGAGTAACAAGCCACTCATTGTTGAATCTAAAAGGTAGAGGAACTAACCTTGTAATCAAAGTTGATAGTTCAACTATGATGGGGTTATGATATGAGTGTTGTTTGGGGTGGTTGTGACCTAATACCCCAATAGTAGTGCTTACATCATCCATTTGGGAAAATCATCAATCAAGATTACTTGTTTGTCTTCAATTCAAGGTGTACCTATTCCATGTGAATTCAGATCCAATAATTGGAACATCAGAAATACCACACTAATCAATTAAAGGAGTAATAAAATGTGACAAATGGGAGCTTTGGAATGAAATGGAAAATTCATTATAGCATATCCTCTAGGCTTTGTGCCTCAACCTTAACAAAATAGGTTGTGGCACCCAACTTCTCCTTCGGAACACTACCAAACACCTCGAGATATACTTGGAAACCTTTTTCACCATAATTACTTCAAATTAATTGGTCGTAAGGTCTGAACAATTATGGTTTAATTATTGTACATACATGTACTTTGTACACCTGAAGAAAAATTTAAAATTTTATTAGATGGTGTTTTATAAAGTCCACTAGACAAAGTTTAATGAAGTCCATCAAATAATTTTTTACAAAGACTACTAGAAAAAATTTATCCTATAGAAGAAAAAATTATTTTTGGATTATCTTTTATAAAGACTATTGGATGAACAACCTCATACATCTCACTTGAAGAACATTTTTCATTCTACCAGATAGAATCTACGAGCATTGTAATGATGATTTATCAAAATGATCATCAGAAAAAGATTTTGTGTTGAACCTTTTAAGTAGGGGAGAATTTTTTTCTATGTCATTGAAACCACCTCTAAGATATGAAAAAATAATAGCATTTGGAGTGAGATTATAAATAAATTTTCATTCAAGGGTGGTGGAATATTTTATATCTTCATCGATTTAATTTTTCTATGAATTATAGTAACATCTTGTTACTTAAGAGAGCTTAAATTGTAACTATTAGAGAATATTTCTCTTAATAAATCCATTGTGATGATTATTGAAAATTCCTTAATAAATTTTGATTTTGTAATTACTTTTACTAATCCAATTTGATTGATGGATTCAGAGGTTTAGGAAGATAAAGTTTTACTGATCTTCTGATCGAGGGTTCACAAGGCTAGGGAAACAGAGATTTCCCTAATCTTTGTATAGAGGGATTTTTTTGTGTAAAAAAGACAGGCCTTTATAGTTAGGTAAAAGACGTAGATAAATAAACTCAAGGTTATTTACTTCCTTAACACTTAAGTTTAAATTTTTTATATTCTTATAAAAGTTTCTATAAGTTTTTATTACATACTTTATATAGTTTTACTGTACTTATTTTTATATGTTCCTATTTTTATTTTCATGCATAAGAAAATTTTCATATTATTTATTCAAAACTTTTCTAAATTTGATTATAAATTGAATCATTACAAATATTTCTATGATATAATTTCTTAAGTGGTGAAGGAAAATTCTAATTTTTATTTTATAAACTACAATTCACCCCCCCCCCCAATAGTAAAACACGTACTCTTTAGATCCTAAATTTCGTATCAGAGTAGGTTTCTACTTGTTATAAACTCTTACAATAACATGTTTTTATAAAAGAGTATATTTGTTTTTAAGATGGAAAGTTTATCCATTGGGACACTTTAGAGCTTAATCCCAAGAAGACCACCTATATTTGATGGTTTTTATTATGAGTACTAGAGAGATTTCATAAATACCTTGATTATAAATACCGGAGTAGAAAATTTTATTATGTTGAAAGTATATTATAAAATTCTGAAGAAAGAAGTTTATAATTTTAAAAGAGAATAAAATTTAGAATATCAGCTTAACTATCAATTTAGAAATAATATTTTATGTTCTATGATAATAAATATCTATAATTAGATTTATTTCTATAGAACTATAAATAATATTTGGAATAAACACAATTTGGAACTGCTAATGTGGTTGAAAAAATAAGAGTTGTGTTAAGATAAGATTATAGAGATTTTGAATTTATACCTGTAGAATCATTTACACAAATTAATCAATGTTTTATGAAAATTATAAATATTATACAATATTTTGGAGATAAATACTTTATATAAGAAAAATTGGTTGAGAAAATTATTGAAATTATGATGAATGAATAAGAATATAAAATAATGCATCTTAATGGTACTAAGCACCTTAATAATCTTACATGGGACGATTTAATTGGAACTCTCATGTAGCATATGGATAGATTGAAAAGGGATGTTTAGAAATAGAAAAATAAAAATGGTGTAGTTTTTATATCTATATCTATAGAAGCTAAGAGAGAAATATCATCTGAAAAAGTTACTAAATATTCTAAGAAGAAGAAATTGAAAGTTGAGATAAAAATTAGTTATTTATAATAGAGTGAGAATGAAATTTCATAGCTTGTTAATATAATTAATAAGATAATTAGAAAGAAATATTTTTAAGTAAGTACATGAAAAAATTGAAGGACATAAGTGATATGAAAGATGTTTCTAAGATGATTTATTATGAATATAAGAAACCAGGCCACATAAAGCTATATTTTCCTAGACTAAAGAAGATGGATAAGAAAGATATAAATTCTAAAAAGTTATAAAAGTATAAAGGGAAGAAAATTATAAAAGTTTTAGACACTTGGAGTGCAAGTGGTGAAAACAGCTCTTCAGAAAACTCTTCATATGATAGTACTGATAGTCAAAAGATCATGGGATTATATACTAGAATTATAAAGACTAATCAATGATTTATGGATAAGGTATCTATTAAATCCTTAACTAATTTAACTTTAGATGATAATTATCCAGATTCTGATGACTAAAATAGTTCAACATCCTTAGAAGAAGAAACAATATACTTCATCTGATGAAGATGATACTTTACCAAGTTCTGAGGAAATATCTAGATATTCCACTTTTCTTGAAAAACAAAATAACAATGTTTAAAAAATATATGAAAATTATAAGTTAGAATATTCCAAATAAAATTCTATAATTTCAAAAAATTCCATAAAAATTTTAAATATTACTAAATAATTAGATAAGAAATATAGTTCTACCTCATCTATTTATAGTAAAAATTTATTTGAAAAACTAAACTCTAAAATTTTTAGTCTAAAAAAACTTTTATCAAATTTTATTTCTAGGAAGGAAATTTTTGATAATATGTGTAGAGAGATGAGACCCCATTGAAATACTTTAGGGATGGGTTTTAAAATATCTAAACCTCATTTTAGAAATAACTATTTTATTCCAAAAAGTTATCCCTTCTATAAGAAATTATAGTGAGGTGAACACAAGAAGAACAAATATTTCTTGATTAAAGTAAAATATTTTGATTTTCATAGAGTATATATTTATAAATAATTATTCATTATACAATATAAAATATTTGGATAGATGTGGATTCCAAAAGTGATTTTTTCTAATAATTTTGGACCCAAGCAAGTTTTGGTACCTAAATCCTAACCTTTTTATTTCAAGAAAATAAGAAGAGTACCAAAAAAAGAATATATAGTACACAGATAGTGTATATTTATAAAATATGATTGTTAACAAAAAAGTTTCAGAATATTATCAAGATGAAAGTATAAAAGTCACTTTAAAAGATAATTCCCAAGGAAAAATATATGGTATAGGTGACATTTTTCTTCTTGGTATAGATTTAATTTCAAATATTTTATTATTTATAGGCCTTAAGAACACCCTCATTAATAGAATTTAATTATGTGATGAAGTTAACCTTGTAAACTTCAAGAATGGTAAATGTATTGTTCAATGTTTCCAAGGTAAATTTATTATTTCTACTAATGGTCATGAGAATGTATATTCACTAAACATAGAAGACCATATAATCTAAGAACTACCTCTCTATAGTGAAATAAAAGATCACTCATGGTTATGGAATAGAAGTTTTGGACACTATAATGTTTGAACTATAGACAAACATTCTATAAAAGTACGTATAAGATATATACCGAAGATTAGGTATAATTATTTTAAAGTTTTTAATCCTTTTCAATTTGTATAGAAACATAAGTTATGCTGTGAATCTGTTATTTAAGCCTCTAATTATGAATATTTATTTTATCTCATGTGGATTTATTTGTTTCAACGCAAACTGTAAGTACTGGGGAAAATACAATGTATATATCTTAATTTAAGACTACATTAGATATAAATGGGTCTATTTTCTAGTGTAAACATCAGAATCCATTTTATTTTTAAAAAATTTATATCATGTTTTAATAAGAAAAATATACCTTTGGTTACCAATTCATAGTGACCATGGTGGATAATTTTCAAATTCTAATTTTTAAACTTATTTTATTAAAAGATGTCTAATGTATAAATTTGCATCTCTTAGAACACCTCAAAAAAAATTGTGTAGTTAGAAGAAGGAATAAATTTCTTTAGGATATTACTAGAATAATGTTAACTGACTACTTAATTGCTAATTTTTTTAGGTTTATGAATTTAGTCATTATTTCTATGATATAAATCAATTTTTACTCAGACCATTTATTAATAAAACTCCTTATGAGTTGTACACAGGAATAAATCCAAAACATTATTACATTGGATTTTTTTAGTGCAAAGAATTTATTCTAAATACTAAAGATTATTTACAAATATTCAATCCAAAATCTGATCGATGAATTTTCCATGTCTATTCTACAACTAGTAAGGATTATACCGTTTTTAATAAATGAACAAGTGATATGGAGGACATAGTGTATGTCAAATTTGATGAAACTAATCCTTTTATTTTTAAACAAACCAAAACCACATATTCATAGGATTTTTATGAAACTATATTTCAACCCATGTTGGAAAAAAAATTGTGAGAGAAAAAAGAGAAGAATCATTTTCTGAAGTTGTACACCATGAATAAATTCAACCTTTTGTTGAATAATAGTGTTTTAAAAATCCAAGGAATTACAAAATCTTAAGGAATCATACCACTGATAATATAATTGGATATGTAGATCAACTATTCAAAACTATAGGTTCCTTAATAAATGAATGTGAACACTATGGTTTTTAATCTCATTTTTAACCCAAGACTCCTGATGATGCTTTTGGTGATGAATAATAGATAAAATAAATATAGGATTAACTCAATGAATTATAAAGGAATCAAGTTTAGACTTTAGTGGAATGTCCTAAATATTTTCATATGATTGGAGTAAAATGGGTTTTTTGAAATAAACGTAATAAAAATGGAGTGATTATATGAAATAAAACCAGAATATTTTCAAAGGGTTATAATCAACAAGAAGGTATAGACTATGAAGAAAATTTTTATCTGATATTTAGACTTTAAGATATTCATATACTTATATCCCTATGCAACATTTTTAAATTTTACTCTTTTTCAAATGGATGTAAAGTAGGATTTTCTTAATGGATATGTTCAGGAGGAAGTTTTTGTACAATAAACACCTAGTTTTGAAAACACAAAATCCCTAGATCATGTTTTTAGACTTTTGAGGGCAGTTTATAGACTTAAACAATCCCCAAGAGTCTAGTATGATAGATTAGCCTTATTTTTTATAGAAATTATTTTTAAGAGAGCTATAGATTTAATACTATTTAATAAAAAGGTTTTTAAAGAAACTATTATTATTCAAATTTATGTCACTGACATTATTTTTTTCTCAACTCAAAAATAAATTTCTGATTCCTTTGTGAATATAATGGAATCTATGTTTTAAATGGGCATGATGGGTCAACTAAATATTTTTCTTACTTTTCAAATTTTTCAAAAACTAGAAGGAAATTTTATATCTTAGAAAAATTATATAAAATATCTACTTAAAATTTTTTGTATATGACAGTACTAAAAGTATTAGTAATCCTATAGAAAGCTCAAAATATTTAGACCTTGATGAATTTGGGAAACTATTTGATCAAAAAAATTAAATTAATGATTGGTAGTCTATTATATCTTATAGCTAGTTGAAAATGTAGGTATTACGTATAATAGGGGTAAGATATTAAAAAATAGACTTTATTTTTTCTTTTAAAAGTTGGGTTTTGTGGTTTTTAAAAATTGGGAGATTTTTTACTCAAAATTTTTATTTCAAAAATTTTTATTCCTAATTTTGAAAATCATAATCCACTTAATTAAAAGTTTATACTTTAATAAATTTTATAATTCCCAAGTTTTCTATTTTTTGAAGAAAAGTTTTAAGTTTTACTATTCATAGAAAAACATTTCCATAAAACAAGGTTTTCTTATCAAATGTACATGTACTTTGTGAATCAAGAGGATGATTTCAATGTTTATCAGATGGAAAATTTAAAATTTCATTAAATAGAGTTTTAAAAATTTCATTAGAAAAAATATAATAAATTCCATCAGATAATGTTTTACAAAGTATACCTGATAAAATTAATCAAATGAAGGTAACCTTGATTTCCAAATGAACCTTTAGAAATCCTACCGAATGAAGAACTTCATACGACTCACTGGATGATCATTTCTCATCCTGTTAGATGAAATCTACAAGTATTATAATAGTTATTTATCAAAATGATAATTATATAGAGATGATGTGATAAACCTTTATATTTAAGTAGGAGTTCATATGATTTCGTTCCAACCACCTTCGAGATATATAGAATATGACCACTAGGAGAATGCCTACAAATAAATATATATTCAAGGAGGAAGATATTACATCTGTGATGATATAAAGTTGTTGTGAATATTTAGTAACATCTTGTTACATGCGATTGATTCAATTATAACTTTAAGAGAATATTTTTCTTAAGTCATATGTTTGGGGGATTATTATAAATGACATGAGAACTTTTTTTTGTAATCGCTTTGACCGATCTGCTGTGATTGAGGGATTCTGATGTTTAATAAGAAAGAATTTTACTGATCTTCTAATCTAGGGTTCCCAATGCTAGGTAAATAGTGAGTGTATTGATATTTATATCAAGAAATTTATTGGTGTAAGAAATAAATACATTTATGTTTAGGTGAAATCTTTGGATACTCAGTTATGTGTAGTAAATGGGAGATTACCAGAGTATATGTATCAGTTGATTTAGAATTTGATTGAGTTGATGTGATTATTTTTTGGAAAACTACTGGATATGGGATGATGGTTGGGTTGGATGACTCAGTGTGGTTATTAGGAAGATGGTTGGTAAAGAGACTATGTCTATGAGACATTGGTGATTGGGGTTAACCAACCGATGTGAATGATAAGTCAATGACTTGTTTTATAAATAGTTTCAGGAGTGATTTTGTGGGTTTGGATGTAGTTTTTAGGTGATAAATGGATAAGTTTAGATCATTGTAATAAACCTTTGAGGTGTGATGTTTGTGTATTAGAAATTTATAATTCCACAAATTGGGGAATCATGGTGGAGTTTGTTGGGATAATGATCATTGTGGTGCATGGGTCGGGGAGGTTTTGATTAGCGAATTTGTATTTTGTGTAGTGTTGGAATGATCACAACCAACGAGAGGCATGTAGATTAGTTCATTCATCGGGATCGATGATTGTGATAGCTTGATCAGACATTTCAAATCATAGTGGACATTCTAAGATCATGTACCCTGGGATTCAGTGGTTTTGGGGAGAACCACTTGGATTTAGTGTAGTTTCCACTTTGTTTGTTGTAGGATGATGAGATGTGGTGATGGGGATGAGTCTCATGTAGGAGACTTCTGATTTTTTTCATTTGATCCAAGAGTGGATGGAAACTTCTTGTATTATTTCAAGACATGATTCAAGGAGTAAACCTCAGTTCATGGCATGATTTATGGGGTGAAACCCTATTTCTTGACATAGTTCAGAGTGTGAACTTGTTTTAGGGATGAAACCCCATTTAATTGCATGATTTAGGGGGTAAATCATATGATGAAACTTAGTGAAGGTTTAATTTGGTACCCAAGTTATTGGGAAGAAAAATTAATTAATTTTGTGGCTCATGGGTATGACTAGGACCCAGTATGTGGGTTCATTAATGATATTTTGATCTTTTGGATGACACTTCCTTTGAGGAGTGTCTTGTTATTATGGTTGATTAGTGTGAAAATATTCCCCGTGATAAGACAATTAATCTTGTGCATGTGATATAGAAACAAAGAAATTTCTCAGTGGAGACTTGAGACCAGGATTTGGGTATGTTGGATCAGTGGCTGGTGTGGTTGTCTAGTATGGTCTAGTGTTCTATGAGAGAGAAACTTGATAATGAAATGCATTAATGTTGGGAGATTTTAAAACATTGAACCTTATCTAAGGTATGGAACCTATTAATTTTTTCAGATCAACTATATTAAAATTTTTATGAAGGTTATTGGGGGTTGGTAGTAGCCTATAATTGGTTTTGGGGAAATAAGGCAGGTCTTTAGCTACTTCATAACATGAAGCATTGCTTCACGCCATGAAACCGAGGGGTGGAGGGGAGGTACACATTCCATGAAAATAACAGTATGAATAACTATTTCATCCCATAAAACTTCTTTTAATATTTTTCTTATTATTTTATTTGGATTATTTTATGTGGGAGGGTTTCATAAAAACAAAATTGTGGTTCCCCCTTTAGAAGTAGTGGGAATGGATCCCCCCTTCCCTTGTTCTTCTTTCCTTCCAAGTGGTATTCCTCCCTCATTTTTCAATAGTTTAACCCACCATCTGTTATTTTTGGAATCTAGCAGTAAATATAATATTATCCTTCCTATTTTTCTTCTTTATTATGTTTTCTCTTTGAATTATTCTATTTATGTTCTTTTTTTCCTTTTCCCAGGGTCTCTGTATTCCTTTATAATTTCTACCAAATTAGCCCGAATAAAAGACTAATATAGGATGAGTATACATCTATGAGTATGAGGTTGGAATTTAATAATCTATTCTATAATAATTCATCATTTTATTGATGTCTGTGTTGTGTGGTCACATCAACATTATCACGCATTCGGCCTAAAATTAAAAATTAAATATTATGGCCCTAATTCAAGAATTTAAACCTCTAAATAGGACACTAACATCCTTTTGGTTAGTAAACCATGATTTTATCTACCCACATTGTGTGTGTGACCTTGGAAAATTATTTATAAAATTAAATAGGTTACTGAATCGGTGTCTTAGCCTAAATATGTGACCAAATATGTGTGATAAATACTAGATCTGCCACTTGAGGTTTGCTTCACTTAGTAACAAATTTTGGGTAATTAAAGAGGTGACCCTCATGGTCCCTTGGACTTGAGTTATGACCCCGGGTGAGTGTTTGAGGATGCCTAAGATGTGCTCTAGGTTCTTATTATGTCATTATTATGTGAGGCTTAGTGTTTTAAAATTAAATAAATTTAAATTGAATTGATAAATGGTTTTCACTTGGGGATTATTTTGGGATAACTAAATAGGAAATGAATGGAGTGAACCAAGGGGTGCTTGAGGATAAGACATGATATATATTGAAATAAATGAAATTATTGGTTAATTGCCTATAGTTTTTTTATTATGACAAGTGTTTGTAATTCTGAGGTTGATGTCCCTTCAATTCGATAGAGATGTCTGGTTACTTAGATTGTCTGTGATAATCCTCCTGGAAAATGGAAATGTTTCCTAATGAATTGGAACCCCAAGGGTGATACCCCTTGGGTTTAGTGATGAATTCTAATACTTTGGAATGCTAATGGTGATTCCCCTTGGGCTCAATGATAGTTTTAGAAATTTTAGAATGTCTTTTGGTGATTTCCCCTTTGTTTTCATGTTGATGCCTAATTATTTTAAATGTCTTAGGTAATTACCTTATGTTTAATAATATTGCTTGATGACATATTATAGATAGAGACATCCATATTAATATGAATTGAGTATGGTCTATCCTAGGTGACACATGGTAACCCAATGATCGATGGTGATTTTATTTATTTATATTGTTTCTTTATTTATTACAAACATTATCATGCACTTATTTCCCATACTGGATATTCTTATAGATGACATTGATGGTGGTTTACTAAGTTGTTATCACACCCTTCTTGAGTCATAAGTTGGTTCTCAAGTATACCTCTTTATTTTTAGGATATGATATGGTAAAGATCCATGTGGTTTATGCATGTTTGGGTTTCTAGGATATACCATGAGAGTATAGGACTAGGTTAGGACTCAAACCTGTTTTCAGGGTTTTTCCTAGTATAATATTTTTTTTATTTTGGGTTTTTCTGTATATGAATGTTGTTGATGTATGAATAATTGACATTGTACATAGTTTCATTTGAAATGTCATGAGTTATATTTTACTATTTATTATAAATTTCTTGAATGACCATTTACTGCTTATTTATCTAGATGTTGTGTATGATAATTATTATTTCCATTATTATTATACTCTAATATGCTAGTATAGTCTTCTCATATTTCCAAATTAGACCCACACTTCTAGTTGGTAGCCTCTGGAATATATAGAGGCATGCTTGAGGTATAATGGATACCATCAATCTGGGAACCAATTAGCGGTTCAGGGTGATAGGATATTACAATGTTTTTATAATAATTTGATATCAAATATGTACCTTCATAAGATCATAATTTCAATGATAATTGACATGTTTATCTTATAATCGATCATAAAAAATCTATATCTTTTGATTCTAGAAAGGTGAATATTGGAATGTCCATTATAGAAATATGGATCATGTTTTAAAAAACCATAATCCTTATATTCATGAAGTTTCAATGTAAAAATATTTCAAGGTGTTCAATATATGCTTTAGAAAATATCTTATAGCAATTCACCTATCATGTTAATTGATGGGGATTTGTTTTAAAAGAAGAATGATGGTTGATATATTTGATAATTTCACTCTAGGTAATTTAAAAAAAGTTCCCCAAACATGATTTTTCATTTATTTAAGTGAATGGTGTACAAGTTTTTTTATATGATAACTAATGATAGGTATATTGCATTTTATTCTATCAGCTTTTATTTTTATTAAATAATAACCATTTTACATAACTATAATCAGAGATTTTAGTTTTTTTCTCAATAATATTATTCACCTTTGTTTTACCGATATTTTTAGTTTTTATAAAATATATCTTTCATTTCTAAACAAATTGGGTACTTCTAAAGTTTTAAATTTCTAAACCCTAAAATATTTTATAGTTAAACGTACAACACTCCAAAAAATTTTATATTATTCATTTATCAATTTCTACCTATTTAATAATATTTTTTTGAGTAGCCACAATAATTATTTATAGATTTAATGCATGAAAAATATTTTATTAGAAATGAACTCTAAATATTTAACACACCATGATTCTATAGTATGTTTATTTTTAAATAAATTTAATCTCATTAATATCTTGCATTGCATGCAACACCGAGTTTAAATGAATTGAAATCTGTTATTAAAATATTATTATGTGAATTTTGTAACATAGTTGTTAAATGTCATGACCCGTCCCACGAGGTCCATACTGTAACTACCCCAAGCCCGACTTCCATAGGCTAGGGGTTGGTGACTAGCACCGGAAAGGCATATCCCTAAAATGAGAAGTCATTTCCTCTAAAACTATAAAAACACATAGTTCATGAACACAAGAAGATTTAACCACGATGAAAAACTACAGTACTAAAAGTGTGTACTGAAAGTAAGGGGTAGGAATATAAGCCTAACTGAAAGATACAACTACAACTGAAAAACAGAAACAACTCCTACAATATTCCACCAAGGATCCTACCTAAAGGGTAGGTACATATCGTCTCCACAACTCTCCTTGTCATCCAGTCTCCTTCGTGTACCGCCTGGACCTGGCTCCCTCAAGTCTTAGCCAAGATGCTCATCGTCTACACAAGACACAATAAGGTGCAGGAAAATCCCGTGTAGGGGTGAGTATAACAATACCCAGTAGGGACCCTAAGACCCTCGAAGGTCTCTCATAATTCTAGAAATGAAAGCCACAAAACATGATCTCAATCACAAAGAACAAAGCAAAACACACAGCTCAAACCATATATACTCATCTCATCCACAAAGAAACATAATTCCCCAGCCTCAATCCATTTCCAGGATTTCCAAAGTAGGATCAAAGCGTAACTCCCGGATCAGTAGCACACGCCCCATGAAATGTCCAACCCTAATGGAACCCATTTGAGACGTGTACTCCATCAGGTAAAACTCAACCATTCCTAATTTAACATCTGAGAGGACATTATCCATTAGGAAATTTCTACTAGAACTGCCTCTAGTGCCCATCACATGAGGTCTCACAGTCACAGTCTTATGCCTGAGGCAAGACCAAGGGAAACCAAGTGAAGAGGCCCACTCCTCGACACTGTGTCCTACAGTCGAGGGAGCTCTAACTCCCCTGAAGAACCCTCTTCCCATCGCAACTCGAAGAAGGGGGCGTACTACTCCATATGAGAGGATATTCACCCTACTCGATAGGGGAGTACAACTCGTATAGTTTGTTTGTTGTGGGGGACTTGTTCCCTAGTACGTCAGGGGAGTACTGACCCCAAGCTATAGGACCCGCACCCTGGCATGGCAAAGGAGTACTGAATCTATGTGTGGGGACCCGCACTCTACCCGGTAGGGGAGTACAACTCTGGTATATTGTTCGTTGTGGGGGACCCACACACTAGTTGTTAGGGGAGACTGACCCCAGGTTAGAGGACCCTCACCCTAGCACGGCAGGGGAGTACCGACTCTATGTGTGAGGACCCACACCCTATGCAATAGGGGAGTACAACTCCGGTAGTCTGTTCGTTGTGGGGGGGGTGCCCTAGTACGTCAGGGGAGTACCGACCCAGGATAGAGGACCCGTACCCTAGCATGGAAGGGGAGTACTGACTATATTGTAGCACTGCCTAAGGAGGAACCACATCTTGGGTTGATAGGGGAGTACCTACTCCTAACATAGAGGAACTGCACCCTACCTGGTAGGGGAGTACCTGAATTTATGTGTGTTAAGTATGGAGAACCTCTACCCTAGTCCAATAGGGGAGTACCAACTCCATTAATAGAAAATTTAATCAGAGGGAAACAAACCCGCACTCATGACCTAGGGAGTCTCATCTCTACTGGAGCAGAGGAGTAAGGAATACATGAACCTTGAGTCATCAAGGGAGTATCCATCCTAACTCTCACTACAATAAACACCCTGGTTCTGCTCCTCTGGTTATCGGTCATACCTAAACCACCACGAAGTACCAAAATTAAGTAACCTAATGATTTATCATTTCATAAGGGTTCCAACGGAACAGACTGTGCATCAACCGGACACTCAGTCTGTAATCTATAGGCATTTTAGTGCTGACGGCCCAGTTGGATTCGGGTACAATCCAACCCGGCCAAACTCCAACTTTCTTCTAAAGTCATGTGGAGTGTCTCAAAAGGACTATCTCACTCTAAGGATCCCATTTTCGTAGACGAATCATCAAATGGACGTCCGGTGTGCAAGATATGGTCACTTATGCGTAACTCGGCCCGAGAGGGGTTCAGGTCCGGTCCGACCCGACCCGAACCGGATTGGGCCGGCCCGATTGGGCTGGGCCATGGTGGGATCGGCCCGCTGGGTCGTGGACCGGCTTGGCCCACCCCGGCTATGATGGGCCGTAAACCGGCCCGTCCCACCCCGGATGGGCTGGGCCATGGCGGTGCAACCCACCAGCTGGCGCGACCCATGCGGGGTCGTGCTGTTTGCTGTGCCTGAATGGCTCAAAGGCTCCGTTCAGATCTTTTATTGGTGGCACCAACTCATCACCCACGGGACCTATAGGGATTGGGTCCCATGGATCACTATGTCTTTGAGCTGTGACTTCCCGCAGCACGGCGCGCGAAGGCACGCCGACTCCACCTACGCAGTCGGCCGCTGCTGGCCGCCTGTCTGACCACCGCAGTGTTGAGTGGCACCGCTCTTCCATTTTGGCCGGTGGTTTCTAGTCGCTGCCCTCATCTATTGTCATCGTCGCGCCATTGTCGTGTCGGTGCTTCTTCCGCGGTCCACCAGGTGAGCTCCGGTGGTCCATTCATTCCTCCGGACACATCTACGGACCTCTCAGGATGTCGTCGTCATTGTGTGCATCTCGGTTTCAAGGTTCCATAATGTTGAAACAACCCACCTCTGAATAACGTAATGAAAAAAAAGTGGTAGAGGGTCCGGGCCTTGTTCATTTGGCTCGTGCCCTCCGTGTTAACATTATAATAAGTGGGGGTAATTTATACATCACATTAAAATAATGATAAACCCCATTCAATTCCCCCGCAACAATTACCCGCCAATTCAATAATGATTAAAAGAATCATGGTGAAATTATTGAATTAAAATAAACCCATACCTCGAGATTCTTTAGAGATGTAGTGGTGGTGGAATAAGATTTTGTGTTCGATGAAGCTGTCGACATTCATCAATCCCGGTTTGTTGCCGCCTGAGTTTTTGTCTCTGTCAGTGGAAGGTATCGCGTCACTTCACTAGAGGCTTCTCGCTTGATGAAGCTGTTCCAAAAACTCTACCCCAGTCCCTATATAAATAGAGGGGGGAAAGAGTGAGTAACGCACTGAGGAATTGATGAGGTTCATTAATTGACATAATTAATGTGCCACATTAATTGCACGAGGGGTGGTTACACAACCAAAGTGTAACTGAGCATTTAATATCCCATATTAAATGTCTGAATACCACTGTCGTCCCCACCACTGCCACTCAAGATTCCTTAGGATAAAATAAAATAAAAAATTTGTTATTTTATTAATTTTCAAAAGTTTCAAAAACTAACTTTTTCACACGACCTACTTCGGTTGAAGTGAATCCTCCCTTAAGCGAATATCGGCACTGCAATTTCAACGGTGCCCTAAGGTTTCAATTCTGAGCACCGGTTCAAAAGATAGAAATTATTTCCCACATGTTTACTGATCATATCTTAAAAAAAGATTAAACAAATATTAACAATCACCATCAACTTGCACCAATCAAGGTTAGGATATGACTAAGGGAATCACACCCTCACGATCTCAACAACACTCTTGGATTTCCAATCCGAGTTACTGTTTAGGAGTTATAGAATTTAATAATAAAATAATTGTTACTTAATTATTTTCATTGCAGTCAAAAACTAACTTCCATTGTTGTCCTGTGCTAGCCAATGTTAGGATCTTCTTAAGGAAAACATACCCTCATTAGTTCATCGGTGGTCTCATATTTTTAATCGGAGTCACTATTCATGAGTTATAAGCATTTGAAAAATAAAATAATTTTATTTAATTATTTTATTTACGATTATTCCATTTTTGGGGTTTCTCACTAGAGGCTTGTGCCGACTAAACATAAGTTGTGCCTAGGGTAAACCCTCCATCCTGAACGCAATAGTGCCCTTAGATTTCTGATCCGGTTACACATTTAAGAGTTATTCCACTTTTTCTGGAAAACCACTCATGCATTATATTTTTAACTTAACAACTTTTTACGGATTATTCCGAGCACTCTGGGCCTCGAAATTATGCACTGTCAGATTTCACGATCTCAAAATAATTCCATATAATTAAAAATATTATACGGATATTCTGGGACATTACATTCTCCCAACCATATGGATTTACATCCCTGAAATCCAAAACAAGTAAAACCAAACAAATGAGGGTACTGAGCACGAATCTGAGCCTCCCGCTCCCATGTGCTCTCCTGGAGGTTCCCGTGATGCCACCGAACTCGTACCAGAGGGATCCACCATCCATAAAGAACTCGCTCCTATTGATCCTCTATCTCCACCAGGAACTCTATAAAAGTCTCCCCATCATTAAATTTCAACTCTCCCTGGTCAATAACGTGTGATGGATCATGCACGCATCTCCTTTACTACGACACAAGTAAAACATTACGCACTCGGTGCATCTATGCGGGAAGGGTTAGACGGTACGCCACCTCGCCCACTCTGCTGAGAAACCGGAGAGGTCCAATGAGCCTCGTAGATAGCTTGACGCCTTGGCCAAATCTCTAAAATCCCTATCGAGGTGAGACCCATAGTAATACATGGTTTCCCTCCTCAAACTCTAAAGGTCTCCATCTTCTGTCAGCATAAGACTTTTACTGGCTTTGTGTAGTCTTCATCCCTGACCACTAGTACTAACGCCGAAGGTCCAGGTACATCTTCTCCACACTTGGATGTACCGCAAAAGGGGGATGTGTGTAACACCCTCAACACCACATTTGGTAGCATCACTGGTACCATAGTGAATCTTATTAAAAGGATGACATGTTGTCCATCATCATAAAATCTTTTAGGAGCCTATCCTAAGGATATCTGAGCACGTCAGGCCTCACAGTCTATATCCCCAAGTTGTGCCTCCCGAACTTGCTGAAGGTGTGGGGGAGTTACAGTTATAGACTGGAGGTAAGATACTCCATCACTATCCACAAAGGGTTTCTGTAACACGGCTAGTTGCTCCGACGCCTCACTCAGCAGCTATAAACCATACTTTCTGCTAAGTGCATCTTCCACCACGTCCCCCTTCTAAACTCTCAGATCTCAGAGATTTGAGGGAGACATCTGGTATGAAGTTGTAGATATCGGTGCCATCACTAGTTACAAGCCAATGCAGAATTCCCTCTCCCTTCGGGGAGGTAATCCTGGAAACATATTTTGAAAAGATGTTCCCACACTCTGCCACTACTGTTGGGAACTGAAAACTCAAAACTCCAACTGCCACGAGGGTAAGGCTAGTCAAATCAAGAGTGATCGGATGCACCCTCTTATACATGAGTTTATCTCATGCTGCTTGGGTTTCCTTTTTCACTGACCAAGGAAAACCCCATTACAATGTTATAGATATAACACATCCTTGTTCCTAAAACAGTCAATCTGAGTATGAACTGTGGATGTCTAGTCCATACCCAAACTAATTTCATAAGTTCTTGATGCTACCTCCAAGAGGTTCCAATAGAAACTCTCACCTCAAGGGTCTGATCACACCATCGGCATAAGTGTGATTATCAAGTCTCCTCCCAAAGGTATATATAGACGTAAGGGTCAAGTCAACAGTTTAATTAGAAACTCTAGGTCTTGAACAAGATTCATGGCAAGAAGAAATGATTTTTACATATGTCTATTAATACGGAAGCTAGTATTAGATGCATATCATACCTTAAATTGTTCTCGGAGCCCTTGGGTCACATTGTTTGACCGCATGCATCTACTCTCTTCCTTTATCCTCTATCTCCCTGAGCCTGGTGAGGACCACATTGGGGTGGTGGTTGTAACATTTTAAAATGTTGACCACCTCCTACTACTCTTCTAGCTCCTCTAAAACATCTATTTCCCTCCAGATTCATTTTTCCCTATCACTTCCTCTCCCTTAAACATTATTACACATCCAAGTCTCCAAGACTGACATTGGTTTCCTCCTTTCCCACTGCTGACATTCACTGGTTGTATCTGCTCAGAAAAATAATTTTCAACAACAAAGGTTCTCTCTAGCACACTAACATAAGTAGGAATGCACATAGGAATAGTGCTATCTCGAATGTCCCCAAACACATCTCACTCGGAGGACCAAGCCATGAAGAACTGGTCGTATCGTATTCATCGAGTGCCTAGAATGGTTGGTATGCCTCGTCGAATACTCAGTTACTGACATGTTGCCCTGTCGAAACTGTAGAAGATCATGGGAACACAAACCCCTTATCTTTTTTTGGAAAGAGAACCCCTACTCTAAAGAAGGTTCTCAAGTTCTATCCATGAAAAAGTAACCTCATTGTACGATAGGGGTAATCTAAACCCTACCATCACCATGGTGATCCACATAGAATGCTCACTGCCCGGACCACCATCCTATCTAATGGTTCCCTGGCCAGATAGAAACTCAATCACCACCTCAAGGCAGTACTTAGTCATCGGTGAGTTGGACTCGCCTCGAAACCTGAGGGGTATCTGTCACTAAAACTCATTTAAGGCACTGAGCCAATAAGTGTCCTATACCAGTAGTGCCGGTAGTAATTGCTGACCAAAGGGCGGTGGTATCGTTGGGACACCACTCGAAGGTACTTATCTTGGGAAACAGTCCTTGTACTAAAGGCTCATCACACTATGGACCATCCTCATAGTCACGCATTGGAATCCTGGTCATCTATCTACATGGAGGCATCTTGAAAGATAATCAAGATGAACCACGGTCAATAAGTTATACCTGGTGAGATTACTCAAAAGATATAAAAAGAAAAACATTTCCAAAATAGATGTAATAAGTGTTTTCATGCACCGAGTTGAAAATCAGAATTCAAGGTCCTAGTGTATGGATATGTCAGCTGCCAAACCGACATTGGACTTACCGAACTGAAAACCACACTAAAAACACTTAACACTATTGCCCCATTAGAAAGATCAGAGTCACAGTTCTTCGGTAGAACTAACTCCTCTGATACCACTTTGTCACGACCCATCCCCTGGGGCCCGTGCTATGACTACCCCAAGCCTGCCTTTTATAGGCCAGGGGTTGGTGACTAGCACTGAAAAAGAATATCCATAAAACATGAAGGCGTTTCCTTTAAAACTTTACAAACACATAGTCCAAGAACACAACAAGATAAAACCACAAAGTAAAACAGCAGTAGTAAAAGTGTGTACTGAAAGCAAGGGGCCGGAATACAATCCCTACTGAAAGATACAACTACAACTGAAAAATAGAAACAACTCCTACGATCATACACCAAGGATCATACCTGAAGGGTAGGTAAAGCTCATTTCCACAGCTCTCCTTGTCAACAAGTCTCCTCCGTGCACCGCCTGGACCTAGATCCCTCAAGTCTCAGCCAAGATGCTCGTCGTCTGCGCAAGACACAACAAGGTGCGGGTGAACCCTGTGCAGGGGTGAGTATAACAATACCTAGTAGGGACTCCAAGACCCCCTGAAGTTATCTCATAATTCCATAAAATAAAACCACAAAACATGATCTCAATCAAAAATCACAAATAAAAAGACAGATCTCAAACCAGATATACTCGTCTTATCCAAAAATAAATATAAATCCCCAGCCTCAAGCCATTTCCAGGATTTCCAAAGTAGGCTCAAAGTGTAACTCAAGGACTAGGAGTACACACTCCATGAACTGGAAATCCCTCATGGCATCTGTCTGATATATGTACTCCATCAGGTATAACTCAACCATTCCTAATGGAACGTCTGAGCGGAAGTTCTCCTTCAGAAACATTCTGCTAGAACTGCCTCAAGTGCCCAGCACTAGAGGTCTCATAGTCACGGTATTGTGCCTGAGGAAAGAACAAGGGAAACCAAGTGAAGAGGCCCACTCCTTGATATTGTGTCTTATATTCAAGGGAGATCCAACTCCCCTGAAGAACCTGCTCCCCGTCGCTACTCGGAGACGGGGGAGTAATACTCCATATGAGAGGAACCAGACCCTACCTGGTAGGGAATTACAACTCTGGTAGTTTTTTTCTATGGGGGACCCACACCCTAGTACGTTAGGGGAGTACGGACCCCAGGCTAGAGGACCTGCACCCTGGCATGGAATGGGAGTACCGACTCTATGTGTGAGGACCCGCACCCTACCCAGTAGGGGAGTACAAATCCGGTAGTTTGTTCATTGTGGGGGACCCGAGACCTAGGACGTCAGGGGAGTACCAACCCCAGGAAAGAGGAAATTCACCCTGGCATGGCAGGGGAGTACCGACTCTATGTGTGAGGACCTGCAGTCTACAAGGTAGGGGAGTACAACTCTAATAGTTTGTTCGCTGTGGGGGACCTGCGCCCTAGTACGTCAAGGGAGTACTGACCCCAGGATAGAGGACCCACACCCTGGCATGGTAGGGGATTAATGACTATATCATAGCACTTCATAAGGAGGACCCACACCCTGGATTGAAAGGGGAGTACCTACTCCTAACACAGATGACCTAAACCCTACCCGGTAGGGGAGTACCTCACTCTATGTGAGTTAAGTATGGAGGACCCGCACCCTAGTCCAATAGGGGTGTACCGACTCCAAAGATAGAAAAACCAATCAGAGGGAAACAAACCCGCAATCATGACGTGGGGAGTCCCATCTCTACCGGAGCATAGGAGTAAGGAATACATGTGCCTTGAGTCATCAAGGGAGTATCCATCCTAACTCTCACTACATGAAAGACCCTGGTTCTGATCCTCCGGTTATTGGTCATACCTCAACCGACACTAAGTTCCACAAGGATGTAACCCAATGATCTGTCATATCATAAGGGTTCCAACACAATAGACAGCACGTCAACCGGAAACTAGGTCTTTAAGATATAGGAATTTTAGTACCGATGGCCCGGTTGGATTCAGGTATGATCCAACCCATACAAACTCCAACTTTACTCTAAAGTCACGTGGAGTATCTCAAAAGGACCGTCTCACTCCAAGGATCTTAGAACTGTATACAGTTTGTCAAATGGACATCTGGTTCGCAAGATACGATCACTTATGCGTAACTAGGCCTGAGAGGGTCTGTGTCCAGTCCGACCCAGCCCGACATAGCTGGGTTAGATCGCGGCGGCGTGGACCTTTGGCTGGCGCAACCCATTGGGAGAGGGTCCCATACATCGCCACATCTTCGAGTCACGACTACCCTCAGTGCGGCACGCCGCCTCTAGCTTCGCTTTCGGCCGCTTGTCCAACCACCGCGGCGCCAAGAAGCTCCCCTCTTCCACCCCGGTGGGCATTTTTTATTCGCTGGCACCGTTCATCAGCGCCTCCATACTGGCACTTCTTCCGCGGGCCATCGGGTGAGCTCCGGTGGTCTGTTCTTCCTTATGGATGTGCCTACGGTCCTCTCGATATTTCTTCGTCATTGCACGCATCTCAGTTTCAAGGTTCCGTCAAGTTGGAACAACCCGCCTCAGAAGAACGCAATGAAAAACAAGCAACAGATAGTTCGGGCCTTTTTCTTTTGGCCTGCACCCTCTGTGTTAGCATTATAGTAAGTGGGGGTAATTTATACATCACATTAAAATAATGATAAACCTCGTTCAAATCCCCCTCAACGACTACCCATAAATTCAAGAACGTGTCGAAGAATCGTGGGGAAATTCATGAATTAAAAGATAACCCTTACCTCAAGATTCTTTGGAGACTTAGTGGTGGTGGAAGAATATTCCACATTCGATGAAGCCGCTGGTATTTGTCAATCCTGGTTCGTTGCCACCCGAGCTTCTGTCTTTGTTGGTGGAAGGTGTAACATCACTTTGCCAGAGGTTCCTATCTTAATGAAGTTGTGCCAAAAACTCTACCCCGATCCCCATTTAAATAGAGGGGGGAAAGGGTGAGTAATGCACTGAGAAATTAATGAGGTTCATTAATTGATGTTATTAATGTGCCACATTAATTGCACTAGGGGTGGTTACGCAACCAAAGTGTAACCGAGCATTTAATATCCCATATTAAATGTCTGACTACCTCCATGGTCCCCACCACCGCCGCTCAAGAGGTGGAAGGATAAAATAAAATAACAATTTTGTTATTTTATTAATTCTTAAAAGTTGCAAAAAATATCTTTTTCACCCGACCTACTGCGGTCAAAGTAAAGCCTCCCTTAAGTGAATCATGCCATTGAGAGTTCAATGGTGCCATCAGATTTGAATTTTGGGCACTAGTTCAAAAGATAGAAATTGTCGCCCGCACGTTTACTGAACGTACATTAAAAAAAGTTCAAAAAAGTAATATCAGTCACCCTCAACCCGTGCTGGTTGAGGTTAGGATCTACATAAGGGAAACACAACCTCACGATCTCAACTGTACTCTTGGATTTTAAATTTGATTTACCATTTAGGAGTTATAGAATTTAACAATAAAATAATTGTTACTTAATTATTTTATTTGTGGCCAAAAACTAATATCCATTGTTGGCCTGTGCTGGTCAATGTTAGGATCTTTCTAAGGAAAGCATACCCTCACGAGTTCAGCGGTGGTCTCGGATTTTTAATCTGAGTCGCCATTCATGAGTTTTGAGCATTTGAAAAATAAAATATTTTTATTTAATTATTTTATTTACGGTTATTCCATTTTTGGGTTTTCTCACTGGAGGCTTACGCTGACTAAACAAAAGTAACGCCTAGGGTAAACCCGCCATCTTGAACGCAACTGTGCCCTTGGATTTTTGATCAGGGAACCCATTTAAGAGTTATTCCACTTCTTCAAGAAAACCACTCACGCATTCTATTTTTAACTTAAAAACTTTCAACAGATTATTCCAGGCACTCTGGGCCTCAGAATTACGCGTCGTCAGATTTTGCGATCTCAAAATAATTCCATATAATTAAAAAAAATTATACAGAAATTTTGGGATATTATATTAAAATTAATAGGTGTGAATAGGACTAAATAAATTATGAAAATTATGTGGTTTATATATTTATAAAACTAATTTATAGTTTATCTATAAAAAACATTTGAATGTAAAATAATTGTTTCTCTGAAAAAATGTTTTCTATATGCGTATAATGTGTTTTTATTTTAATAAATTTAATCAATAAATATTGGTGAATGATTTTAATTAAATTTATATATTATATATTCTATTTAATTTTTTTATCATTCATCTAGAGTTTTTATTAGTCATAGGATAAGAATAAATTCAGTTTTATTCTTAAAAACTATATTTTTCTAAAAACTGATTTTTATCACGTTTTACACACATATTTTAAAATTAATTTCAGTGATTTGTAGAAATTAAATTTTGAAAAATAGATTCCAAATTTTTAATTAGGAGGTTAAAATTTGGTAAATATTTCCTTGATGTTTTTAGTCAATATTAATAGTAATTGTGGTAAAATTTATCACCTCAGTAAAGGGTAAATCAGTTTAATCTAGGTTAAAACTAAGTGATAAGGTCATAATATTTCATATTAATTATTATTTGATGAATGTAATCATACTTTTATCACCATAGTCTGGAAATTTATATGTTTAATGGATAATATTCCATGATATGACCAATATTATATTTAAATCAAAGAAAGTTACAAAATGTCACTCTCTTAGTTTTAAAAATATCTTATGTGTCAACATAGATACAAACACAAGTTATGAATGAATATAAATGTTAATTTTTTGAATAATGAAATTATTTTTATGATTATAATATATTAATAATTTTTATTAATTATATAATTACCTTAAATACCTACGCAACTCTAATACAGAATTTATTCAATTAATAGAAAATAAAAATAAATGATATTAAAAATATTAAAAGTGATAAAATTTGAGTGATTTATAGTTTTCCATGAATTTTATAGATTAATATGAAATACTAGTGAGTTTTATAGGAATTATATTCTAAATCCAACTTTTTATTGATGTATTTGAAGTCAAATTAAATGAATAGTGTCAAAATTGACATTATTGATAATTTATCAAAATAATATTTTATTAAATTATTAAAAAATTATTAAAAATTTTAAAGAGGAAATGGGGGTAATATATGGTTTATAATGTAATTCATTGTCCATTTTTTTATTCAATGGTTAACTTATATGTAAAATTCTGACTCGTTAAGAGTGAAAATTATGTTACCACGATTAATGTTAAAATTGGTTAACTAAGTGGTTAAACCAAAATATAAGGCTTAAAACACCACAAAAACCTATCAAAATATTATTGGATAATGATATTTAAACATTTACTACCATATATTTGAATATATTTCCTTTTTTATTCGTTTTTCTTGAGAATGACTTTATTATATTTTAATCTTTATGAAATTCCAAAAGTGCCCCCTCACCTAAATTATAAAAGGGAACCTCCTACCTCACTTATTTACACCACTTTGATCCATATATCTCAACCAAACCCAAATAATTTCTCATCTCAACATCCTTATTAAATTTCTTGAGGTTATTTTCATATCAACACACCTACAATAAGTCCCTTATGAAGAGATCTAAAGGAGGTTTGCTGAAGAAGAAGTAATCATCTTTACCGAGTCCTTCATGTCTATTTCTTTTCCTACTTCCTATTGAATCATTTTACCCATACTAAGATAATAAATATAGTATCATAAATATAATTATATGTTATTATAATTATTTTACCAACATATTTCATCTCTTTTTCTTCCTATGAAAAGTGAAAACGTTTCTTGTGCTTACGTACGACTTACCATATCCATGTAGAGGTGTAATTCATTTTTTATAACCACTTGGCTTGAATGGTTATAAATATAAAAAAATGAGTATAGATTATATTTATGAAACAACTATGATTTTGGAACTATAATATCATATATATCTTCTTAACTTCTAATCCTTTGGAAAATGATAATGTCGCTTGTGCGTATGTGTGGACTACCACCTCCACGAAGCAATGCGATCCATTTTCCATTTGTATTTTACATGGATGATAATAATGATAGATTTAATGAATATATATCATATATATTATTATAATAATTATTATATAAATATTAATTATTATTCACCATTCTTTTATTCAATGCTTTAAAAGGTGAAAACGGTGTCCATGCATACATACGACCTACTGTATCCATGAATGGTGTAATTGATTTTTATATCTATATATTATATGAATGAATGTATATATATATGTATATATATATTGAATATATATTATATTTATACCAATAATAAAATTCTTTAGATGATGGAACCATGATAAATGTACATGTGTTGAAACTACCAAATCAAATCATACTTGAAAAATAAAGGAGTTAACAACTAAGATAATGATAATAATTAACAATTATTAAAAAAAGGATATAAAATGTTATAAATGGATCATATAGGATATCATAGATATATTCATGGTTCTTCTATATAAGTATACTAAATCTAAATTTATTATACGGGAGGTTAAAATATCTTATTTAACATTTGATCAGATATATTTTTATTCCACAAAAATATTTTCTCTAAAATGTTTTCAAAAAAAATTTCACACTTATATAATTATTTATCAAAATACATTGTTACCTATTTTTGAATTTTTACAAAATAGATTGTAAGGAATCTTTTTATCATTTTCTAATTGAGGTATTTTGTGACTTTTTTTAAAAAAAGTATGGAAGGAATGATTTTTTACTTGTATGGAATGGGTGGATTTTTCGATCATCATTACTAATATTTTCTTTGAAGCTTCCTTTACAATTTTATAAGGTTATTTTCAAAGAAAAATTTTTACTTTATAGTTGCATAGTTTTTTTAAAAAATAAGTGATTTCAAAAAATGGAAAGGTTATTTTCCTCAAGAATTTATTAATTGAATTTTAATGGAGTTTCTATTCATCAATGCCAATAAACCATTATTTTACTTATTCACCATTAGGGATATGTTTTAATAACACCATCCTTTAAAACATTCACTTAATTGTGAACATTGGATATTAAATTTCTATTAAATATCCATATTATTTGTATCTTGGATATTATTTTTACCAAAACCATATACCATTTATACATATGGTGTTATAATTTGAAATTATTTGATTTACTGGGGAATTTTTGATAAATATGTAGTATTTATTCAATACATATATTTATTGATAAGGAATATTGTTCATGAATTAATTCAATCATTCAATATATGAGGAATACATTAGACATATAATGATGTGTGGGGCCATAATTATATAGACCCTCAATTCATTAATAGGACTCATGATATAAATCAGTTTTCCAAATTAAATGGGTTTTACCCGTAGTTTTAAACATTATTAAAGAAAGGTATTGATGGTAGAGATATCATGATTTATGGGATCATGACATGAAATTAAATGTATTTCCTTCATTAATAATTTATTTGTTGTTATCAATGATATTATTAAATTGGAACTATCCATAGATTCATTTTTTACTCAAATTTTTTATTAAATAGAATGTGTTTTCAGTTATTTACCTTGAAATATTGATTATTCCTTACTTACTCAAGATATTTTCGATTGCATGTAAATCTTACTGACCATTTGATCTCACCCTTATTTTGTTTTCATTCCCCAGGTTGTGAAGAAGAAGTATTTGAATGTGTTTCAAGAATTCAAAATTTTTACTTTTGTTATGTTTATATTTTATAATTACAATGTAATATAGGAATAATGTATATATCGAGTTTACCAAGACTGATAAACTGATCTAACTTACATTGTGATATCTCTTGAATTTATTCCAATGTAATAATGTATACACTATCTTCGAGTTACTGGATTTGGGGTTGTTATAGTTGGTATCAAAGGAAGTTTAGTTTGGGAATTAGATTTTAAATAAACCTAGATAACATGAGAGATATGATATTATATTATATTATTTGAGAATTTTTACCATTAGATGGATTTCATTTTATGGATCAATATTCAGGATTATTTTGAGATAACTTAGTGTATTCCATTATTTAGTGATAGTGCCTAACGAAATAAATAGAATCAATACTTTTGGTTAATGTATGGATTTCCCCACTGAGCAAGCCAATATATTTGGTGTTGGACCTAAGAAGATCAAGAACATATTAGGGTATATGAACTGGTTTATTTATAATAACCATGAACAAATGGAGAAACATGATTTTACACGACATGATGCACCTATTTTGGATCATTTCATGCAAAATAAGCCTCTATATTTTAGTGAAACAACTAATCCGGTGGTAGCTGAGCAATGGGTCAAGTCTCTAGAAAAGATATTTCTCACCATGGGATGCAATGAAAGGGAAATGTTATACTTGTAGTGTGTTATAATTTTGTTCGATGGTGGTCATTGATTCGGAATACTAAGGAGGAGGAAGAAATAGATTTTCTAGAGTGGAGATCTTTTAAAGTAATATTATTTCATAAATATTTCATCCTTGAATAGAAAACTGAAATGAAGGGAAAGTTTCTCAGCTTAAAAAAATGATGAAGAATTTTTTATAGGTTATAAGGCTAAATTTAAAATAATATTAAGGTATTCTTTGGAATATATACGCAATCCATAGAGCAATATTGATCATTTATTTGAAGGCCTTAAGACAAATCTCTAAAGGGCACCAGTTTCTCAAAAAAATTCATCATATGATGACATAGTATTATGTTCCATAAAAACAGAGAATAAATATTCTAGATCCTATATCTCTAAGGGAAATAAATAGAAAAATAGGTATGATAAGAACCATGAAAAATGTAAAGCATCAAAGAAGAAAAATAGGATAAATAAATTCACATTGTGTGAGAATTGTGGGAAGAAACATCCTAAAAAATGCTTGAATGGAATGGGAGTTTGTTACAAGTGTAGAGATAAGTTTCATCTAGAAAATTAATAAAAATAGAAGAATAAAATAAATGATTTATAGTGATTCAACATTAGAGAAATAGGCAATTATTTACACCAATTCCCAAAGTTTCAAGAGAACATACCTCAGAAGAGGATGAGGGGAGAAGGCTAAGCATATGTGATCACTACAGATGAGTTTAAAGTTACCAATGATGTTGTGGTGAGTACATTAATCATAGCCTCAAATTTAACCAATAAATTATTTGATTCTAGATCTTCACACTCTTTTATATTATCCATGTTTTCCAAGAAAATTTAATATTTCCCTATCAATTTAAGAAGGGAGTTTTCATTCAATACTCTTAGTGTAAATTTCACTGCAACAAGGATGTGTTAGTTAATTCCCATTATCACCCATAAACATGAACTATTTTAAAACTTGATTATTATAACTATGTTTTATTTTTATATATTCCTTGGTATATATTGGATTTCAAAATATGATGCAAACATTCATTACAAAGAGAAAGAATTTACAATTCACGATGAATATGTGGACTTACTTATCATTTGATGGGAGACTATAAACTAAATCATGTCTAGATTTACCCCTAATAGCTCTTCTGAATGAGATTCTTAAGAAAGAAGTGAAAACACAACATACAAATGGAAATTTTAATATTCAAATAGAGTATGTGCCAATTTTATAGTAATACATTGATGTATTTATTTAGTAATTAACTAGACATCCACTAGAGTGTGAAGTTGAGTTTTACTTTGATTTAATTCTTGATGCATGACCTCTATCAAAAACTCACTATATAATGTAAATTGTGTAATTAGTGGAGTTAAGCAAACAATTAGAGGAGTTATCTAGTAAGGGATTTATACACTATAGTGTTTCACCTTAGGGATCCCCTGTTCTTTTCATTAAAATGAAATATGGATCTATGAGTCCATTCGTTTATTATAGGGAAATAAATGTTATTATGATAAATAAAAGGTATCATCTACCTTTCATTCATAACTTTGTCAGTAATCTTCATAGAGATCGTTATTTTTCAAAGATTTAAATTTGTTCTGGGTATCATAAATTGAGATTAAAGAAAACAATATATTCCCAAAACAACATTTCTAATGAGGTGTGGACATTATGGGTTTACAGTAATTTCATTGGACTAACTAATGAACCCTTTATTTTCATGGATCTAATCAGTAGAGTATCAAAGGAATATATTGATGATTTTTTTTTTGGTATTTATTGAATATATCTTGGTGTACTTCAAAATTTATAAGGATCATGATAATCACTTACAGATCATTTTTAAGACTCTTAGAAGAAAAGAGTTATATGATAAATTTAGAAAGTGTGAATTCTATATTAAGAAAGTTTATTTTTTTCATATTATCTTCAACGATTGAATCTAAATTGTTCTTATCAACACAAAGGAATTCCAATAATGTCGTACAACAATGAACATAACATAGGTATGTAGTTTCATTGGTTTGGGAGGATACTATCAATGATTTATTCAAAAAAATTCTAGATTGGCTAACTCATTAATCAAGATTACTCATAAAGGGATTATGTTCATATAGAAAAAGGAATGTGAATAATGTTTTGAATAATTGAATAGGATATTTGTGAATTATTCTATTTTGAATCTATCATTAGGAATCGATGGATTTGTGATATATAGTGATTCGTCGAGGAAGGGACTTGGTTGTGTCCTCATATATAATGATAAATTTATTTTTTATGTATAAAGGTAGTTAAATACTCATGAAAAAACTATGGAACCCATGTTCTTGAATTATCACCCATAATGTTTTCTTTGAAGATATGGAGACATTATCACTATGGCGACAGATGTGAGATATATAAGGATCATAAGAGTTTGAAATTCATCTTCTTAGAGATAGAAGTCAACATGAGGCAAAGTCAATGGATCGAGAAACTTAACTATTATGATTCCTCAATACACTACCATATAGGAAAGGAAAATAAGGTAGTAGATACACTAAGTAATAAAGATAATGGATTTCTAAACAAAATGAGAATTTATAGGGATTATATGTTCATGGATTTAGTAAATATGGATCTGGAAATTATTAAGGGAGGCAGAACATCGCTCCTTTTTCAAATTATTATCAAACCATATTTATTGGAAAAGATAAAAATTTATCAGCCTTACAATGAGAATATTAAAAGGAAAATTAATGTTGTGAATGATGGGAAATTTTCAAAATTTATATATGAATATGGAGTTCTAAAATATAGAAAGAGGTTATGTGTTCCATCAATAGATAATGTAAAAATGGAATTATTATACGATGCTCATAGCTCAAATTTCTCTATAAAACCCGGTAGCACCTAGATTTATAGATATTTGAATGAACTTTTTTGTGGGATGACATGAAGTGGTAAATTTCTGATTATGTGTTAAGATTTTTGGTTTGTCAATAAGTAAAGGCTGAGAGACAACATCCTAGAGGATTCATACAACCTATACCTATTACTATATGGGAATGGGATGACATTTATATGGACTTTTTCACTGTATTACCAAAGACTCATAGAAATAATGATGTGATATGGGTTATTATTGATCTATTTACTAAATATTCACATTTCCTCACTATAAGATAAGGTTTTCCTCTGGATCGTATTTCATGACTCTATATTAATGAAGTTGTAAGACTTAATGGAACACCTATTTCAATTATTTCTCATAATGATCCATGATTTACATTGAAATTATAGAAAATCATTTCAAAGTCTCTTAATATTGAGATTAATTTTAACACCACTTATCATACTCAAACTAAAAAGTAGTTCAAAATGAATATTCAAATATTGGTAGATATGTTGAGGTATAATCAATTCCATTTAAAGACATGTGGGGAAATTATTTACCTCTGGTAGAGTTTTCTAATAATAATAGCTTGCATTCATGTATTCAAATGGCACATATAAAACATTATATGTAAAGAGATGTTGTACTCCCACATTTTTTAAAGAAGTTGGTGAAAGAAAAATTATGTTTCTAGATCTTGTGGAAGAGACAATGAAAAAGGTACATGCTATTTAGACTCATATTAAAGATGCACAAAGATGTAAAAAGTGTTATGTCAATAGCTAGATAAAATATTTGAAGTTTAAAGTGGGAGATCATGTTTTCTTGAAAGTATCTCCATCAAAAGGTGTTATAAGATTAGGTAATAAGGGAAAAATGAACCATAAGTACATTTTACCTTTGTAAAGTTTTGAAGTAATTGGAGTTGTGTCTTACCATTTGGCAATGTCGTCAAGCCTCTCTAAAGTACCTGATGTGTTCCATATATCATTGTAAAGGAAGTTCATTCCAGACCTAATGCATGTGCTAACTTTCAAAGAAATAGAAACTTGATTTATCTTACTATAAAGATCCTATCCAGATTCTAGACACTAGAGAACTTGTTTTGAGGAACCGAACAACTGGGATGGTAAAGGTACTTTAAAGAAATCATAAGATAGAAAAGGCGATAGGGAAACCTGGGGAAATTATGATGAATAACTACCCAAATATTTTCATGAGGTGAAATTATGGAAATTTTGAGGATGATTTTTTTTGTGGGAAGAATGTAACATGCCAATATTTTACGGTATGTTTCTTTTTAAATAATTTTAATGTCTTCAATAGCTTCTGTTTCACACAATACCAAGTTTCAAAAAACTATGATCTATTATTAAAATATTATTATGTGATAAATATAACAACATGTTAAAATTGGAGAGTATAAATAGGACAAAATTAATTATTAAAATTATATGGTTTACATTTTTATAAAATAAATTCATTGGTTGTCAATAAAAATATTTTGAATGTTTTTTAACACAAATGGAGACATTAATTGGTCACCCAATTCATGCCCCAAATAAATTTATTAAATCAAAAGTGTTATTATATATTCATGAGGTTTAATGAGTTTAAACCGGTAAAAAAGTGAGAGAAAAACATGAAAAAATAATTTGAATGTAAAATAATTTTTTTCAGAAAAAACTATTTTTATGTACACACAATGTGTTTTTATTTTAATAAATTTATTCAATAAATATTGGTGAATGATTTTAACGAAATATATATATTTATATATTATATTCAACCAAATTTATTAAAATTCATTTATAGTTTTCACTAGGCATGGGATAATATCAAATCTAATTTTATGCTTTAAAACTGTATTGATCTAAAAAGTGATTTTCGTCATGTTTTCACACTTATTTTAAAATTAATTTTAAAATTTTATAGGAAATGAATCTTAAAAAATGAATTCTATATTTTGAATCAATAGGTTCTAATTTTGGAAATTGGTCCCCTTTATTTTTGGTTAATATTAATAGTAACTATGGTAAAAATTTTCACCTTATTAAAAGGTAAATCAAGTTAATCTAGGTTAAAACTAAGTGATAATGTCACAATATTTCAACTTAATTATTATATGATGAATTTTATTTTACCCTTATCACCTTGGAATCAAAATTTATATGTATAATGGATAATTTTCCATGAAAATTACCAATATAATATTAAAAACAAAGAAAGTTACAAAATGTTACTCTCATAGTTTTAAAAATCTATTTTGTGCCCACATATAAAAAAAAGTAATGAATGAATATAAATTTAAATTTTTTGAATAATAAAATTATTTTTATTATTATTATTTATTTATAATTTTTAATTATTATATAATTACCATAAATTCTTATGCAATGCTAATATAGTATTTATTCAATTAATAGAAAAATAAAATGTATGAATATTAAAGATATTAAAAGTTTTATAATTTGAGTGATTTATAGTTTTATAAAATTTTTAGATGAATATTAAATATTAGTGATGTTTAAATAAATTATATTTTAAATAAAAAAAATCTTGATGTATTTGAAGTTAAATTAAAAGAATAGTGTCAAAATTGAATTTAATGATAATTTATCAAAATAATATTTTATTAAATTATTTAAAAATCATTAAAATTTTAAAAGTGGACTAGTGGTAATATATGGTATAAAATTTCATCCATTATCCATTTATGAGTCAATAGTTACCTTATATATAAAATTATAACTCTTTAAGGGTGAAAATTATGTTACCGCGATTGATGTTAAAATTTGTTAACTGAGTTGTTCAATCAAAACATAAGGTTTAAAACACCACAAAAACCTATAAAAAGTTTTATTGTTTGATGATATTTCAACCATATCCTACCCTAGTTTTTAATTCCTATCCATTTGGAACATTTTTCTTGATAATAAATTTATTATAATTTAATATTTTAAGAAATTACAAAAGTTCCCCTTACCTCAATTATAAAAGGGCACCTCCTCCCCCACTTATTTACAATGATTTGAGCCATATATCTCAACCAAAACCTACCCATTTAGATTTTAAACAACCTTATATAAGTTCTATAGGTTATGTTAATTTTAAAAACCTACCCTAAGTCCCTTAATTAGAGATCTAAAGGAAGTCTACTTAAGAAGAAGTATTCGTCTTTACCAACTCCTTCATGTCTATTTATTATTTTACTTCCTATTAAAGTGTTGTATCTATAAAAATATAATAAATATAGTATAATATATATACAAATATATTATTATAATTATGGTAAAACTATATTCCATCTCTTTTCCATCTTATGAAAAGTGAAAACATCACTCATGCGTATGTACGACTTACTGTATCCACGTAAAGGTGTAATTATTTTTTCATCACCACTTTACATGGATGGTTATAAATATGGAAATAATTATTATATGTTATATTTATGAAAAAACTATGATCTTAGAACTATAATATCATATATACATTCTTACCTTCCAACCCTTTGGAAAATGATAACATCGTTCGTGCATACGTGTGGGCTGTCACCTCCACGAAGTGATGTGATCTGTTTTTCATTTATTTTTTATATGGATGGTAATAAGTATAGATTTAAAGATTATATATGATATATATGATAAAATAATTATTCTATAAATATTAATTATTTTTAATCATTCTTTCATTCCATCTGTCAAAAACTAAAAATTTCATTCATGCGTACGTACGACCTACCGTCTTCATGAATGGTGTAATTCATTTTTCTATCTCTATATTTTATAGAAGACTCTAAATATATATATATTAAATACATATTATATTTATAAAAATAATAACATTTTTTATATTATGTAACCATAATAAATGTATAGTTACCAGAACTATCGAATCAAAACATACTTGAAAAACAACGTTTTTAACACTAGAAACAATGATATTAATTAAATATTATTAACAAAATAGTGATAAAATGTTATAAATAGATCATATAGGATATCATATATATGTTTATGGTTTTTTTATATAATTATAATAAATCTAAATTTATTATACAAGAGGTTAAAATCACTTATGAGGCAAGTTAAACGTGAAGTAATAGATTTTGTCTCAATTTCCACTCCATTAAGACATATTTGATATTATGCACCTATTTATTTTTATGTTGTGTATATAATTCACCTTTTAGGTAATTAACGTGAATTTATATTTATTAATTGTGATTAATGTTCATTTCAAGTTTAATTTCTTATATAATTTCAATATTTTCTTCCAACTTTTCCCCTCTTTGAAACTTGAATCAAACAAAGAAATGTTTAAAAGAGAAACCGATATTATTTCTCTTTTGATCAGGTATATTTTTATTCCAAATCTGTATTTTCACTCAAATGTTTTCAAAAATGTTTTCACACTTCTATAATTATTTATCAAAATATATTTTTATCCATGTTTTACTTTTTACAAAATGGTTTGGAGGGAATTTTTTGTCATTTTCCAAACAAGGTACTTTGTGACTTTTCTGAAAAAAGTATGGAAGAAACGTTTTTTTAACTTATACTGCATGAGTGAATTTTACCAATTTTATGAATAATATTTTATTTTAAGCTACCATTACATGTTTACAGGGTTATTTTCAAAGAAAATTTTTAACTTTAAAATTGCACATTTTTTAAAAAAAATAAGTAATTTCAAAAAATGTAAAGGTTTTTTTCCTCAAGAATGTGTTAATGAAATTTTAATGAAATTTATATTCATAAATGACAAAACCCCTTTATTTTACTTATTCACCAATGGGGATATGTTTTAATGATACAATCCTTTAAAACATTCACATACTTGTGATCATTATATATTAAATTTCTCTTATATATTTATATTCTTTGTATCATGGATATGATTATTGCCTAAACCATATTCCATTTCTACATACAAAGTTATACTTTGAAATTATTTGATTTACTCGAGAATTATTGATAAATTCATAGTATTTATTCAATACATATATCAGTTGATAAGACATATTGTTCATGAATTAAATAGATTATTTAATATATGAGGAATGCATTGGACATGAAGTGATGGGTAGGACCTAAAATTATATCACCCCATGATGCATCAATAGGTCACATGAGATAAATCATTTGGAAAAATTAAATAGGTCTTTACCCATAGTTTTAAACTGTCTTGGTGTAAGGTCTTGATGGTAGAGATATCATGATGTCTAAGATCATGACGTCTATGTGACATACCGAACCAGGTTCAACACACCGTTGCCCCGAGCTGGTCAATCACATGACCTCAGGAGCACATCCCCATACCCAGAGGACATGAGACCGACTGGCTTGGGGAAATGATGTGTGGCACCCGGGTTGGGATGTAACAAAGTGGTATCAAATGAGTTTTCCTTTCTTTTTATTTTATCATACTATTTGTGAAAGGTAGATAGGATAATATGGGCCTCGGTTAAGATCTTGTGCATAGAAACCGGCCCATTTACGAGGGTAATAGCCATGTACCCATGGTGGGACTGTTGTTATTGATTTGTTTTATTACAGTTGATGTTATTTCACCATGATTGATGAACTTGTTAAGTGATGTGATTATTTTTTCTAAGATTTTTTTAGATTTTAATCATTTCCTGGTATGGAATGAGAGTTGAGTATTCATACACCATTCTAGGAACATGGTATTATTTTCTGACATGTATCATTTTAAGAATGGATAGGAAAATGGGTTTTGGGTAATTTATTAAAATTTAAATGTTTTACCTTTCTTGTGTAATTGAAGTGGAAATATTGCTTAATATGGAATTGAAAATTATAAAATGATGCAAGATGTGAACAAATGGGTTCCTAATGAGAAACTTGAATAATGAGAATGAGTTTACCCTTGTTAACAATAAACTAGATGTTGGATGGTTAAGGGTGGTGATATCACCTTGGTTTTGACCATGTGGTGGGGTTTGGGGGAATGACTTGTTGTGGATTATTTCTAATTCCTCTTATGTAAGTGTGTTAAAGTGGTTTTATATCTCCCAAGACGTGTTTTTGTAATTGTAGAGATATGTATCTATGATGAAATTTGATGATAGGATGACAGGAGTACATGATTGGAAATGATCCTCTAGTAGTGGAACCTAAGGCACTAAAAGTGTTGGGTGAGGAAGTTGGAGATAAGTTCCATGATAATTTTTCTCATTTTATGAATTTTATGGAAAACTGGATAACATTGAGTGGAAGGATTTTCAAGAGATGTTCTTGGGGAAATTTTCCTATAAGACGCTTAGGCAGGAGAGAGAAGAAGAGTTTATAAGGTTGACTCAAGGGCGTATGTTTGTGATAGACTATATTAGATGCTTTACAGACTTGTATCGCTTTGTTCCTACATTGGAGAGAGATAAGGATACTATGGAAAAGAGATTTGGGGATGGTATTAAATGTGAAATTAAGTATTAGGTGAATATCTTAAGGCTATATATGTTTTCAAAAGTTGTGAATCGGGCTCTCATTTCTAAGGGAAATCTGAAGGAGGCCTCCGATAGAGGGAATTTTGTTTCTGTTGGATGTTAAGGAGGTAAAAATTTCGATATAAGGAAGAATTGTTATAATAATGTTGACTAGGGAAATGGAAATAAGAGTGGCCAAGGGAAAGGATCACTTACTCAAGACCTTACCTGGGTGAATTTTCACTAGTGTAGTAGGTCGGGTCACTTTCATATATAGTTCCCATAACCAATGGTAGAGTGTCATTATTACAGAAAGATAGCACATATGTAGAGGTTCTGTAGGAACCCACGACAGATGGGTAATGATGGAGCATCTAGGCAAAATTAAATTGTGGGAAGAGGATCTTCTACACCATATCAGTCTAGCAGCTGGAGTTCTACTAGACATGGTGGTATAGGTAGTAGATGTGGTGCTTCTAGGAAAGAGCACCTGTATCATTGGAGTGGTGTAGCTCAAGGAACTCAGAATACTTCATAGAGAATAGGGGAGGGAGAGTTTCATGCATTTCAGCCTAGAATTTTTGATAGTGGGGCTGGACCATCAATAGTTAGAGGTATTATTCTTATAGCTTCTATGCTTTCTATTGACTTATTTTATATTATTTCCTCCAATTATTTTATATCTGCATAACTTTTTAATGGTTTGATAATGATGGTGGAGTTCATGAGTGGGGTTATAAAGATATATACACCTTTGAGAGTATGGTCTAGAGATACTCCAAGACTCGTGACGATCTTGCCCAACATCTTGACATCTTCCTAAGTATACTGTGAGAGAATTGGCTATATTCCAAGATATCTAAGTTTCATTTTTTGATTGATTAGGTACACTTCTTGGGTCACATCATCTTAGAGTAAGGTGTTTCAGTGGACCTAGAGAAGGTGCATGTAGTTGTTTCTTGAGAACAGCCCAAGAATGTCTTTGATCTTCACAGTTTTTTGAGATTTGCGAGTTATTATCAGAGTTCATCCAGGAATTTTCCCACTTGGAAGCACCTCTTTTGGGCTTTACCAGGATGGGAATAAAGTTGAATGGTTTGGATCATGTGATAATTCTTTACAAGAGCTAACTAGGTGTTTGACTAGGATATTGATCTTGATCCTACTTGATCCAGGTGAGGATTACACGGTGTTTTATGACACTTATAGGATCAATCTTGGAGTGCTGTTGATATAGGAAGATTGAGTTATGGAATATGGGTCTTGGAAGTTGAGGCCACATGAACAAAAATACCCTACGTACAACCACAAGTTAGCTACAGTGGTTTATTATTTTAAGTGTTAGCGGCATTATCTATTGGGAAAAAATTATTATGTTTAAAGATCAAAAGATCTTAAAGTATATCTTTTCTTAACAATATTTTAATGTTTGGAAGCGAATATGGGTTGAGTATATGAATTCATTTGACTTTGATCTAGTATATACTCTTGGGAAGTGAAATAGTGTTGTTGATGCATTAAGAAGGAAAACTCATACTGAGGTAGTTCTAGAGTCAAGTGCTGAGTGAAAAATGATGACTTTACTAGATAAGATACATGTTCTGGTTCGAGAGATCCATAAGAAGATGACTCTTGTATTAGTCTCTGTAGAGTCTACACTTTTGAACCAGATCAGGGAAAAGTGATATGAGGATCCAGAATTTTTGTATTTAAGGGAAATCCATGAAGGTAGGGATTCACCTTCATATTGGACCATAGATAAGGATTATATCACCTACATTTGAGGTTATGTAGTTATTCTTATGATTATGTGAGAGGATCTGATGTGTGGATTTCATGCCTTGAAGTGGGCAGTGCATCTAGGTTTGACCAAAATGTATTGTGACCTATATCGACAGTATTGGTGGTTAGGAATGAAAAGGGAGATATCAGGGTTGATGACATGATTCTACACATGTCAATAGGTAAAGGTCAAACATCAATGACTGAGTGGTTTACTATAGTTGTTTCCCATTCCAAAATGAAAGTGGGATGACGTTATTATGGATTTTGTGGGGGTCTCCTGAGGATGCCTTAGAAGAATGGAATTATTTGGGTGGTTGTGTGGACTGACTAAAGAAAGTAGTGAATTTATTTCCTATATATGAGAATTTATCAGTGTAGGATCAAGGAGATTTTGATGTTCAATAAATAGTCCATCTGCACAGAGTTTGATGGAGTATTGTTTCAGATTGTGACTCACATTTTACTTGGTGCTTCTGGAAAGTCTTATAGAAGGTGCTTGGTACATAGGTTTTACTGAGTATGACATTCCACACACAGACATATGGTAAGTTGAAACATACTATACAAGTGCTTTAGGATATGATTCAAGCATGTTTCCTAGACTTTTTGGGTTTTAGGAGAAGAATCTAGAACTTTTGGAGTTCACCTATAAAAACAATTATTAGAAAACTACATAGATGGAACCATATGATGCTCTATGTGATAGGTCATGAAGATCAACTCTATGTTGGATGGTGGTAGGTGGGTCAGAGAAGTTGGGACCAAGTCTTGTGAAGGAGATATCGGAGAAGGTTCAGCTGATTCAGAAGAATATTGCTACAACTTATATTAGACATAAGTCATATGCTTATAGATATTGATAACCCCTATAGTTTACATAGGGTGATCTTGTGTTCCTTAAGGTGTATACTAGGTTGGGTCACTATAGGATTCATAGATAGGGAAAGTTGGAAACCAGGTTTGTTGGACCGCTTAAGGTTATGTATAGAATCAGGCTAGTGGCATACTGATTTGATCTTCCACATAGGTATAGTTCTATTCATGACTTTTTTCATGTGTTGAAACTTCTACAGTATCACCCCAACCCTTCTCATGTGATCGATGAGGATTATGTTGATCTTGATACTGATGTGTCCTTTGGGGATCATCTTATACATGTATTGGATCGTAGTGAGAAAGTGTTGTGGGGAAATACTATGTTGACAGCTTGTATATTGTGGCAAAAAGGTCATGTTTAGGAGGAAACATGGGAGAGAGAAGTGGATAAGTGGCCTCAGTTGCCTAATCTTTTTACCACCTAATCTTAGAGATACTTGGGAGTAAAAATTGAGGTTGATTTGTTATAAGGTGGGGATATTATAAAATCCTAACTTTTTTTTGGAGGAATCCCGATCTTTTTTGTAGGTACTCTTTTATCTTGTTTTGAGTATATATTGTTTTGGATTTATCTTGGGTTCATTTAGATGAAATTGGAAAATGTTGGAAGGGTTTTGGGCAGTGCACGGTTGGCACATGGTTTTCCCAAACCATGCTCCATGACCCCAAAAACCCATGAAACCCTAGGCCGAGGGGAATTTCATGATCAGTGCACAACACAGAAAACCATACACCCTCTTAGTAGTAACTATGTGACCCCCTGAGAGGAGCCACACGGTTAGGGGAAAACATGCGCCATGTACAGGAAACTATGAATGAATAATTTTAAACCCCTAAAAATACATTTAAAATTTATTTAACCCCTGTCTTATATCACTAATCCCATTAGATCAACCATAATCTGATCACCCTCATTTTTTGAGATTCTCGAATAAATTCTAAGTCATTTAAACCTTTGTTCTTGATGAATCAAAGCCCTAATTGAATATCTTCACCTCTCCTGGTAAGATATTCTAATCCTAATTGGTTTCCTCTGTCTCTCTCCTTTCTTTCTCTTGTCCTTTAAAATGATATTTTCCTCCATTAGCAGTGGACCTAGATCTATGTTTTGATTGATCTAATCTATTTGATCTTGGATCTAGGTTTCAGATATAGATGTCATTCTTTGTCGTGGTCTTGATTTTTCCAACTCAATTTGTTATTTCCATTAGTTATATTTCATCATCTATTTTGAGTTAGGTGGTCTAAATTCAATTCTCATAGTCTTGAATTCTAATTTCATGTATGTGTTGTGGAATTTCAATTGTCATGTTTGGAAATTGAATCTTAAATTAAAATTTTGATTGATTGATTGATTTATGGAATCGTGGAATCGATTAATTACGTTGGCATGTGAATATGATATGAGCTGAACATAAGAAATTTGATTTGGGTAATTGTGATTTTGTAATTAGTAAAATAAGATTAATTAATTGGTTAATAAATTAATGGAATGTTATGAATGTGGAATTGATGGGAAATTGAGATTGTGTAATTGGTCAATTAATATGATATGAATTAATTAAAAATGGGGATTATGAGATGGTAGACTATACCTTAATGGGTTAATGGGTTATATGAATTGAATATTGAAACATGGGTTAATGGTTAATTGATTATATTATTTTGAGTGATTAAATTATTGAACCATGAATTGTTGTGATAAATTGTAGAGGTATACATGATGAAAAATATTAATGAATGAGTTAATGATGATTAATTAGGATAAATTTGATATATGGTATATATGTGTTTAATTGATATATGAGTGTGGGATACAGAATGATTCTTTAAAATCCCACTTGTATGATTGATTCATATATGAGTGTAGGACATGGACTACATCTTCAAAGGCCTAATAGTGTGATTTATTGATAAATTTGTGTGGTAAATGGACATATACTTCAAAATCCCATATGTGATTGGTTGATATACGTGTGTGAGACATGGACTATTGTTTCAAAATACCATAGTGATAAATTAGTTGTGGGATATGGAATGATGTTTCAAATACCTACAGGGTGCTAGAAATTGCATTCGAGGCCCAAAAATGTTGGCATTAGATTATGGTTTCAATTATCTAAGATATTGAATTGAAATGAAATGGATTATGAAACTCCTTCTGTTATAATGAAATGTGAATATGTGTTATGGTTCAGACTCTGGCACGGGCTGAAGCATAGGCGCCCTCAAGAACCCTTAGGGTGATATGCTTAAATAAGGAATAATTGAATTTATGTAAATTGTTTACTTTATTGATTATATTTTATTCTTTATACAACTGAATACACTATTATTAACTAGATATTGTTTTAGATTCCATTAGTGGTGGCATACTGACTTGTAATCACACCCTACTCAGGTTTCCTGATCGGTACCTAAATAGACTTTATATTTATAGGTTGGGATAAGGGAAATATCTCCATGATAGATGGTTAAGTCGAGATAAATCATGGATGAGGGAACCCGACAAGGTTTTGAGACCCTCTTGGGAGTTTCAGTGTGTCTTTATTTGGTTTTTCATTTGACACTTGATACGCATTTTCAACGAAATATCTATTGTTTAATTTTGGATATTATATTCCTCTTTTGGTCATCATGTGATACTATTTTGGTTTAGTTATTGGTTATATCATTTGGTTAATCTTATTTATTTGTTTTTTTTTTTTTGATTTAATAAAGAGGGTATAGTCTCCTCATAATCGATATTAAACAATCACTGCTATTAAATAGCCTCTGGCATATAGGGAGACACATCTGAGATCAAGTGACCAACCGGCTCGGGGCACCGGTGTATGGCACCCAGGTCGGGATGTCACATTCCAATGGTATGTATTTCCTTCATTAAGAGTTCAGTTATTATTATACATGAGATTACAACATTGATATTATCAATGGTGTCTTTTTGTGCTCAAATTTTTTATTAAATGACATGTGTTCTATGTTATTTACCTTACAATATTGATTGTGCTTTATTTACTCATGATAGCTTCTAGTGTACGTAAGTCTTATTGAGAATTTGATCTCACCATTTTTTTCATTTCTTCAGGTTATGAAGAAGAAATCTTTGAATGAGTTTCAAGAATGCATAACTTTCAATTTTTTATTTTCATATTTTATAATTCCAATGTAATATGGGAATCATGTATATATATATTCTACCAAGACTGCTAAACTGATTGATACTACTTGGTGATATCTCTTGTATATATGTCAATTTAATAAATTATACACCATATATGGGTTACTGAGAGTTGTTACAAAATCAATGTGATAGAACAAAATTCTAAATTTTTGAATAACTAACCCATGATCTCGAAGATCCAATCACTTCATCTCTTCTTTTTGACTTACTCCTCCTTTACCAAAAGGGGGGATAATATGGCAGATCATCATTTTGCTACTCAAGGTCTCTTGAATGACCCACATGTTTGGTTGAATTTGTTCCCAAGTTGGTTGTCTTATCTCATTTTACATGATCTGCAATATTTTAACATATGAGTTACTATTTCTTTCCTCAAAAAACATAAACAAGTATCTAGTCAAAAATATTTCTTTCAAAATGAAATATGTGATTTGTTTGGATGATTTAATGATCCAAATAAATAGAATTTTTAATTGTATGTTAGATCTTTATATGATAATATTACTGAATTAAGCCAAATTTGGTATGTCTAAATATCTATTTATAGAGTACTCATCGTCATCCCTATTAGATATATAACATTCTTAACAAAATGAAATAATTTATTAATGATTTTGTTAAGTTCTAGGTTGATTTTGAAAATGAGAACCTTTGTAAATAATTTCATATTTCCCACATAAATTGGGTAATTAACGTGTGTCATTGGATAATTAGATGGTTTGAAATTAATTGGAGAATTCCCACATTGATATACTAACAAAAATGGGAACCTCTCAATCCAATAAATATTCCATGTTAGGTAAAGAATGATAATAATTTTGTTCTCATTTATCCCTCAAGATATAAAATTTGTCACCTAAATCTATAGTTATGAATTAGATGAGGGTTCTCCCACATAGCAGTGAATGAGCTCAATGCATATCTTTAGTTTAAGAATGGAAATTTGAGTTATTGGTAATTCTTTGTGGCTACACCCCCCTCCCTGTGAGAGGACATATTTCTAGTGGATTCTGTTCTAGTCATTTCAAATCACAATCTTTATACTGTTGGTGAATCTACGATGTTCAATAGCGACTTTGTCACTAGATCCCACCACCGAAAAAGCTCATCAATGCTTTCATGATCACCACTATCTCCAAGGATAAAATAATCCACCATGTCTACTCCAATTTTCATTCATCAATCAACATGATAATTAAGTACCCACATGTGATACACTAATTTCTCGTATAATCTTGGCCTTGACATTGGAATTCTGAGAGACAAGTCCATTTCCATGTCAAAACCCAGTATAAGCTCACTACCCAATATTAGTAGTGAATAAGAAAAATTCATCATCAAATAGACATGTAGAATCAAATCATCAATCCATAGTGATCATTAATGTCCTTTCCCAATTAACTATTCCCACTTAGAACTCCTCATGAACCACCATCATCACCAACTGACATTGGACTATACAGACACACACCCACATCCAAAATATTATTTTAGATAGAATAAAATTTTAGGTTCTCTAAAAAACCAAAAGGAATATATAATTTTTTTCATGATTAAACAAACATTGGTACTTTTGAAATTTTCATAGGTTGATTCATCACCAATTCGATATCCAAATATCTAAAATGTCCAAAACATCCTTTAAATGATCGTAAATGGCACAAATGTTTTTCACCATCATTATCTATGTGAATTGTTTTTTAAAATTAACTGTATATAGGACTTAAACAAATATTGACATTGTAAGATTGTGCCACATGGTTGAGGGGAATAAGATCACCACACGAGGGTGTTATGTGTGATGAACTGGACAAGGAACTGACTATCAACCCAAGCCAAATAGGTGTTGGACTCAATTGTTCCTCGTATACACTAGAGGAAATTTACTAGTTTTAAGAGTATATAACCATCATGGAGAAGCTATACTCTCGATATCATAACATATCATAAATTATAGATAATGGAATCATCATCAAACATCAAAGTAAGCACAATTAATTATTTTAAAACTAAGTTCCCTAGACCCAACATGAACATTACTTTTTGATTACCAAATCATGTATACAATGAGTTATGCACGATGTATTATTACCATAAGGGTGTTGATATTTATGTGTTCACTATTTATATGGTAATGTCCTTGGATTACTTATCATATCAATAGGTTATAGTAGTTCCCATAATATAATGAGAACCTAGAGATTCCATGACTATAACCTTAAACTTATATCCTATAGTCCATATACATCATGTTGATAGGAAATATATTATGTGAAACCATCAAGTGTTGTGGACTCATAAACACTGAAACTTCTTAATAAGTTCACATTTAGTGATCTTGAGTTGATGAGATCATGAGGAATGACCCTCTAATTGGGACACCACATATTTCAAGTGTCATTGGTTGTTCCAATATGTAAAAATGTGTAATGGTCTCCTAACTTGAGATTATTATCAGTGTATACTATTTAATCATGTACATTGATGGAAGATGGAAACCATGACATTTATGTTGTGGCGATGTAGCTTGTGTTGGGTCCAGAAATGAAGGTATGGCGTTGATTGAATAATCAAGATATAATTTTTCTCTTCTGATAGGAAGTGTTATATTAGGCCTAGTTGATCAGGATGTCAGTTTCTTTGAAAAATTCATCATCATGATAGAAGAAGGTAAGTCATTATAGAAAATTCAATGAATAATCAAACAAGAAAGGATGGTTACATGAAGTGTGCATCCTTCTTTATGAGATATCACGTGACAAATATATTATATTACATGATGTGTGTTTGTAGAAGGTTTTTATTTCCATCACTATACCTTAAATCCTTAGAGGCCTTGATGGGTTGATAGTCTCCACTCCTGGTATGTGAGTAGTACTCACTACTATCGAGATAAATTCCTAGAGATTCACACACTAAGCATATTCAAAAGTCTATCCTATTCTAACGAATGAACCTATAGGACATGGTCAGCCCCACCACGTGGTCTGAAAGATGTTTGAGTTTGAACGACCACTATGAAATAAATAAATTCATATGATTCAACTTTAGAATAATTAGTATTGAATTTATTGATTAATAAGTATTTATATGATTTTAAGTGAATACACGAGAAAATATTTAATGAATTAATATTATTTTAATATTCAAGGTTTGTTTAATATTTGTTGGAGTAACGAGGCAAGTAATGACTCGCCTTTATCACAAAATATATTTATTATGTTAAAATTAAGTGATAAAAATATTGATGAAGTTAATGAGATAGTTAATTGGTCATAACATGTCATTTAAAAATTATTTAGTGGGTAATAAATTTTCAAGGGTTAGGGATCCATTTTTAGGTATTTCATACCTCTATATATAAGTAATAGGGGGATCTATTTTAAAATACTATTCACTAAATGAATTTGAGAGCATCTCTATTATCTCTCCTATATATTAGTGTGAGAAGAAGTTGATCCAATCCTTCAATCCAAGTACTTCTTCATGAATCAAAGGATCGATATAGCGGTGATCATCGAGACGTTGAATGTGTCATCAAATATCCATGCTAGCACCCATATATTGACGATCAATATCCCCCCATATATTTTTAAAGCGTATTTGGATGATCAAGAGGGATATGGCTTTAGTTCCTTTGAGAAATGTTCATCAGAGATGAGCGGTTGTCGAACACACCTTTAAATTTATTAAAGTACTTATTCAATTGTATTTTTTTCTCAAATAAATTCACGTGAGAACCACAACCTTTTGTACTTAGTTGTGAATCACCAGAGATGACACAGTGACATCAATCTAGTGATAAAATTTTAACCAATTGACCCATATGCTTCCATTTCACACCCAGATATCTCCAATTTTTACCTAAGAATGTTTCAAAATGGTTTATACCAAATAAAAATTAAATTTTAATTGAATTTGAGTAGAGGGTGTCACAATAGTTCCATTACAAAGAACGGTGTTTCAATCTGATCTCAGTCGACCATGTTGCAGTCATCTTAAGTTTTGATTCAAATTGATGTAGTTGTTCTTGAGAGTTAAAAATAAAGAACATGTGTGTGTGTGTGTGTGTGTGTGTTATTTTACTTAGATTCGATTGTTGATGATTTTTTAGGTGAAATAACGGTTTCTGGGGAACCCCTAAACTCCAACCAATTTTCAAGCAACTAAAATAGTATTTTCTAGCTATCCCTTTTTCCACATAATTTCAAAATATTAATTAATTTTTTTCCCAAATCATAAGAGCAAATACTTGATAAAAAGAGGAAAAAGAAAATAAAAATGATTTTTTAAAAAAATAGCAAGGGTAAGGGAGGTGTTGGTTCCAGTCCATAATGTATTGCCTTAGTTTTTCTCATGAGGTATAAATCCTTTAATTTTCAGTTTAAACCTTTCTTTTCAAACTAATGGAAGTGCCTAAGGTCTTGAGAAAGAGTTTAGGAGTGTTCAGGGCTTGTTAAAAACCTAAAGATCTAGTTTTTGGAAAAATATCATGGGGCGCCCGGTTGGCGCATGGTTAGTAGTAACCGTGCAGCTCAACCGTGAAACCCATATATAGAAGAGCATAATTTGATAAACCATGTGAATGAAGCCCCATGACTGTGTGAAAAATTGTAATGGAATTTCATAGGGGACCTATACAGGATGCACATAGCTGGTTCACTTTTTATCCAAACTGTGCACCCATTTAAAAATTGGTGAAATGCAGATTTTGGTCCCTACCCTCTTTAAGAATTAAACCCTCTTTTCTCCTCCCATTTTTCACATTAGCCCTCATGTTGGAGCTCCCATCTCCTCTCCTCCTAGTAATTTTAATAGTTTCTTCATTTGATCTTGGAATCAAGTGTCGTTGGTCATGTTGGATGCATACTGGTAAGCTCCTCAATGCTCTTCACTCCATTCTTCATTTATCTTATTGTATGGAATGCAAAATCTGTGTGAGCTAATATTCCATATTTTTTGGATATTCCACTATTTCATTGATTTCTCCCATTCTAGCTCGATTTAAAGGCCAACAACGGACACGGAGAGTAATGCCCATCTAAGGTAAGTGGTCTATACCTTTCCCCTTTAAGTCTCGATGTTTTATAGATTGCACCATAGTGTCACACATTGGACTTTCTGAGCATTTCTCCTTAAATTAATAGACCCTTAAATTGGATCACTACACCAAAGTAAGAATTTAGCAATGGTTTATACCACCCCTAAACCATTTCATGACGGTTTTGAAAAACCTATGCTAAATCATGTTTCAGCAATAATTTAACAGTAGTATTTCAAAACCGTCACAGAACGATTTAGTGGCAGTTTTTTTAAAATTGGGAGAATCAGTTAGCGGCAGTTTAAATTGCCGCTAAATTGTTTTGTGATGGTTTATTTTTTATTTTTTAAATTAATATAATTATTTATTTATTTATTTATTTATTTATTGTCATCCATGCATGCATATGCACATGTCATGCATACATGCATCTTCTATTGCGCATAAATTTAGCATATATATGCATTGAGTGAGATTTGAATCCCTCACCTCTTGGTTATTCTATAAAGACTTTACCACTCCACCAATCACTTCATATGATGAGTTAACATAATTTAATATGCTTATACATATATAGATAAAAAACAAATAATAACATTAAACAATAATAATAAGTAACAAAAAACCAATAACACATAACAAATAAATACGAACTAAATAATTAATAATTAATAATTAATAATTAATAATTAATAATTAATAATTAATAAATAACAAACAAGTGATTAAAAAATAAATAAATAATAAATAAGTAATGATTAAATAATGAATAAATAATAAATAAATAATGAATAGAAATAATAAATTAATATATGATAAATAAATAAATAATAAATAAATAAATAACATATAATAAATAAATAATTGATAGATAATACATAAATAATTCATAAATAATACGTAAATAAAAAATAAAAAAATAAATAAGGAATTAATAATAAATAAATTTTAAATAATACGATAATTATAAATTAATAAAAAATAATAATTAAATACTAAATTAAAAATAAATTAGTAATTAAAAATTAATTAGTAAAAAATTATAAATAATATTTAATAATATATAATTAAAATTAAATAGATATTAAATCAATATTAAAAAATTAATAATTATTCAATTATAAATAATAAATTAATATATAAAGAAAAATAAACAAATAATAGTAATTAATAAATAATAAATAATAAATAACGAATAATAAATAATAAATAATAACTAATAAATAATAAATAATAAATAATAAATAATAAATGATAAATGATCACTAATAAATAATCACTAGTAATTAATAAGTAATAAATAAATAAATAATAAATTAACAAAATATTTATAATTATTAATTATTAATAAATACATAATAAATAAATAATAAATAATACATTAATACTAAATCAATGATAAGATAATGATAAATTGAAAATAAATATATAAACATTAAATTAATAATAGTTAAATAATAAATAAGTAAATAATAAATAAACAATAGATAAATAATAAATCCATAATAAATCAATAGTAAATCAATAAATAAATAAAAATTAATAAATAAATAATAAGTTAGTTATAATTTAATAATAAATAATAATTAATAAATAAACAAATTAATAATAACTTTTAAATATTATGTAATATTTTGGAATATTATGTAATAAATATTAAAAAAATATTGAATAATAATATAATATATAATAAATATCAAATAATAAATAATAAATAATAAATGAACAAATAATAAATGAAAAATAATAAATAATAAATGGATATAAATATATATAAAACCACATTTATGTTACATAAATATATATATAAATGCAAACATATATATAATTGTATATTAATATAAATATATATATAAACACAGGTAAATATAAATATCTATATATACCCATAAAAATATAAATAAATAGAAATACATACTAATATTCATAAATATATTTAAATATCCATGCATGGATAAAATTATATATAATTTTAGATAAATATTGATACATATATATAAATTATAAATAAATATACATAAATGCATAAAAATACATATACATATACATATAGATATAATAGATAATAAATCACCAATATAGGGTACACCATAATAATTGCAACACCGTCAAATAAATAGGAATGTAAATCCATGAAATAAAATCGTATATGACAAAAAAATAATATAAAGACACTCTTAAAAGAAGTTGAAATCTCATTGAATGTTCAAAAATCATGATATCTGAACCAAAAACTCAGTTTTTAAGGCCTTTAGGGCCTTCTTTGACCTTAATGAAATAGTGATTAGGGCCCTCCCTGAGTCGACATATTGTTGAGTTTATTGAAATCTTTGATTTGATATGTGCTGGAGTCCAAAAAGATACCCGGATAAAAAATTATGGTTGTTTGACATTTAAGTTTGATTTTCAACTTCTCTTAAAATTTAAATATTTTTTATTCTACTAATTATTATCAAATTATTATCTAATTTCATTATATGTTATTTCATAAGCTTCAATTTTACTAGTTTTGGAGTTAAAACAGACCCCTTGATCAAAAATTATCTTCAATTGCTGCTGAAGTTTGATTTCTAACTTATCAAAGAATAAATTTAAGTTTTAAATAATCACTAACTAATAATTATAATTAATTAGTAATTAGAACATTCTAATTAAATAAAACTTTTAATGATAATAAATAATAATTATTAAGTATTAATAATAAATCACAATTAAATATATAATATATAATAATTTTTCTTTAATTTAGTAGTGGTTTATAAAAAACAGCTGCTAAAAATTAAATTTTAAAAAATTAAAAAAATTAAAAAATATGATTTAGCTATGGTTTTTCAAAAATAACTGCTAGGAAAAATTTTAAAAAAATGATAAATTGAAAACACATTTAGCAATGGTTTTTAAAATTGATTCTAATAACCCACCACGAAGTAATTTTCTGTGAAATATTTAGTAGTTGTTTTGAAAAACGCCGTTAAAAAACCACCACGAAATATAGTTTTTCTTCTAGTGGATGTTTAAACCATGATTTAAACATGTTATTGCACCCTTATACAAGGTTGGAGGTTGTTAAACTCAACCTGAACCACCCTTAAGGTGAGTTCGTTTTATTAATCATGTTTACACCACCCATGGGGTGAGTTAAGCTTTCCATTTATTACTGGGAACTGTATATAAATTAAATGAATTATTAAAGGATGTGTACCTTGTTTAGGACCTTGTCATTTATAAATGAATGGAGTAATGAAATGTGATAAATGAGAGTTTTGTAATGAAATATACAATCCCTTGGTTTATGCATAAATATGTAATTGATTAGTGAAGTGACATGGACTCTAACATGACACTCCTTTCTATTACTTGTATTAGAATTTATTAAAGTATTGAATGTGATAAATTTAATTTTAAAAAGGTAATAGATACTAAAATGGACCCTTGAATCATTAGATTGATTACATTGATAATGGATGATATAGTATAGCACTGACGACCCACTTACATATGATATATTGGATGCTTTGAACTATTACCTTAGATTCGGCTTTCTCAGACCACCTCAAACATGCTCCTTGGGCTCCACCCAAGTCTTTGTCAAGATTTATATGAATGAGTTTTTTGGACTCAAAGAGGACACCTTCTTCCATGGTATCTGGTTCCTGGCACTTGTAGGTCTATATTACATCGAGTTTTGTATGGATGAGATCAGTGGACTCGAATAGGAACCCTTGATCATAATCCCTAGGTCATGTCCCTAATAGGTATAATACTTCATTATTTGACGTATACTGTACTTTCTTGACCCTTGACATGTCGGCGTAGGTTGTAGATAATGCCTTAATCTTTTAAATAGTAATTCATCATTTTATAAACTATTTTTTATAGCTTGTGCTTATATAATTGATCACGTAACTTATTTTATAGATTTATTCCGGTTATATCCGCACAGTGTTACAGTTTATATGCACTGACTGGATTTGTTAGACATTGTTGGTGGTAGCCTTATGAGTATATCTTGCACCCTGTTCAGGCCACCAATTAGTACCCGGACGGACTTCTTGATTTCAGGTAGGGAAAAAGGGAAGGTTCTAGTTCTTGACACCTAAATTCTTATGCTAGGATGGAGTATGAGAGAAGAGGATCAAGATTATTCTTGTGATGCTAGTGGAGATATATTTTGGGTATCTACATGTTTTTGTATAGCATGTTTATTTGTTTCCCATGTATCACCCCTTTTTGTATATCACGATAACATAAGAATCATTTTTTATATGATAGTAGATGTATTTTCTACTAGTTATTTATCATGGTTGTATGATTTACTTATTCCACTACCATTTATTTATTATACTTCTTTTGTTTACCTTCTTATTATACTAATTTTATTAACTCTAATCATGAGGGTATATTCTATCCACCGTACTCTTATAGAACCTCATTGCTAGTTAGAAGTCTCTAGAAAAAAGAGAGGTGTGCTTGAGGCTAGATGGATCTTAGGTTTGGTTAATGTTTAGTGAACTGAACCCAGGGTGCTAAAAGTAGAATCAAAGGATTATTTTTTCCTTTTTTCTTACTATTTGGGTTATTAGAAAAGAGACTAGAAATGTGTTTTAATTTAGTTCCATCATCAATATACACCCCTGACAGACAATAAAAAATATAGTATGGACTCCTACTATTGAGGTGAACACCAAGGGTATGAGAATCCTCCCTGCAACTAGTCTCCGAGCATAGACTATAGCGGATGCAACAAAGGAGTGTTAACCTTCTTAATCAAATGATGCATAGACAATGGTGTATGATAAACTTATCATACCTTGAACAATATCCAACCTATATAAATATTCCTCTTCTACTAACCCAACTGATGATGCCCAACTCCTTTGCCTCTCTATCGATGGACACCTCTAAAGGAAAACTTAATAAAAGTTACAAAAACATGAGAAATATCCTGATTTTGTTCTATACTTTCACTATCCACTCTTGATGGGGCATAATCCGGCTTCCCCTGCGGCTGAAACTGGAACTGAACTTGACTGCCTATACGAAACTGGTCTCATACAACCATTAGGAACTAATCTTGATGATGGTCATGAACCCCACAGACAAAAAACAATGGCCCCAAGTCCTTAGAAAAAGAAGGGAAACCACTAGCCCTAGAAGCCTGAAAGGGAGGCCTCTGAGGTCATCTCCTTGCCGGTTGAAACCTCTATGGCCATGTAACCTGAGACCTGCCACTAAAAACTCTTCTCCTTGAAGAACCCTGTTGGTTCCCCTTTTATGATAAACCTTGTTGTGAGTGTATAATCTTAATCACATCCGAATTCTTCTGAACCTCTAAATATGTCAGCAACATAAATGGGGTAACTGCATACTAGATATAAGGACAGAGTTCCTCCTTCATACACCTTTCATGGGACTCCTCATTAGGAAAAAGATATGTAAAAAATGAAAAAGTTCCTTGAACTTGATTCCCATCTCCAACATAGACATACTACCATGTTAAAGGGAGAGAAGCCCATGCCTCTTCACTACCTTCATGGTTGATGAGAGGAACTTTACCAAGAAATCTTTTTTGGAAGTTGATCGATGACACATTTTCCTCCTTTCACTGAACAATATACAACATCCAGCACTGAAATATAACTTCCAACCTCTGAATAACTACCAAAGGACCCAATACTCCGGTAGGGCCCAGATCAAGTTGAAAGCAATATCAAGCTCCCCTAACCAGCTCTCTATCGCTAGATCTGAAGCTCTTCCTTCCTACTTCCCCAAAGTATATTGGTGAAAATCACACAATGTTCTTTAAACCTGATCGTCCTATTCAGCTAGATCAACCCTTTGGTGATCAACTGTATCTTCATGCTGAACATTCGCTACCTAAACCATTTCTAGATGATGACTAGAAACCATTGATGAAAGGGAAACAAAGATTTCCTAATCCCAATTGTATCGAATTTTTATTAAGATTAATTTAATTCTTTTTTAATTCATTTTAACTTCATCAAAAAAATCAAATCAAATAAGAACACTAGTCAATCATGATGCATATAGATCTCCTAGTTCTGTACCATACAAGAGGTGCCACCTCACTTGGTTGTTTGGTAGTCTTAGAGTCCTTGTTTCATATCATAAGAGGACTAAAATCCCATGTCCTAGAAGTTCTACCTTGTCTTATTTAATGCACCAAGATCAACTGACATTATTTCCTACCAACCCATGAAATCCTCACTCTACCAAACTTTTAACTCCATCATATCCATCAACATACCTCAGATACTACTCTGTCATGATCCCCTCCCTCCAAAGGTACACCTCCTGGTATGAAAATGAAGGAATATAGATAACGACCCCCAAGTACCACCTCCAGTAGGACCAAGGTTAAATACTATCACTAAGTGTATAAAAATCTCAAAATGGGAAGAATTACCCTCTATAATATATGTAGGATTGGGAGATAGGATATCAACGATTAATCAAAGACATGACATAATGTAAAAGAAATCCAAAATCACCCCAAAATTCATGTATAAAATAAATATACACTAATAAAAGTATCTGAATAAGTACCCAAAAAGAAAATATAAGGAAGTAATATATAGTCATTCCAAAGGTCTGAGCTAGAAATTTCCAGCATGGTCCACATAGTACTCCTAAAACCTGAAAAATAGTTGTATATATATGGGGTGTGCATACATGTATAATTAGTATAAAACCCAAATTATCACGTTCACATGTGAATAAAGAATAATAATACACCAGTGGGAAAACAATAGAACCAACAATACCTAAACAAGTCAACTAACTAATCTCAACATCATCAGGTCTCGGTCACCAAATAACACATCCAAGTACAATAACATAATATGAATCATATTGTTGATGGGGGTACTCCACATCACTTTTCCACTGACTAGTCACTCTAAAATCCCAATGACATACATCTTGTCACTCCCACCTCTTCTAAATCACAACCCTCCTGTAGACACCCGAGTCATTACATCACAACACATTACATCACATCCCACCCATGGACACTTGGGCTATCACATCATATCTCATCTCACCCAAAGACACATGGTCCATCACATCTCAAATCATACCTAGGGTAGTAGGTTATCGTGAACATGAAGGACATCAACCTCACGCCCTCCTCCTACCATGTACAAGCCCCACCACATGTCATCTCATCATCTCACTAAACACATCTTGACTGAAGACACCTGGTCTATCACACCACATCACATCATTTATTGAAATAGAACTTTTGACTTATATCTATCTTATATCATTCATTATATTGTCACCTAGAAGAAGGAGTGGGTGGCCAACCATCCATCCTCACCACCAGGATGTTGGGAACCCCCCCCCTAAAATTGTTGGTTGGCATCACTAGGTTCTCAACATTGATGGGGTGTATATAGAAATAATAATTAATATAAAAGGTATATATATATAAAGCCACACACAAGAACAACCCATGGGTTCAAAACAAGATCACCAACCAACTAACAATATTCTAATTTTTATACCACTTATAAATGCACAACGCCACTCAAAAATCCGCATGACACATTTCATCTTCTCATTACAAGAAAAGATGATTTACAAATTTCAATTAACAAACCATTAATTTGTCTATTTATTACATTAATTAAGCTTGATAATTTTCATTAAACATTAACCATTTTTACTTACACATCCTATTTAATTCATTAATTAACCATTTCCATCCCATTAACCAACCTAGAACATGCCATTTCAACTTCAACATTATAATTTAATTACAATACTAATTGGACATGTATCATAGAAAATTACCACAAAAACAAACCAAACAACCCAAATTACCAATAAAACATGCTTGTACATCACTGCCATTTCACAACCATAGCTACAACCACTTTCCACATCACAAAAATTCTCCACACCAAAACCATACATCACCACACCGCAACACTATATCACTGTAACCACACTCACAAAACCTCACATCACACATTCACATTCCACAACAATTATCACATCATCACATAACATTTTATATATTTATCAAGGGGTTGTAAATTTCTTTCACTTATTTATTTTAGGGGAATTGTCACACAAGACATATATTTAGGTGAAACCAATTTATTAGACAAGTATAAGTGATTAACCATTTATTCAAGGTGGTGTAAAAACAATCACACATCAAGGGATTCACAACACAAATCAATTAAACACAAACAAAGGCTCCCAACAACCATGATTTTCAGTGGGTCATTTAACTCGTACAATCAAAATATCAATAATAATATAAAAATATGTAAAAACATATAAGAAATTACCATTACCATTAAATTTCAATTAATAATTTCATTATCTTTATTAGTCTTATGAAAACCATCTTTACATAGATAAAAAAGAGTAAAAACCCTACCACATGATACACAAGGTGAGAGATAAGGGATCCCCTACCTCAAACGGATCTACTATGTAATGTTGGAACAAGAGGAAGGATACCACTGAACACCACAATGAAGAAGAACACCTTACCAATCTATAACACAACAACCATGTCATATCCTTATCAAAACCACACAAAACACATGATTACCTAATAGTACCCCCCTCTAAGATGAATAAATGGGAAGAAGTAGGGAGAAAACAAAGAGAGGACTTACGAAAAAACAACCATGGATCGATCCTCCAAGAGTGGGTTCAAAATCCATTAAGAGAGGTTTAAAAGGGACCCTTGGGAGACACTTGGGTTTCCCAAGAAATTAGAGAAATTTTATGAAAGTGGTTAGGATATAGGGGATTTAAGAATTTATACCCATCCTAAAAAACATAGGACTACAACATATCCAAGAAAACCATGATATAGAACCACTTAAAACTTGGAGGGCCACAACACAACTATCCCCAATACATTGCAGACTAGTTGGTCAAAGACCCGTCTAAGAACTGCAGATATATTCACGTTGTAGATCCTATAAAATTGGGTAGGAAGTCCATGGCATAGCCAAAGAAAGTATGTCACAGACTCCCAACAACCAGAAAGTGATACATTGAATCTTCTGATCTATAGAATAGCAGTGCTAAAATTGGTAGAACCACTGAAACTAAACCTTGAGTCTCTATTCCATAAACAAGGTCTTTATGTCATAGACACCACCTACCTAGAGGGTATATGCCGCAGTCAAGGATCCACTTCATAGCTACCCCAAACTAGCAGTAGCACCGAAAAGGATCCTCCTAAGTCACCACACCGTAGCCTACCACCTTAAACCACAACCACTCCATTACAGAGTACCCTCCCATCTCTACACTGCAGCCTTTCCAAAATAGGTGGTGCAATCCCCCTTCACCTTCTGAACACCTCCAAACACCTCAAGATCTTCCCAAACACCCCTATCACCAAAATTAAAGCAAAGTAATGGGGCAGAAGGCCCAGTCCATTATAGATTCCTTATAGAATGTACATGTACTTTTTACATCTAATGTAATATTTCAAAGTCCATTGGTTGGTGATTTATAAATTCCAACCAAAAAATTATAACAAAGTACATCGGATAAATTTTCACAAATTCTACTAGAAAAACTCTATCGAATAGAGGTACACATGCTTTCTAGATGAAATTTTATAAGTCTACTAGGTGAGTAACTTCAAACATCTCACCAGATGAACATTTTTCATCCCACAAAACATAATCTATAAACATTGTAATGGTTATTTTTTAAAAGATCATTGGACATAGATGTTGTGCTGAACCTTTTAATTGAGAGATTATTTTTTCCAATTTCGTTACAACCACCTCTAAGATATATGGAATATGACCATTGGGAGTGTGGCTATAAAAAATTTTGAATTTGAGGGTGGAGAAAGCTTTTACATCTAAAATGTTATAATGTTTCAATGATGATTTCGCAACATCTTGTTACTTGATAGATCATCATTTGTAACTCTTAGGGATCCTTTTTTTTAATAAATCCATTGTGAAAATTATTGAAAATTCCTTAATAAATTTTGATTTTGTAATCATTTTGACTAATCTAGTGTGATCAAGGGATTTTGAGGTTTAGGTAGATAGAGGTTTAATGATCTTTTGATCAAGGGTTACCAAGTCTTGGGAAATGGGTATTGTACCGATCTTGGTATTGATGTAATTCTTGGTGTAAGAAAGACTAACCTTTACGATAAGGTCAAAACTTTGGAAACCTAAATTCAAGGTTATTGGATTCTTTTACACTTAATGTTAATGTATGGATCTTGTTACAAAAGTATCTTAATATTTTTCTTACATATTGTATATAAGTTTTATTTTACTTGTTTTTACAGGTTCATATTTCTATTTTTCATGTATAAGAAAAGTTTCATACTATTTATTATAATGTTTTAAAACTATAATTATAAAGTGAATCAGTATGAATCTATGTTTGGTATAATTTATTTAGCGGTTAAGTAAAATTATAATTTTTATTTTTTAAAATACAATTCACCCCCTGTAGTAAAACACATACTCTCTCAATCCTATATTTTGTATCATAGAATATTTCTAATTTTTATAAACTATTACACTAGCATGTTTTTATATAAAAGAGTATCTTAATTTTTAAGATGGAATATTTTTCTCTTATGACACTTGAGAACTTAAACCCAAAAAGACTACTTATATTTTATGGTACTAATTATGAGTACTAGAGAGATCTCATGAATACCTTCATTATAAATATTGGATTACAAAACTTTGTTATGATGAAAATAAATTATAAAGTTCCTGAGAAGGAAGTTACTAATTTTACTATAGGAGAAAATTTAGAATATCAAACTAACTATCAAGTCAAAAATACTTTGTTATGTCTTATGACAATAAATATATATAATCTGATTTATTTTTTGAAATTGTAAATAATATTTGAAAGTAACGCATTTTGGAACAAACAAAGTGGTTGAAAAAATAAGAGCTAAGTTAAGAGAATATTATAGAGCTTTTGAATTTATATCTTTAGAATCAATTGCACAAATGAATCAATGGTTATGAATGTGGAAAATATTCTATAATCTTTGGGAGATAAAGACTTCATTGATGAACATTTGGTTAAGAAAATTATTTACATGGTACTGAATGAATGGGAATCTAAAAGAATGGATCTTTATGATAATAAGAACCATACTAATATTAGTTTGGATGATTTAATTGGAAATCTCATGTAGTATGAGGGTAGGTTGAAAAGGGGTGAAATAAAGTGAAAAATAAAAATTGTGTAGATCTTTCCTCTGCGTCTATAATATCTAAGAAATAAAGATCAACAAAAAAAGTTACTAAATATTTGAAGAGGAATAAATTGAAAGTTGAGATAGAAATCATTTCATTATAATAGAGTAATAATGAACTTTCTCATCATTCTAAGAGAATGAATAAGTTTTTTGGAAAAAAATATTTCCGATATTAGTAAAATAAACATCTAAAGGATGGAAGTGATAAGAAATATGCTTCTAAGATGATTTTTTATGAATATAAGAAACTAGAACACGTAAGTATAGATTTTCGTAGACTAAAGAAGAAGGGTAATAAAGATAGAAATTATAATAATTTCTATAAGTATAAAGTCAAGAAAAGTATTAAATCATCAGATACTTAGAGTCAAAGTGGAGGAAACATCTCTTCAAAAAAATCTTCAGATGAAAGTAGTGATATTCAAAAGATCATGGGATTATATACTGGAATTCAAATGACTAATCAATTCTCAATGGATAAGGTATCTGTTTAATCTTTATCCAATTTAACAATAAATTCTAATTATCCATATTCAGATGATGAAAATATTTCTGCATCCTCTGAAGAAGAAAAAACCACTGTATCTAATGAAGATGATACTTTACCAAGTTATGAGAAAGTTTTTAGATAATCCACTTTAATTGAAAAACAAATTAAGAAAGTTTCAATAAACTATGAAAATGATAAGGAAGAACTTTCCAAATCTAATTCTATAATTTCAAAACATTCACTAAAAATTTCAATTCATACTAAAAAATTAAATAAGAAATATTATTCTAACTCATCTATTGATAATAAAGATTTAGTTGTAAAATAAAACTGTAAAATGTTTTAGTCTGAAAAAACTTATATCAAATTTTATTTATGGGAAGGAATGTTTTGAAAGTATGTACAGATAGATGATACCTCATCAAAATACTTCACGGATGGTTTTTACAATACCAAAACCTCATTTTCAAAATAACTATTTTTCTCCTAAAACTTCTACCTTTTGTAAGAAATTTCATAGAGATGGACACTAGAAGAACAAATATTTTTTTAATAAAGTAAAATATTTTTGTTTTCATAGATCATATATTTCTGAATAATTAGCAGTTGTACAACACAAAATATTTGTATAGATTTGGATTCCAAAAGTGATTCTTTATAACAATGCTGGACTCAAGAAAGTTTGGGTACCAAGATACTAATTTTTTATTACAAGAAATTAAGAATAGTACCAAAAATAAGAATATATAGTACATGGATAGTGGATATTCCCAAAATATGAATGGAAATAGAAAAATCTTTCATAAGATTATTGATATGAAAGGTGAAAAAGGCACATTTAGAGATAATGGCCAACCAGAAATATACGGTATAAGTGATATTTTTATTCAAGGTAAAAAAATTAATTTCAAATGTTTTATTTTGTATAGTCCTTAAGCACAAACACATCAGAATAAGTAAATTAATTGAATAATTTTACCTTATGAACTTCAAAAATAGTAAATTTATTATTCAAAGTTTAGAAGGTAAATTTAGTATTTCTACTGATAGGCATGAGAATGCATACACACTAAAAGTATAAGACCATAGAAGCCAATATCTACCATTACTTAGTGAAATAGAATATCTCTCTTGGTTATGGAATAGAATTTTAAGACACTATAATGTAATAACATTAGAAAAAAAATTATAAGAAATGACTTATAAGAGATATACTGGATATTTGGTTAAATTAATTTAAAGTTTGTTATCTTTATCAATTTGTAAAGAAACATAAGTCATGCTTTAAATCTATTAGTGAAGTTTCAACTTATAATGGTTCATAGTTAGTGCACATGGATTTATTTGTTCCAATACAAATTGGAAGTATTGTTGGAAAGTACTATCTATATGTCTTAGTTTATGACTACACTAGATATACATGAGTCTATTTTCAAGAGAAAAAGTTAGAATCCTTTTTCTCTTTTAAAACTTTTGTAGCCTGTGTTAGTGAGAAAAATATAACATTATTTACTATTCATAGTTTCATAGCAGAGAATTTTTAAATTCTGATTTTGAAACTTTTTTAGTAAAAGTAGTATTATATATAATATTTCATCTCCTAGAACACCTCAAAAAATGGTGTAGTTGAAAGAATAAATAGAGATCTTCAGAATATTACTAGAATAGCTAAAAATGGGTTTAAGTAGTTAGCATTGCTTTATATACTATAAATTGAGTTTTACTTATACATTTTATTAATAAAACATCTTATGATTTTTGGACAAAATAAAATCCAAAACTTTCTTAATTTAGAGTTTTTGGGTGAAAAGTATTTATTCTAAATACTAAATATAATTTATAAGAATTCACTATAAAAATGATGAAGTAATTTTCCTTGTCTATTCTATAACTATTAAGGATTATAGAGTTTTTAATAAAAGAATAAGTACTGTTGAGTAAATAGTGCATGTCAAATTTGATGAAACATGTCTTATTGTCTTTAAGCAACCCAAAACCATATATTCATATGATTTTTCTAAAACTTTTTTCAACCTATATTGGAAAATTCTTCTTATGAGATAAAAACTGAAGAATAATTTTTTGAAGTTGTACCCCTTGATGAAATTCAACATTTTTGTAAAGAATAGTGTTTTACAAACCCAAGGAATTATACAATCTTAAATAATCATACCAATGATAATATAATTAGAGATGTATATCAACCAGTAAAAACTAAAAGTTCCTTAAGAAATGAATGTGAATATTGTGAATTTTATCATAATTTTAACCTAAGACTCTCGATGATGCTTTAGGTGATAAAGATTAAATAAAATCAATGTGGGATGAACTTAATGAATTAGAAAGGAATCAAGTTTAGGTACTGGTAGAATTTCCTAAATATTTTCCTATAATTGGAATAAAATGGGGTTTTAAAATTAAATGTGATGAAAATGAATTAATTGAAATGAATAAAGTAAGACTTGTTGTAAGGGGTTATAATCAACAAGAATTTATAGACTACAATGAAAATTTTTATCTAATAGCTAGACTTGAAGAAATTTATGTACTTCAAGACTGTGTGATATTCTTAAATTTTACACTTTTTCAAATGGATGTAAAATGTTCTTTTCTAAATGATATGTTTAGGAGGAATTTTATATAGAATTACCACTTGGTTTTGAAAATGAAAAAATCCCAAATCATTTTTTGACTTACTAAGGCACTTTATGGACTGAAAAAATCCCCAAGGGCTGAGTGTGATAGATTAACTAGATTTTTGTTACAAAAAATGTTTGTTAAGGGAGCTTTTGATCTAATAATTTTTTTAAAAAAAGTTTTTATGGAAACCATCATTATTCAAATTTATGTCAATGAAATTTTTTTTACCTCAACTCAAAAATAATTTTACGATTCCTTTATGAATATTATGAAATATGAGTTTTAAAGGATCATGATGGATGAACTAAATTTCTTTCTTAGTTTTCAAATTTCTCAAAAACCAAAAGGAACTTTTATATCTCAAAAAAAGTATATAAAATTTCTATATAAATTTTTTGGATATGATAGTACTAAAAGTATTAGTACTCCTATCATTACCTCAAAATATTTATATCTAGAAGAATCTGGGAATCTAATTGATCAAATAAATTAGAGGAAGGATTGGTAGTCTACTATATCATACATCTAGTCAATAAATGGGGGATTATATATGATAAGAAGTAAGATTTTTTAAAGTTTTTCAAGTTTAGTTTTTCTTTTAAAAAAGTGGATTTTGTTCTTTAAAAAAATTATGATATTTTTTAGTAGAATTTTTTCTTTCAACACTTTTTATACTTACTTTTTAAAATCACAATCAACTTACTTAAAATTTTACACTTTACTAACTTTTATACTCCCCATGTTTGCTAAATTTTTTTGTAGAAAATTTTTATGCTTTACTAGATGTAAAAAAACCTTTCTATAATATGAAGTTTCCTTATCAGATGTAAATGTACTTTATACATCAGATGAATGATTTTGAAGATCATTGGGAAGATTTTTATAAAGTCCAATAGGACAAGTATAACATAGTCCATTAGAAAGAGTTTTACAAAGTTTATCAAAAAAAATTTATCTGATAGAGGTAGATATGATTTCTAGATGAACCTTTATAAGGTCTACTAGATGAAGAAGTTCATACATATCATCAGAAAAACATTTCTCATTCTACTAGGTGAAATATACCAGCATTATAATAGTGGTTTATCAAAAATTACCATTAGATGGAGACGATGTGTCGAACATTTCAAGTGAACAAGGATTTTATCCAATATAATTTCAACCACCTCCAAGATATATAGAATATGACCACTGGGAGTGTGCCTATAAATAAAGATAATTTTGATGAGGAGGAAGCTTTTACATCTATGACAATCTAAAGTTTATGTGAAGTTTTAGTGATATCTTTTTACTTGAGAGCTCTTCAATTGTATCCTTTGGAGATCCTTTTTCTTAAGGAATCTATTATGAGGATTATTGTAAATTCATTAAGAACTTTTTATTTTTTTAATTGCTTTGAATGATTTGGTGTGATAGAGGGATTCTGAGGTTTAAGATGATAGAGGTTTACCGATCTACTGATCTTGTGTTCCCAAGGCTAGGGAAATAGTGACTATATCAATCACTATATCTAGAGATTTCTTGGTGTAATAAAGATAAACCGTTGTGATTAGGTCAAAAATATAGATAACTAAAGTTAATGTTAGTTAATTCCATAACATTTAAGGTTAATGTGTGGATCTTCTTATAAAATTTTCTATAGTTTTTTCTTACATACTTTGTATAAGTTTTTTTACTTGTTTTTAAAAGTTCCTATTTCCACTGTGCATGTATAAGAAAAGTTTCATATTGTTTTTGTAAAAAAAATTAACTCTAATTATAAATTAAATCAATATAAATATTCATTTGATATACTTTCTTAATAGGTTGAGGAAAATTGAAAGTTTTATTTTATAAACTAAAATTCACCCCTCTTGCAGTAAAACACATGCCTTTTGATCCTACATCATTATTATGAGAAAGGTCATAGAAGTTGATTTAAATTCATTGGAAATTGATTTAAAATGATAGTTTTTCAATAAAATTGGAAGGAAATTTCATGGGGAACCATGATGCTAATAAATTATAGAGAAGGCATCGAGTTGAGAACTTATTCAGATAATACGACTTGTAGAGTCCAATGTTTAGTTAATGGTGGATATCAGGTAATATCATGCTCATAGTTCGGTAATAAGGAAGACCAAAGGTGGGGAGACAACTTGGGTAGTGGAGAGCATGACACCCATTTTGATTAGTTTGTATAAGGCTTCAGAAGTGACATGTCCATGAACCCAACAAGTGGAGGTTGAGGGTTGAGATGTTTCTTGGGTATACATAACTGAATTGGGTGTAAGAAATGGGATATTTCCCTGGTACATGCATTGTTGATCTAGAATTTTATGGAGTTGATATGATTGGTTATTAGATAACTGATGGATATGAGATAATGGTCAGGTGGGATGACTAAGTGTGGTTATCAAGAAGCAGGTTGGTAAGGAGACCAGGTTAATGAGACTTTATTGCTTGGGTGTAACCTACCAATTTGAATGATGTGGCAAGTCCTTCTATTATAAATAGTCTCAGTAGTGAGGTTGTGGGTTTGGATAAAATTTTTAGGTGAGAAATATACTAGTTTGGATTAGTGGCGTCAACCTTCAAGGTGAGATGTTGGTCTTTCATAAATTCATAAATTCCACTGAGTGGGGAATCATGGTAAAGTTAGTTGGGATAATACGAACTATGGTTCATGGTAAAGTGAGGTTTTTAAAGTGAATCTGGATTGGGTTTAATGTTGACATGACTACAACTGGCAAGAGGCATGTAGTTTGGTTCATGCATTGAGCTTGGTGATTGTGATTGTCCATAAAAATAGTTCCAATAATAGAGGACATGCTTAAAGCATGCATCCTAGGATTAAATGGTTCTTAGGAGAACCACTTGGATTTAGTGGAGTTTCTTATTTCTTGGTTCGAGGATGGTTAGATACGATGATTAGGATGAGTCTCATACAGGAGACTTTGAAATTTGCTCAGCTAATTTAGGAGTGGATGGAAACTGCTCAGAATAGTTCAGGTCATGATTCATGGGGTGAACCCTAGTTCATGGCATGATTCAGGAGGTGGAACCCTATTTTTTGGCTTAGTTCATAGTGTGAAATTGTTTCAAGGGTGAAACCCCATTTTTTACATGATTCATGGGGTGAATCATGTGATGAAACCTGGGGAAAGTGTTACTTAGGGAATATGTACTCCTCCCAATGGAAGTATTTCTTAGGGAATCAGTACTTGAGAAGAAAAATCCATTAATGTCATGGCTCATGGGCATGATCGGGACCCAGTATGTGGGCTCATTATTGAGATTTTGAGATTTTGGTTTATGTATCCTTTGAGGAGAGTCTTGTTGGTATGGTTGATCAGAGTGAAAATTATCCCCATGATAGGATAGTTCCTATGGTGTCTATGATGTGTCAGTAAGGACATGTCCATTTGGAGACTTGATAATGGAGCTGGGTATATGGGATTAGTGTTTGGTTCTTCTGGATGATGGTCCAGTGTTATCTGAGAGAGAAGCTCGAGGATGAACTACTTTAAGGTGGTAATATTGTAAAACTTTGACCCTTATCCAAGTTAAGAAACATATTAATTTTTTTTCATAACGCATGTATTAAATGTTCTATGAAGGTTATGGGGTGTTGGGAGTGGTCTGGAAGTGGTTTTGTGGAAAGAAGGTGTGTCTGCAACTACTTCACTATGTGTAGCATTACTTCACACTGTGAAACTGATGGGCAGAGGGGAGGAACCCTTGCCATGAAAAATCAAAACATGAATAACTAGTTCATTCCAGGAAACTACCTATGTGGCCTTTTCTCAATGGTTTAATTGGATTATTTTAAGGGGGGTTATAAAAACAAAAGGGGGTTCCCCCTTCGGCAGTAGTGGGCACAAATCCCCCCCTATCATTCTTTCATTCCAAGAGGTGTTCCTCCCTCATTTGTCAATGGTTTTTCCCACTACTAGTTGTGTTGGGAAGCTGGTGGTAAAGCTAATATTTTGCCTCATATTTTTCTTGGTTTATTCAGTTATATCTTTGTATTACGCTGTTTATGTGTGTTTCCCCTATTTCCATGGTATCTATCTTCTTTTTCGATTTCTACCATATTTGCTTGAATCAAAGGGTGATATAGGATGAGTGGGAATCTATGAGTATGAGGTAGGTTTTTAATAATATATCCTATAAGTTTGCATCATTTTATCGATGTTTCAATTGTGTGGTCTCACTGACATTATCGTACGTTGGACCTAAAATTATAAATTATATATTATGGCCCTAATTCATGAAATTGAACATCTCAACAGGCCACTAATAGCCCGTTGGTGAGTATACCAAGATTTTAGCCACCCATGGGGGGTGCACGACATTGAAAAATGACGTAGAAAATTAAATAGGTGTCCCTATGGGTGTCTTAGCCTAAATATGTGGCCATATACGTATAATAGAGATTATAACCACCACTTGAGGTGCACTACACTTAGAAACAATGTTTGGGTAATTAAAGAGGTGACCCTTATGGTCCCATGGACTTGAGTTGTGATAATGGGTGACTGATCGAGGATGCCTAGATCGTGCTCTTGGTTCAGAGTACAAGAATATTATGTGAGTCTTGGTGTTTTAAAATTAAATAAATTTAAATTAAATTGATAGATGGTTCTTCCTTGGGGCTTGTTTTGGGATAACTAAATGGGAAACAAACGGGGTGACCGAAGTGGTGCTCGAGGATAAGTCCTGATGTATATTGAAATAAATGAAATTATTGATGAATTACCTATGGGTTTTGATTATGATAAATGTTTGGAACACCAAGGGTGATACCCCTTGGGTTCTTCAGTGATGTTTTATTACTTGTATTTCCTGATAATCCTCCTAAGAATCGAAAATGTTGCCTAATGACTTGGTGCACCAAGGGTAATACCCCTTGGGTTCGGTTATGATGTCTGATGTTTTAGAATGCCATTGGGTGATTCCCCCTTGGGTTTGACGTTGACGCATGATTATTTGAAATTCCTTGGGCAATTACCTATTGTTTGATAGTATTTCCTGATGACATATTATGGATAGAGACATTCAATTTAAGCCGAAGTGAGTATGGTCAATCCCAGGTGTCACTTGGGAACCTGAGGATCAACAACAGTTTTATTTATTTATATAGTTCCTTTATTTATTACACACATTAGCATGCACTTATTGCTCATACTGGATATGCTTATAGATGATGTTGTAGGTGATCTACTGAGTTATATCCACACCCTTCTTGAGTCGTCAGTTAGAACCTATGCAAACCACCTTGTTTGCAGGATAGGATACGGAAAAATGCTATGTGGTTGATGCGTGTTTGGGTTTCTAGGATGAAGCATGGGAGTTTTGGACCAGGCTAAGACTTGAAACCATTTTTCAGGATTTTCCCAATTTTGCCTTTTGGTATTTTGGGTTTTGAAGTGTATGATTGTAGTTGATGTATGACTACTTGACATTGTACATAGTATCATTTTTAATGGAATGAGTTATATTTGAAAATTTATCAGCACTTTCTTGGATGACTATTTATTGCTTATTTATCTAGTTGTTGTATCTGATTGTTATTATTTTCATTGTTGTTATATGTGGTGGGAGCAAACGCGGAAAACAGCCCCCAACGCACGAGTCGATGATCACCGAATGAACGGACAGGTGAAATATAATATTTACAATGAAAATTTGATGTTCAATACGCTGCAATTAATACAAATTGAAAATGGACAGCAGCGAATAGTAGCACAACAATGGACAGCAGCGCAAACTAAAGAAAAAACAGGCAAGAGACAAGTATTTACGTGGTTCGGAACCCCTTTGGGCCCTACTCCATGGCAAGAACACCACCACACACACTTTATTATTAAATTCTCAAACAAAACACATTACAGGGGGCTTTGCAACAATGGCAGAAACTTCCAGCAGATATCAATCCATACGGATTCAAGTAGTATTAAAAAAATGCACAAATCTTAACCAAAGAGGGAGGAATACTCACAACGCCGGACCTTGATGGGTCTGGCTGTCCAGATCGCTTTAAGAAGCTGATTCAAAGTCCCGCAGAGCTGGAATACCCCGGATCTTGAGGGCCACCGTGGTCAGAAACACCCAGAACTGCAACGTCACGAACGGAAGATGGCTGGATCTGCAGCAGTGCGCCCGAAAGACTCCTCCAGCGACGAAGGGCGAACTCCGATTCTGAAGACCAGCGACGCGAGGGGTTTCCAGCCATCCGACGAGGCTTCTCCAATGATGAGACCAGTGGTGTGATGAAGGGAAAAAATGCAGATCTCTCAAAAACCCTCTCACTCTCTATGTCGAATGAAAAAACACCAACAGAAACCTCTCTCTATCTCTGCCGACGGTGCTGCCTACCAAGGAAAAGAAGAGGCCCAAAAAAAACCTAACAGCGGGTGTAACCGCATAGCAGATCGGATGGCCATGATAAAAAGGGCGGCTGAACAGATCAACGGCCAGAATATTTGAGCAATTAAAAATAATAAAAAACGCATGTAAAAAAAGAAAACAGCAGCGGAGACAATTTAATATGGAAATAAAAAAAATTAACAAATCTCCACCATTTTCATATAAAATTGGTGATGTCCTTGCAACTAATGTTATTCAAAAGGATCCAAGTTCAAGATATCCAAACAATGCTTGAACTTGGATAAAGTCACAGCCTTAGTCAAACTATCGGCTGGATTTTCATCCGTGTGTATCTTAGTGACACACACTGCTCCACTTTCAATAACTTCTCTAATAAAATGAAGCCTAATGTCTATGTGCTTGGACCTACCATGAAAAACTAAGTTTTTAGACAGATAAAGGGAAGATTGAGAATCACAATGCACAGTAATACTTTCATTACTAAAACTAAGTTCAGAAATCAAACCCTTAAGCCATATGGCTTCTTTAATGGCTTCTGTCAATGCAATGTACTCGGCTTCAGTGGTCGAGAGGGACACTACCGACTGCATATTGCACTTCCATGATATAGGTCCTCCACATGCAGTAAAGACATAACCAGTTAGTGATTTCCTAGTATCAATGTTTCCAGCATAGTCAGAATCAACATAACCAGTCACTAATTGAGATGAACTAACATTCTTACCATAGCAAATAGAAAGAGATGAAGTAGAAGAAATGTACCTCAACAACCATTTAAGAGCATGCTAATGAGGCTTGCCCAGATTTTCCATGAACCTGCTCAATTTACAGATAGAAAAAGAAACATCTGGTCGAGTACAAATCATAGCATACATAATACTACCCACTACATTAGCATAGGGGATTCTACTCATGTATTCAATATCAGAAGCTGTGGTAGGTGACTGGGATAAAGACAATTTAAAATGCTGGCCTAAAGGAACACTAACAGGCTTCAAAGAATCAAACAAATATATCTTAAGCACTTTAAGGATATAGGCATATTGAGATATATAGATAATTCTATGCTTTCTATCCCTAATAATTTCTAGGTCGAGAATTTGCTTAGCACAGCCTAGATATTTCATATCAAAAGCCGAATTCAATTGCATTTTCACATGGGTGATTAATTTCATGTCACTACACATGAGAAACATGTCATCTACATAAAGCAGTAAATAAAGCATGCATTTTTTGACAGATTTAAAATATACACAAGCATTAAACTGACTCCTGCTAAAACCATTTTCAAGCATGAAAGAATCAAACTTCTTGTACCATTGTCTAGAAGCTTTTTTCAATCAATATAATGATTTATTAAGAAAACAAACTTGGTTAGCTTTAAATTCATGTTCAAAACCAGCAGGAGGCTTCATGTATAGCTTTTCATCTAAATCACCATGCAAGAAACCGGTTTTGACATCTAGTTGTTCTATATGCAAATCAAAATGGGCAGCAAACGCAAGAAGAATTCTTATAGAATAATGTTTCACTACAAGATAAAAAATTTCTGAATAATCAATTCCTTCCCTTTGAAGGAATCCTTTGGAAAAAAGCCTTGCTTTAAATTTAATTTTATTCCCTGTAGTATTGTCTTCTTTCGTTTTGTATATCCATTTACAGCCAATCACCTTGGCAGTAGGTGGTTTATTGACTATGGACCAAGTATGGTTCTTTCTTAGGGATTCCATCTCATCTTCCATGGCCAAAATCCAATGCTTAGAGTTGTTGTCATTGACAACTTCATTGTGGCTTTGGGGATCTTCTCCACCAAGATCTGCCACCACATTGAAGGCAAAGGCAACCATGTCAGAATGGTTGTACCTAGGAGGAGGTCTAATGACTCTCCTCTGCCTATCCCTAGTGAGTTGATAACCCCTAAGGTCACTAGGAGCTCCACCATCAGGAGCATCATCAGAATCAGACCCAGATTCTGGCTCAGGCTGAGAAAGGGGCACCTGAGAGGTAGAGGGAGTCTCAACATGAGACTCACTAACACTGGGAGGATCAACCTCAAGATCCCTTTTCTAAGAAGGACCCGCACTGTCATCAGTGGGAGGCTGGACTCTAGCAGGAACAGACTCTTGAAAAACCACATCCCGGCTAATGATGCACTTTTGAAAGCCGGGTTTGTCTACCCAAAGTTTATAGCCCTTCACCCCAGTAGGATATCCTATGAAGATGCACTTGATGGCTCGGGGCTCAGGTTTATCATCCTTGACGTGAGCATAAGCAGTGCACCCAAACACTCTAAGATGTTCATAGGATGGGGGGTGATTGCTCCACAATTCAATCGGAGTCTTAAAGTCATTGGCTGATGAGGGACACCTATTTATTAAGTAAACTGCCGTAGTGACAGCTTCTGCCCAAAAGGATTTGGGCATGCTCAAGCATGCACGCATGCTACGAACCCGCTCAAGAATGGTACGGTTCATACGCTCAGCTAGACCATTCTGCTGAGGAGTATGACTCATGGTTCGGTGTCTCAAAATTCCCTCATTTTCACAAAATTTGATAAACTCAATAGACAGGTATTCAAGACCATTGTCGGTTCTTAAAGCTTTCAACTTTCTCCCAGATTGATTTTCAGCAGAGGCTTTCCATGTTTTAAACACCTCAAAGACGTTAGATTTATTTTTCAAAATATAGACCCAGACTTTCCTAGAAAAGTCATTTATAAAGGTGACAAAGTCAGAGCCTCCACCATGGGAGGAAGTCCTGGCAGGTCCCCACAAATCAGAGTGAACATACTCAAGTGGGCGGCCAGCTTTAAATCTGGATCTATGAAAACTGACTCTTTTTGACTTACCCATTACACAATCTTCACAGAAGGGTAAGTTACTCGGTGTAACTTGGGTGAGCAGGCCTTGCTTGCTCAATTCCTCTAAGCCTTTAGCGCTCACATGTCCTAGACGCTTATGCCAAAGCATAGTATTGTCATTATTAGTGACAAAGGTGTTGCCCAACTGCTTGATGTGTGTTCTTCCATCCAACACATATAGCCCATTCAACAAGGAGCCTCTAAGCACCATACGAGCTCCCTTGGAGATTCTAAGACAACCAGAATCAGACTTAAAGGAAAAACCTCTCTGATCTAGCACACCTAATGAGATGAGATTCCGGTGCAAATCCGGAACCCATCTCACATCCAATAAGGTGACAAGAGAACGGTCTGAGATCTCTAACATAACAGAGCCTCTACCCATGACGCAACATCTCTTATTGTTGCCTAGAACAACCTCTCCTTCAGCTCCTTCGGTCAAACTAGAAAAAGAACTCCTATCTGGGCACATATGGAAAGAACATCCCAAGTCTAACACCCACTCGGCATCAAGAGTATCATGGGACACACACAACACCTCAGCACTTTCATAGCCTAGGTCGGCAAAGAGCGAATGATCAGTAGATTCATTAGAAGTCTTACCAGATTTCAACTCAGGGCATCTGGGTTTTATATGCCCAGGTTTCCCACAGTGGAAACAGATAACCCCCTTTGTTTTGGATTTAGACCGGTGTTCCTACGAGTGGATAGGACTTTTGCTACCTTTTCTGCCTTTACCTTTCTTCTTCCCTCGAAACTCCAAACGACCCCTCACATTCAGACCCTCGGCTTCAGGCTTAATCTTAGCCTTGCTACGCAACTCATGTGAAAGCAAGGCAGACTTGACTTCCTCTAAGGTCAAGGAGTCTCTTCCATACATCATAGCATCAATAAGGTGTTCATATGAACTGTCTAGGGAAATTAAAAGTATAATGGCTTGGTCCTCGTCTTCAATATTGACATTAATATTGGCTAGTTCTAATAAGATTTTATTGAATTCATCAAGGTGTGTCTGGATGACCATTCCAGAACGCATCTTGAAAGTGTACAACTTGTGCTTCTTATGTAAACGGCCAATTAAAGAGGTTGTCATATAATGTTTTTCAAGCTTGGACCAAATACCAGCTGTGGAAGTCTCATATGCGACTTCCTGCAGAACTTTATCAGCTAAAGACAAGGTCAAAGAGCTATGGGCTTTCATCAAAACGTCAGGAGGGACGTCTGAATTGGTCGTCACAGTCTGTCCATCAGCAGACAGACTCACATGGGGTTTCTTAGGTCCGCATAGGGCGTCTTGCAGCCCTTGCTGGACTAACAAGGCTCGCATTTTTAATCGCCACAAATTAAAGTCATTATTTCCATCAAATTTTTCTATTTCGTATTTTGCAGATGTCATGGTTTATTCGGAGGCACTGATACCACTTTGTGGTGGGAGCAAACGCGGAAAACAGCCCCCAACGCACGAGCCGAGGATCACCGAATGAATGGACAGGTGCAATATAATTTTTACAATGAAAATTTGATGTTCAATACGCTGCAAGTAATACAAATTGAAAATGGATAGCAGCGAATAGTAGCACAACAGTGGACACCAGAGCAAACTAAAGAAAAAACAGGCAAGAGACAAGTATTTACGTGGTTTGGAACCCCTTTGGGCCCTACTCCACGGCAAGAACACCACCACGCACGTTTTATTATTAAACGCTCAAACAAAACACATTACAGGGGGCTTTGCAACAATGGCAGAAACTTCCAGCAGATATCAATCCATACGGATTCAAGCAGTATTAAAAAACAATGCACAAATCTGAACCAAAGAGGGAGGAATACTCACAACGCCGGACCTTGATGGGTCCGGCTGTCCAGATCGCTTCAAGAAGCTGAGTCAAAGTCCCGCAGAGCTGGAATACCCCGGATCTTGAGGGCCACCGCGGTCAGAAACACTCGGAACTGCAACGTCACGAACGGAAGATGGCTGGATCTGCAGCAGCGCGCCCGGAAGACTCCTCCAGCGACGAAGGGCGAACTCTGATTCTGAAGACCAGCGACGCGAGGGGTTTCCAGCCGTCCGACGAGGCTTCTCCAATGATGAGACTAGCAGTGCGATGCAGGAAAAAAACGCAGATCTCTCAAAAACCCTCTCGCTCTCTATGTCGAACGAAAAAAACACCAACAGAACCCTCTCTCTATCTCTGCCGACGGTGCTGCCTGCCAAGGAAAAGAAGAGGCCCAAAAAAAACCTAACAACGGGTGTAACCGCATAGCAGATCGGATGGCCATGATAAAAGGGGCGGCTGAACAGATCAACGGCCAGAATATTTGAGCAATTAAAAATAATAAAAAACGCATGTAAAAAAAGAAAACAGCAGCGGAGACAATTTAATATGGAAATTAAAAAAAATAACATTATACTCTAATATGCAGGTATAGTCTCCTCATCTTACCATCTTCATAAACTATCTTATCGTAATTCACCTCTCATGTTAATTTAAGGGGATATGTTTTAAAAGAAGAACGATGGGTGATATCTTTGCAAAATTCTTTGTAGGTAATTTAAAAATAGTTTCCCAAATATGCTTTTATGCCTTTATTTCAATGAAGGGTATAAAGGCTCTATACTATGATAAATAGCGATAAGGATATTGCATTTTTTTGTATGTCAAATTTTATTACTCGTAAATAATAACCATTTTACTTAATTATATTTATAAATTTCCGTTTTTTCTCAATAACATTACTCACCTTCTTTTTCCCTCTTTTGTTAGTTTTGAGAAAATATATATTGCATTTATAAACAAGTTGGGCACATCTCAGAATTTGTAATGTCTAGACCCTAACATATTTAAGAGTTAAACACGCAACACTCCAACAATTTAGATACTATTCATTTATCAATTTATACATATTTAATTATATTTTTTAGGAGCAATCGTGATAATTTTTTATAGATTTAATGCATACAAAATAGTTAATTAGAAATGAACTCAAGATCAAATAGAACGAAATTTTAAATTTGCGAATAACTAACCCCTGATTTAAAAAAATATATTTTTATAAAAAAAATATTATACGACATGTAAAAGAATTTATATAACAATGAAATTTCATAAAAATAATCCTATTTGATAATATAGATGTAGAATAGCGCTTTTAATTGATTTTTGAAATCTATCCAAAAACATCCATACAAAAACCACCTAGACATAAACAACTATCTAGTCAAAAATATTTTTTTTTTCAAAAGTTAATAAGTGACCTGTTTGGGTGCTTTAACAATCCAAATAAATGGAATTTGTAATTGGATGTTAAACCTTTATATGACAACTTTACTGAATAAAGTCAAATTTGGTATGTCTAAATATCCATTTATGGAATACTCATTGTCATCCATATTAAAACCATAAAAGTCTTAGGAAAATGAAATAATTTATTAATGAATTTGTTATGTTCGTGGTTGATTTGGAAAATGAGAACCTTTGTAAATAATTTCATATGCCCACATCAATGGAGTAATAAACATGTGTCATTAGATTTGTTTTTGAATGAATTAAAATGTTGTTTATGATTTAAATATCAAAGTGTTTTTTGGGAGGGGAATGATTTTGTTAATATTTTTTATTTATTTTAAAATATTTTAAAAATAGAAAATAATTTTAGAAAACACCTTATATTGGTATTGTTTGGCTAATGAGAGGGTCTGAAATTAATTGGAGAAGTCCCACATTGGTTTACGAACAAAAAAGGGCAATCTCTCAGTCCAATAAATATGCTATGTTCGGTGAAGAATGATAGCAATTCCTTTCACATTTATCCCTCAAGATGTCAATTTATCTCCTAAATCTACGGTTACTGGTCAGACGAGGGTTCTCCCACGCTGCGGTGAATGAGTTTAACGCAGATCTGTGGTTCAAGAATGGGAATTTGGGTTCTTGGTAGTTCGTGGTGGCTGCCCCTCCGGCGAGGGGACAGATTTCCGGTGGGTTCTGTTCTGGTTATTTCTTTTCACAATCTTTATACTGTTGGCGACTCTGCGACAGATCCTGCCACCCAGACTCTGTCAGATCTTTGAAGTGGGTGGATGTTTCGGGGATGAAGAGGGATGCAGTTGCCTAGGCTGAAGCATCGACAATCCGTCCTCACCGGAGCCGCCGCAGATGGGCATGTAGTAGGGTTTGGGTTCACGTTAAACTTATTTACCGCCGTGTGAGAGAACACTCCTCTGTTTTGTACCCGTAGATTTCATTCAGAATCCACTCTGAATCACTTTTGTTATCTGCCTTTGAAGGCCGACTATTTCAATTTTCTATGATCGATTCAAAAACAGTTTACTTTGTTTTTTACATTTTTATTCTGTGTTTTATGAAACTGTAACGCTTTACTTCTAAGTTATTTTCAAAAAGTTCCTAGGAGGTTATAGTACTCATTGTCATCGTGCAATGGAATGCCTTGACTCCATGCGTCAAGAAGAGAAATTCACTAACTCCAAGATAAATCAATTCTTTGTAGATGAACACCAGATATAATGTTTGGGTGTTAGGCTCTCACCTAAAAGAACTCAAGGGAGAAGTTAATTGCAATGCAACCACTGAAATAACACAATAAAAAACACATAAATGCTTTCATGATCACCACTATCTCTAAGGAGAAAAGAACCCACCATGTCTACTCCAATGATAATTCATTAGTCAACATGATGATTAAGTACCAACATGTCATGCTCTAATTTCGTGCATAATCTTGGCCTCGACTTTGGAATCCTGAGAGACGAATCCATTTCCATGTCAAACCTCACTACAAGCACACTACCCACTATTAATAGTGAATAAGAAAAACCCATCATCAAATAGACATGTAGAATCAAATCATCGATCCCGAGTTATCATCAATGTCCTTTCCCAATTCATCAGTCCCACTAAGAGCTCCTCATGAACCACCATCATCACCAACCAACATTGGACTATACTTGCACACATCCACATCCAAAATATTATTTTAGTTAGAAGGAACTTTTAGGGTCTCTAAAAAACCCAAAAGAAGATTGTCACGACCCAACCCTAACTAGGGCTCGAGCTGCAACTACCCCAGGCCCGCCTCCATAGGTTAGGGGGTGACGACAAACACCAAAAAACATATCTTAAATAACAGGCATTTGTTTAATATATCTGTACGCACACACCCAACCATCTCAATGCATAAGTGCAGAAGAATAATAGTGAAAAGATGCGATAGTTAGAAAGTATACCAAGCATGCAAAACCTCCAGGGTGTACAAGAGTATGATAGTACAAACTGAAAAGTAAGGGGCAAAATACACACCCAACCAGAAATGTGTCGCAACCTGACAAAAAATGGAAAGTAAAATATTGAGAGAGCCCAACTCGTGATCTCCAAGCTACGAATTTGATACATCGTCCAAAGCACTCTGTATTCCTAACCTCTTTTGAAGTCACCGCCGATCTGTTCTTCATCTGCATAAGACACGACACGTGCATCCAAAACCTAAGAAGGGGTTAGTATATACATACCCAGTAGGACACCCCAAAAGCTGAAGGGGGAGCAGTAAGAGTTACAACTGGAACAGAAACACAAAAAGATAGTAAACAGGATGCAGCTCAACCTAAAGCAAGAGAGAGAGAGAGAGAGAGAAACCTCATCCAAGCATAGAGGGCTCAACATGGTGTGTAAATGAACTACACGTCGAGTCTTTGCCACCCGTAGTAGGAAAGTAAACTCATCCAACCATGAGAAGCTAAACATAGAAAGCACATGGCATACCCCGTGCATCTTCGCAACCCATTGCTGGAGAGTAACCAAATTCAAAGGTATAGATGTGTGTGTGCGCGCGCGCGCGCTCAACAAAAGAAGCCCAAATGAGAAAGGGGGTCTCTATCTCACAACTCGGGCTAGGAAAAGAGTTTCCAACAGTCCCAGAAGTCTATCAATGATGCCCAACACCTCACGTGTCTGCTCAAAAGTAATCGTGTGAAGGACCACACCTCGCCACTGTCACACCCATCATTTTTAGATTATATATTTTATTATTTTTATTGGGCATCGGGTAGTTCGGGCCGATGCCCGACTTAAAATTTCAGAGTTCCTATTTAAAAACGAATGTTTTGTCCTTGACTGTGTCCAACGCACCGTGGTGGAAGGCGCGCTGCCTCACTGGGTCGCCGCGCGACCTCGCCTGGTTCATTGCACACCTTTCCCGATGATCAATTAATTAAATAAGGTTAATTAATAATAAAGAAATAAAATTAAGTGAATAATGAAGTGAAAAAAATAAAATAAGAAAGTTGCAACTAACTTAATGAATTGTCTTAATGGTAATAATAATAATATTAGGATATTATTATTATTATTATTATCTTAATTGATACAACTTTTCATTTTATTTTAGTATTATCAAATGAGTTTTATTATTTTTATCATCATTATTCATATTTTAGTCTATTATTAATAATATTATTATTATTACGAGTGTTTTGGGTTTTGCGTCACCAGACGCACGGGGAAGGCACAGTTTTGAGACCGCACGATCTGCCCGGCTTTCAAAACGAGTTAAAACATAACGTGATGATGAAATAACAATGATTAAAGAAATAGAAATAAAATGGAAATAAGAAGTTTAATAAACATTAAGAAACTGTTTTAATGATAATAATAAAAATATTGTTTGAGAAGAATAAAATATTATTGTTAATATTATGTGATGTTATTACAATTTTTTTTTATTATTTTACTTATTTCATTTATTTATTTTATTACTTATTTTCTTTTTATTTTATCTACTCTTTTTATCTTTTTTTTCTCTTTCTTTTTCTTTTATTTCTCTCCCTCACTTTCTCTCCCCCTGGTTGTCCCGTGCAGCCTCCCCCCTAACCCTAGCATTGCACCTCATTCCTCCCAGCCGACGTTGCCTCACCAGACTCCTCACTAGTCGACGCCGCCTTGCCATACTTCTCACCAGCCAATGCTGCTTTCCAGTGACCTCCCTCATCCCTTCATCGCGCCACCCCACATCACCCCTGCTCGACCAGGTTCGCGCGCATGAAACCCCCCCACCCACATCCTTCGGACCAGCCACCGTAGCCGCGGGCTCCCTCCTCCCTGCCGGCCTTGACCGACCGCGCTCTGGACCGGCCACCTCCCTCCCGGTCGGGCCTTCTCGTGGAACCTACACACCCCCCTCGGCCGGCTCGCTCGCCCGCCTCCCTCTTCTTCCTTCCGGCGCGCTGTTGTTCGGCGACTCCGGCTCCACCCTCCAGTTCCGTTCGGTCCCTGTCACACCCCCTTCCCGGCATAGCCGGCTTCGGTGCGTCCTCCGTCCGCGGCTCCCCAGCTATCCGCGAACCCACCACCTAACCAACTCCCCTCCGGCGGCTGCCCCTCTGGTTAAGCCTCCCCTATATCTTCTTTTTCTCTTTTCTCTCTTTCTTTGATTTTTGTTTTTCCAGCGGGTTTTAAATCTATTTTTGAGGTTTAACCATTTATTTTGGGTTTGCGCGAGGTCCTTCGAGGTGCGATGGTCGTGCAGTGGGTGTTTCGCGCCAAGCTCGCAATGTTTTGGTTCACCTCGGTCCATCCGCCACAGTCTCGAGGTAGGTGGTTCCACGTTTAAACGTTATCTGATAAGTTAATTTACCAGCTTAGTTAATTTATGATGTTCTTTGATTAATTATTTTGGGTGCAGATTTGGTTCTCTCGAAGTTTTTCATGTGTTAAATTTGTTTGGTAGTATGTTTATATGGGTGGTTGCGTTCATTTGGCTGAAAACTTATCTTTAGTCAATTGTTAGTGTTTTATCATATGTGCAATTAGCTTTTCATTTTTGAAAGTGGTGTTAATTGTGTTTCGACATAGCGTTGCATGTTCTTGGTCATGAGTGAAGGTGTTGTAATGGTTGAGTAGGTTGTTGTTATGAAAACCTATGTGAGTTGTGTTCTAGTGTTTTATAAAGTTCATGTTTGTTTTGTAAAAATGTGCAAAGTGCAATGTTTGTGTTCTAGTGTTTTTATAAGGTTTGTGTTTGTTTTGTGAAAATGTGAAAAGTGTGCAGTTTGTGTTCTTGATGCGGTGTTGGGTGTGTTTGGTCATGAAAGAGGGTTGAGTTGGTTTTGAGTGTTAAAGTCGTGTTATGTTTCTTTTCAAAGAATTTGTTTACAAAGAATTTAATATGATTTAATAAAATTATTAACGATAAAAATTTAATATGTTTTTTTAATAAACAATTATTAGAAATGCAGAAATTGTTTTAATTGAGTTGAGTAAAGTCTTTTGGCGTGCGTACTTTGACAAATGGTTTTCTATGTGTGTGAAAGTGTGGCGTTGGGTTTATGGAACACCCTGTTGCTTTATTTGTCTAAGTTTGACATGAAATGTGAAATTGGAACATCTTGAGCACAAAAAGGGAAGCCTGGGTACTAGGTGGGCGGACTAGATCTAGCGTGCTAGTGATTCAGAAGCGGCTCTGGCCCAGTTTCACTTAGCTGATTTGACGATTACAACACTAACTAAACATTGGATGATGGTTGGAGACCAATAGGTTATAGATGTGTTGCCCTACTAGTGGCTCGTGCATGAGAACGTATTTTTTTGTGGTTCCTATACTGTTGTTCACCAAGACGCGATGTTCTAGGGTCTCATTCCTTTTTCTAGTACCTATAGGGCATCTCCCACTTTTAGTGCTCCTGGATTACTATACACTCACCGTCAACATGCGGTGTAGCATTTGGGTTCTCTTGAAGGTTTGAGTTTTCTTAACTGCAAGGGTGTTTTATTTTTATTTAAGTTGTTTTCTTTAAAAATGTTTTCTTTATAGAAACTGTTTCTTTAAAGTTTTTTAAGCTTTGGTGTCCTTTCATTTATTTAGCTTGCAAATGTATTTGTCATTTAAGGTTTATACGTGGAACCTTTTTATTGGGTGACGTCCTACTGGGCTTTTGGCTCACACCCTACATACACCTTTGGGTGTATATAGACTTTGTTTCCTGTGCATTCCAGGTTGTGACATCGTGCTCAGCGATGGTGGTTATGGTCGTTGATGGTCTTCTCGTGCAGGTTGGTGTTGTGGCGTGTGGATGTTGCGCCTCTCTTATTGCTTGGAGGTTTGAGTTTCTTTTGTTGTCGTTTATTTTGGATGTTGGTTCAAGTTGTAAACCTCTGAATTTATTTTTAGTTTAAGGCCATGTTTGGTTGTTTATTTTCAGTTTCAGTTTCTTTATCTTATCAGTTGTTTTGTGTTTACTATTTCGAGTAAATCATTCCCATGTGTTACTTTTGATACCTGGGCACTTGTGCCAGCCCGTGGGGATCAGGAACGCCCTTCGGGCCATGTCGCGGACCAGATCGGGCGTCAGGTCAGATGGAGACCCGGCCTGGTTCCTGACAAAATGGTATCAGAGGGAGGTTTTTCTTTCTTGGGTCGTTTTCTTTTGGGATAGAGTCATGGTAGATTGGAGTTAAGGTTGTTGGAACCCGACGTCCTGGCTACAAGTAAGGTTCATGGCCAGCACACTTCGTGGCGGGACTCGAGTTACCAAAGTGGGTTGAGGTTTGTCTGAGTCCTTGGTCCTTGCGGTTAATCTTGTCTAGGGGAAATGAAAAGGGAGTAGGGTCAGTGGTCCTAGTGAGCTTGCAGAGTCTGGCAAGCCTTGTGGAGCCGGGGACACTGTCATAAAATACTCTCCGTGGACAGTGGCGTGATTGGTGTATGACCACCAACCATATGTTCCAATCACCCGCTGACACTAGTTTCCTCCTGCATTGTTCCTCATCTCTTTGTTTTGGATTCATGGAAATCTGGTTTTTAAGAAAAAAATGATTTGGTCTTGAAAATTGTTTTGAAATGAAGTTCATAAAAAAATGATGATGTGTAAGGTTTGAAAAGTGTGGGTTGAATGTTTTGGTTTAAAAAAAATGGAAAGGTTTGGTTTTTATTCTTGGTGTTCTCATGGGCAACCACATGCACGAATGTATATGAGAAAGAGAAATGGTAAATGGCACAAGTGGATGAGTAACTAGATGGACATGAGGTGGGTGTCGGTGTGGCATGAAAACATGCATGTGCGAGGCCCATGGGACACCAGTGGTGTTTGTGCAACCCACAATCTTTGCTTATTTTCAAAATGTTTTGTTAAATGAAAATTATGTGTGTTAATAACCAGTGATTGTGTGGTGTGTCTTTGTGTTTTAGAAATGTCATATGTGAGGCGTTTTAAGATGAGGATACTTTCTGAATGATTGGTGTCCTGAGTTTGAATTCTTATTTTTAAGTTGGTATGTTTTCGTGTAGTTATTGAATTCTTTTGAAAGTTCTTCGAGAAGCCCTTGCAGTGGTTCCCCCGCACGTTTAGTGTGCGCTTCTGGTATGTCTTGACCACTGGACCAGTTTGGTTGGGTCCATGGTTTTCTTTCTCAACTAGTGTACGCCCCCATAAAGCGTTAACGTGCGATTGAAGTGCGACCATGGGTAATTCGCCGTTGGCCAACCCTCTAGTTGTTTAAAGTGATGAATCTCCCTTTTTAGTGATAGTGATCTGTTTGTACCTTTTTCCTTTTCGGTTAAGAAGATCCTCTCGTAGAGGGGTGACATATGTGATGGGAGTCGAAGGGAGTTTTTGTCTCTTTGAGTCGTTCGAGTCATCAGGTGTGAAGTTTGACATCATCGCGTCTGAAGGTTTCCCTGGAAATGGTGAAAGTAATTCCAGCTGGGAAGGGTGAAGTTGGTTCATAATTTTCAGTGTTGACCAGTGTCTTGAAGGGATTTGTAGTATTTTCATCAGCTTCATGGGTCATGTTCGGTGACGTCTTGCAGTGTGAGTTCTCTTTGATTGTCAAGGTTGAAGTTTGACCTCGTTAATTTGAAAGTTCTGTTTGGAAACGGTGAAGGATATTCTAGTGGGTAAATGTGGAAGCATCCTAGAGTGGTCGGTGCGGGCCACTATTCTAAATGACCTTTGGTACTTCATTGGTTTCGTTTAAGAAAGGGTCTATGTTAGACCACTAGTGTGGCAGACCCAGTCACATGGGGATGCTACGGTCAATTGTAGGAATCAAGTGTTTTTTAAGACTCAGTTTGAAGTCCCTCTCTGTATAATGTTTCTCTCAACAACAATGGTCATGTTTCAGTGACAATTTGTGGTGTCGTGCTCTCATCCAGTGTGACAAAGGGTGATGCACATGCACCATTTCAGATCTTGTGTTGGTGAATGTTCTGTGTATGATCAGTTGGATGTCGTAATGTGTTGTGGTTGTTGGCGTTGTCTCGGTTGTGGTGTGGTTGCATGTGGCGCCAAAAAGGAGAAGCTCCTTTCGGGAGTCTTCAATTCCTGACTGCGAGGCAGAAGATTCTTTAAACATCAAGGCTCCAACCATAGGCCTCGGAGTGAAGCTAGCGCGTGGTCAGGAACCCCAGGAGTGTATGGGACCCCAACTTTATTTCTGTCATCGGTGTTGAAAGTAGAGGTAGTTTAAATTGTTTCTATGGTTGTTCCTCACCGAACGAACCGTTTGGTTGCATAATGTTTTTGTGACCATGTGGAGGCGTGTTCTTCTCGTCACCTTAAAGTCCATGGGAACGCGTTCTAGTGGATGAAATCGCTTAAGTGGCCCTTGTAGGATATGTTGGGTAAGTCGGTCTCAAATTTGAATAGTACTCATCGAGGAATGTGGAAATGATGGTTTTTCTTGGGTCATGCTTTTGAAACCCTAATAGTCGGGTCCCTCCCTCCCCGCCCCTTGTGGTGGGGTGTTTGGTCACCGTCGAGAAATTTTCAAAGTTCTATACCTTCTGTTAGTTCTAATGGTGGGGAGACCCACATTGGTTCTCGCACGAATGCCTCTAGAATGAATCGGTGCTGGATTTTTCTTTGATGGTGGGGAGTCCGCTCGAACCTCCCCCTGTCGGTTTTCCATTCTCGTCTTGGGTGTTAGTAGGTTTTTAATGGTGGGGAGCCCCTCGGGCTTCCCCACGTTGACCTTTTGGTTATGTTTCTAAAGATGAGTTGGTGATAGGTGATAAGGGTGCTTCTGGGTCGTGGTTGCTCTCGTCTATTCATTATAGACAAACTATGTGGTTTTCGTTCAATGGCGCTTGGGATGTTTCGTCTTGTGAAGTTGGATTCTGTGGGTGTGAGAGTTCCCTTCCTTGATCAGTCAATTGAAGGTGTTTTAGCTCATTGGGGTGGGCGACACATATCAGAAAGTCTTTTTAAAAGTTTCTTGATATTTTCTTGTGAGTCACTTTCTCTAAGCACGGTGCATTTTCCTCTTTTCAATTGTTGTTTGTGGGGGGATCCTCTTTGAACCTTAAGAGGGTGTTGTTTTCTACTTTGGGCTTCAATCATAGTTGTGGCTTTTCTAGGATGGAAAGCGCTATGGTGGGGAGAATTTTCACACCCGTCATTTTTAGATTATTTATTTTATTATTTTTATTGGGCATCAGGTAGTTCTGGTCGATGTATGGCTTAAAATTTTGGAGTTCCTATTTAAAAAAAGAATGTTTTGTCCTTAACTGTGTCCAGCGCACCGCGATCGAAGGCGCGCGACCTCACTGGGTCGCCACGCGACCTCGACCGGTTCATCGCACACCTTGCCCGATGACCAATTAATTAAATAAGGTGAATTAATAATAAATAAATAAAATTAAGTGAATAATGAAGTGAAAAAAATAAGAAAGTTTTAACTAACTTAATGAATTGTATTAATGGTAACAGTAAGAATATTAGGATATTATTACTATTATTATCTTAATTGATACAACTTTTCATTTTATTTTAGTATTATCAAATGAGTTTTATTATTTTTATCATCATTATTCATATTTTAGTCTATTATTATTATTATTATTATTATTATTACGAGTGTTTTGGGTTTTGCATCACCGGACGCACGGGGAAGGCACGATTTTGAGATCGCGCAGTATTCCCGGCTTTCAAAATGAGTTAAAACATAATGGGATGATGAAATAATAATGATTAATGAAATAGAAATAAAATGAAAATAAGAAGTTTAATAAACATTAAGAAATTGTTTTAATGATAATAATAAAAATATTGTTTGAGAAGAATAAAATATTATTGTTAATATTATGTGATGTTATTACAATTATTATTATTATTATTTAACTTATTTCATTTATTTATTTTATTACTTATTTTCCTTTTCTTTTATCTACTATTTTTATCTTTTTTTTCTCTTTTTTTTTATTTTATTTCTCTCCCTCACTTTCTCTCCCTCCCCCTGGTTGTCCCGTGCAGCCTCCCCCCTAACCCTAGCATCGCACCTCATTCCTCCCAGCTAATGCTGCCTCGCCAGACTCTTCACCAGTCGACGCCGCCTTGCCAGACTTCTCACCAGCTGACGCTGCTTTTCCGAGACCTCCCTCATACCTTCATCACGCCACCCCACATCACCCCTGCTCGACCAGGTCCGCGCGCATGAAACCCCCATCACATATCCTTCGGACCAACCACCATAGTCGTGGGCTCCCTCTTCTCTGTCGGCCTTGACCGACCGCGCTCTGGATGGGCCACCTCCCTCCTGATCGGGCCTTCTCGCGGCACCTACAACCCCCCCCAGTCTGCTCGCTCGCCCACCTCCCTCTCCTTCCTTCCGGTGCGCTGCTGTTCGGAGGCTCCGGCTCCACCCTCCAGTTCTGTCCAGTCCCTGTCACACCCCCTTCCCAGCACATTCGGCTCTAGTGCGTCCTCCATCCGCAGATCCCTAGCTATCCGCGAACCCACCACTTAACCAACTCCCCTCCGGTGGTTTCCCCTATGGTTAAGCCTCCCCTATATATTCTTTTTCTCTTTTCTCTCTTTCTTTGATTTTTTTCCAGCAGGTTTTAGATCTGTTTTTGAGGTTTAACCATTTATTTTAGGTTTGCACGAGGTCCTTTGAGGTGTGATGGTCGTGCAGTGGGTGTTTCGTGCCAAGCTTGCAATGTTTTGGTTCACCTCGGTCCATCCGCCATAGTCTCGAGGTAGGTGGTTCTGCATTTAAACATTATATGATAAGTAATTTGATAGATTAGTTAATTTATGATGTTCTTTGATTAATTATTTTGGGTGAGGATTTGGTTTTCTCAAATTTTTTCATGTGTTGAATTTGTTTGGTAGTATGTTTATATGGGTGGTTGCGTTCATTTGGCTGAAAACTTATCTTTAGTCAATTGTTAGTGTTTTATCATATGTGCAGTTAGCTTTTCATTTTTGAAAGTGGTGTTAATTGTGTTTCGGCATAGCGTTGCATGTTCTTGGTCATGAGTGAAGGTGTTGTCAAGGTTGAGTAGGTTGTTGCTATGAAAACCTATGTGATCCATGTTCTAGTGTTTTATAATGTTCGTGTTTGTTTTGTAAAAATGTGCAAAGTGCAATGTTTTTGTTCTAGTGTTTTTATAAGGTTTGTGTTTGTTTTGTGAAAATGTGAAAAGTGTGTTGTTTGTGTTCTTGATGTGGCGTTGGGTGTGTTTGGTCATGAAAGAGGGTTGAGTTGGTTTGGCGTGTTAAAGCTGTGTTATGTTTCTTTTCAAAGAATTTGTTTACAAAGAATTTAATATGATTTAATAAAATTTTTAACGATAAAAATTTAATATGTTTTTTTAATAAACAATTATTAGAAATGCAGAATTTTTTTTAATTGAGCTGGGTAAAGTCTTTTGGCGTGCGTACTTTGAAAAATGGTTTTCTATGTGTGTGAAAGTGTGGCGTTGGGTTTATGTAACACCTTGTTGCTTTATTTGTCTGAGTTTGACATGAAATGTGAAATTGGAACATCTTGAGCATAAAAGGGGTAGCCCGGGTACTAGGTGGGTGGACTAGATCTAGTGTGCTAGTGATTCGGAAGTGGCTCTGGCCCGGTTTCACTTAGCTGGTTTGATGATTACAACACTAACTAAACATTGGATGATGGTTGGAGACCACTAGGTTATGGATGTGTTGCCCTACTAGTGGCTCGTGCATGAGAACATATTTTGTTGTGGTTCCTATACTGCTGTTCACCGAGACTCGATGCTCTGGGGTCCCATTCCTTTTTCTAGTACCTATAAGGCCTCTCCCACTTTTATTGCTCCTGGATTACTATACACTCACCGTCGGCATGCGGTGTAGCATTTGGGTTCTCTTGAAGGTTTGAGTTTTCTTAACAGCAAGGGTGTTTTATTTTTATTTAAGTTGTTTTCTTTAATAGTGTTTTCTTTATAGAAACTATTTCTTTAAAGTTGTTTAAGATTTTGTGTCCTTTCATTTATTTATCTTGCAAATGTATTTGTCATTTAAGGTTTATACGTGGAACCTTTTTATTGGGTGACGTCCTACTTGGATTTTGGCTCACACCCTACATACACCTTTGGGTGTATGCAGACTTTGTTTCTTGTGCATTCCAGGTTGTGACATCGTGCTCAGCGACGGTGGTTATGGTCGTTGATGGTCTTCTCATGCAGGTTGGTGTTGTGGCGTGTGGATGTTGCGCCTCTCTTGTTTCTTGGAGGTTTGATTTTGAGTTTTATTTTCTTTTGTTGTCATTTATTTTGGATTTTGGTTCAAGTTGTAAACCTCTGAATTTGTTTTTAGTTTAAGGCCCTGTTTGGTTGTCTATTTTCAATTTTAGTTTCTTTATCTTATCAATTTTTTTGTGTCTACTATTTTGGATAAATCGTTCCCATGTGTTATTTTTGATACCCGGGCACTTGTGCCAGCCCGTGGGGATCTGGAACGCCCTTCGGGCCATGTCGTGGACCGGGTCGGGAGTCGGGTCGGATAGAGACCCGACCTGGTTCGCGACAGCCACTGTTCGGCACAACCTAGGGGGAACAACATCCAAGTAGATGAATCACCCTAGTGTGTCACAGGGGTTCCACTCTATAAGTATATGTATAGGACCCGCACCTAAGAAGATGGAGGGTTCCACTCTATAAGTATCCATAGAGGACCTACGCTCAAGATGATGGGGGGGGGGGGGGTCAACTCTAGTGTCACGAGGACTTGTACCCTATCCGATTGGTGGGTTCAACTCAGTAGGTAGAGGACCCACACCCAAACTGATGGGGGGTTCCACTCTATAGGTCAAGGACCCACACCCTTGTGTGACATGGGGGTTCCACTCTATTGGTAGAGAGCCCACACCCAAGATGATTTGTAGTTCTACTCTATAGGTCAAGGACACACACTTTAGTGCAACAGGGGGTTCCACTCTGGTTATTGAGGACCCACGCCCTATCTGATTGGGGGTTCCACTCGATAGTTATAGGACACATGCCTAAACTAATGGGGGTTCCACTCTATAGGTCTTGGACCCACACCCTGGTGCGACAGGGGGGTTCCACTCTGGTCATCTAGGACCCACGCTCTATCCTATAGGGGGTTCCAATTGGTAGGTAGAGGACCCATGCCCAAGTTGGTCGGGGTTACACTCTAGTGTCTCTACTAGTCCTATGCCCGATCATTGTCGTCGTCAAGCGTCACCTAGATAAGTATCGTGTCCAGAACATTTCACATCAAATCCCAAAATCCACAACGGAGGGAATCATCACGTTATACACTGAACAAAACTCAGGATATGATACTTGTGGGAGAAAATCCAAGTTCAAACAAAGGAGATATGTAATATTGAAGTTTCCAAAAAAGGAGTCAAGAGGTACACAACATGTGGGGGGACCCACACAACGTGTGGTCTCACTCCGTCACCTTATCGTGTCCTTAGAGGTACATGGATCACCTAACATATAGGTATACACGGTGTGTGGGGGATATACACGGCATACCCATGCCACTCAGGGTCCCACCTGTGTGCTTGGACTTGTTCGTGTATCCACCCCATGTCCGTGTACTTTACCCCGTATCCATGTACTTCGGTACACGACCGCATGCCTGGCCGTGTACTCCCAAATGAGTTCCTTCCTGTGTTCTCCACCACATGGATCATCCACTTTGGGACACGTTACACAATGTGTAGGGAGTCTACACAACACACCATCCTTATAAATTCCCAAAATCCTAGCCGTCACAACATAGGGGAAACATGTTGTGTGTTCTTCAAACCACATGACATGTAGTACGGATTTTTCCAGAATCTTAGATTCATTCTCCATGCACCAGATCTAGTCTTTTTTCCTTCATATTATACTTCACCTTCACCTAAAATTGGTGGATCTAGTTACTGTTTGTCATTTACGGCCATCCGGTGGCCAGAAATCCAATCTCGTCGACCCATGGGGTTTTACTGTATGTCCCGCAAGCCTCCATTATTTATGCCATTGATGATTCAGCTTCCAATAATTGATATGATTTCCCATAACCCTAAAAAAACCTATATGTGTCTTTGATTTATTGATCTGCCCCTCGCATGTTGATTCATCATGATTCCAAGAGTTCGATCAGGCTCGGTACCACCTGACAACATCGAATCGGGACCACGAGGTCCAACTAGTGAAGAATGAAAAGTAATTGAGGGGTAAAGGAACAAGAAAAACTGTTTAACCATCATTATCAAGTGTTCTTGTCCATTGATCAATAATGAGGATATCCAATGTTAGGAAAAACAAAGAATAATTAAATATCAGGTACACTGGTGCATGCAAGAGCCACAGTTGGCACAGATCAAAGGAGGGGATTGATCAGCTCAATCAATTTAATCAAAATGGGAATAATCCACAAATTAATAATTCCTACCTGGATATAGGATCATTCTTCATCAAAGAATCTACCCACCAATTATTAATGGAAGTCTTTGCATCCACTGCATCCCGATCTGCTCTGATCCAAAGTTTCATTATCGTCGAATGTGATTCGCCAATGAAAGGAGAGGAGGAAGAATCTCTTGATGATTAAAAGATTACAAGGCTAACCCCAGGTGATTCTCCATAACAATAGATTTATAGAAAAATCTATTATGTTAAATAAATGAATTAATTAATTAATCCACTGAATGTATCACTAATGTGCGAGATATCTGAATGCCCCGTGCTGACCTATTTTAGGTCACTTGTAGGGTAAATATCATATTATGGACTCAACCATGGTCTCAGATTTCTGATATGAGTTTACATTTAATATTTTTCCTATTTTATTTTATAAATTTCCTGTGTGTAATATAAAAAATACTTAATATTTAAATAAAATTAATTATGGGTACACCAGACCTCAGAATTGCACACCGCCTTAGTGCTTGGCTCTAGAAATATATGTAGAAATATTTTAGAGTCTTACAAGGAAAAAAATAAAGTCTCAACATCATTCCCTCCTTCAATATTTTCATCCCCAAAAATAAAAACTAAATAAAAAACTCGGGATACTGATCCTGTATCTGGATCTCCGGCTCCCAAGAGCTCTTCTCCACGTTCTCATGCTGCCACTACATGAAAACCAAGGGGATGGTCCGTCCACATAGGGTCATCTCCTGTTGATCATTGATCTCCACTAGGTACTCCACAAAGGTGTCTCAATCCTCGATGTCTAGATCACCCTAGTTGATGACATTCATTAGTTCATGCACGTATCTCCTCAGCTGCAACATGTGGAAGACGTCGTGCACCCGATCCATCCATGGGGGTAGGGAATGGCAGTAACCAACCTCGCCAACCCTCTTCATGATCTCGAATGACCCGATGAACCTCAGGAATAGCTTTCCCCCTATCTGAACCTACACAATTCTCATCGTGGGGGAGACTTTTAGGAATATGTAGTCTCCCCTGTCAAATTCCAAGGGCTTACGACAACAATCTGCGTAAGATTTATGTCATCTTTAGGTCATCCTTATCCACTCACATATGACCTGGACCTTCTCTGTCATCATCTACACCATCTATGGACCCATAAGATATGTCTTTATGATATCTTTATAGCATAAGGGTGACCTGCAGGGTCTCCCATATAGGGCTTCAAAAGGTTTCATGCTGATAGTAGAGTGGTATCTGTTGTTTTACGCAAACTCCACTAAGGTCAAGTGATCCTCCTAACTCCAAAATAAGTCTACCATGAAACCCCTCAGCATATCCTCCAACATTTGGATAGTGCACTCAATTTTGGGGCGAAATATTGTACTCATCCTCATTTGGGTATCGAATGCCTCCTGCAGGCCTCTCCACAATCATGACGTAAACCGCACGTCATGATAAAAGACAATCGTTGATGGAACCCCATGGAGGTGAACAATCTCCCATATGTACAACTGACCCAAACTCTCCACCAAACTTTGATCCCTAATAGAAAGGAAGTGTGCTGACTTCATGAGTCAGTCAATTATTACCTAGATGGTGTCATGGCCCTTTGCTGTTCGTGGAAGACCTATAATAAAGTCCATGGATATTTCATCCCACTTCCACTCCAAGATCTTAAGAGCCTTCAACAAACCTATCAGAATCTGGTGCTCATCCTTCACTTACTGATAGGTGAGGCACTGAGAGATGAACTCAGAAACACTTCATCTCATTACAGACCACCAAAACTTCTGTAAAAGGTCTTTGTACATCTTACCCACATCGGGATGTATAGATAGGGGAGAAGTGTAAAACTCTCGCATCACCTCCTCCAACATCATGACTGGAACCACCGTCCATCCCTGAAAAAAGATGACATGATTCCATCCTTCAGAATATCCATCTGGGGAAACCCTAATGGATATCTGGTCATTAAAGACCTCACATTTAATGTCTCCCAGCTGGGACTCTCTCACACGCTCGAGAATAGTAGGATTTAACACCATCGATTGAAGAAAAAATGTACCCTCATACTCCACCATGGTCATATTCAAGGAATCCAACTACTCAGAAGAATCCTACACTAAGAAATCTTGTGACTCCTTACTAAGGGAATCTACTACTATGTTTCCCTTTCATAGGGTATAAACTATCTCAAAGTTATAGTCCACCAGGAACTCCAACCATCCTCATCGTCTCTGGTTCAAGTCTCACTACATGAATATGTACCTAAGACTCTGATGGTCTAAGTAAACTAGAAAACAATCCCCAAAAAGGTAGTAACTCCAAATCCTCAGGGAGAAGACTACCACTGCCAACTCTAAGTCATGAGTTGCATAGTTTTGATGGAGGGGTCTCAACTACCTTGACATGTATGCGATAACTACCTTATGCTATATCAACACGTAGCTGAGACTAACTCTTGAGGCATCAAAATACACTATATACTCCATTCCCTCCTCCGGTAGTCTCAACACAAGATCACTTTTCAACCTCAGCATCAACTCCTCAAAGTCCCTCTAGCACAACTCAGTATAGGTAAAAAAATTCCCTTTTTGTGTCAGGGTGGTCATAGGGGATGAAATCATGGATAAGTCTACTAAAAACCTACTGTATATCCCTTACCAACTAAGAAATATATGTACCTATGGTATTCTCTTGGGTGGATCCCAAGAAATCACTTCATCGATCTTCACTAGGTCCACTGCTAAACCATGCTCATAGATGACATTCCCCAGAAAGTGATCCTCATGAATCCAGAACTAGAACTTCAAGAGATTCCCATAAAGATGGTTCTCTCAATGGAAATCTAGAACCATCCTTAAGTGCTATTCGTGCTCCTCCTCTGATGCATAGTAGATGAGTATGTCATCGATGAAGATGACCACTCATTGGTTCAAGTACAACTAGAAGATATGATTCATCAAATCCATAAACACAATGGGGGAATTCGTCACACCAAATGGAATCACTAGGAACTCATAGTGTCAGTAGCGACATCAAAACATCATCTTCAGAATATTAGCCTTGTGAACCCTCAGTTGGTGGTAGCCAAACCAAAGATCGATCTTCGAGAACCATCTTTCACCTCACAACTAATCAATGAGGTCATCAATCCTTGGAAATGGGTACTTATTCTTTATCATGGCCTGGTAAAGGCGATGATAATCTATAAAAGGATGAAATATTCTATTTATATTTTTCAAAAACAACATAGGTCCTGCTAGGTGAAAACAATGGGTCTTAGGTAGCCATGCCTTTGTAGACCCTCCAACCGTACCACTGGATCTCAAAGCCCCATGGGGCTATCTGATGTGCTCACAAAAACATTGGGATATCCTTGTTGAAAGTCTATATAGAGGTTAATATTATAGTGAAGAGGTAAACCCAATTTTTCATCGCACCCCACCATAGTTATAGGGAGATGATAGCTCGTAACATTCATTGTTCAAAGGGTAATACTAGCTAACTCATAAATTGGTTGTGACCTCCTGTGAACGATCTCATCCTACACTATCCAGGGATCACTCCTCCTCAAGGGGGGACTCCATCACATAACCCAAAATCACTATCAAAATCACTGGTATCAATCATATGAGCATGGAAAGTTGATGACCAATCCATACTGAGTACATTTTAGGGTCTCACTACTGCTACAAAAAGATTTGGTGCAAGACTCTCTCCCCTCACAGAGTAAGTTTGTTCCATCGACATGAACATGTGACCACCAATCATATCTACAGGGTCTCCAACATAAGTGTTGAACAAAAGGTCCTCCTCTTGTATTTCTAGGTCTCGAATAGGGTCCACACACATGGAAATGTGGCTTTTGACTCTATACTGACAACTACAGCTGGAGCAGTTATGACATAGGTCATACCACGAACCACACTCAATCCTCTTAGCTAGATGTCCCATCAATCGAGAGCTCAAATTTTCCCTTGAATGCCTGTTCTCCTCAACTAGGTCTTTCTCTAAAACCCCATCACATCCACACATCCTAAACATGTGAGTTAAAGGGAATCATCCACAAAACCTTGAAACTATATTCTCTAGGAAGTATTGACTCACCCTTACAATTTTAAATCGTGTCATAGGGATGCATCTCAGTGGGGTAAGCCTCCCTCTTCCTTGCATGTTTTATTCCACACCAAAACATCTCTACCATAGGACTCTACTGATTCAGAATGTCTTCCTGGAGAGATCTCACCATCAAGATCACCATCAAAATGGGTCATATCCAAGTGGGATATCCAAAACACAAGATCGGTCCTGACCTCAACCACCCAAGAAGGGAGTCTGGATCAAAATGATACCTGAGAGATCCTTTTTTTCCAGAACTTGCAATGCGCACTCAACATGGGTGTATCATCTACTGGTACCAACAAAACCAAATACTTCTCTATAAAGGGAGTTGGTTGTGAGTACAACCATATGATCGAATAAGATCTACACAAGCATGACAACTTAGATCACCAAATCAAGCCAAACCTTTGATGCTTGGGGGTTTGGCTCCTTGCGGAACCTTAGTGGAATCTAGTGATATAACTAATGGGTACACTATGCTTGCACGCATGGTCAACCTTCTATGCTGGTACTACATGTTGTTTGATAGGTAGGGGTGTTGTTACCTACCCACATGGAAGAAATGATCTCACAGGATGGACCCTGAACTGAGGTCTCATCGCTCATCAGATCTTTATCATGATCTAGAAATTGATAACCTATCTGTCTATCTTCGCGGAGGAATATTGAAAGTAATGGATATATACCACGATCAAATGATCATATATATACATATCAATGGGGAACTGACTCAATAAGGATAGTCAAAGACTCAATCCTATATGATGCATGTACCATTAATCCTTACAACCAATGTATTGGAATGCTGATTCAAAAATCAGGTATTCAAGGTCTTGGTGAATGGATACATTGGTTTCCCGTACCATCACTAGATTCCTGGGCTTGAGATTCGCACTCGAGATAATTTAACACTATTTCACTAATCCCAACCAAAATCCTCACAAGGGGACTACTCCAAACATCATCCTAAGGAATGAAATTCTATGATACCAATCTATTATGACTCGAACCTAACTGAGGCTTGAGCTGCAACTACCACAAGCTCACCTCCATAAGCTTGAGGGTGGCGACAAGCACCGAAAGGAATATCCTAAATGGGAGGCCTTTTTCTAATGTACCTATATGCACACACATGGTCATATAAATATAGAATTGCATAGGAATAGTAGTGAAAATATTCAATAGCTATAAAGTATACCAAGCATGAAAAACCTCTAGGTTGAACAAGAGTACGATGATGAAAACTAAAAAGTAAAGGGAAAAAATACATGCCCAACCAGAAATGTGTCTCAACCTGAAAAAAACTAGAAAGTAAACTACTAAGAGATCCCAACTCCTAATCTCAAAGCTACGACCAACGTACATGGTCCTAAGCACCCAATATCTCAAAGATCATTTGAAGTCACTCCTGACCTACCCGTCATCTTCATAGGACACAACATGTGCAATCAAATCCCATACATGGGTGAGTATATACATACCTAGTAGGATTACTTGAAAGTTCAAGGTGGAGTAGTATGATATACAGTAGGAACATAAGGATAGAAGAGAGTAAACATGATGCTGGTCAACCCAAATAAAGAGAGAGAGAGAGAGAGATAGATTAACCTTGTTCAATCATAGGGGGATCAACATAGTGTATAGATAAACTACACGTTGAGTCCTTTTCACCCATAGAAGGAGAGTAAACTCATCCAACCATGATAAGATAAACATAGAAAGCACGTGTCATACCCTACATGTATTCGTAACCCATGACTGGAGAGTAACGAAATCCAAAGGTATAGATATAGATGTATATATATATGCTCAGAAAAAGAATCCCAAATGATAGAGAAATGGGATCTCCATCTCACATCTCAGCCTAAGAAAAGAGTTTCCCATAGTTCCAAAAGTCCATCAATGATGCCCAACATCTCACATGTCTACTCATAATTAATCTTGTGAAGGACAACACCTTGACATTATGCCATATAGTCGATGGGGGAAAAATTCCAAGTAGAGGACCCATGCCCTAGTGAGTCATGGGTGTTCCTATATATAAGTATCAGTAGAGGACCCACGCCCAAGCAGATGGGGGAGGGGGGGGGGGTCACTCTGTAAGTATTCGTAGAGGACCCATACCCAAGATGATGGAAGGTTCCACTTTGGTGTTACAAGGACCCATGCACTATTTGATAGGGTGTTCCACTCAGTAAGTTGAGGACCCACACCCATGCTGATGGGGGGTTCTACTCTATAGGTCAAGGACCAACACCCTGGTGTGACAGGGGGTTCCGCTTAGTAGGTGGAGGTCTTGCACCCAAGATGATCAGGTGGGGGGGGGGGGGGTCCACTCTGGTCATCGAGGACCCGCACCCTATCTGATAGGTGGGTTCCACTTGGTAGGTAAATGACCTGTACACAAGTAGATGGGGGGGGGGTTCTACTCTGGTTATCGAGGACCCATGCCCTATCCAATAGGGGGTTTCAATCATTAGTTAGAAGAATCACACCCAAGATGATGGGTGGTTCCACTCTATAGGTCGAGGACCAGCACCCTGGTGGGATAGGGGGTTCCACTCTGGTCATCTAGGACCCACACCCTATATAATAGGGTGTTCCACTCAGTAGGTAGAGGACCTACACCCAAGATGATGGGGGGGGGGGGGGGTTCCACTCTAGTGTCTATCGTGATCCTTTTCATGATCACTGCCATCATTGAGTTCCATTTAATTAAGAACTATTCCCTAAACATTTCACATTATATACCAAAATCCACAATGGAGGGAACCATCATGTTCTATGTGAAAAAATACTCAGGATAAGCTACTCGTAGACCAAAATCTAAGTTCAAATAAAGGAGATACAGAAGATTGAAGTTTCCTAAAAAGAATTCAAGGGGTACACGGCATGTGAGGGGACCCACATGACGTTTGGTCCCACTTAGTCACCTGGTCGTGTCCCTGGAGGTATAGGGCTTTCCTATCATGTAGATATACATGGTGTGTGGGAGATATACATTTTATGACCATTCCACTCATGGTCCCACCCATGTGCTTGTCCATGTCTGCGTATCAACCCCATATCTATGTACTTTACCCCATGTATGTGTACTTTGGTACACGACTATGTACTTGGATGTGTACTCCCACATGGGGTCCTACCTGTGTGCTCTGCCACACGGCTTGTCCACCCGGGGACACGGTACATGGTGTGTAGAGAGTCTACACAGCATGTGATCCATATAAATTCCCAAAACCATAGCCTTTTAAGAATAAAGAACACATGTCATGTGTTCTTCAAAATATATTATGTGTAGTTGATATTTTTTCAAAAATTTCATATTCGTTCTTTGTGCGCTAGATCTGGTTTTTTGCCTTCAGATCTGGCTTCTTTTTCTCCCAAAATTGGTGGATCTAGTCACTGTTTTCCATTTTCAACTATCTAATGGCTGGAAATTCGATCTCGTCAACCCATGGGGTTTTCCCATACATCCTACACACCTCTATTCCTTCAACCAGTGATGATTCAACTGCCGATCATTGAAATAATCTACCATAACCCACAAAAAATCTAGATCTATCTCCAATTCATCAATCCACCCCTCACACATTGTTTTATTGTGATTACGGAAGTTTGATCGGACTCGGTATCACCCAATAATGTTAAAATGGGACCGTAGGGTACAACTGGTGAAGAACACAAAGCAATTGAGGGGGAAAGTTACAAGAACAAATGTTTAACCATCATTTCCAAGTGTTCTTGGCCAACAATCAAGAATAGGGAAATATGAGGTTATAAAATCTGAAGAGTAATTAAATATCTGGCACACGAGTGCATGAAAGGGTCATAATTGGAACAAATCAAATGAGGGGATTGATCTTATCTATCAATTTAATAAAAATGGGAATAATATACAAATTAGGGAGTCCTACCTAGAGATAACATCATTCATCATCGAATAAAATGCTTGTTAATGATTAAAGGAAGTCATTGCATACGCTATGTCCCAATTTGCTCTGATTCAGAGTTTCGTCATCGTCAGATGTGATTCACCAATGGAAGGAGAGGAGGTAGAATCTCTCAATGATCCTAGGATTATTATTATAACCCTAGGTGATTCTCTATAACAATATATTTATAGGAAAATCTATTATGTTAAATTAATTAATTAATTAATCCACTAAACATACCGCCAAAAGGTGAGATATCTGAATGCCATGTGCCGACCTATTTTAGGCCGCGCTTAGGGTGATCATCGAATTCTAGACTCAACCGCGGTCTTATATTTCTAATACAATCTTTCATTTTATATTTATATTATTTTATTTAATAAACTACACTCATGTAACATAAAATATACTTAATATTTTTATAAAATCAATTCTAGGAACACTAGGCCTCAGAATCGAACGCCAACTCAACACCTAACTCTAAAAATATATGTAGAAATATTTTAAAGTCTTATAAAGAACAAACTCGGTCTCTAAAAATATATTATTTTTTACTTGATTAAACAAACAATGGTACTTTTGAAAATTTAATAGGTTGAGTTATCACTAATTCGATGTCGAAATCTCTAAAATTTCCAAATCACCCTTTAAATTCTCTCAAATTGAATGAATATTTTCACCATTATTCTCTATGTGGAAAAAATTATTAAAATCAACTATATCCATGATATAAAAAATATCGATGTGGTAGGACTGTACCACGTGGTATAGGGGAAGAGGATCACCACATGAGGGTGATATGTGTAATGACTAGGATAGGGAACTGACTATCAATACGATCTAGAGCACCACGTGGCCTCAAGAATTCCTCCTTGTACACTAGAGGTAGATGACCAGCGGTGAGAGTATATAACCATCATAGGGAAACTATAATCTTGGTATCATAATATATAATAAAGAATAAATAATGGAATAAATATAAAAAATCAAAGTAAGTACAAGGAATTGTTGTAAAACTGGGTTCCCTATACACAAATTGAATAGTACTTTTCGATTACCATATCATATATAAAGTGAGTTATGCAAGATGTATTATTACCATAATGGTGTTGATATTTATCTATCCACAATTTATATGGTAATGTCCTTAGATTACCTGTCATCAGTAGGTTATAACAGTTCCAATGCTATAATAAGAACCTAGAGATACCATGATTGTGACCTTAAACTTGTTTCATATGGTCCATATGTATCATGTTGACATGAAACATATTATGTGAAACCATTAAGTGTTGTGGAATTATAATCATTGAGACTTTTTCCATGAATTTCACATTTAGTGATCTTGATTGGATGAAATCACGAGGAATTACCTGCCAATAGGAACACCACATGTTTCAACTATCATTAATAGTTCATATATGAAAAAATGTGTAATGGTATCCTAAATTGATATTATCATCAATGTCTACTATTTAATTATGTACTTTTATTCAATATGAAAACCATGAAATTTATGTCATGGATAGGTATATTGTGTTGGGTGCATCATTGGTGGTATGACATTGATAGAATAATCAAGATATAATTTGTCACTTCTGATAGGAAGTGATATCTCAGGCCCAGATAATTAGGATGTTAGCAACTATTCTAAATTCATCATTATGGTAGAAGAAGGTAAGTCCTTCCAGTAAATTTAATGAATAATAAAGCAAGAAAGGATGATGAAATGAAGTGTGCATCCCACTTTATGAGATATTACGAGACAAAGAGATTAAATTACATGACGTGTTTTCATAGGAGGTTTTCATTTCCATGACTATACCATATTTCCTTATGGGCCTTGATGGTTTACTAGACTCTACTACTAGTCTATGAGTATTAATAATTGATATCAAGATAAGGCCTAGAGAACCACACACTAAGCATATTCAAAAGTCTGGCCTATTCTAATGAATAGACATATAAGACATGGTGGGCCACATCATGGGGTTCTAGAGATGTCTGAGTTCAAATGATATATATGAAATAAATAAATTCATATTATTTGAGTTTAGAATAATTAACATTGAATTTATCGGTTAATAAGTATTGATAAGATTTTAAATGAATATATGAGAAAATATTTAATGAACTAATATTATTTTAATATTCAGGGTTCGTTTAATATTTTTTATAATAAGAAGTCGAGTTAATGACTTGAATTTATCACATAATATATTTATTATATTGAAAGTAAGTGATAAAAATATTAATGATGTTTATGACATAATTAATTGGACATAACATGTCATTTACAAATTATTTAGTGGGTAATAAATTTTTGGGGCTCATGGATCCATATTTATCTATTCATACCATGATATATAAGTAAAAGAAGGCTCTTATTTCATGAAATGTTCACTAAATGAATTTGAGAGACTCTCTCTCATCTCTCCTATATCCTAGAGAGAGAAGCAGCTGGTCCAAGCCTTTGATCCAAGTTCTTCTTCATGAATTGAAGGATCAGCATAGCCGTGATTTCTAGGAAATCCAAAGCTTCATTTAATCTCCATGATATCACCTAGATATCGACAATCAATATTCCCACATACTTTTAAAGCATGTTTGGATGATCAAGAGTGACCTGACTTCAGATCCTTCGAGCAATGTTCACCGGTGATGAGAGTTTGTCGAACACACCTTCAAATCAATTTAATTAATTGTTAAATTTTATTTTTTGTTTAAATCAATTCACATGAGATCCATGAACTTTTTTAATGGGTTTTTCATCGTCAGATATGACATAGTTATGTCAACCCAATGATAAAATTTTAACCATCTGAACCATATGATTATGTTGCACACCTTGATACATTTAATTGGTATCATATCAGGTATAATAATGGTTTAATCCAATTAAAAATTAAATTTTCATTGAATTCGAGTAGGGGGTGTTGCAACGGTTCCACTACAATAAACCGTGTTTCGATCCGATCTCGGATGACCAAGTTGTGACCATCCGAAGTTTTAATTAAGATTAAAGTAGGTGTTCTTGTGGGTTAAAAATGAATAACACACACACACACAGAGATATATATGTATATATATATATATATGTGTGTGTGTGTGTGTTTTTTGTTTGTATTTTATTTTACTCAGAGTCGGTTGCCGGTGATTTTTCAGGTGAAACCCCAGTTTTCAGTGAACCCCTGAACTCTAGCCAAGTTTCAGGTGGCCAAAATAGTATTTTCTAGCTAGACCTTTTTCCACATAATTTTGGAATATTAATTATTATTTTTTGTAAATACTAAGAAAATAGACTTGATAAAACAACCATAAGAAAAGAAAAATAATTTAAAAAATATCAAGGGTAAGGGGGTGTTGGTTCAAGCACATAATGTATTGTCTCGACTCTTCTCATGAGGTATAGGTCCTTTAATTTTTAGTATAAAAATTTATTTTTAAACTAATGGAAGTTTATAAGGTATTTAGAAATATTTTGGGAGTGTTTGAGGCTTTTTGAGAGCCCATTGATCTAGTTTTTGGAGAAAGAGAATGACATGCACAATTAGCGCACAGTTAGTAGTAACCATGCAGATCAACCGTGAAACCCATATATAGGGGAGAATAATTTTATAAACCACATGAGCAATGACAAATTACTATGTGGAAAACTATAGAGTAATTTCATAGGATACCCAAAAGAGGTGTGCATAGTTGGCATACAGTTTGGCCAAACCGCGCATCAACCATGTGCTGCTCGTGTGGGTCCCCTATGAAATTCCTCTACTGTGAATGACACGCTCGGTTGGAGAACGGTTAGTAGTAACCATGAGGCTCAGCCGTGAGACCCATATGTAGGGTAGAATAATTTGATAAACCTTGTGAGGGATTCCACACAGATGTAGAGGAATTATAGAGGGGACCCACACGAGCTGCTCATGGTTGGCATGTGGTTTCCTAAAACCGTGTAGCCAAACCATGCACCCCTTTAAAAATGGGTGAAATATCGATTTTCCCTTTCCCTCTTTAAGAAGTAAAACCTCTTTTCTCCTCCATTTTTCACATTAGTCCACACTTTGGAGCTCCCAACTCATCTCCTCCTAGGTATTTTGATAGATCCTTCATTTGAGATTGAAATCAAGTGTCATTTTCCACTTTGGTTTCATACCAGTAATCTCCTCATTACCCTTCCTTCATTTCTTCATTTATATATCTGTAGGGAATACTAAATCTATGTGAGATAATATTCCCTATTTTTAGGGCATTCCTCTATTTATTAGATTTCTCCCATTCTATCCCAATTTAAAGGCCAACAACGGATGAGGAGAGTACTAACCATCTAAGGTAGGTGGTCTATACATTTTTTATTTAAGTCTCAGTGTTTTATATCTTGCATCGTAGTGCCACACACCAGACTTTACGATCTTTTATCCTTAAATTAATATACCCTTAAATTGTATGTTTAAACCATGATTTAAACATGTTATTACACCCATATGCAAGGTTGGAGGTTCAAACTCAACCCAAACCACCCTTGAGGTGGTTTTATTTTATTAATTATGTTTATAGCACCCATGGGGTGTGTTAAGCTCTCCACTTATTAATGGTATCCATATATAAATTAATTTAATTGTTAAAGGTTTATTACCTTGTTTAGAACCATTTCATTTATAAATGAAAGGAGTAATTACATGGGATAAATGGGAGTTGTGTAATGAAATGTAAAATCCCTTGGATTATGAAGAACTATGTAATTGATTAGTGAAGTGGAAAGGAAACTAAAATGGCCCTCCTTCTTATCACTTGTATGTGAATTGATTAAAAAATGAATGTGATAAATTCAATTGACTAAACAGAATGGACACTAAAATGTCCCATTGAATCATTATATTGATTGCATTGATAATGGATTGCATGGTATGGCAATGATGAACCAATTAGATATGATATATTGGATTCCTTGGACTGTTACCTTGGATCCAACCTACTTGGACTGCATCAGATATGCTCATTGGGTTGCACCCAATTCTTTACCAAGTTTTTATATTGATGAGATACTTGTACTGAAAGAGGATGCCTTCGGCCATGGTCCTTGGTTACTTTCCCATGTAATTCTATATTACACAGAGTTTTGAATAGATGAGTTATATGGATTCAATGATGACACATTGTTCATTGTCCCTAGTTCTTAGCCCTCATAGGTCTGATACATGATTATTTGGAATATACCACACTTGCTTGAACCTTGACATTATGGCGTATGCCGTAGATGATACCCTTTTCTTTTTTACAGTCGTTCATCATTTTATAGACAACTTGTTATATAATGTTCTCAGAGAATATATCACATCACTTATTTTATAGCTTTATTCATGTTATATATACACACTATTACAAATTGTATTCAATGACTGGATTGGTTGTTATCACCATTGGTGGTGGCTTACTTAGTATATCTCACACCATTTTCAGGCCACTGATTGGTACATGTTTTCCCAATTAGGTTAAATACCATGAGGGGGGGGGGAGGGTGAATTAGATAATGATAGATTAAAACAACTAATTCTTTGGATCTTGTTTTTTCATTAAAAAAACACACTTCTCTCTCCTTCCTGTATCAATATATGAACATAAATAAAATCATGCACGAGACACTACGATTTTTACTTGGTTCATCCTCACTAGGCTACATCTAAGGAGCATATAATGACAATGTTCCAATATACCAAATCCACTAAAGATCACTTCCAAATAAAAGGTTTGTGCTATATCACTTCTATGCCTAGCCTCACCACCATTACAAGGTTTAGGGTCAGCTCACTACTTTCCCAAGGGTCACTCTCTGAGTCTCTTTCTCTGGCTCACTGCCAATGGAAATGACCACCTTCTTCCTCTTTCTTTTCTCACTACTATTGGAAAGTATCCACTCATAGTTTATGGGAATATAGTTCCCTTTATTTTCACTAATGAATGCATCCTCAACAATAGATAGATTCTTTATTTAAGTCATGTTTTCACCCATAGATGAAATACGCTTTTCCACATACTGTTATAGCATAAATGTATTTCATGAACCATTTCAGTCCCTTTATGAACTATCCTTCTTCCTCTGTGAAATTCCTTCAATCCTCCATGTACCACATTTCACGGCATGGCGTGAGTGCTTCGTGTACTACCTATTCTTCTATGGACTTTCTCCTCTTCCGCGTATGGTTGATTCCTCATAGAAAACATCTCCTTCTACAGACCACATTTTCTTCTACGGACCATTTTCTTTTGAGGGAGAAGGATCCCCACAAACCCTTTTCTGCAAACTTACTTTGTGGACAACCCTTCAGGGAATAGCTTCCCCACAAACTCTATCTTCCATAGAATCCTTCATCATGAAGTCTTTATGACTTCAATGAATTCTTCCTTGAGAGATGATATTTTTTAATGAAATTTTCTCTACCTAATGATTTGATTATGGATATTTATATAGGAAAATAGATCCTCAAAACCTACTAATCCAAATTACTCGAAACTTTTATGCGGTACAGCCTTTACCACATACTGTGCTATGCAGTTTGCATAGTGCCTTAATATTTTTCAATGGCTGATGTCATCGAAAAATGATAACCCTTTTCCACTCCTCAAATTATAACCTCTCAACCAAAAATGATGAGACTCCCATGAAAAATTAGCCTCCTGTGAACTATTTGTGCTTTGCGGTTCATGTGGCGTATATCCCCTTTTTTGCAGGCTTAATTCACCACCTCCATCTGCAAAACGTAACTCCATTCAAGGTTCTGCATAACCCTTTTGCGGTCCGTGAACTCCATGATTCATGAATGTGAAGTACAATATACAAAATCTTTTTTGGAAAACCCTTTATTTATTTTCCTTCCCTGTTCTGCATACCTCCTTTGTAGTCTGCATAGGGAAGCTGCTATGTGGAAATATTTCCTTTTCCAAAAAACAAACTCCCGATTTTGAGGCCCAAAAATTTGGAAAACATTGGGAAACTACACCACATTAAATATTTTCTTCAGAAACACCAACGATACTAATTCATGGTCATCTGGACATGTGAATGAACACACTCACCTGAAAAACACTGAGCGGATTACTTGAAGAATTTTTTCCCAATGATATCCCTCTTTGGTTTGTTGATAACTCTTCACATTTCAATACCTCATTAACTTCTACCATCTTCTACCTTTATTCACTTCTTGAAATTAAGATAACAATTGAGGATTTACACAACACTCACTTTAATACAACATGATCCATTCTCAACATGAGAAACAAGAGTATCATGAAAAGTTCATTAATGAATCACTTCATTCAAAACCACTTAGCTTATTTCATCACAAACCTCATCTATCATGATATATAATCTTTGATCAATCAACTTTAGTATCATTAGATTTAATACTCTCCCTACTTCACTGCTCCCCATTTTAGCTTCTCCTCCTATCTTGATTAATACATTTTATCCCATTTTATAGCTACAATTTCTCCCCCTCTATTAAAAAACCCAAAATCCAATCCATTGAGGTCTGATACATGGTAAAGCATTTAAATCAGCATATTAGGAAAAAACACACCATACCTCAGGAAGAGGAGGTCCCTCATCCACACATTTTTAAGTGTTGGGAGTCAACTGAACTCCTAGAGCCAGTCAATGACTTTCAAATACTTCTTTGGGTAAGGCCTTTGTCAAAATTTCTGCAACCTATAGTTCTATAGGCACATAATCCAACTTCACAAGCCATTGCTCCACCTTATCCTTAATAAAATGATACTTGATTTTAATGTGATTTTTACTTGAGTGATGGACTGGATTTTTTCTAAAATGTATATTAATTGAATTATTTCAATGGATTTTGATAAGATACTTCACTTCAACTCCCATATCATTAAGTTGTTGCTTCGTCCACAATTACTTTGTGCACGATTGTGTGGCCGCAATATATTCAGCTTCTGTAGTGCTCAATGAAATGAAATATTGTTTCCTACTTAGGAACGAAATACACAATATGCCAAAATAAAATTCACCACCTGACATTGATTTTCTATCATCATCTAATACGGCCCAATCTACATCTTTATATCCCAATAGATCTTTATGATATTTTTCATTTTATAGAAAACCAAAATCCACCATGCCCTTGATATACCAAAGTATTATTTTCACTACAAGAATGTGGATTTCATTGGGATTAATTTTGATATATTGTTTCTTTTCATGTGGAAAAAACAATATCAATTCTTGTTTTTGTCAAGTACAATAGAATGTAAATGATTTTCATGTAATCTGTGACATTAACCTCATTACCTTCATCATCACATGACAGTTTCATTTAGGTAGCCACCAGAGTCATCATATACTTGGAATTATCCATTTCAAATATTCTCAAAACCTCCTTGGAATATTTATATTGAGAAATTAATGTTCCCTTCCTTCCTTGTGTCTCTTATAAAGCAAGGAAAAAAATTAGTTCACCAATCATTAACATTTCAAATTCACTTTTCATGGATTCTATGAACTATTTGCACTGAGCTTCATCTAATCCACTAAGTATTATGTCATCTACATACAACAACACCATCATCCTTTTATTACTACCGTTGTCGACATAGAAATTGTAATCAACTCCACCATGTTGAAAATCGAGCTTCTTAAAAAAATGATCCAGTCTTTAATACCATGCCCTTGGTGATTGCTTCAACCCATATAACACCTTCTTCAGCAAAAAAACTATGATCTCATTTTCATGAATGAGAAAGGCTTATATATACTTAATGTAAACCTATTTTTCCAAAACCCAGTTTATAAATGAAGACTTAATATCCATCTAGAAAACTTTGATATTTTTTTTCACTACTATGGCTAGGAATAGTGTGATTGTCACTAACCTTGTAATAGGTAAAAATGGTTTATCAATATCGATACCTTCTATATGGGAGTAAACTTTTCATACTAATCATACTTTTTTTAATCACTGTCCATCCTCAATAATCTTGTTGCAAAATAACCATTTGGTTCTAATGAAATTATTATCTATTAGCCTCAAAACAATCTCATATGTATAATTCTTCTAAATTTGTTCAATCTCTTCATTCATATCCTAGACCCAGTTTTCATCTCTAGATGCTTCCTCAAAATATTTAGGATCTGACTATGATAAGAATGATGCTTTCTATAGAGTCTTCATCCTCCTTGTCTATATTGATGTTGTCTGATCACCAATTATGTTATGTCTATCAATTTCAGATCTTATTATCAATATCTTCAAAGATAATAGTTTTTTCTCATACATTTCATTATCTGAATCATCATATGAATCAACCTTTGGAACTAGAAATACCCTGATCTTCTTATCTCTTCATCATTATTCTCCTAAGACAAATCATGTACCTAAAGATTATTCTCATTCTCTACTATAGTCATATCATGGATTTCAACTACCTTCCCCAACTTCTTATTGAAGCATTTATTTGATTTTATTTTATTTGAGTAGCCAATAAATATCCATTCATCTCCATGGGATTAAAACTTCCTATGTTTCTCCTTATTGAGAATGAAACACTTACTTCTGAAGACTCAAAATTACTTCAGTGTTGGATTATTTCCATACCATAGCTCATATAGAGTCTTCTCTTCTTTTGGACATAATAACACTCTATTTTATGTGTATATTGATGTCATCATTTCTTATTTCCAAAAATTATCTACAATTCTTTCTCAATAACCATTGTTCTAGCCATATTGTTGATAATTCGATTTCTTCACTTAAGTACTCCATTTTACTGTGGAGTTCTTACTACTAACACTTGGTTCCTTATCCCATGTTTCTCAAGATAATCTTCCATTTGGATATTTGTGAACTCTGTTCTGTTATCTATTTAGATATTCCATATTATTTGACCCAACATCTTTTCAACTTCCCTTCGATAAGTTTTTATGTAACTGAACACCTCAGATTTGTGGGTGATGATTGAAAATCATGCCATTCTGCTAAAATCATCAATGAAGAGAACACAATATCTCCTCCCATAAATAGATCTTGGTGAAATAGGTCCAAATACATCAATATGCAAAAACTCAAGTAATTTTTTTGATATTTTCTCCTTTTCCTTACATGTATTTCAAATGATCTTCCCTTGTTGAAAAGCATCGTACGTATGGGTATGATCACATGATAACCTAGGGAAGTCACGAGAAACATCATATTTCACCAAATATTCCAATAATGTTTGGATCATGCGACCAAGACATTTATTCCATAACTTTTTTTCTTCCTCCTTGGATAGAAATAAAATATCCCTTTCTCTACTCACAAGGTAGATATTCCCTTTTTTACTCTTTCTCTGCAAAAAAACTACACCATCTTTTGCCTTGATGATATATAATTTCTTGGAAAATCTTACAAAATGTTCTGAATCACATAATTGACTGACACATAGTAATTTGTGATTGAGACCTTCAACAATCAATACATCTGTATGCCTTATGTCTTTCCCCCAAAAATTTTCTTTTCCTGAGAAAATAATTTATAGACCTTCATCATTACCAAATATCAGAATAACTTTATTAACATATCTGATTCCTGAAACTTGTTCCTTATTTCCTATCATATGGGATGTGAATCCACTATCAATGATCCATATTCTAGTATGATCTGATGCTTTGAAAGAAATCTCTACAACTACCACATGTTCAACTATCTCCTTTTTGGTCCATGTTTTTGAATTCATACTCGGTACAGATTGATAAACTTGATATTCCTTAGTGTATAATAGACCAAATTCATCTAGTAAGGATTCAAATTGATTTTCCATTTTCTCCCCATTTGATAATATATTGATCTGTTACTTATGACCATATTCAGTTTTCTTTGGAATATTTCTCTACATCCTTGATGATCAATATCTTTCCATGTGATTGAATCCTCCACACCTAAAACAGTGAGCATCAAAAAATGATCTAGAATATTTATCTCTCTATGACTGACTCTATTAGTCTTGTTCCCTTGGTACCTCTAGGGTATGGAACATACATTTTGTGAGTTTCCCATATTTCCACAATAATAACATCTTATACGGGGTTCATTCCTGTGTGGAAATACTTCAATACTAGTTCCCACTTGAGTTTTATACGTATTTTGATTCTGGTTGATACCCAAATCAATATTCAACCTCGAAGTGGGAGCTTTGGTCTAATGTCAACCTTTACTGCTTTTTATTTGTGATCAAGACTCATACCAGTTGTATTATTCTAATCATTCGTTTTACCTTCCTAACACTCATTTTTCTACTTCACTGGAACTCTAAATTCTAATCTTTCATTTTCTACTGCCTTTGAATCCTGCTTTGTCGAAATCAAGAGTTTTTCTTGATCTTTCAATTTCTTTTGCATATTGAAAACTTCCTATTCAAGATCATTGATATGTTTGATTTGATCATTTACAATATTAGTCAAACTATCGATCTATCTTTTTTGTTCTTAAATTTTGAGTTTGTACTCAAAAATAGTTTCTGAGTTCTTTAGCATTGGAGATTTAAGCCTTTCTATATTAGTCTCTATCTTAGAATTTTCTTCTTCTTGCTATTTCATATAGAGTTTGGAATCATTAACCACCCTATTGGATTTATTTGTTTTGGATCTCGAAACATCGATCTATTCAAGAATGACATATAATTAGACCTAAATTTCAACTCTTAATTCAACTTCTTATTCGTAATTTTCGCTTCCTTACCTTGTTTGGGAATTTCTGACAACTTACACCATATCATATACTTCATGATCCCTATTGTCCTACAATTATACTGCCTTGAATTCTTCTGAACTGTCATCTTCTTTTGAAATCATGCTCTTCTTTTTAAATAAATTTGTCTTGGTACCCCTACTACCTTTCAGATTGGATAAATACATCTTCCAGATAATTTCATCATTTTCTTCATCATCATATTGAAATTTATTAGGACAAATTCTTGAAATATTTCCAATATTTCCACATAGAAAGTATGAAAATGGAAGTTTCCCTTTGAACTTACCTCTTCCTCTTTAAATATTTGAGGAGATAAATGACATGAAATCATCCAAATTGTCTTCCTCTTGATTATCTTTACTAGTGAGATTCTTTATGGCCTTAAATTACACTTCTTTAGAATTATCTTTTTCCACATACTCATTATCATTATTTCTCATCTCGTATGCAACTAGAGTACTATGCAAGTTATCCAACATTAACTCCTTTGGATATTTATCTTCTAATACATAAAATTTTGGATTGAAATGAAGTGGAACTATTCTCAATATGCACTTAAAAATCTTTACATATTAAATAATTTCTTTAATACCACACATGTATTCCACAACAACATTCACAATGTCAAAGAATGCATCAATAGACTCATTTGGGTGCATTTTGAGATCCTCATACTTGTTCAATAGAACCTACATATTTTCTTCTTTGAATTTTGAGTTACCCTCATAAATATGTAGAAATTTTTCCCACATAACATGTGACGTTTTACATGAAATCATCTTTATATATATTTCATTGGATAGGGATCCTTCTAATTCATTTATTACCTTGGATTCAACATCCAGTTCCCTACAATCAGCTTCTGATAAAACTCCACTATCCGTACTAGCTGAAATTCCATACATTGCATCTCTAAACACATCCTTACCCAATGATAGAAATAAGTGTTTCATTTTATTGTTCCATTGATGAAAATTATTTCCATAAAACATTATAATCCTTTTTTGATTAATATCTTATATTTCTTCAATTGAGATAGAACCACTGACTTTTAACCTTTAACTCTGATATCAATTGTTAGCCCAATTAGGTTAAATAACCTTATGGGGGGGGGGGAATCAAGGTATTATAGATTAAAATAACTTCCACTTCGGATCATGTTTCATCGTAAAAAAAACAATCTTACCTCTCCTTCTTATAGCAATATATGAACATAAATGAAATCATGCATGAGAAAAAATGATTTTTACTTGGTTCACCCTTACAGGGCTACGTCCAAGGAGAATATAACGACAATGTTCCAATTTACTAAATCCCCTAAATATCACTTCCAAATACAAGGTTTGGGCTAGATCAATTCTATGCCCAGACTCATTGCCTTTACAAGGTTTAGGGTCAGCTCACTACATTCCCAAGGGTATCTCCCTAAGTCTCTTTCTCTAGATCACTGCTGGTGGAAAGGATCACCTTATTCCTTTTCCTTTGATCACTACTCTTGTAAAGGAACCATTCACAATTTATGGAAATATAGGTCCCTTAATTATCACTAATTAATGCATCCTCAACTTTAGATAGATGCTTTATTGAAGTCCTGTTTTCACCCATAGATGAAATACACTTTTCTGCATACTATTAGTTTGCGGAAATTGCTTCCATGAACTGTTTTAGTCCCTATATGAACTGTCCTGTATCCTATAAAAAAATTCCTTCAATCCTCCACATACTGTGTTTCACCGAGTGGCATGAGTGCTTTGAAGAACACCTCTTCTTCCACATACCATATCCTCTTTTATAGACTGTCTCCTCTTCCGCATAGGGTTGGTGCCTCATGGACCACCACTCATTCTATGGACCAACTTTTCTACCATAGAACTTTTTCTTTATAGGATAAGGATCCCTACAAACCATTTTTCATGAATTTACTTCATGAACAACCCTTCACAAAATAGCTTCCCTGTGAACTCTCTATTTCATGGAATCCTTCCTCGCAAACTCTGTTAGACTTCACAAAATTCTTTCTAGAGCGATGATATTTTATAATGAAATTATATATACCAAATGACCTGATTAGGGGTCTTTATATAGGAAAATATTTCCACAAAACCCACTGATCTAAATTATTCAAAACTTGCGGTACAACCTTCACCATATATTATACTACGCGGTCTGTATATTTTCCTAATCCTTTGCACCAGAAAATGTCTTCTGAAAATTATAACCCTTTGAGATTACTCAAATTACCACGTCTCAACTACAAACAATGAGCCTCCTATGAATGATTATCCTTCTATGAACTATTTATGCTTTGTCATTTGTGTGGTTTATAGACCTTTTGCGGCAAGCTTAATTCACCGCCTCCGTCTGCAAAACTTGACTCCCTTCATGGTTCCACATAAACCTTTTGTGGTCCATGAAATCCATGATTTGTGGATGAAAGATGAATTCCACGAACTCCTTTTTTGAAAACCCATTGCTGATTTGTTTTTTTGTTCCACATACCTCCTTTGTGGTCTGCATAGTGGAGCTACTTTATAGAAATATTTCCTTTTCCAAAAAACAAACTCATGATTTTGAGGCCCAAAAATTTGACAAATACTAGGAAAACATGCCAACTTAAATATATGATTTGACAACACCAACCATACTGATTTGTAATCATCTCACTTTTTCAACAAACACAATCACCCCAAAAAACTGAGAGGATGCCTTGAGGGATGTTTTCCCAATAGTACCCAAAAATAATTCATGATTTCAGGCAAGGAAAAAAGGGAAGTGTCCAGTTCTAGATGCCTAATTTCTTATACTAGGACAGTGTATGGGAGAATAGGACTAAACTTATGCTTGTGATGATAGTGGAGGGTCTTTTCATGTTTTTGTAAAGCATGTTGTGTATTCTTGTTTCTATGTTTCCCATGTACTTACCCCTTTTTGTATATCACCGTGAAATGAGAACGATTTTGTATATGACAGTGGATATGGTTTATACCTGCTATTTTTCACGATTGGATGATTTAATTATTCCACTACCATTTATTTATTCTACTTCTACTATTTATCTTCTTATTATACCATTAAACTTAACTATTATTATAAGGGTATAGTCTCCCCAAATTAATATTATAGATGCTCGCTACTAGTTGGAAAGCTATGGCATATGAGGAGGTGAGATTGAGGCCAGGTGGCTCTCAAGTTCGGTTAATGATTATTGAACCATACCCAGGTTTCTACAGGTGGTATTAGAGGTATTATTTTCCTTTTTTCATACTATTTGGGTTATTAGATAAGAGACTGAGAATCTGTCGGAATTTGGTAATGATTACATCCCTAGGAGTAGCTAACCCATGTATAGGGAAAAGAAAAATTAACTGGGAAGGGAATTACAATTATAGATTATGCCTATTGTAGATTTATTAATTATATACTTGTTTTAGTACCTTTTTCAAGTTTTTTATTACTTTTATTTCACTTATTACAATTTTTATAGAACTAATTAATCGGTTAAGTTTACGTTGGGTTTTCTAATCATTTTGGAAAGAAGGTAATCAACATTTATATTTTTAGAATTATAATTATATCATATAAAACATATTATTTAATCATATATAATTATATATATACTTATTGTGATGTAAAAGGAATCACATAGCTTCGAGGAGGCGGTAGTCCACACATATATGAACGAAGTTATCACTTTTTCAGTGCCTAAAAAAGTAATAAATACAATGATATATTATATTTCTAGAAAGGTAATTATGTCATGAATATCATATATATGTTAGGTATGTCATATATGTTTAATTAAACTTATCCTTAATACATTCATTGTAATGTGTGACCGTATCATATCACTTTGATGAGGCGACAATCCACACGTCCACAAACAATGTTATATTATTCACACAAAATGGAAATCCTGAAATTATGTATTATATAAAAATTCTAGAAGTATTAATACAACAAAAATATCATATATATGATATAAAATTAGCATTTCCATCATAATTCCCACCTATTGGGTGGTCTCCCTTACATCATGTGACTCAAATAATGAAAAAAAAATTCTAAGAGGGGATATGGTCAAATAATGTCCAAAAAATGGGTTTTGGAAAAGTTTCTAGGTCATTTGGACTCTTAATATCAATGTTTAAGCACTAAGTAAATACATTTTTACCTTAATCACTGTAATCAATTTTAATTACTTTTACAATTTTTTTTAAAAAGATAAATTTACATTATTATAAATTATAAATTATTATTATTCAAAATATGGAATCCATTTATCCAAATTAACATGAGTTTAGTGATAGAAATTAATTTAAAATTAATCCCACAGACAGGACCACAAGGCGGGTTTTTAAAGTGAATATGTTTAAAAGTTTGATAAGGTTTTATATACAATTTCAATGTGAAATTTATTCAAATGAACTAAATTGATTTTAATGAAGTAAAATTTATATAATTATACTTTAAAATTAATTAAAAAACAAAATTTAACTATATAAATAAATTAGATGAAAATGCAGTTTTCAATTAAAAATCATTTTTTTCACTATTCATCAAAATATGAAACCTCTTCGAAAAATACCAAAATATAACCCAATTTTAATTTTGATATTAATATTTAAAAAAATAATTTTATTTTTTCATATAAAAATTACAAAAAGTTTCAAAATTTAGTTTTAAAATAGGTACCATTAAAAGTTATTAAAACTGTTTTTTAGAAAAATACAATTTTTAAGCATAAAACTAGATTTATTCTTATATTATGCCTATAAAATATATTTGATGAACTTCAAAAAACATTGTAAACATAATATATTTATCACTATTCATTTTCACTGATATAATGGCCAGGTGATAACTACCATATTAAATAATAATATTAACAATATATTATTATTCGTTATAACTTAGTCTTGCATGAAACGCAAGATTTCAAAGAAACTCATTTTGTTGTGTTTTATTTACTCTATTGGACATACCATCAATTTTAAGGTAAAATAACTATATAATTCATAAATATTAATAAATATGAAAAATAATTATTCTATCATTACCTGGGACGCTACGAACCCCCTACCATGAAAAATCATGATGCAAAAACCTATTTCACATCGTGAAATATTTGGTATGGATTTGTTTAAAGGATTTATTGGATTATTTTAATTTTGGTTTATAAAAATGAAAGGTGGTTCCCCTTCATAAGTAGTGTGCATGAAGTCCCCTCCCCTTGTCTTTTTTCCCTTGTAAGTGGGATTCCTTCTTCATTTTTCAATGGTTTCATCCACTGTCTGTTTCATTGAGAAGCTAGAGGCAAGTTTAATATTATACTTCTTATTTTTCTTGTTTTATTCATATGTATATTTGTATTATTTAATTTATGTTCATTTTCTCCTATTTATAAGGCATTTTTTCTAATTTTCTAATTTATACCAGATTATCCTGAATCAAAGGATGATATTGGATGAGTGGATATCAATGAGTCATATGTTTATGGATTATAATATATCTCATAAGTTTACTCCATTTTGTTGATGTGTTCATTTTGTGGCCACATCAACATTATCATTTATTTGACTTAAAATTATAAATTTAATATTTTGGCTATAATTCATGAAATTTAACCTCTCAATGGGCCACTAATATCCTATTAGCAAGTACACTGAGATTTTATCCACTCATGTAGTGTGAAAAACCACGGGAAATGACTTGTAAAATTAAATAGGACAACCTATGGGTTACTCCATATAATTGTGAATAGGACTATAGCCACCATTTGTGGTGAGCTTAACTTAGAAATAAAGCCTGGTAAATTGATGTTTCAACCTCAGGTATAGATACCCAAGATAAAAATATCATTATTTTACATCATTTTCATAATTGAAACATTACATATCATAATAATCTCACATATATTGAAGAAAATTTTGGTTTAATTTCATTTAGGACCATTTATATAGGTAACATATTTTACAAAAACTTGTAAACATTAATCCATATTCAAACTCTTCTAGAAAACCTTCTATAAATTTCATAATTTATACTTGTATTTATAACATATGGAAGGGGAAAATAAGAAAGGTGTGAGATAAAATGATCAGTAAGGGATAATGTATCAACATATCATTGAGGGTTAGATCATAAGAATATGAGAAAATAAGAGAATGAATAAATTTATTATTAAAATGACATGGAAAAATATTTTTTTCCATAAATCATGAAGGACATGTAACATCAAAAGAAAAACATGTACCATGACATAAGAGTTTGAGATAAGCATGGAAAAATGGTATAAGGAAATGATATCATAAGATAATGGAATCATGAATATATGTAAACAACAAAAAACATTAAATCATAAGCATATTTCAACATTAATTGACCAAAAAAATCATAGTGAAAATATTCCCATGGTGGATTGGGTTCACTCTCTATTCCCAAAAACATAGTTAAAAAGTCCCATGGTGGATTGAGTTCACTTACCAATCTCATACATGTCATATCATAAGACATAAAGATTTACCCAATGAATTATAGGGCTATATAATTCTAGGACCGCCCATCACATCATATTATGTACGTGTATAAGTATGTCACATGAGGAAAATAATCCATAAATAAATAATAAGAATGATAAAACCCATGATAAAGAAGCGGGATTCTGTCACGACCCGTCCTCGGGACCCGTGCCGTGACTACTCCAAGCCCGCCTCCCATAGGCCAGGGGCTGGCGACTAGCACCAAGGCGTAAATCCCGACAAAAAGGGGAAGGCATTGCCTTTATAAAGTAAACAAACACCACAGAGTAAGCAAGAATAAGTATACACTAAGTAAAACTGGGTAAAAAAGTAAGTGCGGAAAGTAAATGGGCCATAATACAAACCCAAACTGAAAGAAAAGTACGACTGGAAAGAAAGTACAACAACTGAAAGTAAAGCAGCAACGTCGAGCCGTCCACTAGAAGTCCCACCTGAAGGGTGGGTACAGATAACCTCCTTAGCTCTTTGGGTCCAGTCGTCCGCTCCGTGTACGTCCCGCCCAGTGGTCCACCTCCAGGTACCGACTTGCGCCACGAGCCTCAACCACGATCAGCGATGTCCATCGTCTGCATCCAACACAACGTAGTGTGGGCATAGATCGTGCAGGGGTGAGTATACGCTACTCATTAGGGACCCCGAGACCCCTGAAGGTCTCCCAGAATCCACAAAGGATAATCCACAAAGGAAAGATACATTCACGAAGTAACGGCCATCACTACTTAGGTATATGCCCATACATATACCTAAGTCATCAATTCCCGTTCAACTCCAACATCCGAGCCCAAGTTTGATCATGTCCACATAGGAGTACAACCCAATCCACACAGGATAACACAACCCAATACACATAGGAAAACAAGCCAATCATATCGATGATAATGATTGAAAGTCAAGACTCAGCTCACACAGGTATACTTTTTTGTAAGGTGATAGAGATGATCAGATATAGCCACTGATTCATCTAAGCGAGGACCCACGTAGGATACTAAACCAGCTAAGCTGTCGGACCCACATAGGATACAGAACAGCTACTCTGCCAGACCCACATAGGATAGCAAGAACAGAGTCAAACACTGCCAGACCCACATAGGATACAAGAACAGTAGTCATCACCGTCGAACCCATGTAGGATTTCAGTACGGTCTTCATCGCTGCCAAACCCATGGAGGATTTCAGTGCAGTCTTCATCGCCGTCGAACCCACAGAGGATTTCAGTACGGTCTTCATCGCTGCCGAACCCACAAAGGATTTCAGTGCAGTCTTCATCACCGTTGAACCCACGGAGGATTCCAGTACGGTCTTCATCACTGCCGAACCCACGGAGGATTTCAGTGCAGTCTTCATCGCTGTCGAACCCACGGAGGATTTCAGTATGGTCTTCATCACTACCAAACCCACAGATGATTTCAGTGCAGTCTTTGTCACTGCCGAACCGACGGAGGATTTCAGTGCAGTCATCATCGTCGTCGTAGTCGCAGCCAGCTCTAGGGTTCCCGCACACAGCATGCTCGTTTCCGGGAGGGTCCGCTCCACGAGCCAAAAAGGGGGGTCGATTCATCAACTGACACGTAGTCCGGAGTTGATGTATCCCAAAGTTCCGTCTCAACAACAGGAACTCAACACGACAGACGACGCGTCAATCGGACGCCCGGTCTGAGAGTTATTGGCTTTTTCGTTCCAGGGGCCCGGTTGGTTTTTAAGTCAAAACCAACCCGACCGCACTCCAACTGCATCCAAACCTCGAGCGGAGTAATCCAAAAGGTCCGTCTCACTAAGAGGAATCCAACAAAGTCGACGGCACGTCAATCAGACGTCCGGAGCTCAAGTTATAAGCGTTTCCACTCCGAGGGTCCGGTTGGTTTCATGCTCGAACCAACCCGACCGTATCCAAATTTCTCCTAAACCTTGAGTGTAATAGACCGAAACAACAGTCTCGATCCAAGGATCACATCTCAACTGACGGTGTGTCGATCAGAGATCTGTATCCCAAGATATGGGCAAAAGAATGAACACGTCCGGTTTTAGGGGGATTTGGGCCCGGACCGACCCGGCCCGAGACCCCCTGGGTCAGACCGAACCGGGTTGACCCGAACCGGGTCCGGGTCTGGCCCATTAGGGCGCGGCCCGGCCCGGTGGGCGCGTCCCGGCTCAGATGGCGCGGCCCGGCCCTTCCGGCGCGGCTCGGCCCGGCGTGGGCAGCGCGGCCCGGTGCGGCCGGTTGGCCGGGCGCGAACGCGGCCCGGTGTGACCAACTCGGTGCTGGCTGAGCCGCTGCGGAAGGGGGGGTGCACTGCCCCCCTCATTGAAACTGCAGCCCCCACGTGGGGGATGCTCCATTGCCAGCCGGGGGTTACGACCCCCGGTCTCCCTTCCGAAACGGCCGGCCTGGTCCGGCCGGCCGGTGTTGCCGCCGCGGAACCACGCGGTCTCACCCCTCCGCGGTGCCGGCGGCCGGCGGTTCCAACTGCCCCACCTTGCACCGCTGCAACTTTGAGCCGCGACCTTGTCCAACCGGAGCTGCGCCCCTCCGCTGCGGCCCCGCTCCGGCCGTGGCCTCTTCGTGGTTCTCTGGTGCGGCGCGACGGCGTCGCGGCTTTGTTCGGCCTCAACGGCGCGGCACGAGTGTAATGCCCCGACCCCTGTTACCCAGATTCGGTGCATTATTACGTAACATTGGCATGATCACAAATATCATGTCCCGAAAGACCGATTAGTTTAGTAGCCTTGAAACACTAGATACATTCATAAGTTTTACATCACATCATAAAGTAATACAAAATTGCAACAACATCTTGTCTTCGTATCCCCTAATATTATCCCTTTAGGTCATTCATAAAATACTTTTCACATCCTGGAAAAATTAAAACATTGAAAGGGGTGAGCTCAGATGCTCAGTAAGGATAACAATATAGCGGAAGCTTTCATAAATAAACATTAACATTTAAGGCAATGTATAACTAAAACAAAAGCCTTTTAAACTTGAACTTCAACATAATATGGCAAAAATAAAATGAAATAATTCCATTTACTTATTCACATGGATATTCTACTAGTCTAATAATCACATGCAATATCAATAACCACTTTCATAATGAGGGAATGCATAATGCCAGACTATCATAACCATGTAGCCAAGGCCTCGTGCCAAGACTACAAATAAGATTTTGTCAAGGCCTCGTGCCAAGACAATAGTTTGTCTCATGAGACCTACCGATGCATCGAGGAGCTGTAGTGGGCTCCACCCATCACTTATTAAGTCCAATTCATTCCTTATATGAAAAGGTTTAAAAATATCATAAACCATTACAAAATTGTATCACATAAAACATGCATAAAGGAAACATAACATTTCCACATTTCAATCACAATATATCAATACAACACATTGATATAATACAAAACACTTTCAAAACCATTTTCAATACCAAAATAAAAGAAAATTAAAACTTGGTATTTATTTTTTGTTTAAAAAAAATTATGGCTTGTAGAGGAAGCCAAAACTCAAATAATGGTCACGGCAGCGGAGAAGTCGTTGTCGCCGCATACACATGACAAAAAAACATTCCCTTTTGTCGTTTAGTAAAATTCTTCGTATAAAAAATATTTCTTTTGAATAAACGTAAAAGTCAAAGGGGTTTATACACCGTATAAAAGAAAGTTGTGTATAAAATAAAATATGCCTCAATGAAAGGAGATTGAGACGAAGTCCCTTACAAAGACCATTTTTTTAAATAAAATAGATCTATTATGTGTATTCACTATAAGTACACATAAATAAAGTACAAATACAAGATAGGACATAATAATATCATGACATAATTTGAAATTAGGAGATTAACCCAAAGAATGGAAATTGGGTTAAGAAGTTCCCTTACCACGTGTCCGACTTGACTCGATCGTTCTTTAATCTCATGAATAATAAACTAGAGTTAATATCTACTTTCTTAAGAAAATTTTTCAAGTTCTTTATCCCTTTTATATCACTTATTACCATGTTATGAAATTTATGTAGTCATTTAAGTTAATAACGTTCGTTTTGTCGATCTTTGGTACTTGAGTCAACAATAAACTTCTTATAATTACAAGTTGTTTATGTGGTAGAATATACATTATCTCCAGAATTGTATTCATGATGTAGATATTGTATATTTCATATATATCCAGTAGATACATGCATTTATAATATTACATAACATTTATAGGTAAGAAATGAAATGCACCGTTCATGGAGACAGTAAGCCGTACGTACGCATGAACGCTACTTTAATTTCTATTTCATATTTAATAGAATGAGATCATAATGATATAAAGGTGTATTGTAATTACAGTATAATATCATATATAATATCATTTACTCCATCTTTTACACATCCCACATATGGCATTAACGATTCAAATCACTTTGAGGGGGTGGTAGTCCGCACTTCCTAAAATGAAATTATCGCGTTTACCCATAATGGAAATCATAAAGGTATGCCATAAATGATAAATAAAGAATAATAAGTAAAACATAAACATAATATATATATCATATATGAAAATAGTTTCATCATAATGGCCACCATGAGAGGTGTTAAAAGAATATTGAACAATCATCGTTTCGTGCGGTAGTAATTCGCCACCCACAGAAACAGTATGTTCTTTAACCATTAGATGAAGGTATGTGTAAGTGTAAATAAAATACTTCTAATGAAAACATACTAGTATATTTTATATACTGGTGTTGTTACAAAATAAAGGAATAAAAATAGTTTAAGGGGTTGGATAAGTAAAATAAAACAAAAGAATATAAGATAAGACATTACCTTAAAATCAGGTAACTCTTTTTGATTTGAGCCAAAGGATTCTTTGGGAAGACTTCTGCCCAAAGTGAGGCTTCTAAGAGTAAGATAGGGAAGTTGAGAGATTATTTGGGCATATTTTGGCCAATCCAAATGGATTGAAGGTGTGAATAAGGTGGTAGTGGTGGGGGCCTTTTATAAGAGGAGAGGAGGGGCACTCTTGGAAAGTAATGAAATGTTACATTATTATGAAGTGCTTTTCAGATTTAAAAGGTCCTAAAATTATATATTTAGATTATAAGGTGATAAGGGTTAGAAATCTACCCATCCAATAGGTTTTTTACTGGTGTAAGTCTTAGATTTTACATTATCTTTTCATTTTATTTAAATCGTTAATTGATGAGGTAATCGCTGCATCATCATGGTGTGATAAATAAATTTATTTATTTAATGCCTAAAAATTATAAAAAAACTACCATGATGTAGGAAATCTTTTTAGATTTCCAATGAATATTTATAGTAAAAAATATGATTTGTGTAACCCCTTCTAAAAATTGTTTTAGTAAAACAATATATGTTTGTGACATTTTTATTTTTACTTTAAATAAAAAGTTATTAATGTCATTTTCTTACCCAAGTGGCTAAATGGGGTCCCCATGTTGACCCATGGATTGTCTTGTTCGGTCATGACTCATCCAATAAAAGTAGGACATGTGTCAAGGCAATTTTATATTATTATAACATTATTTTTAACTTAAATTACACTAATTACCTTTAATCGCGATTAATAGAACTTAAAAGTTACTATTCACCAAAAATTATTTTAATCTCATTAAAACACATTTTACTTCCTAATGACAATGATGTATGTCGGATTTTTGAAATTCAAATCACAGAGGTGGTAAAATTTCATTTAAACAAAAAATCAGTTTTTTAAACTACCACTTAGTGGTTTCACTATTCATAAAAAATCGAGGTTTTTCAGAAAAATACCAAAAATTCACTCTAAGGTATATTTGATATTCCAAATTCAAAAATGATGTCTATTTTACAAAATTCAAAACATATAAGTTGAATTAATTAATTTAATAATTAATTCCCGTTGTCACAACAAATAACGTGTTTTTAAGAAATAATATATATCAAAAGATTGACAATTGTTTATGTCCAATTTCAAAGTGAAATTAATTCTAATAACCACCATTGGATAAAATGGTAAAAATATATTATAATTATACTTTAAAACCACTAAATAGTATAATTTATCACTATTAATTATTTTTATTAAAAAAGTTGTTTTAATTAAATTTTAGTAATTTTCACTATTAATCAAAATATAAAAATTATCCGAAAAGTTACAAAATTTCACCCTAGGATAAATTTGATATTATAAATCCAAAAATGAAGTCCATTTTGAAAGATAAAATTTATAATATTTCAAAAAGTAGGTATTACTATTCATAACGGCTAGTTTGATTGGTTGTGGTGTGTGTTAGAACTCGAAGTTGCATACAACACATGCTACTGTATTATTCAAAGAGAAGTGTACAGTGGAATCTTGGGGTGTTACATTCCCCCCTCCTTCAATAAATTGCGTCCTCGCAATTTGAAAATGTTCTTCAAAAATAAAAGGTTGAAAATAGAAAATACCTTTGTGGAAAACCCACATCGGAAATAGGGTTAATAAAAATATAATTTTAGAAGAAAGAAATGGAAGTACAAAGGTCACCCAAGATAGCCCATACTAGGATTATATGAAAATATGGATATGGAGGGAAAAAAACCATCAAGGTCTGATGGAGATTTGTATAAAATAGGATTAGGAGAAATTTAACTACAAGAAAATCACAAACTTGTGATTGGTTAAACGGTCATTGAATCCCCAGTTGGAAAAGTTAACCGACATTGTTTTTGTTTTAAGTTAACTTTCATAAAGTTGAGGAATTTATTTAGGAGATTTACTAAGAATTTAAGGAAATATACTTACTTGTCATGTAGACTTTCATTCTTTAATAAATTTTTACCACAAACCCATCTTTCACTCCAAAAGGTAATAGAACTCAAAATATTCTATTTATCATAATTTTATAAGGTTCCAAATATTAACACATACCATTTAGATCAGGGAAACTATTTTTTAATAACCAGGGACTTCCTATTGGCTAGTGGTATGTAATAAAGGCATGTCACACTATGGTTGTGGGTTCGATTCCTACAGCTTTTTCCGACGCGACGGGTTATCCACCAACCTGCAGGTTGTCCTTTTCCTAAAACTATAGTATTATAATATTCCAAAAATAATCTTCATAAATGTTTTAACCTTAAACAATAATATAAAAAGTTCAACTTAATCCATTCCAACCTTTATAGTTATCCAAAATACCTCCATCCAGACTTTCTCTAAAAGGTCTCTAAATTCCAAAATCAATTGTATCATCAGATTCCTCAAACAAAGTAAAGTTTCTCTTATTGTCACATATAAAAATATGATTACCTTCATCATATTAAAACCTTAATGAAAACAACAAGTACTGCTGTACAACCCTTATATATATCACATTATTCTTATAACCAGAATATAATCCTTGAGTCCAAATTCACCAATACATTAATTATTCCACTTCAACTATAATAACAGCATAAGGTTGTCCTTGATCCCATGGCCTTTTCTGAGGTAATTTTCCCTGAAGATTATGACATTCATTTGCATAATGCCCCATTTCCCTACAATTGTAGCATTCAACATTGATAGCCTCTTTCTTTACCTTGCAATCACGAGCCTGGTGACCTTTTTCTCCACATTTATAACAAACTCTCATTCCTTTTAGGCAAGTACCGGGGTGATTCTTCCCACAATTATCACATAATGGAAAATCCTTCTTTCTATTTTCCCTTTATCTGTCTCTTGTTCCACCGTTCTCTTCTTCTCTTGATTTACTTTGTTGTCATAAGACTTAGAGAATTCCTTTTCTGTCTTGAAAGCACACGAGACTATATCTTCATATGCTGAGAAAGATTGTGATACTAAAGCTCAATGGAGAAATGGTTTTAACCCATCAAATAAATGATCAATATTACTTCTTGGGTTACGTATATAATCTGCAGCATGTCTTTCTAACCTTGTAAAGTTAGCCTCATACTTTGCGACATTCTCATCCTCCTTCTGCCTCAGACTCAGAAATTGTCTTTCCATATCTGCTCGATGGTCATGTGGAAAGTATTTTTCTAAGAAAATTTCCTTAAACTCTCTCCATTCCATACTTGATACTTCTTCATCTTCCTTTGTGTTTTGAATCAGCGACCACCATTGATCGGCATCCCCAGTGAGGCAGTAAACTGCCATGAAAACCTTCTACCTTTCGCTACTCCCCAAGGCGTGGAATATTTTCTCTAAGAAGTTTATCCATTGCTCAGCTACTAATGGATTTGTACCCCCATTAAATGTTGGAGGTTGTTTCCTCATGAAGCAGTTTAACATTGATCCTCCATGTCATGGATCAGGGTGCTCCATACGAGTAAGGTTATTATTCATAACCTGAGTGAGTTGTCCCAGTATGGTGATAAGCTGATCAACACCAGTTGTATCACCAGCTCTACTATAATTATTTTGATCAGGAGGGAAATCCCTACAAGGGGTGTGTGCATTGATACAGTTTTCATCCCTTCCACTAGGTGCCATTTCTAAAAAATGGCATAAACTAGATTAGTTTATGAATCAAAATACATAATTACAAACTAGAAAAACACTTAACATAAATTGAACTATTTATGGATATAATCCATAATCATAAAAATGTTTTCTTTGAGGAAGTATATACTCATAACCCTTCATAGTGGTTTGTAAATAAGACGAGAATTATCCTAAGAATATCCCCCGGGAGTGTCGTAACAAAGAGTGCAGCAAGGCCCGTTGTCGTGCACCAGTTCCCGTTCGAGTCTAGCTCAAAGCAGTGTTTTCGGGTTTTACCCCTAGGTACATCTGTGCCAGAGCCGCCTCTACCTGCTCGTATCCAGACAGGGATGTACTGCTCGGAAAACTCATAAATTCTCTATAATACCAAAATTCTAGGAAGTTCTTCTATACTAATCCTCAAAGTCTATCTTAGGTCTATGTGCTCTAATAAGAGTTTATCTAAATCTAGCTTCCAAGGTTTGTACTAAAATGTCTCTGATACCAACTGTAACTCCCCGACCCCAGTTACCCAGAGTCGGTGCATTACTACGTAACATTGGCATGATCACAAAGATCAAGTCTCGAAAGACCGATTAGTTTAGTAGCCTTGAAACACTAGATACATTCATAAGTTTTACATTATATCATAAAGTAATACAAAACTAAAAAAACATCTTGTCTTCATATCCCCTCATATTATCCCTTCAGGTCATTCATAAACTACTTCTTCACATCCTGTAAAAATTAAAACATTGAAAGGGGTGAGCTCAGATGCTCAGTAAGGATAAAAATATAGCGGAAGCTTTCATAAATAAACATTAACATTTAAGGCAATGTATAACTAAAACAAAAGACTTTTAAACTTGAACTTCAGCATAATATGGAAAAAATAAAATGAAATAATGCCATTTACTTATTCACATGGATATTCTACTAGTCGAATAATCACATGCAATATCAACAACCACTTTCATAATGATGGAATGCATAATGCCAGACTATCATAACCACGTAGCCAAGGCCTCGTGACAAGACTACAAATAAGATTTTGTCAAGGCCTCGTGCCAAGAAACTATTTTGTCTCATGAGACCTACCGATGCATCGAGGAGCAATAGCGGGCTCCACCCGTCACTTATTAAGTCCAATGCATTCCTTATATGAAAAGGTTTAAACATATCATAAACCATAACATAATCGTATCACATAAAACATGCATAAAGGAAACATAACATTTCCACATTTAAATCACAAGATATCAATACAACACATTAATATAATAAAAAATACTTTCAAAACCATTTTCAATACCAAAATAAAAGAAAATTAAAACTTGGTATTTATTTTTCATTTAAAAAAAATTATGGCTTCTAGAGGAAGCCGAAACTCAAATAATGGTCACGGAGGTGGAGAAGTCGTTGTCACCGCATACGCACGACAAAAAAACATTCCCTTTTGTCGTTTAGTAAAACCCTTTGTATAAAAAATATTTCTTTTGAATAAACGTAAAAGTCAAAGGGTTTCATACACCATATAAAAGAAAGTTGTGTATAAAATAAAATATGCCTCAATGAAAGGAGATTGAGACGAATTCCCTTACAAAGATCATTTTTTTAAATAAAATAGATCTATTATGTGTATTCACTATAAGTAAACATAAATAAAGTACAAATACAAGATAGGACATAATAATATCATGACATAATTTGAAAGTAGGAGATTAACCCAAAGAATGGAAATTGGGTTAAGAAGTTCCCTTACCTCATGTCCGACTTGACTAGATCGTTATTTAATCTCCTGAATAATAAACTAGAGTTAATCACTACTTGATTAAGAACATTTTGAAGTTCTTTATCCCTTTTATATCACTTATTACCATGTTAAAAAAATTATGTAGTCATTTAAGTTAATAACGGTCGTTTTGTCGATCTTTGGTACTTGAGTCAACAATAAACTTCTTAAAATTACAAGTTGTTTATGTGGTATAATATCCATTATCTCCAGGATTATATTCATGATGTAGATATCATATATATATAGTAGATACATGAATTTATAATATTACATAACATTTATAGGTAAGAAATGAAATGCACCGTTCATGGAGACGGTAAGCCGTACGTACGCATGAATGCTACTTTCATTTCTATTTCATATTTAATGGAATGAGATCATAATGATATAAAGGTGTATTGTAATTCCAGTATAATATCATATATAATATCATTTACTCCATCCTTTACACATCCCACATATGACATTAACGATTCAAATCACTTTAAGGGGGTGGTAGTCCGTACTTCCTAAAATGAAATTATCGCGTTTACCCATAATGGAAATCATAAAGGTATGTCATAAATGAGAAATAAATAAGCATAAAGAAAACATAAACATAATATATATATCATATATGAAAATATTTTCATCATAATGGCCACCATGAGAGGTTTTAAAGGAAGATTGAACAATCATCATTTCGTGAGGCAGTAATTCGCTACCCACAGAAACAGTATGTTCTTTAACCATTAGAAGAAGGTATGTGTAAGTGTAATTAAAATACTTCTAATGAAAACATCCTAGTATAATTTAGATACTGGTGTTGTTACAAAATAAATGAATAAAAAGAGTTTAAGGGGTTGGAGAAGCAAAATAATACAAAAGAACATAAGAGAAGACATTACCTTAAAATCGGGTAACTCTTTTTGATTTGAGACAAAGGCTTCCTTGGGAAGACTTCTGCCCAAAGTGATGCTTCTAGGAGTAAGAGAGGGAAGTTGATAGATTATTTGGGCATAGTTTGGCCGATCCAAATTGCTTGAAGGTGTGAATAAGGTGGTAGTGGTGGGGGCCTTTTATAAGAGGAGAGGAGGGTCACTCTTGGAAAGTAATGAAATGTTACATTATTATGAAGTGTTTTTCGGATTTAAAAGGTCCCAAAATTATATATTTCAAGTATAAGGCAATAAGGGTTCGCAATATACCCATCCAATAGGTTTTTGACAAGTGTAAGTCTTAGATTTTACATTATCTTTTCATTTTATTTAAATCGTTAATTAATGAGGTAATCGATGCATCATCATGGTGTGATAAATAAATTTATTTATTTAATGCCTAAAAATTATAAAAAATCCACCATGATGTAGGAAATATTTTTAGCTTTCCAATGAATATTTATAGTCAAAAATATGATTTGTGTAACCCATTCTAAAAATTGTTTTAGTTAAGTAATATATGTTTGTGACATTTTTATTTTTACTTTATATAAAAAGTTATTAACGTCATTTTCTTACCCAAGTGGCTCCATGGGGTCCACATGTTGACCCATGGATTGTCTTGGTCGGACATGACTCATCCAATAAGAGTAGGACATGTGTCTAGGTAATTTTATATTATTATAACATTATTTTTAACTTAAATTACACCAATTACCTTTAATCGCAATTAACAGAACTTAAAAGTTACTATTCACCAAAAATTATTTTAATCACATTGAACCACATTTTACTTTCTAATGAAAATTATGTATGTCGGATTTTTGAAATTCAAATCACAGAGGTGGTAAAATTTAATTTAAACAAAAAATCAGTTTTTTAAACTACCACTTAGTGGTTTCACTATTCATCAAAAATCGAGGTTTTTCAGAAAAATACCAAAAATTCACTCAAAGATATATTTGATATTACAAAATTTAAAAATGATGTGTATTTTACAAAATTCAAAACATATAAGTTGAATTAATTAATTTAATAATTAATTCTCATTGTCACAACAAATAGTGTGTTTTTAAGAAACAATATATATCAAAAGATTGACAATTGTTTAAGTCCAATTTCAAAGTGAAATTAATTCTAATGACCACCATTGGATAAAATGGTAAAAATATATTATAATTATACTTTAAAACCACTCAATAGTATAATTTATCACTATTAATTATTTTGATTAAAAAAGTTGTTTTAATTAAAATTTAGTAATTTTCACTATTAATCAAAATATAAAAGTTATCCGAAAAGTTCCAAAATTTCACCCTAGGCTAAATTCGATATTCCGAATCCAAAAATGAAGTCCATTTTGAAAGATAAAATTTATAAAATTTCAAAAAGTAGGTATTACTATTCATAACGGCTAGTTTGATTGGTTGTGGTGTGTGTTAGAACTCGAAGTTGCGTACAACACACGCTACTGTATTATTCAAAGAGAAGCGTATCGTGAAATCTGGGGGTATTACAGCGACGGCGCCACGCTTCTTCTTTTTTCCGCGCGGTGCCGTTGCACCGCACTACCTTTAATCGTGCCGCGACAAACACAACATCAAAGGGGGAGGAGGGTCGGCCATGTTCGTGCGATCTGACTTCCTCCCGTTAATCCGATATCAAGCGGCTAAAGAAATAAAGAAGTTTGGATGACAAAGAATATTCGTGAACTAAATCAAACCCCCATACCTCAAGGTGTTGTCGAATGAAGTTTCGTCGCGGGAAAAAGACATCGCGGAAGACGGCGTCGCGGAAGAAGGATCGTCGGTGTAGCGGTACACGGCGTCACAGAGAAGAGGACCATCGGCGTCGCTGTAGACGGCGTTGCGTCGTCGATCTCTGAGGAATTAGTGTTCTTCGTCGTCCTTCATCGGAGGCCAGTGTTTTTCATCAGTTTCGGTGCGTTCTTCACGTTCTTCAAGGAGGAAGATGAAGTTCTTCGTGGAACTCTCCCTCTCAACACAACGAAGCAACCCCTAATGAAATAAGATGTTGTCTTATTTAATTAACACACACAAGCCAACATTCAATTCGAAATTCAAAATGAATTCAAGAATTGATTACATTGAATAACTTAATTCAATTCATTAATTAAGAGAGTTGACTTGGTATTTAAAAGGGGTGCGGGTGAGTTACATATTAAATGCACGAGAGGGAGGTTAAAAGGGATTTGAAGGGGTGGGGCTCGTGTGGGCCCCAATTCACTAATATCCTACCCAGTGGAGTTAGGATATTAGTGGGTCCCACTCCAACCACCAAGCATATGTTTAAACTACAGAAAATAGAAATAAAATTTGTACCACAATATTTTATTTTATTCTTTAGTTAACCCATTTAATTAATAACCTCACCCGAGCAAACGAAACTCCGGAAAAGGTGTTCTTAAGAAATTACCAGTGCTGTGGTTTCATCGGTGTCCTCGGATTTTGATTTCCAGCACTGGTTCAAAAGTTAGGAAAACCCACTCGTTTGTTTACTGAACGTACCCGAGCTAAACTTCGGAAATTGATTTCGAGCACACTGGGCCTCAGAATCAGGTGCCGTCAGAAACTACGTTCTTGTAAAATCCCAAATAAAATTAAGAAAAAAAATTCCCTTGAATTTTAAGGGTCTATACATTACTCCCATCTCAGGGCTTTATGTCCCCGTAAAGATACATCATAAACTAGGGGAACAAATGTGGGTACTGTGCATACATCTGAGCCTCCCGCTCCCAAGTGCTCTCCTGAAGGTTCCTGTGCTGCCATCTGATGTGCACTAGAGGAATCGACCGCCCATGTAGGACCCGCTCCTATCGATCCTCTATCTCCACCAGGACCTCCTCAAAGGTATCCCCATCGTCAATGTCCAAGTCCCCATGGTCGATTATATGCGTCGGGTCATGCACGTATCTCCTCAGCTGAGATACATGGAAGACGTCATGCACCCAGTGCAACTGAGGTGGTAGAGACAGGCAATAAGCCACCTCGCCTATCATGTTGAGAACCTGGAATGGTCTGATGAAGTGCGGATATAACTTGCCGCCCCGGCCAAATCTCCGTAATCCATGTCGAGGTGAGACCCGCAAGAAAATGTGGTTGCCATCCTCGAACTCTAGTGGCCACCGCCTCCTGTCAGCATAAGACTTCTGCTGGCTCTGAGCTGTCCTCATCCGCTCCTGGATGACCTTGACCTTCTCTGTCATGGCCTGGACCATCTCCGGTCCCACAAGTGCTGACTCCCGAGGGTCTGTCCAGCACAGAGGTGATCTGCAAGGTCGGCCGTACAATGCCTCGTATGGTGCCATCCCGATGGTGGAGTGGTAGCTGTTGTTGTACGTGAACTCCACCAAAGGTAGGTGGTCCTCCCAGGTACGACCAAAGTTGAGGACACATGCACGGGGTATGTCCTCGAGAGTCTAAATGGTCCTCTCCTTCTGACCATCCGTCTGAGGGTGAAAGGTAGTGCGCAGACGTAGCTGCGTCCTGAATTCCTCTTGCAACCCCTTCCAAAGCCCGAAAGTAAATTGAGCATCTCGATCAGAGACGATAGATGATGGCACACCATGAAGCTGTACAATCTCCTGAATGTAGAGACGTCCCAAGATCTCTATTGAGCCCTGCTCTCTGATGGGTAAGAAGTGGGACAACTTGGTGAGTCGGTCGACAATCACCCAAATGGAGTTATGACCTCTGGAAGTGCGTGGAAGTCCAGTCATGAAATCCATAGATATCCCATCCCACTTCCACTCCAGGACCTCCAAGGGCTGTACCAAGCCTGCTGGTACCTGGTGCTCTACCTTCACCTGCTGGAAGGTGAGGCATTGAGAAACGAACTCTACCACATCCTTCTTCATACCCGGCCACCAGTGCTGTCGTCTGAGATCCTGGTACATCTTCGCCACTCCTGGATGTACCGCTAAAGGGGATGTGTGAAACTCTCTCAGAACCTCCTCCTGTAAAGTAACTAGTACCATGGTATGTCCTATAAAAAGGACGACATGCTCTCCTCCTACAGAGAATCCATCAGGTGCCTGTCCTGAGGATATCTGCGCATGTCGCGTCTCACAGTCAGCGTCCCCATGCTGTGCCTCTCTGACCCACTGCAGTAGTGGAGGAGTGACTGTGAGTGATTGAAGAAAGGATACTCCATATCTATCCACGAAGGATATCTGCAAAGCGGCTAGCTACTCCGTCACCTCCCCGAGTAGCTGAATTCCCATCCTCCTGCTGAGAGCATCGTCTACTACGTTTCCCTTTCCAGGAGTATAGAATATCACAAATTCATAGTCCTGGAGCAACTTGATCCATCGTCGCTGTCTCGGATTCAGGTCCTTCTATGAGAAGATTTACCTGAGACTCTGATGGTCAGATTAGACTATAAAGCGCTCTCCCATCAGATAGTGTCGCCACATCTTCAGAGCGAAGACCACTACTGCTAACTTCAGGTTATGGGTAGTGTAGTTCTGCTCATGCTGCCTAAACTGGCATGATCCATAGGCGATCATGGCCCGCTCTTGCATCAGGACACATCCAAGTCCAGTCCCTAATGCATCACAGTAGACTACGTACCCTACTCCCTCCTCCAGTAGCCTCAAGATAGGTGCGCTGGTCAATCTCTGTCTAAGCTCCTGGAAGCTCTGCTGACATCTATCTGACCACACGAAGGGTTTCCCCTTCTTTTTCAAAGCTGAGAGTGGTGCCGAAAATCTGGAAAAGTCTTTCACAAACCTACGGTAGTACCCATCTAGACCTAAGAAACTCCGCACCTCTGTCACGCTCCTTGGTGGCTCCCAAGCTAGCACTGCCTCGATCTTTGCAGGATCCACCACAACTCCCACATCAGAGATGAAGTGTCCCAAGAAGTGGACCTCACGTAACCAGAACTGACACTTCGAGATCTTACCATAAACTGGTGCTTTCGGAGTGTGTCTAGTACAACTCGAAAGTGGTAGGCATGCTCCTCCTTAGTGGTCGAGTATATCAAAATTTTGTCGATGAAGACCATGACTAATCAATCGAGGTATGGCTGAAATATACTGTTCTTGAGACCCATTAAAGCTGTTGGAGCATTGGTTACGCCAAAAGGAATAACCAAGAACTCATAGTGGCCATACTGACATCTGAAGGCCATCTTCTACACGTCCTCGTCTCGAACTCTGAGCTGATGATGGCCTGACCTAAGGTCTATCTTCAATAACCACCATGCTCCCTTGAGCTGATCGAAGAGGTCGTCAATCCTCGGTAGCAGATACATGTTCCTCACTGTCACCTGGTTCAGGCAATGATAGTTGAAACACAATCGCAAGCTTCCATCTGCCTTCTTGGCGAACAAAATCGGGGAAGCCCAGGGTGAAACACTGGGTCAGATGAATCCCTTGCTCTTCAAGTCCTCCAGCTGTACCCATAGCTCTCAAAGCTCAACAGGAGCCATCCGATATGCTAGAGTGGATATCGGGGTTGTCCCGGGGTACAGGTCAATATAAAAGTCTACCTCTCTGCGAGAAGGTAGTCCTGGAATGTCGTCAGGGAAAACGTCCGCATACTGATCCACCACTACAGGAAAACTCGGACTCCGCACATCAACTGCTCCTAGAATGAGGCTAGCCAACTGATGAGTGATGGGCTGTCCTCTCTTCTGCGTGAGTCCATCCTACGCTACAAAGGCTCCCTTCTCGCCGGTGAAGGTGAACCTGCTCCCATTGGTGCGAACACACCACACCTTGTGCCTAATACAGTCGATCTGATCATGGACTGTGGATAACAAATCCATGCCCAAGATGACGTCTTAAGGCCTCGACGCCACTACAAGAAGATCCCAGCTGAAGCTATCACCTCCTAGAGTAAGCTCACACTCCCGGCACCAGTATGTAATCATCGAGTCTTCTCCCGTAGGAGTCTCTAGCCGCAAGGATCGAGCTAACGGCTCCGTCGGAATCTCTGAGCTCTGAACAAGAGTAGCGACAATAAAAGAATGACTCACTCCTGTGTCTATAAGAACTGAAGCAAGGGTGGAGTAGACACAGATAGTACCTCGAATCATCTCTGGAACGCCGTGGTCATAGGCCTTCGCTGCCTGAAACCAAATCTATCTCTTCCCGCTAGCTCCCTGTGGTCGGGGTGGACCTCCTGGTGGTCGTGGTGGCAAAGCCTCAAAGCGTCGCCCACCACCTGCTGCTCGGCCAGCTCCCCTGCCTCGCCTTCCTTCTCTCGTCGGATCGCCACGGTCGACCCTCTACCTCTACCTGGGTGGCCCCTCAACCGTCTGATGCTTCTCTGCACGGCGGGTCGGGCAGTCACGATCCATGTGGCCCTACCTGCCACATGCGTAGCACTGCCTGCTCCTCGGAAGGCTGGCTCTACGCCGTGTGACCCGCACCTCTGAGCCAGTGTCCTGAGGTCGTCCAACTGATGGTCCGGTCTTCCTGGACCCCTGTGACATCCGTCGACTGCAAGCTGTAGACGACTCTGCTACGTGCCGCCCTGCAGTAGGTCTAGCTGCTGGCGTAGGCTCAATAAGAAAGCTCTCTATGAGAAGGGATTTCTCCAGTACTCCTTCCTGTGTCGGAATGTTGAGGGAGATCATCGATGCCCTGATCTCATACCTCACTCCCTACTTGAAGGTCCGGGCCTAGAAGAATGGGTCTCGTACCATGTCCATCGAATAGCGCAAGAGATCGTTAAATCTCGCCGAGTACTGGGTGACCGTCATGCTGCCCTATCGTAGCTGTAGTAGCTCCTGAATGTGCACCGCACGGAGGGTGGCTGGGACGAACTTCGAGAGAAAGAGGCTCTCAAAGTCCGTCCCAAGGAGAGATGCCTCATCATGCACCTGGAACATCAGGCTCCACCATCTGCTTGCTGCCGCGTGCAGGAGGCTCGCTGCGAGGATCACCATGAGGTCAGCTAGTGTCCCCACTAACATGAAAACTCGAACAACCACCTCCAGCCAATCCTCGGCTGCCTGAGGGTCCGTCTCCCCATGGAACCTAGGTGGTCTCTGACACTGAAACTTGTACAGTGTACTAAGGCAACGTGCACTCTCATTGGCTGGTGATGGTGGCATCAGTGGCTCGACGGGTAGTGGTACTGCCGGTGCCTCCGCTGAAAAAGGGCCCTGCACCGACGCCTCATCGCTCAGTGAGCTGTCATCTCGCACAAAGCTCGGAACCCTAGCTGGCTGCCATCGTTTGGCCATCCTGAAAAGAAATAGGTGCACCATAGTCAAAAAGTATACCTGGTGAGCTGACACAAAGTAATCACAAAGAAAACCTTTGAAACACACATGCAATCAATGTTTTTGTGCATTGAGTCGGAAATCAGAAGTCAGGATCCTGGTGTATGGATACGTCGGCCGCCGCACCAACACTGGACTCCCTGGACTGATAACCACACTCAATACCCTTAACACTATTACTTCACATAGAAGAAAGATCAGAGTCCTGAGTTATTCCGTATAACCGAACTCCTTTGATACCAATTTGTCACGACCCGTCATCGGGACCCGTGCCGTGACTACCCCAAACCCGCCTCCCATAGGCCAGGGGTTGGCGATTAGCACCAAGGCGTAAATCCCGACAAAAAGGGGAAGGCATTGCCTTTATAAAGTAAAAAAATACCATAGAGTAAGAAAGCATAAGTATACACTAAGTAAAAATGGGTACAAAAGTAAGTGCGAAAAGTAAATGGGCTAGAATACAAACCCAAACTGAAAGTAAAGTACAACTGGAAAGAAAGTACAACAACTGAAAGTAAAGTAGCAACGTCGAGCCATCCACTGGAAGTTCAACCTGAAGGGTGGGTACAGATAACCTCCTCAGCTCCTTGGGTCCAGTCGTCCGCTCCATGTATGTCCCACCCGGTGGTCCACCTCCAGGTACCGACTTGCTCCACGAGCCTCAACCACGATCAGCGCTGTCCGTCGTCTGCATCCAACACAACGTAGTGCGGGCATAACCCATGTAGGGGTGAGTATACGCTACTCAGTAGGGACCCCGAGACCCCCGAAGGTCTCCCAGAATCCACAAAGGATAATACACAAAGTAAAGATACATTCACGAAGTAACAACCATCACTACTTAGGTATATGCCCATACATATACCTAAGTCATCAATTCCTATTCGGCTCCAACATCCGAGCCCAAGTTCGATCACATCCACATAGGAGTACAACCCAATCCACACAGGATAACACAACCCAATCCTCAAAGGAAACAAATTCAATCATATCGAAGATAATGATTAAAATTCAAGACTCAGATCACACAGGTATACTTCTTTGTAAGGTGATAGAGATGACCAGATATAGCCACTGATTCATCTAAGCTGGGACCCATGTAGGATACTAAACCAGCTAAGCTGTCGGACCCACATAGGATACAGACCAGCTACTCTGCCAGACCCATGTAGGATAGCAAGAACAAAGTCAAACACTACCAGACCCACATAGGATACAAGAACAGTAGTCATCACCGTCGAACCCACGGAGGATTTCAGTACGGTCTTCATCGCTGCCGAACCCACGGAGGATTTCAGTGCAGTCTTCATCGCCGTCAAACCCACAGAGGATTTCAGTACGGTCTTCATCACTGCCGAACCCACGGAGGATTTTAGTGCAGTCTTCATCACCGTCGAACCCACATAGGATTTCAGTACGGTCTTCATTGCTGCCGAACCCACGGAGGATTTCAGTGCAGTCTTCATCGTCGTTGAACCCATGGAGGATTTCAGTATGGTCTTCATCGCTGCCGAACACACAGAGGATTTCAGTGCATTCTTCGTCACTACCGAACCCATAGAGGATTTCAGTCCAGTCATCATCGTCGTTGCAGTCGCAGCCAACTCTAGGGTTCCCGCACACAGCATGCTCGTTTCCGAGAGGGTTCGCTCCACGATCCAAAAAGGGGGGTCGATTCATCAACTGACACGTAGTCCGGAGTTGATGTATCCCAAAGTTCCGTCTCAACAAAAGGAACTGAACGTGACAGACGACGCGTCAATCGGACGTCCAGTCTGAGAGTTATTGGCTTTTTCGTTCCAGGGGCCCGGTTGGGTTTTAATTCAAAACCAACACGACCACACTCCAACAGCATCCAAACCTCGAGCGGAGTAAGCCAAAAGGTCCATCTCACTAAGAGGAATCCAACAAAGTCGATGGTACGTCAATCGGACATCCAGAGCTCAAGTTATGAGCATTTCCGCTCCGAGGGCCCGGTTGGTTTCGTGCTAAAACAAACCCGGCTGTATCCAAAGTTCTCCAAAACCTTGAGTGTAATATACCAAAACGACCATCTTGATCCAAGGATGAAATATCAACTGATGGTACGTCGATCGGAGGTCCGTAGCTCAAGATATGGAAAAAGAACGAACCTGTCCGGTTTTAGGGGGTTTTGGGCCCGGACCGACCCGGCCCGAGACCCCCTGGGTCGGACCAAACCGTGTTGACCCGAACCGGGTCCGGGTTCGGCCCATTATGGCGCGGCCTGGCCCGGCCCAGCCGGTGGAGCCCGGCCCGACCTATTTGGCTCGGCCCGGTGCGGCCGGTCCGGCCTGGGCGGCCGGTTGGCCTGGCGCGGGCGCAACCCGGTGTGGCCAGCTCAGTGATGGTCGAGCCGCCGCGGAAGGGGGGGGGGGGGCGCTGCCCCCTGATTAAAACCGCGACCCCCACATGGGGGCCGATCCATTGCCATTCAGTGGGTTACGACCCCCGGTCTCCCTTCTGAAACGGCCGGCCCGGTCTGGCCGGCCGGTGCTGCCGCTGCGGAACCCCGCGGTCCCGCCCCTCTGAGGTGCCGGCGGCCGACGGTTCTGGCCGTCCCGTCTTGCACCGCCGTGGTGCTATGGAGCCGCGCCCCTCTGCCGTGGACCCGATCCGACCGCGGCCTCTTCGTGGTTCTCCAGCGCGGCACGACGGCGCCACGCTTCTTCTTTGTTCCGCGCGGTGTCGTGGCACCGCGATGCCTTTAATCGTGCCGTGACAAACACAACATCAAAGGGGGAGGAGGGTCGGCCGTGTTCGTGCGGTCCGACCTCCTCCCGTTAATCCGATATCAAGCGCCTAAAGAAATAAATACGTTTGGACGACAAAGAATATTCGTGAACTAAATCAAACCCCCTACCTCAAGGTGTTGTCGAACCAAGGTTCGTCGCGGGAAAAGGACGTCGCGAAAGACGGCGTCGCGGAAGGAGGATTGTCGGCATCGCGGTACACCACGTCGCGGTACACGGCGTCACGGAGAAGAGGACCGTCGGCATCGCGGTACACGGCGTCGCGTCGTCGATCTCCGATGAATTAGCGTTCTTCGTCGTCTTTCGTCAGAGGCCGGCGTTCTTCGTCGGTGTCGGTGCGTTCTTCGCGTTTTTCAAGGAGGAAGATGAAGTTATTCGTGGAACTCTCCCTCTCAACACAACCAAGCAACCCCTAATGAAGTAAGACTTTGTCTTATTTAATTAACACACACAAGCCAACATTCAATTCGAAATTCAAAATGAATTCAAGAATTGATTACATTGAATAACTTAATTCAATTCATTAATTAAGAGAGTTGACTTGGTATTTAAAAGGGGTGCGGGTGAGTTACATATTAAATGCACGAGAGGGAGTTTAAAAGGGATTTTAAGGGGTGGGGATCGTGTGGGCCCCACTTCACTAATATCCTACCTAGTGGAGTTAGAATATTAGTGGGTCCCACTCCAACCACCAAGCATAGGTTTAAACTATCTAGAATAGAAATAAAATTTATAGCACAATATTTTATTTTATTCTTTAGTTAACCCATTTAATTAATAACCTCACCCGAGCAAACACAACTCCGGAAAAGGTGTTCTTAAGCAATTACCGGCGCTGCGGTTTCATCAGTATGCTCAGATTTTGATTCCAAGCACCGGTTCAAAAGTTAGGAAAACCCGCTCGTTCGTTTACTGAACGTACCCGATCTAAACTTTGGAAATTGATTCTGGGCACACCGGGTCTCGGAATCAGGTGTCGTCAGAAACTGCGTTCTTGTAAAATCCCAAATAAAATTAAGAAAAAAAAAATTCCCTTGAATTTTATGGGTCTTTACAGATTCATAATATTGTCTCAAAGAATAACCTAATTCCATATCATAATGATTCAAAAAATATAAAGGAATTAAATATTTTTTTATTATCATATTTTAATAATTAAAAATTTGTATTTAAAATTCAATTCCAAAGTAGAAAAAATCATGATAATGATCTAGGTGAAGAAAGAATAAAAATTAATCCCTTGGGTGATGATTAGGAAATAAGAAAATAATATTTATAAAGAAGTAAAGGCATTAATATTTTACATAAAATTTCGATTTAAATAGGATTTATTTCCATAAAATAATGATGGTTTTCAAAAGCTATTCATGGTGAAATTTTTTTTATGGAGGTGACACTTTTCATGAAATATGAAACTTGGAGGTTCCCATTTTATGTTTTAAAAACACATTTGTTGAAATCCAAAATTAGAAAAAGAATAATAAAACATTATTTTAAAAATTGGATAAGGTAAATATTAATTTTATATGAGATAAAATATAATTAGGTTTCTAAATAAAAGGAGAACATTGGTGGGAAGGGAAATTATGGACAAGTAGGGGAAATTTTCATTTAAGAGGATGATAATTATTCTTAACATAGTTGAATTTTCAAGAAGGAATAAAAATCATAAATAAGGAATATTTTAATTGAAATTTATCTCCCATGATATATATAGGTTATAATATATCAAATTAAAGAAGAAACTCAAGGAGAAACATTATAACTCAAGAAAGCGTACTGAGTTATGAAAACCCCTTATATTTTAGGGAAGACATAAATCATATAACACATCAAGTAAGAGCATAAAAATAATTGATATTTAAAATTTCAAAAATAATTTATGATATTATAATCCAAGGGGGTATTATTTACACCATAAAAATTATGATCGGTGGATAATATTGAATCATTCCTCAATAAAGGGTGATGGAAATGAAAACCCTTATCTTGTTCCAGATTCATTCTGTACATGCACCTAACTTATTGAATAATAAAATTAATTATATTAGATACCTTATTATTAACATTATTATCCTTTTTTAAATTTAATTTTTACCATTTATTATCATATTTTATTTATTTATTATATAGTTCTCTTTCCAATGTCGATTATTTGAGGTTGTTCGATCAATTTTCCATAACTCCTTATGTATGTTGACCATGGTGGAAGGCATCATAAAAAGGTTTAATAGTATCCAAAATATTAATCATGTTATGAAAATAATTTTTTAATATTAAATATATTTTTAAATCCATCCATGATGGGTGGTGATGACAAACTAAACTCATTGCTCGTGAAGGCGGTAGCTCGCATATACACACGATTAATTTTTCCATTTCCCAAAAAATGAGATGGAAATAAACTATATTATAATTTTACATTTAATAATAATATTTATATTATATATATAATTTTTATTCATCAATACTATCATTAAAACCAACTATGAGAATAGGTTATGAAAATCAGAAGATGTCGCTTCATGGAGGCGGTTTTTCACGCACATGAACTAACGCTTGTTTATTTTCTTTAGTGGATGGAGAGGAATAAATAATGGTTTTTTAAATTAATATAATAACATATAAATTTAATAATTATATTTGTTTCATAATATTTTTATGGATATGGGATTTTTGGAAGAAGAAAATTTAGAAGAAAATATTAAAAAGTAGGTAACACTTAATTTGGAGACTCGATCTTCTCTTAGAGATATACTTGTAAATGAAGGCCTTAGGATAACTTATATAGATCAGGATATTATGTTTTACAAAATAACGTCTAGGATAGGTTAATTTTTAAGATTTCAAAGGTAAATTAAAATGGTAATTGTAACCATGAAGGGGTAAAAGTGACCCCCTTTTATATGTAAGGAAAATGGAATTTTTGTCCCTTTACACTTCTACGATATCATTAAACTAGTCCTTTCTCAATCCCACCAAAAAATCATAATAATTCATTTTGAGGTGATATTAAGTATATAAATAATCAAAATAAAAAACTTTTCACACATGTTTTAAACATTTTCAAGTCTTTTATCATAGACTTTTTAATTTTAACATTTTAATTTTTACCTTGGTAACTAGTTTTTAACTAAGTAATTTATATTTTATTTAAAAATATATTGCAAAAACTATAATAAAATTTGATTCCTTGAACCTATTTTTAATCTATATTCAATCGAATTAAATATATAAATATGTGGAAATTATCGTTTAAATTAAAATATTATATATATAGATTGATAGTTTTTTGTTGAAAAATTGTGTTTTAACTGTTATATTCTCTTAAAATTATTTTGCATTGGTTAATAATTAAATAGCTGTTAATATAATTATAAATGTGTTTAAAAATGTAATGTACCGGTTTCAAAAGCCGCCCAGAGGTGCCCCATACCCGGTTGGTCACATGGCCTTAAGCGCATTTCCCCGAACGCCTGAGGCTGCCGACTAGCAGCAAGGGCCTTGGGTGTGATAGTGGGGAAACTATGCCCTCATTGGAAGAGTAACATAGCAGAAGTAAAACAAATATACAATAGTTGAAGCAGTAAATATACCAACAATAGTAAACAATGGAAGACTAATGAAAGAAACAACCGAAGAACATATATATAAATGATGCATGATACATATGTCTAGGAAAGCAACCAAACAAATCAAAATGCTGAAATAAAGTACTAAAACAAAGTACAAGAAAAGTAATAATAGCTCCTCAGCATTGCAAGCCTCACCTTGGTCCCATTCTCTCCAGCTCCAAAATAGTCAAGTACCTAAAGTAGAAGGGTTTTTGCCCTTATCTATACCTACAACAATATAAACTATTTGGGCCCAAAAGCATGACCCAAACAGGGTGTGACAGTAAATCCCAGTAGCCAACCACCACGAGATCTGTTCCTAATTGTTAGTGAATATATATGGAAGGTAATAAGAAAAAGCAGCAGTAAACAAGGAAGTACTCAACAGTAAACATTCCTACAATTTTGAAGCATTCAAACACCATATATCAAGAAAGTAGTTAATCACAAACAAGTAACCCTCTGTGATGTACTCACAGCCTATCCCCTCTGGTCCTACCTAGGAAACACAAGCAACCCTCTGGGAAGTACACACATTCTAACCCATCTACTTCAGCTTTTGTAAAGGCTCCCTGAGGAAGCACTCAATGTCAATTCCCCTTATAGACAAGTATAAACAAAGACTCTCTGAGGAAGCACTCACCGTCAATTCCCCCTATAGTATTTTAACAGAAACTACAGGAACTCTGAGGAATAACTCAATGTCAATTCCTTCCATGTTCTCGTAACGTAAGTATAGACGCTCTAAGGGAGCACTCAACGTCAATCCCCCTATAGTCTCACAGTGTGATTAAAATAACAAACACTCTGGAGAAGCCCTTATATCTATTCTCCCTATGGTCCACTACACCAGGTTCTCACGACCCTTTGTAAGTCAAACAAGTATGAAAAAGTGTATCGGCCAAAGTAAACCTCAAGAACTACCTGGATAACTAGTCTACAACATAACAACAAGACATATAATAATGACTCCATCCTAACAATACTAGTCATGGAAAGTAAACAACAACCTAACAGGAAAACTAAACCAAACGGTCAAAAAAAAAAAAAACAAACATGGGAAAAACCTCCATAGCATAGTAATTAACCCTATTCACATTCAATTAACCTCTATTCAAGCATACAAGCATAACAAAAAATCAACAGGGCTGAAATAGTAAACACGCAATACTCTGTTCAAGGGTATTGGAACTTTTGCACATATAACTCAAAGAATTTCAATGGAAAGGCACAAACCACCTACCTCGGGGTTTTTGTATTGATATAAGTGAACCTAAAGCTTTGAATCACCCAAGAACACCGTAGATCTACAAAAACATCTAAAATATTCAACCAGAGAAAACTTGAGAAAGAGGAGGAATCATGAAACGAAGCTCAAGAAGAAGGAATAACTTATCGAGGCGATCCCAATGAAATAAAAGATGATTGATTCAGAGAATAGATGCTCACGATGTGTACTTTCCTTTTCCGTACTATTATTTAGGCGGTCTCCATGTCACCATACATAGCCATGTGTACGGAACTTACATGGCCAACACATGGCTTCCTGCGGTAATCGAGTACACGACGTGTACTCATAAAGTACACGACGTGTACTTCAAAAATTTCCAAAAACTCTTATTTTTCTCAAAAAATATAGAAAAAGGAAAACATACCTGAAAAGAAGACCCATGTTATTACAAACTTTCTCCCTTAAAGAAATTTGTCCCCGAATTTCCCTAGAAAGGCAGTGTAGAAGAAGAATCCTCAAACAGCTCCGTCTACTATGATCGTACATCGGTCTCCATCTCCCAGGTCTCATCCTGTACCTGCCCGTGCTTCTATATCACTTATACCAGAGGAACAGACCGACCATAGAGAACCTTCGTACTACTATCAACAATTTGGATAGGATACTCCTCGAATGAGGCATCCACCTCTAACTCAACCTCCACGGGTTGAAAAGCATTAGACGGGTCTAAGAAGTAACATCGAAGCTGAGAAACGTGGAAAACATCATGCATATCCCGATACCTCTGAGGTAACTGAAACCGATAGGTAACCAGCCCAACTCTCTCCAATACCTCAAACAGCCCGACATACCTTGGAAAAAGCTTAACCTGTCTCATAATCCTCCGGTGTCCCAACCTTGATGTGAGACCTAGGAAAACCAGACCCCTAACCTCAAACTCCAGAGGAAATCTTCCCTAATCAACATAAAACTTCTGTCGAGACTGTGCAATAGTCATCCTCTTCCGAATCAACTCTATTTGCCCTGTGGTCTCCTAGACAAGATGAGGTCCCATCATAGCTGCATCTCCTACCTCCAGCCAACATAAGGGTGATCGGCATGGCCTACCATACAAATCCTTATAAGGTTCCATATAAATAGTTTCTTGAAAACTATTATTGTAGGAAAACTCCACAAGAGGTATGTACTTCTCCTAAGAACCTCTAAAATCTAGGATGCATGCACGAAGCATGTCCTCAATCACTTGAATCGTACGCTCGGAATGGCCATCTATCTGAGGGTGGTATGCTATACTTAGAAGTACCTGTGTACCCAAGGCCTTTTGCAATACTTGCCAGACCCAAGAAGTAAAACATGCATCCATGTCTAAAACAATGGAGTGTGGAACTCCATGAAGATGTAAAATCTCTCGGATGTACAACCTTCCCAGTTCATCAACACTGAAGGTATCCTTGATCGGAAAGAAGTGAGATACCTTCGTGAGTCTGTCAATGAAAACCCAAGCTACATCATTCCTTCGAGGCGACCTCGACAGACCTATCACTAAATTCATCACGACATCATTCCATTTCCACTCGGGAATGGGTAACTACTGCAAAATCCCTGCTGGTTGCTAATGCTCCGCCTTCACCTGCTGACAGGTGGAACGCCTCATCACAAAACCAGCAACATATCTCTTAATACCTGGCCACTAATACTGATGCTATAGATCACGATACATCTTGGTGACACCAGGATGAACTGCCTAAACTAAGGAATGAAAGTCTCTCATTAACTCCTCACGTATGTTTGCTGGCACCCATAAACGCCCATGAAAACGAAAGATCTCATCCTCTCCTATAGTCCATCTAGGAATAAGGTTGTCTCCTGAGACACTTTCCCATAGGACCAGGCCTTCATAATTTGATATCTATCTCATTCTCACTTGGTCAAGAAGAGTAGAGGTAACAACTAAAGAAGAAAGAAAAGTCTACCCCTATCTATCATGCACCTCAAAATGCATCTCAAAGAACAGAGCTATAAGTTTCCACTCACTACTAGCCTCCTGAACTGCCTGCATCTGAGTCCTCTTGCTCAACGCATCAGCTACTGCGTAACCTTTCCCAGGCGTATATGCAATCTCAAAGTCAAAATACTGAAGGTCCTCAACCCACCTTCACTGTCACAAATTCAGGTCACACTGAGTGAAGATATACTTGAGACTTTTTTTGTCTGTGAAAACCAGAAAATGCTCTCCCAATAGGTAGTGTCTCCAACAGCGTAAGGCATGAACAAAAATAGCCAACTCAAGATCATGCATCGGGTAATTCTTCTCATGTGGCCTCAACTGCCGAGACCCATATGCAATGACTTTTTTTCCTGCATAAGCACTGCTCCAAGTCTAATACCTGAAGAATCACAGTATATAGTATAGCTCTTGCCCGGATCTAAAAAAACTAGTATAAGGGCTGAATTCAACCTCCCTTTCAGCTCCTGAAAGGCTGACTCACAAGAATCTGACCACAAGAACTTGGCACCATTCTTAGTCAGGCCCGTCAAAGGGGCTGCTAAGCGTGAAAAGTCTTGTATGAAATGTCTGTAGTATCTATCCTGCCCTAGAAAACTCTGTACCTCAAAGAAATTCTTTGGATGCTCCCAGGAAACTACTACTCTCACTTTCTCTGGGTCCACTGATACTTCTGTCTCCGAGATAACATAACACAAGAAGTGAACCTGGTCCATCCAAAATTGGTATTTTGAGAGCTTATCATATAACTGATGCTCTCTCAGTGTACTCAAAATGATCTCAAGATGGGTAGCATGGTCGTGTAGAGTGTGAGAGTACACCAAGATGTCATCCACGAAGACCACCACAAAAGAATCAATGTATGGATGAAACACTTGGTTCATCAGTTCCATGAAAACTGCAGGCACGTTCATGAGACCTAACGGAATAAACACATATTCTTATAGACCATACATACTTAGGAAGGCTTTAAGAGGTATATCAGATGGACTAACATGCAAATGATAGTAACCGGACCTCAAGTCAATCTTCGAGAACACCCAGGCTCCTAGAAGCTGATCAAAGATATCATCAATCCTTTTCAATGGATATAGGTTCTGGACCGTCAACTAATTCAACTTCCGATAATCCACAAAAAGTCAGAGGGTACCGTCTACCTTCTTTGAAAACAGGATAGACAAACCCCAAAGAGAAGTACTGGGTCAGATAAAACCCTTTTCCTATAACTCATTCAACTACTTCTTGAGATCCTATAACTCTGGTGTAGCCATACTGTAAGGAGGAATGGACACTGGCACCGCTCCTGGCACGAGCTCAATAGAAAAGTCTACCTCTCGCTCCGGAGGAAAACTTGAAATGTCCTCTAGAAAGTATTCCCTGAAACAATTTACCATGGGAGGAAAGTCCATCTATGAAGTCCCCTGGTCATCCAGATATAGACTAGAAATATGGGATGTAATTCCTCTCAAACCATGATGCTCGGGTCCTGCTCTACTCGCCTGGACATCCCATTTTCCCTTATGAAGAAACGATCCTCCCTTTAGTGATGTGAAACTCACCCTATGGTGATAGCAATCAACAACTGCCTGGAAGGAAAATAACCAGTCCATTCCAAGAATGACGTCACATACTGTCATATCTAGGACATAAAGGTCCCATAAGAAGTGACACCCACCAACCTCAAGAGGGAACTCTTTGCACAGACGTACACTAGCCATTCTTGTCCCCAACAGAGTGTCTAACGTCAAGAAATCATCAAAAGTAAAGATACAAAGCCCAAGTATCTCCAAAATAAAAAAAAATATAAAGATATGGGAAACCCCTGTATCGAAAAGATCAGAAGAAAAACCTGAGGCAACTAAGATCGCACCTCGAACTATAGAGGGTCTAGGATCCTGATCCTGCTGGATCTGCTCCACTGAAAAATTATGACCTGTAACGCGGCCCTGTGACCCTGCCTAAGAACCCTGAGCCGATCCACCCTATTGTCACTAAAATCCTAGAGACTAGCTACCATGACCGCGACCTCCAACTCGTCCTGAATGGCCAAAAGGACTCCAGTTCCCAGACTGATGAGAAACTGGTGGCACTGCTCCCAAACGGGGAGTCATAGAAGACCCCCTGTCACTAGCTTCTGGTGAGAAGATCTGATAGAAATGCTGTAGATGACCCATCTTTCCGTAAGATCGACACTCCACTGGGTCTATTGGGAAAATGGGTCTCGTATTTTTGACCTTCCCACACTGGTAGCATACCACCTAGATACCTGGAGGTGCATCCCACCTACTTGGATCTCCACGCGTAGTCTCCCTGCGGTGCTTCTTTCTATCAACCGATGAAACACTAACATTGGATGTTGAACCACCCTGGCTCATAGCTCTATAATCCCTTAGGGTTTTCTCTATGATCAGTGCCTGGTTGACGATAGAATTGATGGAAGTCAACCTAAAGATGTAAACCTGAGCCTGAATCTCCTACTTGAGACCATCCTCAAACTTCCGTGCCAGGAACAACCCATCAGCCCCTATAAAGGGTGTAAAGAGCTGAAACTCGGTGAAGTGGGAAGAGTACTCCATAAAAAAATAGTACCCTGCTCCAAACTCATGAACTCTCGGGCTCAATAAGCCCTCAATGTCTCCAGATAGAAGAAATCGTAGAAGCTGTGCTGAAACTCCTCCCAAGCCATATCTTGCTGGCGTCCCGCCCTTGAGATCACATCCCACCATATCTTGGTGGAATCCCAGAGCATATACGTAAAGAGATTGAACCTCCTCTCTGGAGGCATCTCTAGATGCTTGAGGATCGTCATAATGACTTCTAGCCATGATTCTATAGCCTAGGGTCCTCTATACCCTGAGAAGGTGGGAGGATGCTGCTGCTGAAAGACCCGCATCAATTCTGCCATAGATGGGGTAGGAGACGGTACTCCCTAGAATTTCTGCATGAACCTCATAAATCCCTCTCGGAACTATGTGTCAACACCTGTGTCCAGTATGATGGATGGTTCCAAGACTGGCACAACTGGAGGATCTGTTGGTAGTCCCTGATCAACCATGTCTGGTGTCTGATCATCGCCTTGCAACTAGCGTACAACTGAAGGACGTCTCAGTGGCATGACTCTGCAAGGTCAAGCGCACACCTTAGATCAAAATTATTAAGGACTGAAAACTAGAAGGTTAATAAGGGAACAAGAGAAAAAAATCATTCAAAATTTTCAAAACATGAATACACGGAGTGTATAATTCCTACACAGTGTGTTCCCTTAATCCATTCACATGGGTGTGTACCTCTGCCAAGATTGGTCGTGTAACACCCCATACACGGCGTGTTGTCCTTACACCCGGTGTGTACTTGAATCTGCTTCCCCTTCCCGAGTTCTCTTACACGGCTAGGCCACACGATTCTCATAGAACAAGACTACACGATGTGTTAGTGACAGACACAACGTGTACTAGAAGAGCTTCACCGACCCGTGTTGTTAGTGACATGGCCGGATACATGGCTCACACTACACGACGTGTTCTATATGGACACAATTTATACTATGAAGACTTCTCCAATCTATGTTGTTAGTGACATGGTTGACTACATGGTTCTAAAACGTGGCGTGTACATCCGGTACACAACGTGTCCTACCAAATATTTCCCAACCCCGTGTCTTTGCCCACATAGTCTGTGACACGGTTAGTGACTACATGACATGTACATACAGTACATGGCGTGTACTTAAGAAAAATAGTTTCTTCCCGAACAGAAGAACACATGGAGTGTATTCATCATTACATGCCATGTATTTTGGGTTTTCCCAAACAGTATGCCTCAGAAACTACTCTGGATCCCAATAAAACACTAAAATGAACATTTAAGTGCCTAATTCCGATTTGTGATGGCCCATACTCCCCGTGAATCAAATTTTTACATCTTATACATGTTATAAACAAGCATAAAAGATCAATGATCCACCAAATTTCGGTCCATGAGGTCCCATAACACCTCAATAACCAAATTTTGGTGTTCAATCAACAAAAACTTACACAAACAATACCCTATCAAACATCAGATATTTTTTATCAAGGAATATATCACAACATCATGCATATCTATCACAACATCTATCACAACAACATGCAATCTCTAATTCAACCTAAATGACATGGTAAGAATGCATGACATGTGATTTCTAGAAAATGCCTATATGATGCATGAGATGGAATACCCTCATCTAATCGGGCTGAAACAAAAATATAACCTAAATAACATAAAAAATAATAGTACAAAATATGTGAATCACTCAAGGTGAAATCAAATCAACTGTAATAATTGAAAAACTAGAAAACTTACAATAACGAGGTAGATTGGCTTTTCCCTATACGCAGGTTAGATACTCCCAGGAACAACTTATTACCAAGTACCAATTCCATCCTATCCCTGTCTATAGGCTCCAAATAGTAAGTCAAGAGAAAATAATTCATCTGATACAACTTTGTAACGTCCCAATTCTGGAAGCCTCCCAGAGGCGCCCCGTACCAAGTTGGTCACATGGCCTCAAGCACATTTCCCTAAATGCCAGAGGTTTCCGACTAGCAGTAAGGTCCTTCGGTGTGATAGTGGAGAAACTATGCCCTCATTTTCAGAGTAACACATCGGAAGTAAAAAAAATATACAATAGTGGAATCAGTAAATATACCAATAATATTAAACAGCGGAAGACTGATGAAAGAAACAACTGAAGCGCATATATATAAATGATGCATGGTACATATGTCTAGGAAAGCAGCCAAAAAAATCAAAATGCTGAAATACAGTACTAAAACAAAGTACAATAAAAGCAATAACAACTTCTCAGCATCACAAGCCTCAACTTGGTCCCATGCTCTCTAGCTCCAAAATAGTCAAGTTCCTAAAGTAGAAGGGCACTTGCCTTTATCTATACCTACAACAATATAATATGTTTGGGCCTAAAAGCATGACCCAAATAGGGTGTGAGACTAAATCCAAGTAGCCAACCACCACGAGATCTGTTCCTAATTTTCAGTGAATATATATGGCAGGTAATAAGAAAAATCAACAATAAACAAGGAAGTACTCAATAGTAAACATTCCTATAGTTTCAAAGCATTCAAACACCACATATTAAGAAAATAGTTGATCACAAACACGTAACCCTATGGGATTTACTTACAACCTATCCCCTCTGGTCCTACCTAGAAAACATAAGCAACCCTTTGGAAAGTACACATAGTCTAACCACTATGGTTTGGATTTTTTAAAGGCTCTCTGAGGAAGAACTCAATGTCAATTCCCCTTATAACCAAGTATGAACAAAGACTCTCTGAGGAAGCACTCACTGTCAATTAACCCTATAGTATTTTAATGGAAACTACAGGAACTATGAGGAAGCACTCAACATCAATTCCCCCTATGACCTCATAACATAAGTATAGACCCTCTAAGGGAGCACTCAACATCAATCCCTCATATGGTCTCATAGTGTGATTAAAATAACGAACACTCTGGATAAGCCCTTATGTCTATTTTCCCTATGATCCACTATAGTAGGTACTCACGGCCCTATGTAAGTCAAACAAGCATGGAAAAGCGTATCATCCAAAGTAAACCTCAACAACTACTTGGCTAAACAGTCTACAACATAACAACAGGACAAATAATAATCAATCCATCCTAACAATACTAGGCATGGAAAGTAAACAGCAGCCTAACAGGAAAACTAGACCAATCGGTCAAAACAAGCAACATGGGAAAAACCTCCATAGCATAGTAATTAACCCTATTCACATTCAATTAACCTCTATTAGAGCATAAAAGCATAGCAGATAATCAACAGAGCTGAAACAGTAAACACTCAATACCCCGTTCAAGGGTATTGGCACTTTTTGCACATATAACTCAAAGACTGTCAACGGAAAGGCACAAACCACCTACCTCGGTGTTGTAGGATCAATATAAGTGAACCTCAAGCCTTGAATTTCCCAAGAACACCTTAGATATACAAAAACTTCTAAAATGTTCAACCGAAGAAAACTTGAGAAAGAGGAGGAATCAGAAAATGAAGATCAATCAGAAGGAAGAGCTTATTGAGGCAATCCCAATGCAATCGACGATGATCGATTTGGAGAACAGATGCTCACTCGGGGGCTCTAAGAAGATTCATGGTTGCCCGGGTTCTCTCAGATGAACCAGACCTAGAAGTAGGGTGCTCTGGAGATTATACGTGACCCCAATATGTTTAATGAAAAAAAAAGAAAATACACGACATGTACTTTAGAAGTACACGACGTGTACTTGCCTTTTCCGTACTACGCTTTAGGCGGTCTCTAGGTCACCACACACGGCCATGTGTGCGGCCCTTACATGGACAACACATGGCTTCCTACGGTAACCGAGTACATGGTGTGTACTCGTAAAGTACACGACGTGTACTTCAAAAATTTCCAAAAACTCCTCTATTTCTAAAAAATGATAGAAAAATGAAAACATACCTGAAAATAAGACCCATGTTCTTACAAAAAATAATACTATAGTCTTCATTTAAAATATATTAATTTAATTTATTAGATAAAAACATACAAAATATCACTAAAATAATTCTTTGAAAATGAATTTTTTACCATTATCATGGACATTAACTTTAATCTTAGTAATCATACTTTTATGAAAAACTTAAAATTGAACATATTAAATAATATGATCATATTGATATAAAATATGAAATCCATTTTTATATATTTAGTTTCTACAAGTGATGTAAAGTAATTTTTAATAAAGTGAATAAAAATAGTTTTTAGAATAAAATATTATCTATGTCTCCAAAATGATATACATGAATTTTATAAAAAAATAATGATTTTAAAAGATTTATTTTAATTATAAATAAATATATATATATATTATATATAAATGTTTCAATGACTTTTAATTCATCCTTGAATTATGAAAATTTCATAAAAGTGATAGTTTTTGGTAAAATCAGTATTTTTTCACTATTCATGTAAAAACCAAATATTTTAGAAAAAAAATCCCAAAAATTAATTTGATACTAATATATATTCTAAATCATTAAATTAATTCAAATTTTTTATATTAAAAATCTAAAATTTAATAATTTTACTTTTAAATAAATACATAAATATATAATGAAAATGTTTTTATAGGAATATAACTTTTCGAAGTATTAACCATTCCAATTATTATTTTTTATCAATTAATAATAATTATTAATATATTATAAATATCAAAAATATAAATTTTTTAGTTTCTTAAAATAAATCACATAAAAATATAATTTAAAAAAAAGTACATTTTTAACCATAAGGTGATCTTATTAGTTATCTAGTTACACTAAAAATAATGATATTTATTTATAAATATGTTTTATAAAGTGATTATCTATATTTATAACCTAAAAATTAATGGATTCATTATAATGGTTATATAATTTTTTTTTTGGTACGACGTTTCATGTGAAGCAACCTATTTAACACATTAGTTTTTAAAGGGAAATCTAATTTAAAATCTCAAGGTGCTACATTATTAAAAACTTAAATAAAGTGATTCATCATAATTTTAATTATCACATATTAATGGAAATATTTAAGGTCATGTAAAATATAGGAATAAGTCAGGATGTAATTTCTATAGAGATATCGACCTTATAAATTTCAGAAAATGTCTTTTTCCTCAGAATAGGATTAATCCTAATATTTAGTTTTTCTCCAACTATTTAATTCAATTTTCAATTATTATTTGATATTAAAACCCACATTATATAATTTCTTTCTAATGGGTGTTCATAATAATCCTAGAATTGATATATTATCATAGTTTGATATGAAATTTGATTTTGTTATTCCAATCGATAATGTTTCCACTAAGTTGAGAGAAAAATAAATTCCCAAAATCATATTAAATTTATTTAAAAGAAGGATAAAAATACTTTCATGAATCATAATCCCACAATCCTAGAATATTATTCATATATCATTGATTCAGTAATTTTTACCACAATGTGTTTTTATTTCAAAATCTAATAGTTGGTGAAATCATACATGATATAAGACAACCTCAAATCTAGAGTAATGAATTAAGTGTACCTAGAACCACTTAATTAACACTATCCACTTTAATTATATTCTATTCATAGGATTTTATATAATCCCATGGTCTAGGAGGTTGTTGGTGTCAAATTTCATCATAATCCAATGGTTTAGTGCACTAGTTTACATGGTTCCCAAATCCCTCACATCTAAAACATCAAACTGCTAGTGGATCCTTAGTAAGAAAATTATTTTTATCCATTTTTTTATGAAGCACTTAATTTTTCCTAATAATATTATTTCTTGATTTCCTCCTTTACCATTGATAAAACATCTTCTAGTTACCTTGATACATTCCCCTGAGTGACTCTTCCCACATTTTTTACAGGAAGGAAATTAAACATTCTTTACTTTATCATCTTTTTCACTCAAACTTTTATGAGACTCCATCCTTCTCTTATTTAGTGTGTTTGTGTTTTCATAAAGTCTTATTTTTTAATCATAACTCAATATAGTTGTGTGATCATCACCACAAATTTTAGCATCAGCTTCTACCCCATTTGGTTTCCTATTAGGAAAATTATTTCATTTTCCATTACGTTTAATATTAACTTGGTTACACCTATATCCAACCATTTATAAAACAAAAAGGGTTAATTATGAGTGATAAATATTAAATTTATAAGATAATTATCATAAATAATCTTATGAAAAATCAATATTGAAATTAACTAATCTTTTAAACCATCACATTATATTTTGTTTCAATCTAAATCATTGTTGGTTCAATATATGCTTCTTTAGGTAGTATTATTTCATTACCATTAACTTAATTAATTAACATGATAAATCCTTCATAATGATTTATAAAAATAATGTGATTAAAAAAATATATCATTTGGGGTGTCTAACCAGTTGTATAGTCTTAGGATCACTCATCATACACCAAAGTGATGATTGATCCACTGCTCAACTAGCCTTTTTTATGTGATTAACCCTAAGTGAACATGTGACACAACCACATCCACTTTATAGTATATATAAAGGGATATAATTTATAGTATAACCACACAATATCTAATTTATTAAAACTTAATGATGTTATAATATACCTAGACTTATTCCTATGGTTTTAACTAAAGTTATCTTATCCTATTCTCCAAAATAACATCATTAATCCCCCAAAAAAACTAAACCCTCCTTTAATACCAAATTTAGTGACCCAACCTAAACATATCCTTATTTTACATAATTTTTTTAATTTAAACATTGAATCTCACAATATTCTAACATATATTGGAGAAACTTTTGGTTTAATATCTTTAAGGAACAATTACATAGGAAACTTATTTTAAAAAACCTATGAACATTACCCCATAATCAAACTCTTTTATACCTCCTTATACACTTCTCATAAGTTATACTTATTTTCATAATCTAGGGAAGGGAAACATAAGAAAGGGGTGAACTAAAACACCCAATAAGGGAAAACTTATCAACATTTCATCAAGGGTTAGATCATAAGTATATTATAAAACATTAGCATGGAGAAATTTATTATTAAAATATCATAGAAAAATAAGATTTTTCCATTAATCATGAAGGAAGGATGTGTAATATAAAAAGAACAAACATGTACTATGATATTAGAGTGTGATATATGAATGGAAACATTGTATAATTAAATTATATCATAAGATAATGGAATCATAAATATGTGGTAAAAACATAAAACATGACATTATAAGCGTAATTCAAGGCTCACTACCAAGACTATCCTAGTAGATAGAGTCCTGTAGTGGATTGGGTTCACTCTCCATCACCCTAAACATAATGTAAACAAATCCCATTATATTCACTCCCTATTCCAATAAACATAGTGGATAAAGTCTCATTGTGGATTGGGTTCACTTCTTATTCCTATAAATATAGTTTAAAATGTCCCATGGTGGATTGGGTTCACTTCCTAATATCATACATAACATATCATGAGATATAAATCTTTAACCAATGAATTTTAGGGATATATAATTCCAGGACTACTCATCACATTATATTATGTACATACATATGTATTCCACATGATGAAAAGAAACAACACATAAATCATAAGAATGATAAAACTCATGATAACGAAGTGGGTTTCATGATATTGTCTCAAAGAATAACTGAATAATATATCATAAGGTTCCCCTAGGGAATACGGAGTTAAATAATTTTGGATGTTCATGTTTTAATAAAGAAACACAGGTATTAAACATTCAGTTACAATGTTTTAAAATTCATGAGAAGTATCTGAGAGAAGAAATAATAAAACCAAACCACTTGGGTGATGCTTTATAGAATAAGTAAAGAAATTTTTTAAATAATGAATGGAATTACTGTTTTCTATAAAAACCAGAATATAACTAGGATGATTTTTCATAAAATAATTAGCATTTTCAAAATATATTCATGGTAAAAAACATTTTATAGAGGTGACACTTTTAATGAAATAAGAAATAATAAGGTTCTCATTTTATGTTTTAAAAACACCTTTATTGAAATCCCACACCATAAAAAATATAATAAAACATTATTTTGAAAATAATATAAGTAGGATATGAATTTCACATGAGATAAAACATAATTAGGTTTTCAATTAAAAGGAAAATATTGGTAGGAATGGAAATTATGTACAAGAAGGGAAAACATTGTTTGATATGATTGGAATTAATTTAACATAGTTTCACTTTAATGAAGGAATATATAACTCATCAATCAAGAATATTTGAATCAAAAGTTATCTCATAAGATAGATATTGGGTATAGTATATGAAATAAAAATTGAAACTCAAGTAGAAACATTATAACTTAAGAAAGTAAATTGAGCCATGAAAAAAACTCTTATATTTTGGGGAAGACATCAATCATAGAGAAAAACATGGAAGAGAATTAGTGGAAGTGATGTTTCCAAGTTTAATAATAATTTATGATATTATAATTCAAGGGTCCAGTAGTTACACCATAAAAATGAATATCTTTTCATAATATCAAAGCATTCCTCAATGATCAGTGATTGAGATGGAAACCCTTACCTTGTTCATATTCATTCTACTCATGCATCTAACTTCCTGAATAATCAAATTAATTTTATTATATACCTTATTAGAAACCTTATTATTCAATATTTAATTTAGTATGTAAAATTTATAATCATATGTTATATATTTATTATATAGTTTTCTTACCTACGTCAGTTACTTGAGGCCATTTGGTGATTTTTTTCTATAACTCCTTACACATGTTGACCATGGTAAAAGGAATTATAGAATAGTTTAATAGTATACATAATATTAAAAGTGTTTGATAAATAATGTTTGTTTATTTAATATATTTTTAAATCCATCCATAATGGGTGGTGATGAAAAATGAAACTCAGTGCTTGTAGAGGTGGTAGTCAACACATATGCATGATTAATGTTTCCATTTCTTAATGAATGAGAGGGAAATAAAGTATATGATAATATTACATTTCAAAAACAAATATATATTTTATATATAAAATTTATTCATCAATACTATAATTAAAACCAAACATGAGAGGTGGTTATGAAAAATTGAATATGCCTCTTCATGGAGGTGGCAGTCCACGCACACACACACACTAATTATCCTTTTGTTTCCCTTAGTGGGTGGAGAGGAATAAATAATGATATTTCCATTAATAAAATAAAATATTAATATAATAATGATACTTATGTCATTATATATGTATGTATATAGGAGGTTTTGAATAAAAGACTAAAAATTAGGTAACATTAATGTTGGACACTCGATGTTGTAACACCCTGATATTTTATGAAATATATTTTTTCAAATAAATTTAATTTATTTGATAGCTTGTGTTACAAGAAACATAGAGTTTTAATGAACTGAGATATACTATTAATAATAATATATAAACAGTACCATTATAACCAAGTCATTAAACTTTGTGGTATGAATAGGAATAATGAAATTTTGAAAAAAAAATGAAGGTTTAAGATAAATAAAATATATTGATAAATAAATAATTAATATTTGGTAAAGTCTTCATATGAATCAAATATATTTTTTGTCAAAAAACTATTTTCTATTTATTTTTTTAAAAAAATAATAAAATTAATTTTTTAGAGACCCGAACCCAGAAAGCCCGAAGTTAGTGTATACTACCATTACATTGGCATAAGATACAAGTAAATAACATTCCAAAGGACGGAACATGTTACTTGTCTTGGTAAATCAGATACATACATAAGTCTTATTTCACAAATGAATACACTAATTACAACATAATTTTTTTAGGACAACTTTATTTCATCTAATGTATCATTTCATATCTTTCTTAGTAAACTTCTTAAATTCCTGGGTGAAGGAAACATAATAAGGGTGAACTCAAATGTTCATTAAGGGTAAATTATAGGGGAATAAATGATGAATCAATAAGAAAATTCATTATGGAGAGGTAATAACTATGCACACATGACATATATTCAATAAACTAGGAAAGAATGGTATAAAAATAAGGCAAGGTAAATAAATGGAATCACATTCCATCCAAATAACTAGATAAAGACAAAATCAATATGGAATGGTAGGAAACTAAAAAACATTCCATTTAATAAATGAAATGAGAATAAAATGCATACATAGATATGTTGACACAAAATATCATGGATAAATAATAACTGAATCAAAGTGAGGGAAATGCTAAATTATTGGACATGATGTCCCAGGAGCATGAAAAACTATACAGTCAAGACCTTTCAAAAGAAATTTTAAAACTATATGTAGAAACCTATTTAATTTTTACAACTTATTTGTCTCATGAGAACCTATCGATGTATCGAGGGGCTATATAAAGTCTGAGCCCCACCCGTCATTTCCATTCCAAATCATTCCCCACATCAAATAATCAAAATAAATAATATGTCTTATCAAATATATGGGATGAATAAAGAATATAGATTTATCAATATTTCCCCAAATAATCAAATAATCATCATAAACATAATATGTAAAAAAATGGTATATGATTTTGGAAATAATAATATCCATGATAAATGATATGGATAATTAAGGAAAATTCAATGTCTAATTATCATAGGAAATTGAATATTTCAAGGGAACTAAAAAATAAATAAAGGAAGTGAATAGAAATGCTATCCTTGGCCAAATAAACCAAAAACCATCCAGATTAAGTATAAATCATATCCCAAGTGGAGTAAAAATAAATGTTTTTTTCATTGATGAATGAAAATATTATAAAATGATCTTTTAAAAAACATTCTTGAGGAAAATATCTTTTTTATTTTGAAAACCATTATGAAAATCCTTTTCTTTCAAAACCACTTTTAAAAATATTTTCATTAAAAGGTAAAATTTTAAACTTGTAACGGAATATTCAAAGAAATAACAGTGGGTAAATCTATACATTCCATACGAGGTATAAAAACATTCATTTTTCAAGATAAAACAGGATATAAAGTACCTTATTTAGAAAACAAAAACAAGATTGCTTTGAAAACATTTATTAAATTAAAAAAAGATAAAAATTTATTTAATAAATAATATTTGAAAGGGTAAAAACATTTTTGAAAACCATTCTAGAAAACTAGGGTTTTAGAAGAAAACAGGCTCTCCGACTAAAGAGAGAAATGAAGCCGGGTTTTATTAAAAATATTTTTTAAAAAATCTTGAGTATTAAAGAGTGGAAAAAATTATACAATTATTTTATAAAGGTAGTGAAAATACATAGTAGAATAAAATTAAAGGTTTTATTAAACCATTATCAAATAATTTCCTCTAATTTAAATTCATGTGTAAACAATCTCGAATAAAATGGGATTGTGACGTAAACCCTTAAAAAGACCATAATGTTCATGTGAGAATAAATCAATGAGTAAATTATGTGTGTCAAATGTAAATTAACATAAAATAATTGTAAATAAAACAATATATAGTAAAAATTTATTACAAACATAATCTTATAATATTAAGGATAATGAGGATGTAATATAACCCAATGAAAAGAACTTATGTTATGAAATTATTTACCACTTGGTAACTTTTAAATCAAATCCCATTAGAAGGAATAATTAAAATTGAAACTAAATATACCATTAAAATAAATTAATTCATGATATAATATTTCAAAATGGTCATTAGATACACCACACAAAATAATTAAGTGGTGGACATGAAATTTATCTCACATATGTAAAAAGTGAGATGGAAATCTCATACCTTGCATTTCATTTCACAGGAATGTCCTTTAACCTCCTGTATAAGGAGTTTACACATGTTAATAACTTATACTAGAATCAAAATCATATTTATAATATCATATATAATCTTCTTTTAATATCTTATTACCTATTTTTTAACAAGCTTTCATTATTTTAACTATTTCGGGTGTTAATTGCCTAGTTTCTCGAGTAAGTTTTGACTTTATATTTGTTGTTCCTGTTAATTAGATCATGGTTTCATCATATAAATAATTTAAAACATTATTTAAATATAATATATATATTCATTATATATGTATTTATTATAATCCATAATATTTGGAGATAAGAAATGAAATGCACCGTTCATGGAGACTGTAGGTCATATGTATGCATGAATGCTACTTCCATTTCTTTTTCATATTAAAAGAATGAAAAGTAAATGATAAATATGTATATTATAATTCAAGTATAATATCAATTTCATATATTTCACATAGTTTTATTAAAATAATTATTAATATGTTCCATGTATAGCGTGAACGAATCACATCGCTCTAAGGAGGCGGTAGTCCAAACTTCCACGAATGATGTAACCATATTTACACAAAATTGAAAGTATAAAGGTATGTGTTATAAAATAATTAAATAATAATAAATACATAATAAATATCATATATATCATATATAAACATCATTTCAATGATAATTCGCAACCATGAAAGGTGGTAAAGGAAAAATGAATGACATCGTTCCGTGAGGCGGTAGTTCACCGTACACATAAATGGTAAGTTCATTACCCATTATATGGAAGTGTGTGTAAATGTAGGTATAACCCTTAATATAATAACATATAATTATATTTAGGATACTATTTTTATTATATAATAATGTAATAATAATATTTGATGGGGTGGAAATAAAATAAAACTAAAGAGCTTGAGGAAGGATGTTACCTCTTCTTCAGGTAACTCCTTTTGGTTTGCACCAAATGGATTTGTTGTAACACCCCAAGCTTATATGGTACTTTTATCATTGAATAATACGATAGCGTGTGAAGTATGCAACACCAAGTTCAAGCACACCATGACCTATCAGACTAGCCGTTTAAAAAGTGGTTCTGAATAGTAATAACCAATTTTTAAATTTTATATACTCTTTAAAATTTTAACATCCATATTATGTGTTTCTTATACATAATATAAGAACAAATTAAATTTTTCAGATAAAAGAAGTATTTTTCAAAAAATGCAATTTTACCACCTTTTAATGGAGAACCCTTTTTAAATCTAATATTTGACACTTTTATATATTTAATTTGACAAAATAAACTTCTTCTTTAGAAGCGGGACATAAAAATTTAGTTTGGATAAATTTTTAGTGCTTTTCTGATAATTTCCATATTTTGATGAATAGTGAAAAATACTAAATTTTAAATGAAAACAAATTTTTTAATAAAAATAATTTATAGTGTTAAATTAAAAATTTGAATTATTTTGAAGTATAATTAGATTATATTTTTATCATTTAATCCAATTTTGGTCATTGGAAGTAATTTTACATTTAAATTGGGCATAAACACATATCAATCTTTTGATAGTTTTTATTTCTCAAAAACCCGCTTTGTGGTTTTGACAACGAGAATATTTTTTTAAAATTAATTAATACAACTTCTATGTTTTGAATTTGGTAAAATAGATATAATTTTTTTAATTTGGAATATCAAAATTATCTTTGGGTGAATTTTTGGTATTTTTCTAAAAACTTTCAATTTTTGATGAATAGTGAAAAAAACTGCGTTATTGTTTAAAGACGAATTTTTATTTAAATAATTATTTTTAATTTAAATTTATTTTAAAGTAAAAATAGACACATAATACCTATATTATTTCAATGTAATTTATTGAAGTCATTTTATAATAATATTAGATATATAAAATTTTATTGAACTTTTTACCGTATTTTACTCTCCTTCTAGCCACATTTGCAAATTTGCATAAAACATAATTTTACCGCTTCTGTGAATTGAATTTCAAAAATCTGAGAGACACGATTGAAATCATTAAGTAAAATATGGTTCAATAGGATGAAAATAATTTTTGGTGAATAGTATCTTTTGAATTTTATTTACCACGGTTAAAAGTAAATAGGGTAATTAAAGGTAAAAATGATATTATAATTACCCTAACACATGTCCCAATTCTATTGGATAAGTGTATTTCTACCAAAATGAACCTTAGGAATGAAATATGATCTTTTTGGTCCAATTGGATTAGATTAGGACATTTATTATTATTTTATTTAAAGAAGAGTTAAAAGTGTTAAATTCAAAGTTTAATAACTAAACCATATTTAATATAGGGTAATACATAATATAAATTCTAGTATAAAAATTAATTATAAAGATAAAAATATTTCCTACATAATGGTATTTTATTTATAAATTTTAGACGTTAAATAATTAAATTTATCTATGACACAATGATGATGCAATAATTACCTTATTATTGAAAGATTAAAATAATTGATATTATAAATATTAATATAATTAAAAATTGATACTTTTGATGTATTCCATGAATTTTAAAGGTTAATATAAAATTTTAGGGTTGATTAAATAATTTTTTTTCGAAGTGATAAAGTTGTTATGACTTTCAAAAGAACCAAATACTAAATAGTCTCCAAATTGACATAAATGAGTTTTTAAAACAAATACTATATTATTAATTGATATAATATTCCTAAAAATATAAGGTTCATCCAAAGGACTTATATAAGGTTATATATATCAATAATTAACCACTTTGGGTTCTCTTGGATTTTTATAGAAAGTTTATTAACCATTTATTATAATAATACAAGAATACATGGTAAAAGTTAAACTATTTAACTAAGCATTAAATATAAAAGATAAGGTTAATATGGAGACATAAACATGTCTAAAACATATTTTTTGAGAGGTATTTGACCCAGAACCACCTTATCCTTGAAATAAATCTTTTTGGAGCCATTATAAATCGAATATGATTGTATAATAAAATAATATTTCAAGCTTTTCCTAAAGTGACTCTCACCTCTCTTATAAAAGGGTGCTCCCCCTTCTCTCAAAATCACACCTCCAAAGCCATTTGGCTTGGATAAAACCTGATCAAATATACTACCAACTACCCTCACTTCAACCTATAGGCCTTACTTTGATCATAATACAACCTAAGGAGCCTTTTTGATCAAATCAAAAGAAAGCACCTAAAGAAGAGGTAATAATTTCATCACCTCTTTCAAAGTTCTTTTCTTCTTCCAATTCCTGTTTCTTTAGTGTTTCCATTCTAAGAAAATAACTCCAGTACCTTCTATATACTGTGATGTTATTATAAATGTGTTAAAACCATATTCATTATTCTATCCATCCTATGAATGACAAAGTCACCATACCTGTGTACGTACGACTTACAGTCTCCACGTCGTGGTGTAGTTTGTTATTCAACACTTAAACATTTGGATGGGTATAATAATGAGTACAATTGATGTAAATAATAAATATAACATGTTATTTATTATTTATATATTCTATATCATCCAATTACATACGATTTCACCATCAATAGAATGTTATTGTCACTCGTGCGTACGTATGGATTACCGTCTCTACGAACGCGATGAGATTAATTCCCCATCGTAACCATTCTTGAATAATTTTCATTTTATGATTAAAAATAATGTTCAAGAACATAATATCCTTCTTTATTTGAATCAAATACATCCTATACATATCAAACATGACTTACATAACAAAACATATAAAGGGAAACACATCAATTAACACCCGAAACAATGATTCTACTAAAATATTATTAACAAAACAATATTAGAAGATCATATATGATATAATATTATGTATGTGTTTTTTGTATAATTTAATAACAATAATTTCAGCATTATACATTAGGTTAACCTTCCCTCTATTAAGGAAAAGTACAAGGTAAGGGGTTTTCATCTCACTTTTTATTCCCGTGAGATTCATGCAACATTGGCCAATATTTCCTTTTGTGTGGTGCATGTACTACCCATGATTGTATTCTTGGTGTAATATACTTTAATTTATGGGAATTTACATATTCATTTTATGATCCTTCTTTCATAGGGTGTATGTTTCGTAAGTTACCATATTGGTAAGGGAATTTCAAATTTCAATTTCCACACATTGGGATTTACACATACTTCATTGATTATTTTACTCTAATATTATGTGTAGAATCACTATTTATTTATTTATGTAGTAATTTAAACTCCCCTTTGTGTGGATATAATTTTTATAAACATAATCACTCACTACTAGAAATGTGGTTTTTACCCACGGTTCTTTACCAATGGTTTGCTTAAACCATTGGTAAAGAAGGTTTAGGGAACCCTTTCCCAATGGTTCATTAGAACCGTTGGGAAAGGGAACCCCTTTGCCAACGGTTTCATAAAACCATTGGAAAGGGGGTGTTTAAGTTACCCTTTCCCAATGGTTTTTAAAAACCATTGGCAAATATTTTCCCCAAATACAATCGGGCCGTTGCTCTCCCCCATTCACGACAGAACCCTAAAATCAATCCGGCGCTCTGCTCCTCTTGCGAACTCCCCCATCCGAACAGGTGAAAAACCATCTGAATCATCTAAAATCAGGTTTTTTTATTCTGTATACACATATGCTACCTTGTTTTTATTGTTATTGATCTAATATTTTTGTTTTAAGTTTGGATTTTGATGCGATTTCACCGTGAAAAATAGGGAAATGAACGAATATTTTGTTAATTAATTAGTTTCCCATGGAATATCATTTGTGTTATAATTTCCATGCTAAATAAAGGGGTAATGAAATAAAAGACCTTGAATAAATTGTGGAAGTTGGGGTATGTTGCTTCTATGATAGGTTTTTTGTTGTGTTTCATTGTATGTTGTAGGTTGTTGTATGGTGATTGAGGTGACTAGTTGGGCTTTGTGATATGTGGGGTTGTAATGTCATGGTTAGTGGGCATGGATGTGACATGTGAAGTTGTGTGATAGTGATGATGTGTGGTGGTTTTGTGCTATGTGGAGGTGTTGTGTGATGAGGTTGCGGTGTATGATGTGGTGAGGTGGTTTTGTTTGTGCGGTGGTTTGTGATGTGAAATAGTTTTGTTGTGATATGTGGTTGTTTTGGTGAGATGCTTGGTTGATGTAACATGGTGACGATGGTTATTGTGAGATGGTGAGTTGTTGTGTGGTGGTTTTATTAGTTTCCTGGTTATCTATGGAATAAATTATGCTATTAAAACAAGAAAACAAGATAGTAAATAAATGAGATGGAATATAAATGGATGTGTGGTAAATGGATTTAATTAATTTAACATTAAATGAATGGACAATGTAAGTGTGAATGAAGTGGATTATAAATGAAAGTGGGAAATGCTATGTGTCTTATGTGGTGGTGGTGTGGTGTGTTGCATATAGTGGTGAAAGTGGTTGTGATGGTTTATGTGTTGTATGGTAGTAGTGAAGTGTGTGATTATGTAGTTAATTTGAACTCATAGGTTGGGTATTTTTTGCTATCTATATATCATGTATTTTATGTTATTTCTACACATTTTCAACCAGAGTTGGATAAACTTACCAACGATCAGAGGTTTTGAGTTATGGGTATTTTTTATAATATCTAGGATGGTGGTTATATGGTTGGATAGATACCATGTCTTCCCTACTCTTCCTTCATAAGTTATTGACCAAGTATTTTTAGGCAAGATGCGATGTGATTGTCCATGTGTATTTAGGTGAGATGTACAATGATTTCCCTAGTGTTTTCAAGTGAGGTGCGATGTGATAAGGCTATAATAAGATGTGGCATGTGGTTGGGGTCATGTAGGGTAGGAGTATGGAACAAGGTTGATGTTATTCATGTTCATGATACCCTACTAATATGGTTATGGGATGAGGCATGCTGTGATGTGATAACACATTAAGTTCTTGTTGGGTTTACATTTTTTCAATAACACATTAGTATATATTTTTTCACATGTGTAGTTGATACCTTGATTATTTTATTCCTTAATAATTTACTTAAATGTATTTTCTATTAAAGTTCAATCCTATTGAATTGTTTATGACAAAATGACTTATATAAATTATTTTTACAGAATGGACAGAAGTTGGATGTATGAAACCGATCAGATCTCAAGCGAGTTTCAAAACAATTTTGAGAGATTTATATATTTTTCATTTCACAATGATTCAAATAGTGATCGCATACACTGCCCATGTTCCAATTGTGTTGGTAGACCTTGGTTGAGCCATGAAGAAGTTTTCTACCACATAACCAAAAATGGTTTTCAAGCAAACTACTTTGTGTGGTATCACAATGGGGAGAAAATGAAATCTCAAATTGGTGATGATCGAAATGAAATGACTGGAATGAAGAATTTGTTAGATGATCGGTTTCCATTTATTCTTCATCATGAAAAAGAAAGGATTTCAACTCAAGAAGACTTCAATATGAGGACATCTGATGCATCTAGTGAAAATGATGATATTGATAGGGTGAAAAAATTGAATGATGCTGCCACGACTCCAGTATATCGACAATGTGATAAAATAAAAATGCTGGAATTTTTAATCCGATTGTTTCATGGGAAAACTATGTATGGGATTTCTAATACAGCAATCGATTACATTCTTACCCTCTTGAAGGATTTACTTCTAGATGGTGCAGATATTACCTCAAACCACTATATGGCATGGAGGTTAGTTGAGGAACTTGGATTTTCAAGAAACAAAATTCATGCTTGCCTGAAAGATTGTAGTTTATTCTGGGAGGAAACCGTTGAACGAAATGATTGTATAAAATGTGGCACATCCTGTTGGAAGTCAAAATCTGATGGAACACCATCCCGCGTTCCACAAAAAGTAATTTGGCACTTTCCATTGATCCCCAGACTCCAGAATCTTTTTATGTCTGATGAAATATCAATAAAAATGAGATGTCATGATACCAAGATAAAGAAGACTAATGATGAGTTGGTTCATTCTGTAGATGGATTTTCATGGCAGAGATTTGATGCTCAACATCCTGATTTTGCAGCTGACGTGCGTAATGTGAGGCTGGGTCTTTCATGCGACGGTTTTAATCTATTTGGGAAGATGCTTACTTCGCACAGCACATGTCCAGTTTTTATACACATTTATTATCTTCCCACATGGTTGTGTATGAAAAAACCTTTCACTTTCATGAGTATACTCATATCTGGTCCTTCTGATCCCGACATTGATATTGATGTATACATGCAACCTTTAATAAAAGAGTTGAAACTTCTTTGGGATGTGGGTGTGCACACATACGATGCATGTTCAAAAGACATATTTCAGATGCGTGTTGCGCTTATGTGGACGATCAATGATTTTCCGGCTTATGCAATGATTTTTGGATGGAGAACGAAGGGAAAACTGTCATGTCCAGTTTGTATGAAGAATACACGATCCAGAAGACTGAAACATCGCTGTAGTTTCAGTTTTATGGGACATCGATGATTCTTGCCAAAGGATCATCCATATAGAATGAATCGTCAAAGATTTGATAATACCATAGAGACCGATGATCCACCTCAATATATGTTTGGAACTAATATTCTTAATGAATTGAAAGATTTCAGTTTTTCGTTCGGAAAGGGTCAAATGAAATCTGGAAAGAGAAAGAATGTTTCCACTGAAACCTGTTACAATTGGAGGAAGAGGAGTATCTTTTTTTATTTGCCTTATTGGTCAACCAATTTGTTATGTCATTACTTAGACGTAATTCATATTGAAAAGAATATATGCGAAATGTTTCTTTCAGTTCTTCTAAATGTCAATGGGAAGACAAAAGATGATTTACGATCTCAAAATGACTTGGTGGATTGGGGCATCAGACCATAATTGCATCCTGTGCGTATCAGTGAAAATAAATGGCAACTTCCATGTGCTTCTTATGTGATGAAACCTACGAAAAAAACAATTTCTGGAAGTATTAGAGACTATTAGAGTTCCTGATGGTTATTCAAGCAACATATCTAAATGGGTCAATAGAAGAGAGCTGAAGCTAAAATCTTTGAAGACTCATGATTATCACATTCTACTGCATGAGTTTCTTCAAATAACAATCCATCATCTTTTGTCCAATAATGTAAGGGTGGCTGTTATTCGATTGTTCCATTTGTTTAGAGATATTTTTGCTAAGAAGTTATCCAAGTCTTTCTTGAAAAAAATGTTGATAGATGCCCCATTAATTTTGTGTGAGTTGGAGAAAATATTTCCTCCATCATTTTTCACATGCATGCTGCATCTGACTATCCATATTCCCACTGAAATACTTTTCAGAGGACCTATTTATTTTCGTTGGATGTATCCAACAGAAAGAAATATGTTCACATTAAAGTCTTATGTCTGAAATAGAAATCATCCCGAAGGTTCTATCGTGAACGGTTACATGGATCAAGAATGTATGGATTTCTGCTCGATGTATTTTTCTGATCTTACTACAAGATTGAATAGACCAATGAGAAATTAAGAAGAATAGTATGAGAAAATTGAACCCAGTTTTCCATCACTTACTCAAACAGGAGGAATTCCTGGATCATATACATTGAAGACATTAAGCCATGAAGAGCGGGAGATGGCACATCGCACAGTTTTGTTGAACTATGATTTGTTCGATGACTATATCAGGTAAATAAATTGATTATGTATATCTTACATATATATCTGTTAAACTATTCATATTTTTTATCTATAGGGAACATAAAACAATGATAAATAGGAAGCATCGTTCTTTATCTTTGAGAATGAGAGAGACTTTGCATAGAAAAGAGTTTTCTGCTTGGTTAAAATTGAAGGTAAAAATATTAATGTTTAAATTAATTATTTCAATATTTAATTAAGTTTAATAGTCATTTATATTGCAGGTATTGAGTTTGTCTGCTGACTCTGTCTCTAAGGAAATAAGAGCTTTGGATTTTGGTCCTAATACCGTGGTTCGTGACTGTAAATCAATTGTTATCAATGGGTGAAAATTTATTGTCACTGAACGAGCAAAGAACATGAGAACAAAACATGATGGTGTTATGGTTACTACCAAAACAGATTGTTATGCCAGTGCATCAGATAGTGGATCGCGATTTGAAAATATGGGTTATTATGGAGTCGTTGAGAAAATAATAATATTGGATTATTACTCTCATGGAAGAGTCACAATGATGAAATTCCATTGGTTTGATTCGATGACGAGACATGGCACATTTATTGATGATTGTGGATTTAGAGTAATTAATGTGACTCGCACTCTTGCTACCGAAGAACCATATGTGTTGGCATCAATGGCTAAACAAGTTTTTTATGTCAAAGACCAACTTCGACCTGAATTTGGGGTCATAGTTGAAGTAATTCCAAGAAATATTTTTGATGATGGTGATGATGGAATTGAAACTGTCCCTATTTCCATTGGAACCAATCCATTTATTTCTTTTGATGACTCCAATAGCTCAATTGTCAGAGTTTATTGTGAACCTGAAGTTGTGGTTGAAAATATATGGAATCATTCATCCATGTTCTCAATTATTTTGGTTTACCTCGAGTTGGGTTGTTAAGGTTGGTAATATTCAAATTGATTTAGTATTGATCACAAATATGTTTTAGCTGACTTTACCGTTATGTGAATTTTCAATGTTTATTGGTTGCAGTTTTATTTGAATTGCATTTTCTAATTTGGAATTGAACTGTATTCAAACCTAGTCAAACAATAATTCTAACTTGGTGAACATTACAACTTGTATGATTTATTAAATTCATTCAAGCTATTTTAAAACAATTGATAGATAAATTACCAATGAATTCCCCTATTCCCTCATATATTTAGTTTTTTGGTTTACACATTAGTTTCCTTTTTCTAATTAATTACATATTTGTTTTCAAAAGTAAGAAATGCAGCCAATTTAAGAGAGACGAAGGAAAAAAATGATGGAGAACAATCATCGGATGGTGGAGATGGGCGTTCCACCATTAGTGCCTACAGTGAGCACTTTATTTCAAACATATATATATTTAAAGAATATATAATGTCATGTGATTAATTTTTTGTAAACATTTTTGTAGGATCCACCTTTACGTCAACAGTTATTCGATGAGGATTCTAGTACTGGTCCTAGTACTCAGGCCGATGGTATGTGGAGGGTTCGTACTAGAGGTGGACGATCAGCTACGCATGCCCGATTAGACCCTTCCCTCCCACTGACATGTCATCCTTCCCACATTCTGATCCCGGTGTGTCGTTAGGGACACACGGGATATTTAGGCCTCCCATGTTTTTGCTACCTTCTGCATCTTCTACCCCATCATTTTCACATCCCATGATGATTCCCACTCCCCATTCAGAATCTAGTCATACTACTATCCCATATTATTTTCCTTCTACTTCTGTCTCTACAATCTTCTATATTCCATCGTCTTCGACTCCTGTTCCACCACAGGGTGTTCCATCAGTTTCTGTGGATCCGGCGACACTCAATGATCAGACTGGCACATGTATATTTATAAAACCCTAACAAATTTTTATAGCAATATTTATTTTCATTATAACATTTTTTCATAAAATATTTGTTTTTCTTTCATGACAGATACATCTACTGATAGAAGGCGGGGGCAGGGGTGTACACGCATGCGTTCGGTGTGGAACCGCCACACACAAGTTATGGTGGATTACAATGAAGACAACCAAATGGTTGAGAAATATGGGCAGCAATGTCGGAGTTTTTTGGAGACGCTTTCCAAATACTCCAACATCATTCCCGTCAGCCCGCTGTCATGGAGACATTTGCCACATGAGGTCAAGGATAGAGCTTGGGCAGAGATATTGGTAAAAAAATCTGTTTTATTTAATGCCATGAATTATTTTTGTATTTATATGAATTAATATTTTGATGTCAGCTTCGATTTAATTTTCCCGATGGTGAGGGTGCTCGAGCGGAACTTCTAAAGGATTTAGGTGAGCTTTGGAGAGCCTAAAAGTATGAGTTGTATATTGGCTGACATGCTAGAGTTGGCACTAAGTTAGAGGCGGTACAAGTCGTGGATGATTGTCCTATAGAGCAGTATTGTCAGATGATTACTCATTGGACGAGTACCCAGTTTAAGGTATGAATTACATTTGAGGTATTTAAATAATAACTTTCATGTTTTGCATTAATATTATCTTTTTAATTATCAAATTTTATTTAGGAATCATCTGGAAAAAATAAAAAAAACATTGATGCAAAAAAATACCTCCACACACAAGGACGTACGACGATGCCGGATCATGAGAGGAAGCAGGTATGACAATTTTTTATATGTTTTCTTTACGACTTACATTTTATTTTGTTTTATGAATTATTTAATCGTTTTCTAAAGTTTTCATGTAAATTTAGTTTTCAATGTCATTTTAGAGGCAAATACAGAATATTGAAGGACGTGTGCCTCGAGAAAAACTGTTTTGCTCGAGTAGACGTAAAAAGGATGGAAGTTCCTTCAACGAAGAGACTCAGCAGCAGATTGTAAGTTTTAATCTATTGATTTTATATTTTAATATATATTTTTTAACTTAATAATATATTTATATTTGTAACAGGTTGCTTTAGAGGCCCTCGATGCCCAAGAACCAGACAATTTTGGGCCAACAGATCACTTATATCAGGTGTTGGGAGAGGAGCATCCTGACAGAGTATGCTGCTGGCCTAGGATAGCCCTGACAAGGTATTGGCCCTCCTCAAGTACGAGCTGTAGTGCCACCGAGCTGCAGCAAGTTAGGGAATAGACAGAACAGGCTGAGAAAAGGGCCACAGAGATGGCAGAACAGTATGCTAGGGAAAACAGTGTGCTTATGAAATTTATTGAAGTTCTACATCCAACACTTACAGCAGAGTCCATCCCAGCTTTTGATGAGTATATATCATCGATAAGTTCTATATATGGTTCACCAGGTGGCAGTTCCAGTGGTGGTCAGGACGATGTCCATCTTGACGATGATGATGGCGAGGAGTCTGATGTGGAAGAGGAGGGAGAGGAGGAGGGCGAGGCGGGTGGTGAGGGCGAGGAGGAGGGCGAGGGCGAGGAGGAGGGAACTGAGGGGGAGAGGACGATGATGGGGATGAGGACGAGGGTGATGATGATGGTTATGATGGTCATGGTGATGTGGGACAAATTGATCCATTACATTTTTGAATAATATTACTAAGATTTGATATTTAATCTATTCTAGTTGTTGGTTTCATCTAGACTCGTAGTATAGTATCGGAGTTGAGTTATTTTTTTATATTATCTGTTTTTATGGATGTTTTTGTCTTTTAGTGGTTGTGTGTTTGGGAACCCCCTCCTTCATGGACCCTAGACAACCCCCCACCATCCTCCTTGGACCCCGGACACCCCCCCAGACAGCCCCCGGACAGCCCCCCCGAACAGCCCCCCGGACAGCCCCCCCACCCTCCTTCCTGGACCCCGGACAGCCCCCCAGACAGCCCCCAGATATCCCCCTGGACATCCCCCCCACCCTCCTCCTTGGACCCCGAACAACCCCCCGAACACCCCCCGGATAGCCCCCCACCCTCCTCCTTGGTCCCCGGACAGCCCCCTGGACACCCACCGGACATCCCCCCAGACAGCCCCACCGGACATCCCCCCACCCTCCTTGATTTCATTTACTACTAGAAAATATATAATATATATTTTATTTATTTTCATCATGATAATCAGTGTAAATCACATTTACACATCTAATCAATATCATAGATTCTTGTTATGTTATAAAAGAGATGTATTCATTGGGCATGACATTGTTAGCTCCGAAATGTTTCATAGCATGATAAACTAAAATCTAATCCATACTAATAATTATATAAAAATATTCTATATGAATGTCCACAATATTTTAAGTAAATACCATTCCACTGAAAGACACATGAGGATTCTCGTAAAATGGACAACATTTTAAGTACATACAAAAAATCGACCAAACGCATTCAGTTTTCGTTGAAACTTTAGGAGAACGATCCATGGATCATATGTGATGTGTACGAATCAACCCTGACTCAATATGAGATGTGGTGTGGCCGACACCACTCAAAGTGTTTGTCTTTTGTTTCAAAAGGACGTCATTTTAATTGAAAAACATCAACTGGCATACAGAAAACTGACCAAACGCATTTGGATTGTGTCGATACTTTAGCAAAACGATCCATGGGTCATATGTGACGCGTACGAGTCAACCTCGCCTCAATCCGAGGTACGGTGTGACCGAAACCATTCATAGTCTCTCTTTTGTTTAAAATGGATAGGATTATAAGTGAAAAGAACAACTGACATACGAAAAATCGACCAAACACATTCGAAATGTGTTGATGCTTTAGGAAAACGATACATGGGTCATATGTGATGTGTACGAGTCAACCCAGGATAAATCTGAGGCACGATGTGGCCAGGATCACTCTAAGTGGCTCCCTTTTGTTTAAAATGGACAACAATTTAAGTACATACAGAAAACCAACCAAACACATTCAGTTTCTGTTGAAACTTTAGGAGAAATATACATGGGTCATATGTGATGTGTACGAATCAACCCCGCCTCAATCTGAGACGCGGTGTGGCCGACACCACTCAGAGTGTCTGTCTTTTGTTTCAAAAGGACGTCATTTTAAGTGAAAAACATCAACTGACATATGGAAAACCGACCAAACGCATTCGGATTATGTCGATACTTTAGCAAAACGATCCATGGGTCATATGTGACGTGTACGAGTCAACCTCGCCTCAATCGGAGGCGCGGTGTGGCCGACACCATTCACAGTTTCTCTCTTTTGTTTAAAATGGACAGGATTATAAGTGAAAAGAACAACTGACACACGAAAAACTGACCAAATGCATTCGAAATGTGTTGATGCTTTAGGAAAACAATCCATGGGTCATATGTGACCTGTACGAGTCAACCCGGGCTCAATCCGAGGCACGGTGTGGCCGAGATCACTCTAAGTGTCTTCCTTTTGTTTAAAATGGACAACATTTTAAGTACATACGGAAGACTGACCAAACACATTTGGTTTCTGTTGAAACTTTAAGAGAGCGATCCATGGGTCATATGTGACGTGTACAAATCATCCCCGCCTCAATATGAGATGCGGTGTGGCCGGCACCACTCAAAGTGTCTGTCTTTTGTTTCAAAAGGACGTCGTTTTAATTGAAAAGAATCAACTGGCATAGATAAAACCAACCAAATGCATTTGGATTGTGTCAATACTTTAGCACAACGATCCCCGGGTCATATGTGATGTGTAAGAGTCAACCTCGTCTCAATCTGAGGCGTGGTGTGGCCGACACCATTCACATTGTCTCTCTTTTGTTTAAAATGGACAGGATTATAAGTGAAAAGAACAACTGACATAAAAAAACCAACCAAACGCATTAGAAATGTGTTTATGCTTTAGGAAAACAATCCATGGGTCATATGTGATGTGGAAGAGTCAACACAGGCTCAATATAAGGCACGGTGTGGCCGGGATCACTCTAAGTGGCTCCCTTTTGTTTAAAATGGACAACATTTTAAGTACATACGGAAAAATGACCAAACGCATTCAGTTTCCATTGAAACTTTAGGAGAACAATCCATGAGTCATATGTGATGTGTAAGAATCAACCTCGCCTCAATCTGAGACGCAGTGTGGCCAGAATCACTCAAAGTGTCTGTCTTTTGTTTCAAAAGGACATCATTTTAAGTGAAAAACATCAACTGGCATACGGAAAACTGACCAAATGCATTCGGATTGTGTCGATACTTTATCAAAATTATCCATGGGTCATATGTGATGTGTACGAGTCAACCCCACCTCAATCCAAGGCGCGGTGTGGCCGAAACCATTCACAGTGTCTCTCTTTTGTTTAAAATGGACAGGATTATAAGTGAAAAGAACAACAGACATGCGGAAAACTGACCAAACACATTCGAAATGTGTTTATGCTTTTGGAAAACGATCCATGGGTTATATGTGACGTATACGAGTCAACCCTGCCTTAATATGATGCACATTGTGGCCAGAACCATTCATAGTGTCTCTCTTTTTTTTTTTAAAAATGGACAACATTTTAAGTACATACGGAAAACCAACCAAACGGATTCTGATTGTGTTGATACTTTAGTACAAAATTCCATGGGTCATATGTGACGTGTAAGAGTCAACCCCACCTCAATCCGAGGTGTGGTGTGGCTGAAACCATTCAAAGTGTCTCTCTTTTGTTTAAAATGGACAGGATTATAAGTGAAAAGAACAACTGACATACGAAAAACCGACCAAACACATTCAAAATGTGTTAATGATTTAGGAAAAAAATCCATGGGTCATATGTGACGTGTATGAGTCAGCCCTGCCTCAATCCAAGGCACGGTGTGGCCGACACCATTCACAATGTCTCTCTTTTGTTTAAAATGGATAGGTATATAAGTGAAAAGAACAACTGACATATGAAAAACCGACCAAACGCATTCGAAACGTGTTGATGCTTTATGTAAACGATCCATGGGTCATATGCGACATGTACGAGTCAACCTGGGATCAATTAGAGGCATGGTGTGTCCGGGATCACTCTAAGTGGATCCCTTTTGTTTAAAATGGACAAAATTTTAAGTACATACGGATACTGACCAAATGCATTCGGTTTCTGTTTAAACTTTAAGAGAACGATCCATGAGTCATATGTGATGTGTACGAATCAACCCCGCCTCAATTTGAGATACGGTGTGGCCGACACCACTCAAAGTGTCTGTCTTTTGTTTCAAAAGGACATCATTTTAAGTGAAAAACATCAACTGGCATACGGAAAACTGACCAAACGCATTAGGATTGTGTAGATCCTTTACCACAACGATCCATGGGTCATATATGACATGTAAGAGTCAACCTCGCCTTAATCCGAGGTGCGGTGTGGCCGACACCATTCACAGTGTCTCTCTTTTGTTTAAAATGGACAGGATTATAAGTGAAAAGAACAAATGACATACAAAAAACCGACCAAACGCATTAGAAATGTGCTGATGCTTTAGGACAATGATCCATGGGTCATATGTGAAATTTATGAGTCAAACCTATCTTAATATGAGGCACGGCGTGACCGGAATCACTCTAAGTGGCTATCTTTTGTTTAAAATGGACAACATTTTAAGTACATACGGAAAACTGACCAAACGCATTCGGTTTCCGTTGAAACTTTATGAGAACGATCCATGGGTCATATGTGATGTGTACGAATCAACCCCACCTCAATTTGAGATGCGGTGTGGCCGGAACCACTCAAGGTCTCTATCTTTTGTTTTAAAAGGATGTCATTTTAAGTGAAAAACATCAACTGACATACGGAAAACCGACCAAACGCATTCAAATTCTGTCGACACTTTATCAAAAAGATTCATGGGTCATATGTGACATGTACGAGTCAACCCCACCTCAATCCGAGGCATGGTGTGGCCAACACCATTCAGAGTGTCTCTCTTTTGTTTAAAATAGACAGGATTATAAGTGAAAAGAACAACTAACATACGGAAAACCGACCAAACACATTCGAAATGTATTGATGATTTAGGACAACGATCCATGGGTCATATGTGATGTGTATGAGTCAACTATGCCTTAATATGAGGCATGTTGTGGCCGAGATCACTCTAAGTGGCTCTATTTTTTTTAAAATGGACAACATTTTAAGTACATACGGAAAACCAACCAAACACATTCGGTTTCCATTGAAACTTTAAGAGAACGATCCATGGGTCATATGTGACGTGTACGACTTAACCCTGACTCAATATAAGACGCGGTGTGGTCGGAACCACTCAAAGTGTCTGTCTTTTGTTTCAAAAGGACATCATTTTAAATGAAAAACATCAACTAGCATACGGAAAACCAATCAAACGCTTTCTGAATATGTTGATATTGTAGGAAAATTATTGATTGGTCATTTTTGACGTGTACGAGTTAACTTCGCCTCAATCCGAGGCACAGTGTGGCCGGTATCACTCTAGGTGTATGTATTTTGTTTAAAATGGACATCATTTCAGGTAAAAATATATGGTATACGAATAACCGATAAAATTATGAATTGAATTCCAGATTCCACATATAATTGTCATCTAAATTTTAAATTGAATTTTAAATGAATTATGTTTGTTTGTAATTACGTTATGAATTCGAATTTAATTATGGATGTGTATAGTTCTAGGATGCATTATATGTTAAATGTGTATGAATTTGTTCTCTATATGTATGTGTTAGTTGGTTATTGCAGGTACAATAATTGTATATGTATGTGTTAGTTTATTTTAGGTACAATAATTGGATTGAAAATTATAGGGAATGCACAGAATGAGACCTGGTGGGAAAATTGCAGAGTTTTTGTGCAAATTGCAAGCTGCTGTGCAATTTTCACAGCATAGGCTATGCCAATGGTTTCAAACCATTGGCATACCATCTCTTGGGTTTTTTTACAAATGGTTCTATGAACCGTTAGTAAAACACTTTTCCCAATGGTTTAGAAACCGTTTGGAAAGAGGAGACTGCTTGGGCTGTCCCAATGGGCCAAACCGTTGGGAAAAAATTTCCCAACGATTTGGCAGAACCATTGGGATAGGTTAATTTTTCCCCACCCTATCCCAACAATTCACTGTAAACCATTGGGAAAATCTTTCCAAACGGCTTAATTCCCTCCGGTTTGCAGAACCGTTGGTATAACATATACCAACGGTTTTGCAACCTTTCCCAACAGTTTAGAACTGTTGGGAAAGACTGTATTTCCAGTAGTGACTCCATTGATAAATTCTCAAGTCATCGATATGAACTTGATAAAAGTAATCTTAACTCAATTTAAATTCATTGATTTAAACATCCAAGTCATTGGTGTTGTTTTTAAAAGAATACGTAGATTTATCCTTAACCTAAGTATACGGTCTTTATAAGGGATTTCATCTCAATTTACATTGCATTGAGACTTCTTTGTTGTTATGCACCAATTCACTTTTACATGGTGCACATACTGTACTTTGACATAGTATATCATGAATCCCTTTATTCTCAGGATATTATAAAGTTTTTATTACCTCAATTGTTTGTATTCAAGCGTCTCTCATTTGGTTTGGAACTCAAACTAAAATATCATTTTAAATGTTTTAAATATTTATTCTTTTAAATCATTCTCATTAATGTCCATGTTTTAAAAATAGTTTTAGGGATTTATTTATATGGACATGATTGTTTTAAAATTAAAATTTATTTTCAAAGTTTCAAAGTGGTATGGGACACTTTGATTCAAAAATCTCTTTTAAACAGATTCTTGATAAATAGTGAGTCTTTTAATTGTTTTCAAGAAAAAGGGATATTTATCTCAAATAGTTTGACTTATTATTTTCATCTATGTCAATATACTTCATTATTATTGATTGAGATTGATTTATTATAATAAAATATTTCATATTGTATTGAACGAGTTATGTTTGATTTTGAATGTGCTATTTTTATACCATTTATGGTTTGTGGTTAAAATATTGGCATTTCATATGCTAGTTTTAATAAGAATGTTAGATTATGTTTCAACCTTTTCATATGAAGAATAAATTGGACTTAGTAAGTGATGGGTGGAGCCCGCTATATCTCCTCTATGCATCGGTAGGTCTCATGATACAAACTAGTGTCTTGGCATAAGGACTTGACAAAATTATTATTTGTAGTCTTGGCACGAGGCCTTGACTATGTGGTTATGATATCCGACATTATGCATTCCATCATTATGAAATTAGATATTGATATTACATGTGATTATTTGACTTGTAGATTGTCCATGTGAATAATTAAATAGCATTATTTGATTTATATTTTCTATATTATTATGAAGTTTAAGTTTAAAAGGCTTTTGTTTTAGTCTTATACATTGCCTTAAATGTTTATGCTTATTTATGATAGTTTTTACTATATTTTTATCCTTACTGAGCATCTGAGCTCACCCCTTTATTATGTTTTTTTTCAAAATCCAAATAAGTATATTATGCTTGACCTATAGGTATAGGTTAAAGGGATATGAGTGTGTTCAAATGGGACACATTGTTATTGTTTTTTATTATTTAATGTAAAACTTATATATATATCTAGTACTTCCAAGGCTACTAAACTAATCAGTATTTTGAGACTTGAACTCTTGTGATCATGCCAATGTTAAGTAATAATGCATCGACTCTAGGTAACTGGGGTCGGGGTGTTACAGTTAGTATCAGAGGAAGTTTAGTACAAACCTTGAAAGCTAGATTTAGAAAAACTCTGATTAGAGAACATTACCCTAAGAAAAACTTTGAGGATTAGTATATAAGAACTTCCTAGAATTTTGGTAATATAGTGATTTTGTGTATTTTCCATGCAATACATCCCTGTCTGAATACGAGTAGGTAGAGGCGGCTCTGGCATAGATTTACCTAGGAGTGAAAACTCTGGAAAGAAGTTTCGGGCTTGACCTGAGGTATCCTGGTACACAACAACAGGCCTTTCTGCACTCTTGGTTACAACACTCACAGGGGATATGCTTAGGATAATTCACATTTTTTTACAAACCGATTAGAAAGATTTTAATACAAGATTAGAATAAATAACCTTGATTAATCCTATGGTGTTTTAGATTGAAAATAAGGTGTCATGATATTCTCTAAATGATTTTATGACTATTGTTACTCACACTCTGCATTCTGGTTTTAGTCAATGGATGGATTCCAAGGAAGTCATAGTAACATTGAACATGATGTACAAGGTGGAAACAGTGGTGGAAATGAGTAAAGAAATAGAATGTTGATAGGTGTAAAAGATATCGTGTTTATGTGGAATAAATTTTCCAAAAATATGATTAACAATATATACATTAACCAACTCCCAAACTCAACAAAGAAGAGAAAGGAGGAGAATGATAAGAGCTCCAGCAATGGAGACCGTGGTGAAAAGAAAGCTCATTTTCCATCATGCAGGAAATGTGGAAGGAGACACCTAGGAAAGTGTCTCAATGGAACAAAGAAATGTTTTATGTGTGGGAAAGAAGGGTATAAAGTAAATAATTACAAAGAAAAAATGAAGAGTACTATGGAAGAAAATAAAAATGATCATAAGAATACATTTATAGTCATTTTCCATAAATATAGGGGACCTGGGCATTACCCGAGTCAATGTCCTATTCTACAGGATAACCTCTAATTCAAGGAAGAACCTATGTGGAAATAAATGTATGGATAAATTTTTAAAAGTATTAATGCACTTTGTTGATGAGATTACTTTGGAAGACTTTTCTCTTGTATGTGTTACCCTGCAGTTTTTTATGTGAAAATTCTATTTGAGGAAAAATTGTCTTTTCTTTTGTGGATATAGTTATAAAGAACCATTTGGGTTTATATGATACTTTATTTTGAGTCAATTACATGTTATTACTTTTTGGGAAGAAAATGAAAGGTATGAGATAACATTTGTGGTTAAAATATGTTATGGTTATTTTTGAGGAATTTATCTCATTTTTTTAATGTTATAAAATTATATAGTTTTTGAAAAAAGGATAACACACAGACTGTGTGAAAACCCATCGTGTCAGACAAATATGCGGTAATCGAACCACAACCAAAGTGTGACTAGGATTTATCACCTACCACTAGACTACATGAAGCACCTGGTTAGTATGACTAATTCTTTTTAGTTAAATGATTTTATGGATCAAGAATGTTTTGATTTTGAGAACTTATTATTTATCCTTCGTATATGAAAATGATTTGGTGATTAAGTGATAAATGTTATTTTGGAAGACGTTTTCTCTTTTGGGAACACTATATACCTAAGGAAAATAGAATACTATGGGATTTCATTTGAGTAATGGTAAATTTTTATTTTAGAAGAATTTATTTGTTTTGGGGACTTATATAGATTTGGGTTATTTATGAAAAATGATTAACCTATCATAGAGAATATGTGATCAGGTTAATTACTTTTAAGTATGTGACTTTAATAGTTGTCGATGTTATTTGGAGATAAATTTTAAGATTAATGATGGAAGACTATGTGATCAAATCCTTATGAATTTTGGTTTTCAAACTTTGTTTCAATTATTTTAAAGAATTTTAAGGACAATTTTTTTTGAATGGTCTTTGTTGAACTTTGGGTATTTTTTGTTTAAATTTGGAGATTAAGAGTAATATTTATTTCTTTAAAGGATTATCCTTTTTAGGGATTATCTAATATTATACTGACCATTTTGGTTTTGGTTAATGTCTAAAGAAAAGGGAAATATATAGTTCATCTTTTTTGGATTATGTGATTCTCTAGAAGTTGATTCTAGAGCTTTAGGTGTGACCAAGTCATCTTGAATACTTATCTTTTGGAGTGAAAGATGAGTTTGTGGTAGAAATTAGTTAAAGGATGGAACTATAACTGTCAAGTGTTATTTTTCTTACTCTACGAATAAAATAATTCTTAAACTTTAGGGAAAGGATCTTAAAACCAATTTATTTTTATCCTAATACCTTATGTTTTATTAAACTGACGATATTTTAAATCATCATAGATTTATGGATTTGAGACCCTAAATTTTCCATTCACTTGTTTGTGACTGATGACCTCAATCACTCCCTATATATATTTATGTTTTTCCTCCAATTATAATTGTCACCAATGTTTTCCTATTCGAAATCCTAATTTGGTGGTGACTTTTTCATTTCCCTTTCCCTCTTATTAAGACAAAATTTTATTAACCCTATTTTTTATGTAGGTTTTCCAAAAACGTATCTTATATTTTTTAACCTTTTATTTCCAAAGAAAAATTTCAAATTGTGAGGATTAAATTTATTTAAGGAGGGAAGAATGTAACACCCAAAACTTCCACGGTACATTTTTCTTTGAATAATATGATAACGTGCGAAGTACGCAACACCAAGTTCAAGCACACCACGACCTATCAAACTGGCCGTTTAAAAGGCCGTTATGAATAGTAATAATAAAAATTTTAATTTTATATACTCATTATAATTTTAACATCCATATTATGTGTTTTTAGACATAATATAAGAACAAATACAATTTTTCTGATAAAAGAAGTATTTTTCAAAAAATGCAATTTTACCGCCTTTTAATGGAGAATCCCTTTTAAATCCAATATTTGACACTTTTATATATTTAATTTGACAAAATAAACTTTTTATTTATAAGAGGGACATAAAAATTCAGTTTGGATAAATTTTCGGTGCTTTTTTGATAACCTTCATATTTTGATGAATATTGAAAAATACAAAATTTTAATTGAAAACAACTTTTTTAATCAAAATAATTTATAGTGATAAATTAAACATTTCAATGGTTTTGAAGTATAATTAGATTATATTTTTATTATTTAATCCAATTTTGGTCATTGGAAATAATTTTACATTTAAATTGGATATAAACACATATCAATCTTTTGACAGTTTTTACTTCTCAAAAACCCTCTTTGTGGTTTTGACAACGGGAATATTTTTAAAATTAATTAATACAACTTTTATGTTTTGAATTTGGTAAAATATAAATCATTTTTGAATTTGGAATATTAAAATTAGCATTGGGTGAATTTTTCGTATTTTTCTAAAAATTTCAATTTTTGATGAATAGTGAAAAACATTGTGTTATTGTTTAAAGTTGGCTTTTTATTTAAATAATTATTTTTAATTTAAAATTATTTTAAAGTAAAATTTGATACATAATACCTATATTAGTCCAATTTAATTCATTGAATTCATTTTATAATAATATTAGATATATAAAATTTTATTGAACTTTTTATCGTCTTTTACTCACCTTCTAGGCACATTTGGAAATTGGCATAAAACATAATTTTACCGCTTCTATGAATTGAATTTCAAAAATCCTAGAGACATGATTGACATCATTAAGTAAAATGTGGTTCAATAGGATGAAAATAATTTTTTTTGTGAATAGTAACTTTTGAATTTTATTTACCATGGTTAAAAGTAAATAGGATAATTAAATGTAAAAATGATATTATAATTACCCTAACACATGTACTAATTCTATTAGATAAGTATATTTCATCCAAAATCAACCTTAGGAATAAAATATGACATTTTTGGTCCACTTGGATTAGATTAGGACATTTATTATTATTTTATTTAAAGAAGAGTTAAAAGTGTTAAATTCAAAGTTTAATAACTAAACCATTTTTAATATAGGGTTATACATAAGATAAATTATACTATAAATATTCATTATAAATATAAAAATAATTCCTACATAATGGTATTTTATTTATAATTTTTAGATGTTAAATAATTAAATTTATTTATAACATAATGATAATGTAGTAATTACCTTGTTATAGAAAGATTAAAATAATTGATATTATAAAAATTAATATAATTGTAAATTGACACTTTTTATGTATTCCACGAATTTTATAGGTTAATATGAACTTTTAGGGTTGATTAATTTTTTTTTCCAAAGTGATAAAGTTGTTATGACTTTCACAAAAACCCAATACTAAATAGTGTCAAAATTGACATAAATGAGTTTTTAAAACAAATACTATATTATTAATTGATATAATATTCATAAAAATATAAGGTTCGACCAAAGTACTTAGATAAGGTTATATATATGAATAATTAACCACTTGGGGTTCTATTGTCTTTTTATAGTAAGTCTATTAACCATTTATTATAATAATACAAGAATACATGGTAAAAGTTAAACAATTTAACTAAGAGTTAAATCTAAAAGATAAGGTTAACATAGTGACCTAAACATGTCTAAAACCTATTGGTTGAGATTTTTTCGACCCAGCCCCACCTTATCCTTGAAATAAATCTTTTTAGAGCCATTATAAACTGAATATGATTGTATAATAAAATAATATTTCAAGATTTTCCTAAAGTGACTCTCACCTCTCTTATAAAAGGGTACTTCCCCTTCTCTCAAAATCACACCTCCAAAGCCATTTGGATCAGACAAAACCTGATAAAATATCCTCCCAACTAACCTCATTTCAACCTAGATGCCTTACATTGATCAGAATCCAACCTAAGGAGCCATTTTGATCAAATCAAAAGGAAGCATCCGAAGAAGAGGCAATAATTTCCTCACCTATTTCAAAGTTCTTTTCTGCTTCCACTTCCTCTTTCTTTGGTGTTTCTATACAAAAAAATAACTCCAGTACCTTATACATACTTTTATGTTATTATAAATATGGTACAACCATATTCATTATTCTATCCATCCTATGAATGACAAAGTCACCATACGTGCGTACATACGACATACCATCTCCATATCGTGGTGTAGTTTGTTATTCAACACTTCATCATTTGGATGGTATAATAATGAGTATAATTGATGTAAATAATAAATATAACATGTTAATTATTTTTAATATATGATATACCATCCAATTACATACGATTTCACCATCCATATAATGGTATTGTTGCTCGTGCGTACATACGGATTACCGTCTCCACGAACGCAATGAGATTCATTCCCCATCATAACCATTCATGAATAATTTTCATTTTACGATTAGAAATAATGTTTAAGAACTTAATATCATTATGTATATGAATCAAATACATACTATCCATGTCAAACATGACTTATGTAACAAAACATATAAAGGAAAATGAATCAGTTAACACCCAAAACAATGATACTACAAAAATATTATTAATAAAACAATATTAGAAGATAATATATGATATCATATTATGTATGTGGTTTTTTTATAATTTAATAACAATTATTTCACCATTATACATGAGTTTAACCTATCCTATACTAAGTAAAAGTACAAGGTAAGAGGATTTCATCTCACTTTTTATTCCCGTGAGATTCATGCTATATTGGACACTATTTACTTTTTTGTGGTGTATGTACTGACCATGATTGTATTATTGGTGTAATATACTTTAATTTATGGGTATTTACATATTCATTGTATTATCTTTTTTTCATGGGGTGTATGTTTCGTAAGTTACCATATCGGTAAGGGAATTTCAAATATCAATTTCCACTCATTGGGCTTTACGCATACTTTATTGATTATTTTACTCTAAGATTATGTCTGGAATCACTATTTGTTTATTTATGTAGTAATTTACACTCCCCTTTGTGTGGATATACTTTTTCTAAACATAATAAATCCATTTATAAATTCTCAATTCATCAATATGAACTTGATAAGAGTAATATTAACTTAATTTCTATTCATTGAGTTAAAAATCCTAGTCATTGGGGTTGTTTTTAAAAGAATATGTGTGAATGTACTATGATTGATTTAAGCTAAATATCCAATAATATTGAGTGTATTTATGTTTTTCACACATAATTTTTTCATTGATTTATCCTTAACCTAAGGATATGATCTTTATAAGGGATTTCATCTCAATTTACATTGCATTGAGACTTCTTTGTTGTTATGCACAAATTCACTTTTATATGGTGTACATACTGTACTTTGACATATTATATCATGAATCACTTTATTATCATGATATTATAAAGTTTTTATTACCTCAACTTTTTGTATTCAAGCGTCTCTCATTTGGTTAGGAACTCTAACTAAAATATTATTTTAAATGTTTTAAAGATTTATTCTTTTAAATATTTCTCATTAATATCTATGTTTTAAAAATGATTTTAAGGATTTATTTATAAGGACATGAATTTTTTAAAATTAAAATTCCTTTTAAAAGTTTTAAAGTGGTATGGGACACTTTGGTTCAAAAATATCATTTAAACAACTTCTTGATAAATAGTGATACTTTTAGATGTTTTTAAAGAAAAAAGGGATATTTCTATCAAATAGTTTTACTTATTATTTTCATCTATGTCAAAATCCTTTATTATTATTGATTGAGGTTGATTTATTATAATAAAATTTCCATATTGTATTGAATGACTTATGTTTGACCGTGGATGTGATATTTTTATACCATTCATGGTTTGTTGTTAAAATATTGACATTTTTTATGCTAGTTTTAATATGAATGTTTAGATTAAATTTCAACCTTTTTCATATGAGGAATTCATTGAAATTAGTAAGTGATGGGTGGATCCCTCTATAGCTCCTCTATGCATTAGTAGGTCTCATGAGACAAACTAGTGTCTTGGAACAAGGCCTTGGCAAAATTATTATTTTTAGTCTTAGAACGAGGCCTTGACTATGTTGTTATGATGTCTGGCATTATGAATTCCATCATTATGAAATTAGATATTGACATTACATGTGATTATTCGACTTGTATAATATCTATGTGAATAAGTAAGTGGAATTATTAGATTTAGATTTTCCATATTATTATGAAGTTATAAGTTTAAAAGGATTATGTTTTAGTCTTATTCATTAACTTAAATTTTTATGCTTATTTATGATAGTTTATGCTATATTGTTATCCTTACTGAGCATCTGGGCTCTCCCCTTTCTTATGTTTTCTTTTTCCCAGGATGCGAAGAAGTATATTATGCTTGACCTATAGGGATAGATTAAGGGATATGAGTGTTTTAAAATGGGACACATTTTTGTTTTTGTTTTATGATTTAATTCAAAACTTATGTATATATATAGTACTTCCAAGGATACTAAAATAATTTGTATTTTGAGACTTGATCTCTTGTGATCATGCCATTGTTATGTAATAATGCATTGACTCTAGGTAACTAGGGTCAGGGCGTTACATTTCTTGGATGTATTTCTACCAAAATTGATGATTCTAGAATTATTTTAAGAATTTTTGGGATCTATTTGGGCAGATATTGGTCGATCTAAAGTCGATTGATAGGTGTGAGGAAGTGGGATGAGTGAGTGCCTTTTTATAGCAGAGGAGTTACACTCTTGAAATTTTTTTGAAAGAGAATTTCACCCACATTTTTCCCATGGAAATTGGATCCAATAATGATAAAAATTAGGTAAAAGGGAGGATAGGTTAGAAATATTGACATAAAATGGATTTTTTTACAAGTTTATAGAACATTTTAGGCCTTATGTTTAGGGTTTAGTCCCTTTTAAAGCTAATTTTTCTCTTAATCATTGTGATTAATTTAATTTACTTTTACTAATATTTTTGGTCAAAGACTAATTTAATATTATTATAAATTATAAAGTATGATGATTATAAATATTTAATCCATTTTATCCAAATTAAAATCACATAAGTGACAGAAATTAATTTAAATTTAATCCTAGAGACATGATGATAAAGCGGGTTTTTAAAGTAATAATGTTCAAAACAATTCTGAGTTTTTATATCCAATTTAAATGTGATATTGATTCCAATGACCTAAATTAGATTAAATGACATAAAATTTATATAATTAATCTTTTAAACCAATAAAAAATATAATTTATCCTTGTAAATTATTTTTTAATTAAAATTCAACATTTTTCACTATTCATTAAAAAATGAAACTTCACATAAAAATAGAAAAAATTCACCCTAACATAATATTTATGTTATTATTTCAAATATTTATTTTATTTTTACATATAATATTTATAAAATTTCTTAAAATTGGATTTAAAATAGGTTCACCATTAAAAGGTGGTAACAATGTCTTTATAAAAATTTAAGTTTTTGTGTGTGATATTAGGTTTGTTATTATCTTATGTATATCAAATATATTGGATGAATATAGAAAATATTTCATTGAATATATAATATATATATTACATTAATATCACCTAATAATTTTAATTAATTTAATTTATTAGGATAAAATAGCTTCGTGAGCATAAGAATAGTTTTCTTTAAAAATATTCCCTTTATATTCAATTAGTTCTTATATTCATTTATAATTAATTGGTAATAAATGAATTAATTTTATATTTTTATAGAAATTATATATTCATAAGTTAGTTAATACTATTTATAACCACTAATTTAATGGATAGGTTAAGTCTTATTATATTAAATAATAATATTTTAATAATATATTGTTGTTCGGTAAAACTCGGTCTTGCGTGTAACACAAGATATCAAATAAAGTATTTATTTCATGTCATGAAAGCTAACTCAGTATTGTGTTATTGAAAGCTATCAAATATATTAAATTAAATTTAAATTTTAAATATATTATAAATTCTTGGGATGTTACATTCCCTTACACAGTTGGTGTTGCGTGTCATACACGCTATTGAATACAATGTTCCTAATTTATATTTTCAGGGGTGTTAAATTCTCCCCACCTTAATTAAATTGCATCATTGAAATTTAAAATTGATCTTGGTGACAGATTTTTTGATATTTCCTATATTTAAATCCCACATCTTGAGAAGGTTTCCTAAGAAATCCTCTAGAAAAGAGAGAATAGGAAGTACAAAGGTTACATGGAATAATATAAAACTAGGTCTCTAAGTATGAGATCATTAGTGAAAACTAGAGATATGTACATAGAGGTAAATAGTAAATATTTATAAGGAGTTATTGGAGTAATCAATAACGAGAAAGTGAATGATCCATGGAAAGTTGTGGGCCTCAAATTAATAAATATATGATAATTTACCAGACCATAAGTTCAATAAAAATTAATTTATTGGGACAATATTTTTTTATGATATTTTTCCTCATCTTTAAAAATTAATTTACTACATAATAATACAAAGAAATATACTTACATTATATGTTTTAATTTCATATGAAAAATTCCATAGTTTGCTTGTGCTTTGATCGAATTATAATTCATTCCTTGCATCGGGAAATGGAGATCCAAAAATTCACTTTGATTCCATAAGCACTAAAATAATCATTTAACGTATTGTAAGTCCCATAAACAATTGAAAGTTATTTACATTTATCTTTAAATAATATCGAAATACAATATAGTTAAGACCTTAATCTCTAAACCTAAAAATTTACACTACTACTTCATCATTAATAATTATTCATCAAATTGTTCAACTAAAAACAATTACATATTATCTAGGACATTGTGTAGGTTAGTGGTTGTAATTAAGCCCTTATCATCATTTGGTCATGCGTTTAAGTCCTATGACCTTTTCATATTTTATGGGTTGTCACCTAGCACACATGTTTTGTTTTTATAAAACCATAATGATATAATTTTCAAAATAAATATGATGGAAATAATTAATAGAAAGGTTAATCACTAAATTTTATTTTAACTAAGGTTTTCAATACAACCCCAATAAATAAATACTTCATCCACTTATTTACACATAGATATTTCCTTGGTATAGATTTTATACTCTAGAAGATGGCATAGAATCGAGTAATGTCTAGGTCCCCATATTTATGGAAATGAAATACAAATGGATCCTTATGATAAATTTTATTTATTTCCATCATTATCTTAATTTCTCCTCAGTAATTATTTTCTGTATGTCCTTTCCCATAGATAAAGCATTTCCCCATTCCATTGAGAAACTTTCCTAGGCGTTTCCTTCCACATTTCTTGTATGAGGGAAATCAATCCTTTTTCTCTCCATGGTCTCCACCACTTGAGCTCTTAGAAAACTCAATCCTTCTCTTCTTTTGTGAGTTTGGGAGTTGGTTAAGGTATATGTTTCTAATCATATTTTAGGAAAATAGATTAGGAATAAACTTGATATATTTCACTCCTATCAACACCTCATTTGGTTTCTCATTTTCACCACATTTTACTTCATGTTCAATGTTAACTTGACTATTTCAGGTTCAAGCCATTGACTAAAACCAAAAATAATAGTGTGAGTAATAATAGTCATAGTGAGAAAAACATATAATAATTTATAGGATATCTAAATCATGACACTCTATTCTCAATCTAAAACACATTAGGTTTAACATTGGTTATTCATTTTCAGTATATATTCAAATTCTTTATAATTCCTTGTAAAGAAAATATGATTTATCCTAAGAATATCACCCAAGAGTGTCAAAAAAGGTGCGTAGTAATGCCCATTGTTGTATACCAGGTTACACTCGAGTTAGGCTTTACACACTTGTTAGAGTCGTTACCCCTAGGTATTTATGTTCTAGAACCACATCCACTTGTAGTATCCAGACATGTATTTATTTCTATGAAGACCCACATAATCTCTACTTTACTAAAATTTTAGGATGTTATTCTATACTTATCCTCAAAGTCTATCTTAGGGTTATGTTCTCTAACGTATGATTTTTTAAATCTAGTTCCCATAGTTTCTACTAAACTTGCTCTGATACCAACTATAGTGACTTGACCCCAGAAATCCCAAAGCCAGTGTATACTATCATTAAATTGGCATAAGATATAAGTAAATCACACCCCAAAGGACCAAATAGTTTAGTAGTCTTGGAAAAACAGATACATACATAAGTCATATTTTAAAAATTACTACACTAATTACAATATAATTTTTTTGAGGATAACTTTATTCTATATAGCGCATCATTGCATATATTTCTTAGTAAACTCATTGGATTCATAGGGAAAGGAAACGTAATAAGAGTTAGATAAAATTCTCAGTAAGGGTAAAGTATAGAGGAAGCAATAATTAATCAATGAGAATAGTAAATATGACAAGGTAATAACTGAACACACATTCCATATAGTCAATAAACTGAGAAATAATTTCATAAAAATAAGTCAAGGTAAATAAATGGAAACACATGCCATCCAAATAACTAGATAAGGAAAAATAAATATGGTATTGTAAGAAAATAAAACACATTCTATTTAATCAATGAACTGAGAATGAAATGAATCCATATATATTTCAACACAAAATATCATGGATAAATAATAACTAAATCAAAGTGAAGGCAGTTCTTAATTATTGGATGTCACGTCTCAAGCACATGAAAACCTATACCATCAAGACCTTTCACAAGATGGTTTAAAACTACAAGTAGAAAATTGTTTAATTTGTGTAGATTTTTTGTCTCATGAGAACTTGTCAATGCATCAAGGGGATATATAATTTCTTGGCCCCATATTTCATTGCTTTTCCAAATCATTCCTCATATAAAATTATTTTAAAAAATAACATTCCTTATCGAATATCTGAGTTTAATAAAGAATAAATATTTATCCACATTTCCCCAAATAATCAAATAACTGTCAAAGTAAAAACCATATGTAAAAAATGGTATATAATTTAGGAAATAATAATATCCATGATAAATTATATGGATAATTAGTGTAAATTCAATGTCTAATGATCATATGAAATTTAATATTTCAATGGGACTAACAAAGAAATAAAGGAATAAAATGTTAATAATATCCTTATAAAAATCAATCAAAAACCATCCAGAGGAATGATAAGGATGGTTTTAATACAAAATATCCCAAGTGTAGTAAAAATAATTTTTTTATGAATGGAAATATTATAAAAAGATATTTAAAAAAACATTTTTGAGGAAAATATCCTTTTTATTTTGAAAACCATTTTATTTGAAAATAAATTTTAAAAATGTTTTAATTAAAATTTAAAACATTAAACTTTCATATTAATCTTAAAAGAAACATTGATGGGTAAATCCATACTTTTCGTATGAGTTAAAAAGAACATTCCTTTTTCACAGTAAAAAGGTTATAAAAGTACCTTGTTCTGAAAACAATAAGAAGATTTATTTGAAAATGAGTGTAAAAGTAAAAAGGGTAATAATTTTCTTAATAAATAATTTTGTAAAGTATAAAAACATATTTGAAAACATTTCTATAAAATTGGATTTTTGGAAGAAAATAGGTTCTCTGACTAAAGAGATAAATGAAGTCGGGTTTTATTAAAAAAATTCTAAACAATTTTGAGTACCAAAGAGTATAAAAAATGGTATAATTACTTTATAAATTTCATAAATAACCAGTGGATAATAAAATTAAGGGATTTATTAAATTATTAATGAATAATTTTCTCTAATAGAAATTCAAGTGTAAATAATCCCGAATAAAATGGGATTGTGAAGTAAACCCTTGAAAAGACTATAATGTTGTTGTAAGAATCAATAAATGAATAAATTATGTGTGTCAAATGTAAATAAAAATAAAATAAGTGTAAATAAAACAATATATAGTAAAAATTTATTAGACACATAATCTTATAATATTAAGGACAAATAGGAAGTAATATAACACAATGAAAAGGAATCAGGTTATGAAATTATTTACCACTTAGTAACTTTTAGCTCACATCCCCTTAGAAGAAATAATTAAAATTGAAACTCAATATATCATGAATATAAATTAATTTATGATATAATATATAAAAATGGGTAGTAGATACACCACATAAAATATGTTAGTGGTAAACATGACATTTATCTCACAGATGTAAAAAGTGAGATGAAAATCCCTTACCTTGTGTTTCATTTCAAGTGAACATCCGTTAAAATCATGTATAAGGGGTTTAAAAATGTTAATAACTTATTATAGAATCATAATAATATTTATAATATCATATAAAATCTTATTTTAATATATTATTACCCATTTGTTAATAAACTATCATTATTTTAACTATTTTGTGTGTTAATTGTCTAGTTTCTCAAGTAAGTTTTGACTTATTATTTGTTGTTACTTTTAATTAGATCATGGTTTAATCATAAACATAATTTAAAACAATATTTACATATCATATATATATTCATTATATATGTATTTAGAATAATCCATAATATTTGGAGATAAGAAATGAAATTCATCATTCATGGAGATAGTAGGTTGTACGTACACTGAATGCTACTTCCATTTCTTTGTCATATTAAATAAAAAAAATTAAATGATAAATGTTTATACTATAATTAAATTATAATATTAATGTCATATCTTTTAAATATTTTTATTAAAATCATTCTTAATACATTCTATGTATAGCGTGAATGAATCACATTGCTTTGAGGAGGCGGTAGTCTACACTTTCACAAATGATGTTATCGTATTTACAAAAAATAGAAAGTATAAAGGTATGTGTTATAAAATAATTAATAAAGAATAAATAAAGAATAAATATCATATATATAAAATATAAACATCTTGTCCATCATAATTCCCAACCATGAAAGGTGGTAAAGGAAAAATGAACGACATTATTCTGTGAGGCGGTAGTTCTCCATTCACATAAACAGTAAGTTCATTACCCATTAGATGGAAGTGTGTGTAAGTGTAGGTTAAAAAATTAATATAAAAACATATAAGTATATTTATGATACTTTTTTATTATATAACAACGTAATAAGGAGAGTTTAGGGGGTGGAGAATGAAAATAAAACCAAAGAGCATGAGGGAGGATGTTACCTCTTCTTCAGGTAACTCCTTTTAGTTTGCACCAATGGGATTCCTCAGATCAATTTATGCCCAAAGGGAGAATTATAGGTTTAGGGGAGGGATTTTGAGAAGCTATTTGGTTATATATTGGTCGATCCAAAGTGTCTTGATAGGTATGAGGAAGTGGGAGGGGTGAGTGCCTTTTTATAGTGGAGGAGTGACACTCTTGTAATTAATTATAATTACTTTTACTAATATTTTTGATCAAAAACCAAGTTGAAATTATTAGACATTATAAATTATGATAATTCAAAACATTTAATATAATTTTCCAAATTCAAATCACATAAGTGGTAGAAATTAATTTAATTTTAATCTCACAGACGGGACAGTAAAGCGGGTTTTTAAAGTAATAATGTTCAAAAGCTTGCTATGTTTTTATATCTAATTTCAAAGTGAAATTTATTAAAATAAAATAAATTGGATTAAATGGTATAAAATTTATAAAATTAAACTTTAAAAATAATAAAATATATAATTTAAACTTGTAAATGAATTAGATAAAAAACAATTTTGAATTAAAATTTAGTATTTTCACTATTCATTAAAAAATGAAACTTCACAAAAAAATACCAAAAAATAACCCTAAGATAATTTTTTTGTTAAAATTTCATATATTATGTTTATTTTTACATTTATTATTTATAAAAGTTTTAAAAAATTAATTTAAAACAGGTTCTTCATTAAAAGTTTGTAAAGGCGGCTTTATAAAAATATAGGCTTTTATGTGTAGTATCGGGTTTGTTCTAATATTAAGTCTATCAAATCTATTAGGTGAATATAAAAAATATTTTATTGAATATATAAAATATATATATATATATATATATATATATCATTAATATCACTCAATAATTATAATTTATTTAATTTATTAGGATAAAACAACATTGTGATTATAAGAATAGTTTTCTATTAAAATATTCTTTTGATGGTCAATTGGTTCTTATATTCATTTATAATTAATTGGTAACCATTGATTTTATTTTATGTTTTTATAAAACATATATCTTTATAATTTAGTTAATAATATTTATAACCACTAATTTAACAACTATGTTAAATCTTATTATATTAAATAATAATATTTTAATAATATATTGTTGTCCAGTAAAACTTGGTTTTACATGTAATGAAATATATCAAAGAAATTCATTGTTATGTGTAACACAATATAACTCATTATTTTGTAAATTTATATATATATAATATATTAAATTTATTTAAAATAGTAAATATATTATAAATTCTCAAGATATTATATTCCCTTACGCACTTATTGTTGAGTGTCTTACATGCTATCGAATACAATGTTCCGACTTTATATTTTTGGGGCGTCAAATTTTTTTCCAACAATATAATATTTATTTTAAAAAATTAAATTAATTTTTTGAATAAAAATATCAAAATTTTCATAGGTTAAATTTTTAAGAATTTTCTGAAAAGATTAATTTTTCAATGAATAATGAAAAATATTGATTTTTATTAAAAACCACTTTACCATTCAAATTATTTACAAAGATACATATTTTTTTAAAGTGGTTTAAAAGTAATATTAGTTCAATTATTTTATTATTATTCTAAATTAGTTCATTTTAATCAATTTCATGTTGAAATTTTATGTAGAAACTTTTTCTAATTTTGAAAGTTTTTTTTGGAAAATCGTTTCTTCATCGCGTCTGCAGGTTTGATTTTAAATTAAATTCTAACACTTTTGAAAATTAAACTTGAAAAAATATATTCAATATTTTTAATACGAATAATTAATATTGGGTAATAATTTCAACTTAATTTTTGGTCATAATGAATAATAAAAATAGTAAAAATTAATTACCATGGTTAAGGTTAACACATGTTTTTCAGGGGTTAGACCAAAATTTAAGTGTAATTTTTCCAAAAAACTCCTATAAATACTATTTAATGAACATATTGAAACCTTATCATATCTCAAATTATAACATATGGTAATTTTTATTCATTTTTCTTGGGAATGAATATTATTTTGGATTCTTTTAGGAAATATCCATGTAGTTTCCAAGTGGGTTCCTTTCCCCACTTATATAAAGGACATCTACTATCCTCTCCTATCCATAATAAAATATCCTTTGTGTTCATCTGATCCCTAAAAAACCATTCCTTACTTATATTACCATTTCCTTGAGGTAATCTTTTTATTAGGGAACACTCCTAAGAAGAGTTTAGGCATAAAACTAAAGACTCTCTCTAAAGAAGAGGTATAACTCTTAACCATGCATTACCATTTTATTTTTTCTTAAAAATCCTTAAAATATTCTTCAAATATGATGATACAATAACATAATTATATCCAATATAGTAATATATTATTATAATAATTTCATAATATTCAACCATCCCATCTTTCATCAAATGGTAAATGAAAACGTCGATTGTGTTTACGGCGGACTACCGCCTCGTGAATCAATATAGTTTGTTTTCCATCACTTCCTATCATGGATATATATAATGATGTATTTAAAATATTTATATTATATTTATAACATATTTATACTTATGAAATTATAATATCACATATAACCTCTTACCTTCCAATTCATTGTAAAATGATAACATCACTCATGCATACGTGTGGATTACCGCCTCCACAAAGTGATGTGATATGTTTTTCATTTTATTTTGATATAGATATTAATAAGGATAAATTTAATGAATATATATTTTATAAAAATTATTCTATGAAGTTTAATTAATATTTACCTATTTTTTTGTTCCATCCTTCGAGAAAATGGAATCAACATTCATGCGTAATATGACCTATCGTCTCCATGAACCGTGTAATCCATTTTCTATCTATAACTTTCATGGATGTCTATAAATATGTATATAATTAATATATATGATATTTATATCATTGGAAATTTTTTAAATTATGGAACCATGATCAATTTACATGGACCAAAACTTCTGAACAGAAATATACATGAGAAAACCAAGCAGTTATCACCCACAACAGTGATTATAAAAAATAATTGTTAATAAACAGGTGATAAAAGGGTATAAGTAAATAATATATGGTATGAAATATATGATTATTTCTATTTAATATATTAATAATAAATATATATTTAAAGTTTAATTTTATTTTATTCTTTAATGAGTCTTGCGTTTCAAAAGTTTCTAAAGTGGTAAGGGATTTTCACCCCACTTTAATTTATGTGGGACACATGCCATATTCACCACTTTTTATTCTGTGTGGTGTATATACTACACATGAATGTATTTTATGATTATTATCATAAAAATTATGAGATAAAAATATCCATGTAAGTTTATTTCTTTTAGTGGTCTTATGATTCAGACATTACCAAAGTGGTACAGGTTTTATGTTATAATCTCATGGTTTATCAGGGTTTCTAATGATTATGCTTCTGATAATGAAATATTATGATATATATCCAAATAAAATCTTGTATTTTATTTTTCTATGTTTATTTAAATATAATAAATATTTCCCAATCATGTTCCCCTCTTTAATTACTCAAGAGATTGAAATAATTTTTTTAATAAAATTGACTTTATTTCTCTCTTTGGTCTAAAATATTTTTTCTTCCATGTCCATGTATTTTAAAAAGGTTTTAAATATTTTTTTAAAAATTATTCAATGATATATTAAATATATTTTTAAAAATGTTTGGGTTTTAAAAAATTAAAAGTAACATTCTTTTCATTTTCTAATCAAGACTCTTTTAAATTTTTATTAAAAGTGTGAAAGGAATCTTCATTTTAACGTATACATAATAAAAATTATTTTCCATCATCATAACAGATCATTAATTTAAAGATTTATTTAAAAATTCCCATGGTAATTTTCAAATAAAGTGGTTTCATTTATCTTTGGGAAATTTTTATATTTTAAATTAGTGATTTGAAATTTAAAAGGCTATTTTCCTCAAGAAATTTTCAAAGTGATTTTTCAAAATAATTTTTTATATAAGATATCATCCTTTGAAATTAATTAATATTTACTAGGGATATGATCCAATGATTCCATCATTATTTTTTCTATTTATTATTTATGATTATTATGAAAATATGTTTATGAAACACATTTCTTTTCCATGGGTTATGATATGATGACATGTTTATAAAACCTATTTCTTTTCAGGTGATGTGAAATGATAAATATTTTATAATCTTATGTCACACATATATATGATTTTCATTATGTGATAGTTTTTCTTGGAATTATATATCCCTCAAATGCATGGGGTAAAGATTTATATCTCATGAGATAAACAAGACTAGAATTGGGAGTGAACCGAGTTCAATAAGGGAATCTGTTCACTATGAAAGTATTGGGAGCAAACATTGACTACTAAGATGTTTTAGAGAGTGAACCCATTACCTCCTGATAGCATTGAAAAATATCCTTTACTACTAAGGAAATTATTTTCTATGTTTTTATGTATTCCACAAATCTATGTATTATGAAAATTTTATTCTCTCAAGGCTTATGTTATTTGATTCCTTTGTGATTTATGTCTTATGTAATGCCAAATTATATTTCATGACTCAATTTTATGATCTATGATATGTAGATTATGTTTTTTCAAATTTTATTCTCGTGTTATCATAGCCTGATGCTCATGTTATATTGATATCACCCTTGATTACCCTTATTGTGCATCTAAGATCACCACTTTTTATGTTTTCATTCCTGAAGTTATGAATAAAGGTATTATGTATGATATGTCTAAAAAAGGTGCTCACTATGAAGAACATAGTGGGAGATGGTGTAGTTAATTTATGAAATAGTTTTTTATTTATCAAAGTTCCCAAATTCACTATACTTAAATGATTGTGGAATGGATTTTCATGTTATGTAATGAATATTTATCTACTAAGATGTAATATCTATGTATGAAAGGTGTGGTTCACTATATTTGGTATCATATCAAGGTTTAGATAAACCTTTAAAAACTAGGATGAAAAAATATTGTTAAGATACCTAGGGACATGTATAAGGATAAATTTAAAGATAATCCAAAATTTTATGAAAATGGCCTAGATATTTGGGTGAGGATAAAGTGAGTGATTTCCAAATAATTTACATCCCTACCTGGATACTACAAGTAGATGTGGCTCTGACATATTTGTAACTAGGGGTAATAACTCTAAAAATGGTTCATTGATCTCAACTTGATCATTACTTAGTGAAAGATAATGGGACTTACTTCACACCTGGTTTGATACTCCTGGGGTATATGTTTTGTAAATTCACAAAATCTTTACAAACCATCATGAAGGATTTCAATATTGACCATAAATAAACTATGTTAAACCTAAGGTGTCATAGATTGAGAATAAGGTGTCATGATTTAGACATACTATAAAATATTTTTCATGATTGATCACTATGATCAAATATGATTAACAGTTATGTAAAATATTTTGGATTTAATATTTATTTGAAGATAGAATGATGATGTTTAAGTGGTAATAGATATGATCAAATATTGAAGCACCACATTTGAACTTATTAATAAGAATCATATTATATCATGAAAAGTATCAATCAATGTTAATACATATCTACAAATATTATTTATTAAAATATTGAAAACCCATAATGGTATGATGATCGCATATCAAGTCTATGATTCTTATCCAGTTGAAGTTTTTGGGAATTTTATTCCTATAAATCTCATTTTTATTCTTCCAGTTGAATGTTATGTTATAATAGGCATGGATTGGATTTATATACATAAATACCACATCAATTTACAAGAAAGGTAAGTTATGTTTGATATTTTAAACCAACCCATGATATTCTATTAGTGTGATGATAAATATGAACTTCCAATGGAAATAAAATATATTTTATGGGTCTTGATTCCCATTAAAAAGGGGTGTTTGTCGCATATGTTTGGGGAGAAAATCAACATTGATGATATGCCTATTATGTGGGAGTTTTTTAAAAAAAATCCATAAGAATTTTCTAATCTTCCACCAAATCTTGATGTTGAGTTTTTAATATAACTCATATCTATATCTATGCATATTTCAAATACTTCCTATAGAATGTACCTAATAAATTTGTAGTAATTAAAGAAAAAACTCTAGGATATTCTTGACAAGGATTCGTTTGGCCAAGCATATCACCATTGGTGTAGTGATTCTTTTTGATAAAAATAAATATGTATAGATGTGAATCTACATTGATTACTAAGAACTTAACAAGATCACAATCAAGAACAGGTATCCTCTACACTATATTGATGATTTGTTTGATCAACTGCACGAATCTCAATACTTTTACAAGATTTACCTTCATTCTATATATCATCAATTGGGGGTTAAGAAGGAGGATATACCCAATATATAATTCAATAATAGGCATGGGAACTATGAATATATAGTGATACCAATAGGACTTTATCCTGGTTGGAGGTTTTAATAAGGGGTTGATCAGCCTTGAGGAATATATGTAGGTCTGGAATTCACTAACTTCCTCCTTTGAAGACCTAATAAGGGGAGATCCTTTCCTGCAGGTATCTAGTTTATCTTGGAAACTGTTCAGAGTCACTGAATCTGGTAAAATACATCTGGTGTTCAATGATTCTAGTTTACTTGTTTCTTAACTTATGCTGTGTTGAGTTTTCATTCTGGCTGTGGGAGGAATACGAAAGGGTCAGTTCGGCTCGGTCGGGCTGGAGCATGCTGCTTGTTCCTCTGCAGGCCATTAGGGATGTGGTGGATATGGAGGGATGGCTTGCCATCGGGAGGGACCATGCTTGCATGGGATCGCCGAGTGGTCCTTCTCTAGAGTTGGCGGATGCTGCTGTGCTTGGGTGAGGGTGTTTCTGATCTTCTGTTTGTTGCTGTTTGTGTCTGTTGGAACTTAAGGTTTCTCACTTTTTCCTCAAAAGTGTTTTCTTAATAAAAAAATAATTTTCAGTCATATCTTCATGGATTTAATGAATAAATTATTTAGATATTCTATTTATTAGTTTTTGGAACTATTTATAGACTATATTCTTATATATTCAAAGATTAAGTAAGAGCATGAATATCACTTCAGAAGCTAAATTAAAAATTTACAAAGTGTGAATTTTGGCTACAAAATATTCATTTTTAGGTCATATAATCTCAAGAGATGGTATATCGGTGGATACATAAAAGAAACATATTTTCAAAAATAAACATGTTGTTTTAAAACAATATGTGTCTTTTTTATCCTCATCATGGATAATCTAGCAATATATTTTAGATTTGAGTCTAATTTTTATTAAAAATTATTGTTGATTTGATGTATTTAAAAAGAAAAATATTGTTTTAAAATTTTTAAAAAACAATTTTTTCAAATTATATTATTATATATCCAATTTATGACATTTAAATAAATTTTACATTGAACTTTGATATGAAAACTTTTTATATTATTGAAATATTTTTCTTTGGAAAACCATTTTTTCATCACGTCTACGGGTTTAATTTTAAATTAAATTCTGAAACTTCAATGAATTGAAATTAGAAAATTGGATTCCATAATTTGAATCATAATAATTAATATTATTTAATAATTATAACTTAACTTTTTCTCAAAATTAATTGTAAAAAAATAAAAATTAATTACAGTGGTTAAGGTTAAAGCAGGTTTATCAGGGGCTAATCCAAAAGATAAGGGTATGTTTTTCAATAAAACTTATCTAAATCCTATTTTATAGCCATATTTAAACATTATACTATACCAAATTATAATATATTATAATTTTAAATAATTAATCTTGGTATTGAATTTATCATTTTGGTCTCCTTTGGGAAATTTCTAAGTAGTTTCCAAGTGAGTTCATTTCCCCACTTATAAAAGGACATCTTCTCTCCCCTTATCTTCACACTCCAAGATCCTTTTGGTTTGGAAAATACCTACCAAAAAAAATTCATACTTCCCATCCTACATAATATATACCTTATTTTTATTATGGAACCCTCCTAATAAGGATTTAGGTATAAACCTAAAGAGGATCTCCAAAGAAGATGTATCGCTCTTCACCATGCGTTGTCATTTTTATTCTTCTTCCACCTCATTAAAAAATTATTAAAATATGATAATATAATAACATAATTATATACCATATAATTATATTTTATTATTTTTGATTCATAAACTACATCCATATCATCCTCCATCAAATGGGGAATGAAGCTTTCGATCATGTGTACAACGAACTTCCACCTTACGAGATGATATCTTTCGTTTTTCATAATCGTCTCTCACATATGGATATAATTATGGATTTAACATATTTATATGATATTTATGACATAATTATAATTTTGAAATTATATTATCACATCTAACATATTACCTTCTAATCTGTTGGAAAATGATAACATTGCTTGTGCATACATGTGGACTACTGCCTCTAGGAAATGATGTGATACGTTTTTCATTTCATATTGATATGGATGGTAATAATGATATATTTAATGAATATAATATATATATATATGATATAAAAATTATTATTAAATTTTATTTAATATTTTTCTTTATTTTCCTTCATCAATCAAGAAAATGGAAACAACATTCATGCATACGTACGACCTACCGTCACTATGAATGATGTAGTTCATTTTATATCTCTAATTTTTATGGATGAATATAAACATGTATATAATGAATATATATGATATTTATATAATGATAAAAATTATGTATATGATGGAACCATGACAAATTTACAAGTACCAAAACTACCTAAATAAAACATACATGAAAAAATAGAGCAATTATCACTCGAAATAGTGAATTTAATAAAGAATTGTTAATAAATGAGTGATAAAACGGTATAAGTAAATAGTAAATGATTTGATATGTATTATTATGGTTCCTTAATATATTTATAATAAAATTATATTTATTATACATGATTTTCTAATACATATGAAGGAAATCCGACCTGAGTTAAGGGATTTCTATTCTCTTTTTTATTTTTGGGAGATATAAGCCATATTCACCACTAGTTTCTTTTTTGTGGTGTATAAAATACCCATTTTACATGTTATATCATTAATATAATAATTATAATGGTATGAAAAGTTTAATTTAATGGTATTATTTAATGGTTATTGTGATTCAAAAGCTTTTAAAGTGGTAAGGGTTTTTTTCTCACTTTGATTTCCATAGGACACATTCCATATTTACCACTTGTTTATTTTATGTAGTGTATATACAGTAAATGAATGTATTTTATGATTATTATCAAAAAAATTAAGGTATATACACTTCTATTAAAGTTTCATTTATTCATGGGGCTTATTATTCATACATTACCTAAGTGGTAAAGTTTTTATGTTACAATCTCATTATTTATAGGGATTGTTTATGATTATGCTTCCAATGATGAAATATTATGACATATCTCTCAATAAAATCAAATATTTTATTATCATATGGTTATTTAAATAGAATACAACCTTTTGATTCATTTTACTTTCTTTAAGTACTCAATAGACCGAAATAAGTTTTTTAATAAAAATTTACTTTAATATTCTCTTCGATCAAAAATATTTATTCTTATATGTCCATGTTTTCTAAAAAACGTTTTAAAGAAAGTTTTTACAATTATCCAATTATTTTTTAAATAAATTTTTACCCATGTTTGACCTTTTTAAAAACAGTTTAAAAGGAATAATATTTTCATTTTTTAAATAAGTCTCTTTTTGAATTTTTTAAGAAAATGTTTATGGATTTTGTTTAACTTTTATTTCATGAAAGGTATTTTATGACATCATGACCTATAAGTGATTTAAATATTCATTTAAAATTATCCAAGTTATTTTTTTTTAAAAAAAATTGTTTAATTAATATTTGTGAAATTTTTAGAGTTTAAATAAGTGATTTTAAATTAAATTTTTTATTTTCCTCAAAAATATTCGAAGTGAATTTTCAAAATCATTTTCTATATAAAATGTAATCCTTTTATGTTACATAATATTTACTGAGGATATGATTAGATGATACCATCCTTATTATTTATCTAGATGTTTTATGATTATTATGAAAATATGATTATGAAACACATTCCCTTTCCATGGTTTATGCTACGATGAATTGATGAAATGATTATGAAACCTATTTGTTTTATACAAGTCATACTATGATGACATGTTTATAAAACCCATCTATTTTAATGGTTCATGAAATGATGAATTTTTTATGATATTGTAGAACAAATATATATGATTTTAAATATGTGATGTGTGGTCTCATAATTATATATCCCTCCAATGCATGGGTTAAATATTTATATTATAAAGACCCAGCCTTAAAAAATTACATAATATTGAATTAAATGAATAATTTACATTGAGGATCTTTTCAGGTTTAGAGTTTTAGATAATTAGGCAATAACTATTACATAACAACTTCAATATTACTTGTAGACACTACTACTCAGTATCCATTTTTTTATAAAATAAAAACTCTTAAAAAGAAACAAGTCTAGTTCCATGTTTTAGAAAGCATGACTTTTCCTTGATCCCATCCTTGACCCTATTAATCTTTAAGTTTTATGGAAAACATTTCAAAAACTTGGAATGACCATAAAAAGCACAGTAAGGGTTATAAAATAAGGAAGGAAAACATTATCCCATCAATAAATACAAATAAATGAAACCATACTTTTCAATCATAAGATTTGTGAATAACACACACAAATCATAAATCATAAAGGTTACTTATGGCATCCATATAAAACTTACATTGTATCTATCACAGCTATGTAGGGAGTTACACTTGTAATAACCATCACAGTATATTCCCTAAATATCTTAGGAGAAACATCACGTTTACCTCTATCACGTTACCCAATGCATTAGATAGCTATCTCAGGCTCACCCGCCCTAGGTTTATCACAGAACCACCCGTATACGTAAAAAATGCCCAATAAACATAACATATTCATAACACATAATACAATAATAAATGAAAGATAACATTTCCACATTTCAATCACAATATATCAAATAAAGATATTGAAATAAATAATGCTTTATCAAATCATTTTCAAAACCATTTAAAAAGAGATTTTTGAATCAAAGTGTCCTATACCACTTTGAAGATTTTAAATTAATTATCATTTGAAAACATTAATTTCCATATAAATAAATCCTAAAACCCATTTTTAAAACATGGACATTAATTAGAAATTTTTAGAAGAATAAATCTTTAAAACATTTAAAACGATATTTTAGTTAAAGAGTTTTTTAACAAAAAGAGAGAAGCTTAAATACAAATAATTGAGGAATAACATTTAAACAGAACTTTATCATATCATGAGAATAAAGTTATTCATGATATAATTTGTCAAAGGACAGTATATACACCATATAAGAGTGAATTTGTGAATAACAACAATGAAGTCTCAGTGGAAATGTAAATTGAGATAAAATCCCTTGTAAAGATGGTATCATTAAATTAAGGATAAATTAATCACATAATTATGGGTGAAAAATATAAATACACCCAATATAAGTGAATATTAAGTGTACAAAAATCATAGGTCATTCACACATATTCACAGGATTACATATTCAATAAGTACAAGTTGAACCCAAATAATTGAAATTGGGTTAAGAAGTTCCTTTGTAAAAATTCGACAGTCTAACGATGTCACTTTAAAATTTGAAAAATGAGTTGATGAGATAAAAAAGGGTATCTCATCACATGGATATAAAGTTTACATCAATAATGATATATAATAACGTATCCCAATATAATAAGATGTAAATTAAAAGACATAACAAAAATAAGTCTTTTAAAAAGAGGAGGGTGAAATGTTCCCTTACCGATTTGGTAACTTACAAAAGATACGCCAAATGAAAGAATGATCATACAATGAAGATGTAAATACTCATAAATGAATGTATATTATACAAAGAGTACAATCATGGGCAGTACATACACCACACAAAAGGAAATAGTGGCAAATATAGCATGAATCTCACAGGAATAAAAAGTGAGATAAAACCATTTACCACATTGTAATCAACTGAGTCGTATGAACAAAAGTTAATAAACACCAAATGAATCATATAATACAATTAATATAATGAGAATAGTGATAATATATATCAAATGTTAGTACATAATACACCACATTCAATGAATAAGTGGCGAACAATGGAAATCTCACGGAATTAAAAGTGAGATAAGAAAATCTCTTACCTCAGGTCCAACTTGACTCATTTGTTCCTTGTTATTCCTGAATAATAAACTAAATTTAATTTATACTTTCTTAAGAACCTTTTTCAAGTTTATTATTCTTTTTATATCACTTATTAACATGTTATAAACATTATGCAATCATTTAAGTTAATAATGGTCGTTTGGTCGATATTTGGTACTTGAGTAAAAAATGAACACCTTATAATTACAAGTTGTCCATGTGGTCAATATTATATTATCTCCAGAATGATATTCATGATTTAGATATAATATAAATCATATATATCCAGTATATATATGTATTTATAACATTACATAACATTTTGGAGATAAGAAATGAAATGCACCGTTTAAGGAGATAGTAAGCCGTACGTACGCATGAACGCTACTTTCATTTCTATTTCATATTTTAATGGAATTAATACATAATGATACATAGGTATATTATAATTCCAGTATAATATCATATATAATATCATTAACTCTATCCTTTATACATACCACATATGGCGTTAACGAGTCATATCACTTTGAGGGGGTGGTAGTCCGCACTTCCTCAAATGAAATTATCGCATTTACCCATTATGGAAACCATAAAGGTAGGCTATAAATGTAAAATATAGAACCATAAAGAAAATATAAAGAAAATATATATCATATATAAATACAGTTCCATCTTAATGTCCACCATGAGAGGCGGTAGGAGAAAATCGAACAATCATCGTTTCGTGAGGCGTTAGTTTGTCATCCACAGAAACAGTATGTTCTTCACCCATTAGATGGAGGTGTGTGTAAGTGTAGTTAAAATAATTCTCATAACAAAATCCTAGTATGTTGAAGATAAAGGTGTTGTTATAAAATAAAGGAAAAAAATTCTTTTATGGGTTGGAGAAGTAAAATAAAAGAAAAAAAGTTAAGAGGAACCGTTACCTTTAATTTGGGTAACTTCCTTTGGTTTGAACCAAAAGGACTTATTGAAGTGCCTTATGCATAAGGTAAGGATTATAGGAGGAGTATATGGATGTAGGGAGATTAATTGGGAAGATTTTGGCAAGCCAAAAGGCTTTATAGGTGTGATTAATTGGTTAGAAGTTGTGTCCTTTTATAAGGGGGGAGGGGCTCTTTAGGAAAGTGTGAAAATATTATTTTATTATATAATGATATTTGGTTTCTAAAGGTACAAAACTAATTAAAGTCAAATATAAGATGACTCATGATCGAAATAAAATCATCCAATAAGAATTGGACAGGTTTTGAATGTTATTTTAATATTTATAGTCATATTTATTTAAATCATTTATTAATGAGGTATATACTGAATCATTATTCTGTCATAAATAATTTAATTTATTTATTTTTTCTAAAAATTATAAAAAAATACCATGATGTAGGAAATAGTTTTATCTTTCCAATGAATATTTATAGTCGAAACGATAACTTATATAACCCCATGTAAAAATTAATTTACTAAAAGATATTTGTTTGTGTCATTTTTGCCTTCATATTAAATTAATTAATCTGAAGTATCATTATCACTATTAAGTGGCTCTATGGGGTCCCAAAATAGACCCAAAGATGACCATGGTAGTACATGACTCATCCAATAAGGTTATAATAAGTGTTAAGGTAATTTTTTATTATTATGATATTCTTTTTACCTTGAATTACCCTATTTACCTTTAACCGTGATAAATAAAATCCAAAAGTTACTATTCACCAAAAATTATTTTCATCTTATTGGACCACATTTTACTTACTAATAACAACCATGTATGTCAGATTTTTGAAATTCAATTCATAGAGGAGGTAAAATTTCATTTAAATGAAAAATTCAGTTTTTTAACTATTACTAAGTGGTTTCACTATTCATCAAAAAATGAAGTTTTTTAGAAAAATAACAAAAATTAGGCCTATGGTATATTTGATATTCCGAATTCAAAAATGATGTCTATTTTAAAAAATTAAAAACATAAATGTTTCAGTAATTAATTTCAAATTAATTCCCGTTGTCAAAACAAATAGCGCATTTTTAAGAAATAATTACTTTCAAAAGATTGACACTTGTTTATGTCTAATTTCAAAATGAAATTATTTCCAATGACCAAAATTAGATTAAATGGTAAAAATATATTATAATTACACTTTAAAACCAATTAAAAATATAATATAACCATATAAATAAATTAGATTAAAAGGCACTTTTGAATTAAAATATAGTATTTTTCACTATTCATTAAAAATGAACTTTATCAGAAAAATACCAAAAATTTACCCAAAGTAAATTTTAATGTCCCGAATCTAAAGAAGAATTTAATTTTTTCAAATAGAACATATAAAAAGTACCAAAACTATATTTAAAGAGGGTTCTCTATCAAAAGGCGGTAAATCGACCTTTTACTGAATATTAGAGTATTTATGCTTAAAATTAGATTCATTCCTATTTTAAGCCTCTAACTTTTTATTGGATAATTGTCAAAGCATTTAACAAAAATATATTATCATATTTTAGTTAGTTATATTCATTCCCTCCAATACAACGGCTAGGCATTAACTACCATTTAGAATAATAATATTATATTATTAGTATGCAACATAAGATTTAAAAGAAACCTGTTGTTGCGTATCGGGTACACCATCGAACATAGAATCCCATTTAATGTAAAACTAATATTTAATTAACAAATATTAATAAATATGAAAAGTGTCTTATTACTTATTTATCTGGGATGTTACATCCTTCCCCCCTTTTGGGAATTGCGTCCTCACAATTTTAAAAATGGGCTTGAAAACTTCATTAAAAGTCTCACATCGGAAAAGAGTCAGTAAAAAATGTCACTTTAAAAGAAAGAAATAGAAGTACAAAGGTCACCCGAGATAACCCATACTAGGATTTCATATAGGAAAACATGGATATAGAAGAGAGAAAAAACGGCCAAGTTCTGATGGAGAGTGATAGAAAACATGATTTGGAGAATGTTAACCACCAGAAAATCACAAACTTATTATGTGTTAAATGGCCATTGATTACTTAGTAGGAAACACAAACCAAAAATGTTTTTGTTTTACGTTCCTTTTCATAATTTTGAGGAATTCATTTACTACATATAATAATAACATAAGGAAATATACTTACCTTTAAGTAGAGTTTCATCATTTAATAAGTTTCTACCAAAAACTAATCATCTCTCCAAGCAATGAGCATTCAAATAGACTTGGTCACATCAAAATCACAAGAATCATCTTCTAGAGAATCACATAATCCAAAAATTAAGAACTATATATTTACCTTGTCTTTATACATCAAATAAAACCAAAATAGTTAGTGAGAGATCAGATAATACCCAAAAAAGGACAATATTTTACAAGAAGAAAAACTATTCTTAATCTCCAAAAATTGTCAAACAAAACCCAAATATCAACAAAGACCATTCAATAAACAACTGTCCCTAAAATTATTCAAAAGTAATCCAAACTAAGATTGTAACCCAAATATAATAAGGATTTAATTACATATACTTCCAAGATACATCTTAAAATTTATCTCCAAATAACACCAGTTACGCATAAAGTCTCATATTGAAAAGTAATTAACCTAATCACATATTCTCCATGATAGGATAACCATTTTCATAAATAAATCAAATAATCATATGTCCATAATAAAAACATATATTCTTAAAAACTAAAATTTCAACCATTATTCCACAATTGAAGTCTCATAGTATTCTATCTTCCTTAGGCATATAGTGTTTCCTCAAAAGAGAGAACATCTTCCATAGAAACCTTTATGACTTAATCACTAAATCATTTTTTTATACTAAGTATATCCATTTGATAAAACATAAGTTCAAAAAATCAACTTATTATTTTTCCATAAAATCATTTTACTAAAATAATAAGTCATACTAACCAGGGACTTCAAGTAGGCTAGTGGTAGGTGATGCACCCTTGTCACCCTTCAGTTGTGGGTTCGATTCCTGCAGCCATGCTGGATGCGACGGGTTTTCACCCATCTTATGGGTTGTCATTTTTTTATAAAACTCAAAAATAAACCTAACATGTTTTAACTTCAATGGTTTCCTTATACCTCTCATTTTCATCCAAATTCATTATGATCTCAACATCTTAATTCTTGAAGTCTTATTTCACCACTATATGATAAAATAAAATGATCCCCAAAATGAAGATCATCATACCTTGATCATAGTGTCCATTTGGATTCATCGTCATCTTGTTCACGTAGGTAGAAGGTCCATGCATTGAAAAAATGATTTAGAGATCCTTCAAAATAATTTTATTCCTCCATCAAAATACACCTTGTACAACATGGGTCATATGGGTGTTCACAGAAAAATAGTTTTAAAAAATAATCATGTATGACATATAATTTCAAAACATCTGATAAAACATGATTTCTATAAAGCAGTTGTACCAAATTTGAGTTGAAACTTTCAATTAACGGTCCTTTTAAAATACCATAAGTTTGTGTTGGGAGACTATATTGTAAAAGCAAATATAAATAGGTTGCGTAGGGGTCTCCTTCTTCATCACCTTTTTTAAAATCATAATATGCTTCAAAATCTTGTGATAAGGTAAAATATTTTTAAATGCCTTGATATTATTTACCTTTCTTGAAAATATGAGAATATTGTGAAAATAGTATTTGTTTAAATACAACCCATGATCCACAATGATAATGAGGTATAGCGGAGGTGTTTGATATATCAAACAACTGCTTACAAGTGAGTTGTATGCTAGAGAAAGTTTCACAATCATCTGAACATGAATTTGCAATAATTATTGCAATAAAGTCATTAGGAAGAGATAGGAATGTCATTTGAGATCATCCTCCTTCCATTTGTAACTAACTTTCCTTGATCTTAAAAAGTTATAAAACAAGGATTTAACTGAAATAATAGACCTAGGGACTAACCATGTGTTTAACAAAAACTCATAATCCCTAAAGTTGTCTAAACTGACCTATGATACCAACTATAAGGACCCGACCTTAAAAAATTACATAATATTGAATTAAATGAATAATTCATGTTGAGGATATTTTCAGGTTTAGAGTTTTAGAGAATTAGTACATAACTATAACATAAAAAATTTAATATTACTTGTAGACACTACTACTCAGTATCCATTTTTTCACAAAATAAAAACTCTTAAAAAGAAACATGTATAGTTCCATGTTTTAGACAACATTACTTGTCCTTGATCCCATCATTGACCCTATTCATCTTTAAGTCCTATGGAAAAAATTTCAAAAACTTGTGATGAGCATAAAAATCTCAGTAAGGGTTATAAAATAAGGAAGGAAAACGTTATCCCATCAATAAATACAAATCAATGAAACCATAATTTTCAATCATAACATACCTTATGAAATCATAAGATTTATGAATAACACACACAAATCAAAAATCATAAAAGTTAATTGTGGAATCCATATCAAACTAAAATTGTATCTATCACAACTATGCAAGGAGTTACACTTGGAATACCCACCATAGTATATTCCATAAATCTCTTAGGAGAAACATCATGTTTACCTCTGTCACATTACCCAATGCATTGGAGAGCTATCTCGGGCTCACCCGCCCTAAGTTTATCACGGAACCACCCGTGTACGTAAACAATACCCAATAACCATAACATATTCATAACACATAATACAAGCATAAATTAAAGATAACATTTCCACATTCCAATCACAATATATCAAATAAAGATATTGAAATAAATAATGCTTTATCAAATAATTTTCAAAACCATTTAAAAATAGATTTTTGAATCAAAGTGTCCCATACCACTTTGAAAACATTAATTTCCATATAAATAAATACTAAAACCCATTTTGAAAACATGGAAATTAATGAGAAATATTTAGAAGAATAAATCTTTAAAACATTTAAAACGATACTTTAGTTAAAGAGTTTTTTAACAAAAAGAGAGACGCTTGAATACAAATAATTGAGGAATAACATTTAATCAGAACTTTATGATATAAAAAGAATAAATGGATTCATGATATAATATGTCAAAGGACATTATATACACCATATAAGAGTGAATTGGTTCATAACAACAATGAAGTATCAGTGGAAATGTAAATTGAGATGAAATCCCTTATAAAGATGGTATCCTTAAATTAAGGATAAATCAATCACATAATTATGCGTGAAAAATATAAATAAACCCAATATAAGTGTATATTAAGTATAAAACAATCATAGGTAATTCACACATATTCATAGGACTATATATTCAATAATTACAAGTTGAACCCAAATAATTAAAATTTGGTTAAGAAGTTCCCTTGTAAAAATTCGACAGCCTAACAACGTCAATTTAAAATTCATAAAATGAGTTGATTAGATAAAAATGGTATCTAATCACTTGGACATAAAGTTTAAATCAATAAGGATATATAAGAACATATCCCAACATAATAAGATATAAATTAAAATACATAACAAAAAGAAGTCTTTTAAAAAGAGGAGGGTGAAAGGTTCCCTTACTGATTTGGTAACTTAAAAAACATATGCCACATGAAATAAAGATCATACAATGAAGATATAAATACTAATAAATGAAATTATATTACACAAAGAGTACAATCGTGTGTGGTACATACACCACACAAGAGTAAATAGTGGCAAATATAGCATGAATCTCATGGGAATAAAAAGTGAGATGAAACCCTTTACCACATTGTAATCAACTGAGTCGTATGACCAAAAGTTAATAACCACCAAATTAATCACATAATACCATTAATATAATTATAATCATGATAATATATATCAAATGGAAGCACAAAATATACCATATGCAATGAATAAGGGGCAAGCAATGGAAATCTCATGGAATTAAAAGTGAGATAAGAAAATCCCTTACCTCATGTCCGACTTGACTCATTTGTTCCTTGTTCTTCCTAAATAATAAACTAAAATCAATTTATACTTTCTTAAGAACCTTTTTAAAGTTTATTATCCTTTTTATATCACTTATTACCATGTTATAAAAATTATGCAATCATTTAAGTTAATAATGGTCGTTTGGTCGATATTTGGTACTTGAGTAAAAAATGAACACCTTATAATTACAAGTTGTCCATGTGGTCAATAGTCCATTATCTCAAGAATGATATTAATGATTTAGATATAATATAAATCATATATATCCAATATATATAAGTATTTATAACATTACATGACATTTTGGAGATAATAAATGAAATGCACCGTTCATGGAGATGATAAGCCGTACATACGCATGAACGCTACTTTCATTTATATTTCGTATTTTAATAAAATTAAAACACAATTATACATAGGTATATTATAATTCCAGTATAATATAATATATAATATCATTAAATCTATCCTTTTTACATCCAACATATGGTGTTAACGAGTCATATCACTTTGAGGGGGCGGTAGTCTGCACTTCCTCAAATGAAATTATTGTGTTTACCCATTATAGAAACCATAAAGGTAGGATATAAATGTAAAATAAATAAGAATAAAGATAATATAAACATAATATATATAATATATAAATACATTGTCATCTTAATGGCCACCATGAGAGGCAGGAGGAGATAATCGAACAATCATCGTTTCACGAGGCATTAGTTTTCCATCCACAGAAACAATATGTTCTTCACCCATTAGATGGAGGTGTGTGTTAGTGTAGTTAATATACTTTTCAAAACAACATCATATTATATTAAGGATACTGTTTTGTTATAAAATAAATGAATAAAAGGAGTTTAGGGGTTGGAGAAGTAAAATAAAATAAAAAAAGTTAAGAGGAACTGTTACCTTTAATTTGGGTAACTTCCTTTGGTTTTAACCAAAAAAACTTCTTGAAGTGCCTTATTCCTAAGGTAAGGCTTCTAGGAGGAGTATAGGGATGTTGGGAGATTAATCGGGCATATTTTGGACAATCCAAAAGGCTTGAGAGGTGTGAGGAATTGGTTAGAAGTGGTGTCCTTTTATAAGGGGGGGGGCTCTTTAGAAAAGTGTGAAAATATTATTTTATTAATTAATTATATTTGGTTTCTAAAGGTCCAAAACTAATTAAAGTCTAAGATAATATTACTCATGGTCCAAATAAAATCATCCAATAAGAATTGGACAAGTTTTTGATGTTATTTTAATATTTATAATCTAATTTATTTAAATCTTTTATTAATGAGGTATATACTGCATCATTATTGTGTCATTAATAATTTAATTTATTTATTGTCTAAAAATTATAAAGCAAATACCATGATTTAGGAAATCTTTTTATATTTACAATGAATATTTATATTAGAAAATATAACTTATATAACCCCATGTAAAAATTAATTGACTAAAAGATATTTGTTTGTGTCATTTTTTGCTTTACATTAAATTAATTAATCTAAAGTGTCATTATCACTCTTAAGTGGCTCCATGGGGTCCCCAAATAGACCCAAATATTATCATGGTCATCCATGAATCATACAATAAGTTTAGGACAAGTTTTAAGGTAATTTTGTATTATTATGATATTCTTTTTAACCTGAATTACCCTATTTACCTTTAACTGTGGAAAATAAAAGTCAAAAGTTACTATTCACAAAATATTATTTTCATCTTATTGAACCACATTTTACTTTATAATAACAACCATATATGTTGGATTTTAAAAATTCAATTCATAGAGGCAATAAAATTTCATTTAAATAAAAAAGTTAGTTTTTTAACTATTACTAAGTGGTTTCACTATTCATCAAAAATTGAAGTTTTTCAGAAAAATATCAAAAATTATGCCTATGCTATATTTGATATTCCGAATTCAAAAATGATGTCTATTTTAAAAAATTAAAAACATATAATTTTCATTAATTAATTTAAAATTAATTCCCGTTGTAAAAACAAATAGAGTGTTTTAAATAAATAATAACTATCAAAAGATTGACACATGTTTATGTCCGATTTAAAAATGAAATTATTTCTAATGACCAAAGATAGATTAAATAGTAAAAATATATTTTAATTAAACTTTAAAACTAATTAAAAATATAATATAACCATATAAATAAATTATATTAAAACGTACCTTTGAATTAAAATACAATATTTTTCACTATTCATTTAAAAATGAACTTTATCAGAAAAATACCAAAAATTTACCCAAAGTAAATTTTGATGTCCTGAATCTAAATAAGAATTTTATTTTGTTAAATAGAACATATAAAAATGACCAAAACTATATTTAAAGAGGGTTCTCCATCAAAAGGTGGTAAATCGACTTTTTACTGAATATTAGAGTATTCATGCTTAAAATTAGATTCTTTCATATTTTAAGCCTCTAACTTTTTATTGGATAATTGTAAAAACATTTAACAATAATATATAATCATATTTTATTTAGTTCTATTCATTCCCGCCAATACAATGGTTAGGCATTAACTACCATTTAAAATAATAATATTATATTATTAGTGTGCAACGTAAGATTTCAAAGAAACACATTGTTGTGTATCAGGTACGCCATCGAACTTAGCCTCCCCTTTAATGTAAAATTAATATTTAATTCACAAATATTAATAAATATGAAAAGTGTCTTATTCCTTATTTATCTTGGATGTTACATATATCTCATGAGATAAATAGGATTGGAATAGGGAGTGAACCTAGTTCAGTAAGGTACTATCCACTATGATATTCTTGGAAGTGAACCATGACTACAATGACAGTTTAGGGAGTGAACCCATTCCACTATGATAGCCTTATTAATGAGACTTTACAACTAAATAAATTATTTTCAATAATTTTATGTATTCTAAAAATCTATATCTTATTCTAATGTTATAATCTCATGGATTATGTTCTTTGATTACTTTATGATTCATGTCTTATAAACTACAAAGATTTATTCCATGACTCAAGTTTATGATATATGCTATGTAGTGTATTGTTTTTTTAAATTTTATTCTCATGTTATCATACCCTTATTCCCATGTTGTGTTAATATCTCTCTTGTTTACCCTTAATGGGATTCTGAGATCAACCCTTCTTATGTTTCCATTCCCCAAGTTATGAAGAAGGGTATTATGTATGATTTCTCTAAAAAGGGTGCTAGTTGTAAAAAGCATAGTGGGAGATGATGTAGTTCACTTATGAACTAGTTTTTTATGTATCCAAGTTCCCAAAGGCACTAGACCTAAACTATTATTGTGTGGATCATTATGTCATGTAATGAATATTCATGTACTAAGATGTAATATCTATGTATGAAATGTGTGGGTCACTATAGATCTTATCTTATAGATATCCTTAGAAATGAAGGCCTTATGATACATTATAGAGATTAATGGATTAAGTTTGAGAAAATGAATTATAGTATAGGTATTTTTGGTATAGTTTCACGGGTAATTAGAATTTTAAGTGCAGCCATAGAGGGGTGGAAGTGATCCCCTTTTATAAGTGAAGTAAAGGAAACTTTTGGGATTCCCATTACCCATCCATGATAACATTAAACCTTTCCTTAATAAATGCCTCCACAATTTCATAATAAAGGATTTTGGGGTGATATTGGGTATATAAATCCTCAACCAAGACTTTAAACACATGTTTTAAACATGTTTCATGTCTTTTACTATAGGTTTTTTACATTTTTAGATTTTGATTTTTTCCTTGGAAACTAGTTTCTAACTAAATAATTTATATTTAATTTAAAACTATAAATTAAAACCTATTAATATATTCTGATGTTTCAAACCTAAATTTAATATTAATTTAATTTAATTCAATTTATAAATAATATAAATTAAATCTTAAATTAAAAATAATTATATATAGAAAAAATAATTTTTTTTTGTAAAAAAATGGCGTTTTAACCAGTATGCGTTCTTAATATTATTTAGAATTAGTTAAAAATAAAATATGTTTTGATAAAATTATATATGTGTTTAAAAATAATATTATATTAATAATTTAAAATATATTAATTTAATTGATTATATATAAAATTACACAATATTAATAAAACAATTCTTTGAAGACAATAGTTTTACCATTATCATGTTCATTAACATTAATCTTAGTAATAATTATTGTATGAAAAAAAATTAAATTGACCTTATTAAATAATATAATCATATTGATCTAAAATAGAAAATTCATTTTGATAGATTTAATTTTTACAATTGATAAAAATTAATTTTTAATATAAGTGAATGAAAATAGATTCTAGAATAAAATATTACTTATGTTTATGTATCCAAGTTTTCAAATGCTAAAAATATGTTTAAAAATCCAAAACAAGATTTTGATATTACAAATTAATCACAATGTCCAATCGAGCATTTTATCAATCACTTGGTGTGCACAATATAATAAAACAATTCCATTTAACACAAAAAGGTATAATTCACCACTTTTCACACCAAACAATTATTCCAAAATCACACAACACTATTTAATTTACAAATAAGGTTCTAAAATAAAGAAACCAATTAATCCTAAATTATAAAGGCAAGTGAAAAGTCAAACCTACCTCAATCTCATAGCATTTCAACGACGCACACCCAAAATCATACCACGAAGGTTCCAAAATCCACGACCTACCAAGAGAAACCTTAAAAAAGAAAAAAAACTCAACATAAACTAATGGTAAACATGAACCCTAGGTCTAAGAGACCAGAAGAGAATAATAAATCAATGGGAAATGGAAGAAAGAGGAAGTGTGAGGATAAGAGAGGATATTACCTTGATAAATCACCCATAAAACATGAAAAATACAAAGATCTACACTAAGAAAGGAAGAAGGAGGCTTGAAGAACAAAGAAGAGGCAATAATATGGTTGTATGAACTAGGTTGGAGGATAAATGGGTGGATTTGAGTCTAAAATCCTATAAGGGTAGTTTAGGAATTTCATAATTTGTACATTCTAAGAATCCTGCATGGTTTGGCCGCACAGTTTGGTAAACCGTTTACTAACCATGTATATTGGTTTTTTCACAAGATAGTGGATTCCTACACTCTCCATACAATTTTACTGACCATTCATGGGTTATTCATCTTCAACTAGAGCCACTTCAAAGTCACATAGTTACCAGGGATGAGCCACATAGTTTCCTCTAACCGAGAACCACCCATGCGCCAAGAGAAAATCACCTGAAAAATAAAAATTCAAAACCATCACACTAGGTAATTGAGCCAAAAAAACAAAGAAAAAGGATAAATTGGATCATAGATCAAAAATAAAAATCTTGGGTGTGAAAATTCTCCCCACCATTGACGCTTTCCGTCCCCAGAAAGACAAAACATATTCCATTTGATCGATCAACAAATAAGGATTCCATAACCATGTGATTCAACCTCTTAAAACATGAAAATATTAACCACCTCTAAATAAAACTCATTCCTCTTTCCTCAAACAAATCAAGGCACTCAAACCATTTCTCAAAAAATGACAAAAAGAATCAAGCTACATCCTCCACAGAACCATTGGTAACACTCCAAAAATCCCAATGTTCACCCAAACCAAAAGGAACATAAAAATTAGATAAATTTATAAAGAAACCATTTTCTACCATAACACATCCAAAACCAAAATTAACTTTCAAAACAGAAGGCCAAAACAGACTCCCCACCATTTGAAAACAACTAGTATTGATTTATCATAGGAGAAACCTTAACGAGACCCACATTGGGTCTCCCCACCATTTGAACCAACTTTCTCAAGACAACATGAAAACTTATACACTGATCATAAACTCTCCACCATAAGGGAAAAATAAGAGTTGTAATAGGGAACCTTAAACTATTTCTATTTTTGTACTGAAGACAAAATCTAGAGCATGATCCCTTACACCCCGAGGATTTATAACTACACACGAGCTTCACTATAGGGCCTATGGATGGATCCCTAATGTTTGAAGAAACTCATGCCTCATAGTTAGAAGCCCATAATTCCCGATTAGAATTAAAAATTCAGAATTTACAATCATTATTCCACTGAAAAAAAGTTCATTGGGAAATAAACAACATTCACCTTTACAATTTAAAGAAAATGAAACACCGTAAAATACCACCGAATACAACCATTAAAATAATGAAGAATACATAGTAAGGTACTTTAAACTAAGCCTAGAACATCACAATACTCCTGTGAACTGGTTCCACATCGCTTTCTGAAAATACCCTGAAGAAACCTTTGTTGGTGGCCTAGGAATCCAAAGGAATAATAGGCTTTCAGATCATTCAAACATAATTACTTTTTATGACTCAACTTTCCAAACTAATGACACATCATGATCCCATGCCTAGTAGAAAATGAAGATAGATCCAGAGGCCTTTTAATCCTATGATTGACACCAATAGCTTCAGGCCGCTTCCCCACTTACTTACTGGAAATCCCCTCACAATTTTTAGGGACTGAAGAATGGAAGACTACCTCAATAACTCCCTTCGTCAAAACTTCAATACGAACTGCTTGAATCACCACATCAAAAAAAAAGTTATATTGAACTCCGAAACTTTCAACCAAAAATCAGGATGAAGCCCAAACTCAAAACGCTGAGCCTCAATGGAATCATCTGCAGTATACCATGGAAGGTAAGGTACTAGATCCATGAAATGATAGAAGTACTCTAACACTAATCCATTACCTTACTAAAAACAACACATATACATCCCCTTTCTCACCATCACTATCTTAGAGAAATACTGATGGATGAATAAAGCCTTGAAGAACTCTCAGGTAAGATCTTCCTGAGGATTGTTCTGAGAGAATGAATTTCACCACTTTCAGGTCAGCCCTTCAAGTATGAAGGTAGCGAACTTCACATTTAACAACTCGGGAAACTCATGGATACTGAAGATCATTTTTATTTTTCGTATCCACTCTTACTCTTTAATATGATCCTTTGACCATAAAAGAGAGGCAGATTTAACTTTTTAAAGTCAATAATGAAATCCTTAGGTTTATCAATTAGAAAAACTTCTAATAGGGAATCACAAGTAACTTCACCATGATAATCCATCAAATATTTGTGAGGTATGCACTAGGAAACAAGAAAATGAAGAGCTCAATCAAAACCAAATCATCAATAAAAGTTCTCAAACTCAAACTACTATATAAAAAACACTAATCAAATAACAAGAAAATGAACCACACAACTACCGTTCATTCAAAACATCACAATTTTCCTCTTGAAAACACATTCAATAAGAAATAAAATTTGGTGGATATACACACTTACCTATGGTATACCTTGAAACCCCATACATGCCCATTCCCATGCCACCTCAGTCACTTATCAACTCATGCCAATCCAAACACTATTCCACCCACTTATTCACAAATATCATGCATGAGAGAACTAATGAAAATGAAAAAGGTAAAAATAAAACATTCCAATTTTCTAAAAAAACATTACACCCAAGTTTTCACACTTTCAATCCAATTTCCATTTCAAATTTCACAAAGATTTTCAAAATTCAGATAACCACAAAATAAAAATCCATTTTCAAACTCCACACTTCAAACTATTTCAAAATTTAAATCATGTGAGTCCCATTAACAATATTTGCAGCTGCTCAAAAAATTCCATTCCATCAAAATCATTTTACAAAAATATAGTTTCTAATTATTTCTTCAAAATAAAACTGAAAACTCATTTTCCATCTATCCAAAATCATACCATTTCCATTTTTAAATCTATTTTTCATAATCCCAAAACAATAGTTCCTAAAATAATTTCATAATCATGAGTAAATCAAAGAAGATCATAAAAGGAAACTAGTGTTGATGGGTGACTTGGCCACATGGTTGGAGGCCACTTTCCAATCACACCACTGGCACAAAGAGTATTCTATGATCATTTCCCTGCATCCAGATGGTTTTCCATCCCCTGCGAGCTCACTAATACCACTATCCGAACTCTTTTTTCATATCTCAAACACCAAACAATCCAAAAGAACAAAATAGACCAAATAAAACCTAACTTACCATGGAAACCCAAGGTTTTTCATAGAAGGTATTGGCCAGACACTCCTATATACTTTTAACCTGAGCTCCAACAGTTCTACTTCATCTATCTTGACATCCCAAATAATAAAAGGTTCTCTGAAAGCTAGGTACTCTAAAGAAAAAACCTCCCCTGATACCATTTTTTTACAACCCAACTCATGTCGACCCCGATCTAGTCACCTGAACCAATCTATGGAAAGGTCTGAGAGGCATTCTTGATCCCCACAAGCTAACAACTAGAGTTAGGAATCATCATAGTAACCAAGGTAATGATTTCTCCTAATATAAATAATTAAATGAAATATTGGAAAGATAAACAAAACAACCTAATATATATATATATATAAATAACCAAAATTAACATCATCTTTATGTAAGATAAGAAAATAAAAAAAACTACACAAGTAAACCCAAAATAAAAACTAATAAGACCACATCTCAATGTTAATTTGAGGGTCACTCTCCAATACCAAAACCAACCATCACCCACGGTGATAAAAATCAAGTTGATACTTGCACCACAAGCTAAAAACAAGAAATAACTATAGGCATGAGTATTAAAAATTAGTAAGCGTGCCCGAACAAATCTATTCCCAATGCACTTACTTTAAATAAAAGAAATATAAAATTCAATTTTTAAATACAATATATGAAAAAAATCACACATTTTACACTTTAAATCAAACACGTTCCATTGATTTTTTTACCATTTAAAACCACCATCCTTCCCAGGGAGGAATCATATGCATAGATAAAAGTAACATTCCATTTATAAGGGAGAGAAAAAGTATAAAACATTTACAAAAAAATTTTCTAAAAAATACATGAAAATAGTTCATAACTTTTATTAAGAAGCCACAATTCTCAAGAAATAATCACAAAAAACATACAAGGGAAAGAGGAAATATCATACAAGGGTATCTAACAAACAATGCATCACATTTATTCATCTTAAAAAACTATGTTCCTAATAGCCATGGGTGATCCAAGGATCTTGTGAATAATCCAGAACATACTAATACAAGTTGAATCATCCCAGAAATCATGCCTCAATCGATGAAATCAATAACCCCCTCACATGATCGGCCGTTCCCTACATGGTACAGATCGACGAGCACTATCCCATAGCAATAAAACTCAATATATCTCCTTATTATATGCCACTATCCTGTGTGTAATCTAAGAAATTTCAATAATAATTCTCATAAAATTCAATCAGTATGCCAGGTCCCCATGTCAAGATGTAAAATAGGGTGAGACAACTTATTCCAATAAAGCATCCAATCACATGCACATATATAATAATAATTCACACAACATGCATCACTCAAGTCACCCTAAAGACTAATCTATTTCCATAACAAATAGATCATAAAGGAGTCCACATTGAGGATCTCCAATTCCGAACAAAAAAAAAGGGTCACAAGGAGTACACAGTGAGGATGTACCACACATTCAGTGTAAATAAAGAAATAATATTATCCAAGGAGGGTTTTCATGATAAACATTTTCACTATTTTCATAAAAGTTCCAAACGGGCCTTAAACACACTTCACGTAACCATCTCTTTTAAATGAAACAAAACCACCTTTCTAAAATGGTGAAAACACGCTAATTTACATTTCATGATCATTTATAAAAAAAATACTTTAAATCACTCACACCACATTTACATTCAAAATATATTTTCCTCAAAATTCTAAATGGGCCATAATCCACCATCACATGTCAAACCAATTTCAAAATCAAAATAAACACTTATTTTAAACTCAAAACCACATAGAAAACCCATTAAAGAAACCTAAAATATATTTTTAAATCCCATAAATATATTTACAATGCCAGACCATGCTTTATATATTACAAATTACTCGTAAAGTCCAATCGTAAATTTTATCAAGCACTTGGTGTGCACAATATAACAAAACAATTCCATTTAACACAAAAAAGGTATAAGTCACCACTTTTCAAACCAAAAAAAATTAAAAATATCACAAAACACTATCTAATTCACAAATAAGGTGAAAAAATTATGCAACCAATGAATATTAAATTATAAAGGCAAGTGAACAGGGAAACATAACTCAATCTCACAACGCTTCAATGACGCACACCCAAAATGGCACAAAAAAGGTTCTAAAGTCAAGATCTAACAAGAGAAACCTTAAAAAAGAAAATTACCAATATAAACCAAGGGTAGAAATGAACCCTAGGTCCAAGATACCATATGAGAAGAAGAAATCAACAGTTAATGAAAGAAATAGGAAGAGGGGGGAGAATCGAGGAGATTACTTTGAGAAATCACCCTTAAAACTTGAATAAATCCATAGATCTACACCAAGGGAGGAAGAAGAAGGCCTGAAGAACTAAGGAGAGGCACCCCTAGGAGAATATAGACTAGGTGGGGGAGAAATGGGTGGATTTGGGGTTAAAATATTGTTAGGTTATTTTACGAATTTCATAATTTTTATGTTATGGGAAGCCCACATGCTTTGACCACACAGTTTGTTAAGCCATGCACCAACCATGAAGATTGGTTCTTCCACATGATTGTGGCTTCCCACACTCTTCACATGGTTTAACTGAACATATGTGGGCCATTTTTCTTCAACTAGAGGCACTCCAAAGCCGCACAGTTACCAGGGATGAGCCACATGGTTTTATCTAAATGCGCACCACCTTTGTGCCAAGAGAAAAACCCCAAAACTCCAAATTCAAAACCATCACATCAAGAACCTGATACAAAATTTCGAAGGCAAAATGATAAACTGAATCAAAGGTTAAAAATAAAAATCCAATCATGTAATAGGTCATCTATGATGGTCAACATATTATTTATTCCTACTTTTCATGGTCACCAACCATTGTCTAATCAACTGAACATGTTTAGATGTCTCATGCACGATACTAGGACCAAAAAGTGTTGAATCAACTACCTCCATAAAATAAATAGGTGAACAACATGGAATTCCATAAAAATACTCAAAAGGATCCATTTGGAATGATGCTTATAAGATATTATTATATGAAAACTCCCTGAGTGCCATATGTTTCTCCCATGATCCACCAAAATCCAAAACACAGGCTCGTAACATATCCTCCAAAACCTAAATTGTTCACTTATATTGACCATAATTCTATCGATGATAGGTTGTGATTAAAAGAACTCATGAACCTAGGGATTTCTGAATACCCTTCCAGAAATTCGATGTGAAATGAGGATCTCTATCTGAAATGATACTCCTTTGAACACTGTGCAATAGAACCACCTCACGCATATAAAGATTTCCCAAATATTAAACTTTGAAGGTTTCTGTCATGAACCGCCTTCACCAAGCTGAGGAAAGGGACAACATATTGCCATACCCTTCCATCTTCAAGTTGAAGGAGAGATAATGACCCCCGAGACCGCCTTCAATAGATCCTGGAGTGGCGACTAGCACCAAGGGTATAGAATCACACGCAAAATAGAAGGCATTACCCTTTTAATTTAGTAGGATTGGGAGATAAGATAGTAAATTACAAAAAACACCAAAAATAGAAGTAAAAATTAAATCCAAAACAATCCATTCCCATATGCATGTTCCAATAATAAGTGCTAAAAAAATACAAGAAAACACTAAAGTAAGGTACCAAAAGAAAATAAAAGAAACAACGTCAAAATTCCCAACATCCAAACTATTAGGGTCCATCATGGTCCTCAAAGTCCTCCTAGAGACCTGAAAGTAGTTTTATATACGTAGGGTGAGTATACAGGTATACCCAGTAGGGAAAACCAAATGCTCTCATGCACAAAAGGGGAGGCATTCTAATTCCCCATGAGAAAAGGGGATAAACAAAACACCTAGGAAGGAAACTATCCACCCAAAACTTACCAAGGAACACTCACCAAATAACTCAAGTCAATTAAAGTAATAGTAATAGCACATCGATAGTTGGGTACCCTGCACCACTTTCCCACTGGTTATTGAAGACATCCTACACGTTAGACCTCCCCCGCCATTCTCACTGCAGTCCCACTGCCATACCCCACCCGCACAAAACTGGGATACCACAAACACACATCCCACCCACAAAAACGTGGGTGACAACAAACACACTTAACCATGCTTGCAGACACCTGAGCCTGAACAACTACTGCCACGCCCGATGACACCTGGGCCTCATCCTGAAGACACTTGGGAAGCGACCTACCCGCACACACCTAGGCCAACCACCAAAATGTAACCTGGCTAAATAATCTTGGGATAAAATGGACCTCAGACCATCATATCCTACCTGATTATTCTTGGGATACTCAGTAAAGGGAGAAGAAAAGGAGTAAATAATCAGCCACTCATAGGTGTGTTGGAAAAAACACCCTCTCACGTGAAATGGGGTGTTCGGCATGAAGTTCTCAACATGGGCGGGGCGCAAATAAGAAACATAAGAACAAGATTATACATATAGGAAAACAAGCACTCATCCCAACCTAGGGGTTTTATAACTAGCCCATACACAAACACCCTTATTACTATTCATTCATAAAAAGTACAACACCCACAACCAAGTCACAACTCATTCCCAGAAAACAATTCCCCTTTGAACCCATTCTTGTTATCTCATTCAAGTGGTTCCATTTAAATGAATCTTCACAACTGGGCAACTATGAGGCATGGACACAAGCCAAAAATAGAAAAACAACCAAGAACCAATTTAAGCATTCACACCCAGTTCTCTTGTAAAGTCACAACACCAAAAGGGATCCATGAGATCCCTCAAAGTACTAGAACCAAACCAAGCCCCAACATACAGACCCACACAGTCTCAGATCCACAAACCAACAAATGAACCACAATAGGGGATCCCATCCCCATCCATTTCACCTCACAAGCATCAAGCAGAACAACCATACACATCATCAGAACAGAGTAAGTGATTTTTCAGATTTAAACACACCATTTCTTTAGTTCCATATTTCTTTTTGGTTAACCGGTGTGACCACACAATGATTCTTATTCATTGGGAATCCATTTAATCAACCAAGTTTATGTGATTAACCAGTTTCCATGTTACAACCATTCTATCATAGAAATATTCAGAAAACAGAGGATCATCAGTAAACAAAAAAGTACCTCCAACGACCATGATTTCTAGTGGACATAAGCCTATACAATTCAAAACATATAAACAAAGGTAAAAGAGTACAACAACATTATCAAACACACCCCTTCATTATTTAAAACCATTTATTATCTTTTTTAAGGTTTGGTTTCATCCATCCCTGCAGAAATATCATCATGCCCACCTCACATGATACATAGTAAAGAGAGATGAAGGAAAAAACCTACTTGGATGATCAACTATTGAAGTTTTTCTCATCTCCCCAATAACTGGGATGCACGACTTTTAGGGGAGGAACTCCGGGGAATCCAAGAGTGAGAAAGAAAGGTTCCAGAATAGGTGCACCACTAGCCTCGGGAAAGGGGACTCCAAATGCACCAAGGAAAGAAGGAAACCATCCAATAAGAATAAAGAATGAATTCTAGTGCAATAAAAATGTGTGATCTTAGAGTTATGGGATATGAAAATCTTTAACGGTTTTAAAGGTTGATCGTGGTTTCACCACACAATTGGATGGTTACACGTGATGGAATTAATTGTTATTTAATAATTCTCATCGGAGGGGTTTCCATAATAGTTGTACTTTTTTGGATTTCATTTAAAGAGAGGAAAACGGGTCTGTTAAGTGTATCCCCACTCCTAGTGGATTTAAAACATTGTTTATGGTGCTAAAAACGGCCTTGAACCACTTTAAAAATGCTAAAAGACTTAAAAGTGGCGTTATGGGAAAACTAGGGAAGGAAACCCTAACACCCCTCTATGGCTGATTGGTGAGACTGATTAATGAAACCAATCGGTGGAGATGATCAGGTGAAGCTGATTGGGTGAAGCTGGTCCCAAGAAGCTGATCAGTGAAACTGTTCAGGAGAAGATAATCAGTGAAACTGATCTGTGAAACTGATGGGTGAAACTGATCATTGAAACCGATGGGTGAAACTGATGGGTGAAACCGATGGGTGAAACTGATGGGTGAAACCGATGGGTGAAACTGATCGGTGAAACCGATGGGTGAAAACGATCGGTGAGACCAATGGGTGAAATCAATCAGTGAGACTGATTGGTGAGACAGTGATCGGTGATACTGATGGGTGAAACCGATCGGTGTGACCAATGAGTGAAACTAATCAGTGAGACTGATCGGTGAGACACCGATCGGTGAGACTGATGGGTGAAACTGATTAGTGAGACGGATTGGTGAGACACCGATTGGTGAGACCGATGGGTAAAACTGATCGGTGAGACCGATCAGTGAAACTAGTGGAGTTGATCCATGAATCTAATCCGTGAGACCGATGGGTGGAACTGATCTGTAAGACCGATCAGTGGCACTAATAGGTGACACCACAGTGACACGTTTCCACTGACACCCACACCCTCTTGACTCACTGATGGTTTCCATGACACCCCAACACTTAGAATTTGGTACAGTAATGGACCAGGAGGGTCCGATCCATTACATCAGATACCTCTCAAATTATTCTCGTCCTCGAGAATACAAGAGTAACCCGAACAATCACTCTAGAAGATACCTCTTGGGGAAAAACCACCCCAAACATCTATATGAATCCCAAGGATCACATTGTCCCGACACACAGATCAGGGATTTCTTTCTTCTATGTCAAGATACTATCCTCTTTTGGTGGAACTCACTTGCCTGCATGGGTTTAATCGCATCCATGCTGATGCATATTGATTAGGAATCAGGTTCTCCCTTCCCCACATATCGGGAATTTTCATAAACATTCACAAGGTAAAGAAACAAACCATCTCATAAACCAACAAGGTCAGCATTACATCATAGTAGCTCACAAAAAAAATAACATCAAGGAAGGCTCGGAACAACAACTCAAAACAGCTCTGGGTACTGGGCGCGCATTTGAACTTATTGCTCCAAAGTACTCTCCTTGAGGCCATCGTGCCTCCACAACACACGAACCAAAGGGATGATTTTTACATGAAGAACTTTTTCCTTTCGATCCTCGATCCTCATTGGTTACTCTACGAATGTATCATCATCCCCTATATCCAACTCTCCCCAGTAAATGACATGGGAATCATCGTGTAGATATTGATGAAGTTGGGAGACAAGGAAAACATCCTGGATCCTTTCCAACTGAGTTGGAAATTCCAGCTGATATGCCACCTCACTAACTCACCCCAACACTTTAAAAGTCCCGATGAACCTAGGAGAGATCTTTCTATCCTTTTCGAACCTTCGCTGCCCACATTGAGAGGAAACCTCCAAGAACACATGGTCTCTAACCTCTAACTCCAAGGACCTCCTCCTACGATCGGCATACAACTTCTGTTGGTCCTGGGCTGCCTTCATCCTCTCATGCACAAGTTGAACCTTCTCCATTGTGCTCTGTACTACCTCTGGGCCAAGAAAACCTACCTCCCCAACCTCAGTCTAGCACACAGGCGAACGACATGACCTCCCGTACAAGGCTTCAAACGGTGCCATGCCAATAGTAGAGTGATAGCTATTATTATAGGCAAAATCTACTAAGGGAAAATTTCATTCCCATGACCCCCCAAAGTTCAAAACACAATCTCGTAGCATATCCTCCAATGTCTGGATGGTTCACTCTGTCTTCCCATCTTTATGAAGGTGGAAAGCAATTCTAAGGTGTAGTTGGGTGACAAAAGCATGATGCAATCCCCTCCAGAATCATGAGCTAAACTTTTCATCCTTATCTGAGACTATGTACCTCAAAACTCCATGAAACTGCACCACCTCATCCACATATCTCTGTGCTAATGCATCCAATGAACTCGAATCCTTGATCACTCAGAAGTGAGCTGATTTTGTCTGCTGGTCTACCACTACCCAGATAGCATCACAACCTCCTTGAACCCTGGGTAGTCCTATGAAGAAATCCATCAATATGTCCTCCCACTCCCACTTGGGGACATCTAAAGGCTGCAACAAACATCCTAGTACGTGGTGTTTAGCCTTCACCTGCTGACACACCAGGCACCTTTCCACAAACTCTGCCACTGCTCGTTTCACCCTGGGCCACCAAAAATATTCCCCCAGGTCTCGATACATCTTAGAAACATCTGGGTGTACCACTATGAGTGAGTTATGGAACTCACGGAGAACACCCTCATGCACCATCTCTTGGAAAAACAAATTCCCTTGGAAAAGCATCTGATTCTAACCATCCTTCGACCACCCTTCCAGAGCATTTCATTGGTTAACCTGATCGTGCATAACTTAACTCTCTAAGTATCCCCACTGAGACTCCTCCACCTGCTGCAACAGAGAGGACCGCACTATCATATGAAACAGACAACTTCTACCACCATCCACCCTTGCATCTAGGTGTAGGGTAACCAACTCCTCCATTTCATTCCAAGCATCCACAGATTCCTGAACAGCTTCCCTCCATGAATTATTGCTCAAGGCATCAACCACAACATTCCCCTTACCTTTAGTGTAAGATATATAAAAGTTGTAGTCCTAAAAATATCCACCCACCTTATTTTTCACAAGTTCAGGCCCCACTGGGTAAATATATACCTCAAACTCTTGTGATCTGTGAAGACCACAAAGTGCTCCTCGATGAGGTAATTCCGCCACAACTTCAACGCAAACACTACTGCTGCAAGCTCTAGGTCATGGGTGGCATAGTTACGCTCATGAGGACATAATTTCCTAGACCCATAAGAGATCACTCCCCACTGCTTTATCAGTAAACACCCTAGAACAAGTCCATAAGTATCAAAAAACACCTCATACAACACCCGTTCCTCTAGAAACTTGAGCATTGGAGCGCTAACCAACCTTTTCTTTAGATAGATGAAAGATGTCTGACACTGCTCACTCCACACAAAGGCCTGGTCCTTTCTGGTCAAAGCTGTCAATGGAGCTGCAACTCGAGAGAAGTTGGGTATGAACCTCCGCTAATATCCTGCTAGACCCAGAAAACTACGAACCTCCATCACATTCTTGGGTGCTTCCCAGGAAACAACCGCTTCAACGTTTGACGGATCAACCACTACCCCTTTCTAAGACACCACGTGTCCAAGGAAATTCACTTCTCGTTTCATGAACTTGCACTTGGACAATTTCCCATAGACCTGGTGATGTCGAAGGATCTAAAAGACCATCATGAGGTGATTAGTATATTCCTCCTATGATCTTTAGTAGATCAAAATTTCATCGATGAACATAATGACAAACCGGTCCAGAAACTCACAAAAAATAGATTTCATGAGCCCCATGAACATAGCAGGTGCGTTCGTAACACCGAATGACATGACTACGAACTCAAAGTTCCCATACTTACACCTGAAAGTAGTCTCCAGGATATCGCTATCCTTGACCCTTAACTAGTGATAACCAGACCACATATCGATCTTAGAGAACCAACCTGATCCCCTCAGTAGGTCAAAGAGATCGTCTATCCCCGAGATAGGGTAAAAATTCTTGAATGTTACCTAATTCAGTATCTGGTAGTCTATGCATAGCCTGAGACCACCAACTGCCTTATTTGCGAACAAGACCAGATCACCTCATGGAGACACGCAGGGTCAGACAAAAACCCTTCTTTATCAGCTCGTCAATTTGAATCTGCAACTCCTACAACACATAAGGCACTATCTGATAAGTATCCATAGAAATCAGATAGGCCTCAGGCTGTAAGTCTATCCCAAACTCAATGTCTCGTCAAGGGGGTAGAGTCAAAACCTCCTCAGAAAAAATGTCCAGGAACTCTATGCAAACTCCCAGAACATCCATCATCTCAGTATCCATTAATTCTGCTAAAATCTTATCAAACTTAGAAAAAAGAGGCTACACACACCGTCTCCCCACCTGACAACTCCATTCACCAACAAAATCCACACAATGAACATCCTCATTAGAGAAGATGACTATCCTCTAGAAGAATTAGATAATAGAATGCACATAAAACAGCCAGTCGATGCCTAGGATGACATCATATGGCTTCCTTTGTAGCAGAAGGAGATCCCCCCTAGACTGATGCAGCCCCAACATCAGTCTACATCCTCGAAAAACATCAAATAGGATGGTATGACCCCCAACTGGCACAATCAGCACCGGGGTCATGGAGATCCTATCTAAATATATGCACAAGGCATGGGCTAGATTGAGTACAACAAAGGAGTGAAAGTCTCCTGAATCAAACAAGGCACATGAAAGAGTGCTAAATAAGTTGATCATACCTCGAACGACTTCCGGCCCTGTTGGAACTACTGCCTCTGCGACGTGCAACCGCCCACGCCCAGATCCTATGCCCCACTGCTATCGGCCGCCTACTTGACCATGCCATGGTCGAGGTCCCTGAGAAGCACCCTAAGATCAGCCTCCTCCTGCAACATCTACTCTCAGAGGATCGACAGCTCACTGTCCTTGCTGCTTCTACTGAAAGGGCCTAGCTGGAAACTGTTGCTGATGAGGTGGGAGCTAAACCTGCTTACCCCCACTATATTGCGCTCAGTCTAGGAACTGATTATGAAGGTGACCACAGATCCCAGAGATTAATCACCTCGGTCTTGGTCCCATAAGGAAAGGGCGAGGATCAATAGATTGAAATTGGAACTGCTAGGGCCTTCTCCCCACGGGCCGAAACCTAGAAGGCCCTGATGCTGGAGACCTACTACTGATAACCTTCCCCTTTGAAGAACCCAACTGGATCCACTCTCACATCACACCTCCTAGTGTGTGAATCCTCTCTACCACTTCGGCCTTCTTTTGGACCTCCAAGTATGTCTGTAAGTTGGAGGGAGTAACAACATACTAAAGAGAAGGTCTGAGTGCCTCCTCTAAATGTATTTCCTGAGACTCCTCATCCAAAAAAAGGTCTGGAGAAAAATGAAGGAAATACCTGAACTTGATCCCCAACTCCCTCACTGACATGTTCCCAAACTGTAGGGAGAGTATCTCCTACATCTTTTCCTCCTTTATCGTGGAAGAGAGAAATTCTACCTAGAATTCCCTCTTGAAATCAGTCCATGAAACTTCAACCTCCCTATTCTCCCCAAGATAGAGCATCTACCATTGAGGCACCACTCCCCGCATCTAGCTTACAACCAGAGGAACCCAATACTTTATTAGAGCCCAGATCAAGATAAAAGCTATCACTAGCTCCTCGAGCCAGCTCTTTGTCTCTATGTCCGAGACGCTGCCCTCTTACTTCCTGAGGTTCTTCCACTTAAAGGAATGAAGTGTACTCTACCACTGTTCATCCTCCTTCTCTCAATCAGTTCTCCACTGACTAGCCAGATTAGCCTCCTGGGCCTCGATTCCCCGCACTACTCGTGGTCGTCGTCCGGGTGCCATAACTGTATGGTAAACAAAGAATGCCTAATCCCGAGTAGTGTAGTGGATTTTTTTTTAATTTTTTTAAATATATTTTTTATTTAAATTCTCATAACACCCAAAACACACAAGAAAAAAAGTCATTATGATGCATGTACCTTTCCTAGGGTCTCTACCCTATAATCAGTGTAGCCTCACTTGGTCGTTCGGTAGGTCTAGAGTCCTTGCATCGGATCACATGGGGACCTAAAATCTCGTATCCTAGCTGGTCTTCCATGGACTATTTCACAGACCAAGATTACCTAACATTACTTCTATACCATCCCATGCAGTCCTCGCTATTCCTAACCCTGATATCCATCTTATCTCTCAACCATATCCTCTGATACCATTTTGTCACAACCCACCTTCCCCAAGATAAGGTAAGGGACAACATATTTCCAAACCCTTCCTTCTTCAAGTTTAAGGAGAGATAATGACCCCTGAGACCCACCTTTAATAGATCCTGGAGTGGCGACTAGCCCCAAAGGTATAGAATCACATGAAAAATAGAAGGCATTACCCTTTTTATTTAGTAGGATCGGGAGATAAGATAGTGAATCCCAAACAACACCAAAACTAGAAGTAAAAATTAAATCCAAAACAATCCATTCCCATATGCATGTTCCAATAATAAGTGCTACAAAAAAAATACAAGAAACCTCCAAAGGAAGGTACCAAAAGAAAAGAAAAGCAGCAACGTCAATGGTCCCAATGTCCAAATTAGTAGGGTTTGGCACGGTCCTCAAAGTCCTCCTAGAGACCAAAAATAAGTTTTATATATGTAGGGTGAGTATATAAGTATACCCAGTAGGGAAAATCAAAATCTCTCGTGCACAAGTGGGGAGACATTCTAATGCTCCATGAGAAAAGGAGATAACCAAAACACCTAGTAAGGAAAATATCCACCCAAACCTCACCAAGGCACACTCCCCAAATAACTCAAGTCAAGTAAAGTAGAAGTAATAGCACATCTATATTTGGGTACCCCGCACCACTTTCCCACTAGTTATTGAAGACATCATACATGTCAGACCTCCCCCTCCATTCTCACCATAGTCCCACTGCCATACCCCACCCACACACACCTAGGCTAACACAACCACAAATCCCACCTACAAACACCTAGGCCACAACAACCACACATAACCACGACCGCAGACACCTGGGCCCAAACAACTACTTCCATGCGGTTGGGCCTCATCTCGAAGACACTTTGGAAGCAACCTACCGACACACACTTGGGCCAACCACCACAATGTACCTTGTCAGAAGAATATTGGGATACAATAGACCTTAGGCCACCACAGCCTACCCGATGAGTCTTGGGCTACTCGAGAAAGAGAGCAGAAAAGGAGCTAATAATCAGCCACTCATAGAAGTGTTGGAAAAAACACCCTCCCCAATGAAATGGGGGTGTTAGGCATGAAGTTCTCAACATGGGTGGGGCACGAATAAGAAACATAAGAAATAAATTATACATATAGGTAAAGAAGAACTCATCCCAACCTAGGGGTTCCATAACCAGCCCATACACAAACACCCTCATTACTATTCATTCATAAAAAGTACAACACCCACAAACAAGTCCCAACCCATTCCTGGAAAACAATTCCCCTTTGAACCCATTCTTGTCACGAACTGAATCTAGTCGCCACCCAAAATGGAATCAAACCCATCCTGTGACATGTCATAAAGGGCATTACCAATCCCCATGGGCTGGAACAAGTTCCTAGGTATCATAAAATGAAGTTTGGGAATGATTTACCCGAGTTTATAAACATTAAACAACAAAAAAACTCAATAAAACAAATCTGGATTTTTCAACTAAAACTGTCTTTTACAAAATTTAAGAACTGAATTACATAATTTAAAACTATTTTTAAAGACCATTAAAAAGGTACAAAACCAAATAAGGACATCCCAAGAACCCTCAGGGAAAGGGTCACCACCCTCAATTCATCTCTACAAGACTTCTCCACCAAGGACATGCTAGAAACCCAAACCACTGGAACTAAAAACTGTACCCAACCTGCGACAAAAAAAAACCAAGTCTACTTACACCCAAGGGTGTGTGTAGAGTGTGATACAATTCCCAGTTGGATACCAACACTAAGAGATTCCATGGGATAAACATTCAAATATGAAAAGCATGCAAGTTTTCAAAAACATGTAATTTCTAGTTATAATTTCTAAAAGATGCAACTAAAAAAATCAGTTTTCAAGTGGGATAATTTTAAAAAAATAATAACTTTTAAAATAAATGCTAAAGCTACTGAACTTTACATCCAAATATACCATATGCCTACGGTAAGTATAAAGGATATAATGAGCACAAACAATAGGAAATAATCCCTAGGCACTAGTTCGTTGTGGGTCCCAGGTCCCTCGTATCTTGGTGAGAGTAACCATCACAAATATCTATTCTCGTGCACAAGACACTAGTAGGGAACATACCCATAACATAGTGGTCCCCAATAATCATCATCATAGTTTAGTTATAGTTTTAAGTTTCAATCTTGCTAAGTGAAATTGAGGCCAAACCCCATGGATTCACTAGCTTACTAGTACACGTTCACCCACCTAGATACCCGGGTTTTCCGTTTGTTCTCAAACAAGTTCCACAAGTCAATAAATATAATTTGCACATGAAAATATCATTTCCACATCACAAATTCATCAAAAATCCCCCATGTATACCAAAAAAGTCACAAAACTCCACATTTAATTCAAATTGATTTCGAAATCTAACTCACCCCAAAATAGCCCACAACACTTTTCACATTTCTTTAACACTTCCACAAATCAATCAAACAATTTTATAAAAAATTTACAAGGTGATACACACCACACAACACCCCACACACACATTCCAAATAATAACCTTTATACCTTCAAAATCATTTTACCATCAAACTTACATGAAACAACCCACAAACAAGTTTTTCACCAACATCACAATTTAATAAAACATTTCATAAATTTACAATACATTATAATTTATTTTGACATATTAAAACATCTCTTCACCTTTCAAAAACCCATATTATGTGAACACAAACACCAAACAGTACATATGTTCCCTTTTACCACTTTGTTTAACCAACTAAAACATTTACAATTTTCATAAAAAGAAACCAAGTGGTGTAACTATGTCTTGCACACAAAACACATTTCAAAACCCCCATTTAATACCAAAACCAAACCAATTCAAATATAAAACAGAATTGGAAGACCTTGATACATTTATAAAACAACTTTCAAGTGTTATAAAATCACCTTGAATAATACCACAAAAGATACAAATGAAAACACACAATTTCATAAAATGCTCTCAAGAAGTATAATAATGTTTTACACATAAAACCTATTCAAAACCCCTCTTTTTAGGCCAAAATGACACTAATACATTACCAAACCAGAATTTTCAATCCAAACAAGATTTAGTAAACCAGTTCCATAAGTTATGAAATACAACCAAACAATACCACACGAGTTACACATGAAAACACCCAATTTCAAGTTAAAAATAAACTATAAAATTAAACACTTAAATAAATAAATCATAAACAGTTTTAGAACCACACCCAACATATGAGTAATATGAAAATTTTGTAAATACCATAAGATAACTCATCAATAATTGTTTGCACATGGAACCACCTACCTTTTGAGTCAAAACCCTTGAATCTTGGTGTGAAACATCAACCACACCTCCGTCGCACTACAAGGAAGTGAAAAAGAACCCTAAAGCATAATATTTCACAAAAAATAACCCAAATCAAACCCTAGTTATTAACCATAAATTCTGTACACTCTATAAATTTATGAAAGAGGGAGGAAACCCTAAGGAGAAGGAAGGAATTAAAGAGAGAAACACTTACCCAAAACAATATTGAAGAAAACGACCCAAAATCCACTAGTATATGAATTTTAAAACAGCTAAAAAATTAATAGAGTTTAGAACAAGGATGAGGATATCATGTAGGAACTGGAATGAGGGAAAAAGAGTTAAAATAGAAGGAGTTATTAAATGATCAATTTACCTCTTCAAATATAGGATATTTGTGAAATCCAGATAATTTTCTCCCACTTTCAAGATTCTATTGAGCTTCAAATTGGGGGAGAAGAGAATGGGGGAACTCCATAGGTAAGTGGGATCGATTGGGAGTTAGAATCACCCAAAAAAATTAAAAATAGAATGATTTATTAAAGAATTAAAAATTATTTTTAATGCAGAAAATGGGCTTTCGGGTAGGCCTAATCCCTTAAATAAAAACTAAAATCCACCATGATTATAGATTTATAAATGGTCCAAATTAATTTTGCGGTGCTCATAGGTCAGGGGATGATAATTAGAAATTGGAATGGATGAAAAATGTTGAAAATTAAGGAGTTATAAAGGAATCAAAATTTATTTTTAAATCTGGAATTGGGCTCACGGTTTGGTCCAATTCATGAAAACTCACCCATTCCTCCATAAAAGCATGGGAAACCCACAATACAAAAAATGAATGGAAATTAAATGAAATTTACCTTTAAATTTTTTAATTTATATGAAAATTATCCCCACCAAGAAAAATTTTCGTCCCTGTAAAGCCACAACAAGGCCAAAACAACAACCAAACCCTATTGAGAAACCAAGTGGTACTCCCTTGCCAGGTTTCACCCCAAAGGCGAAAACACCTCTAGTGATCAATTAAGGAAGGAATTCTCTCATAAACCAAACTTAAACCAATTTCATGAACCAATAAAGTATATTCATATTTTATCCCAAAATAAAACTCCTTAAACACTATACAAACAAGATTCCAGCAATTTACCCAAACGAACAACAACAACGAACAATGTTACACTTACCTTTCTTTAACCAGACCATTAGGCATTCTCCACTCCCAACGTTTACCCAAGTAAGGTTTAGGTAGTTAGATAGATCCAAAAAAGACTACCTAATTCCAATCCAAGAACAATTACCAATCTGAATTACGAGTATGGGGAGACACAAATGGGCTCCCCACCATAAGAGACAACTCAAAAGTTCCCAAGACAGAATCAGAACACTAACTGGGGGAGGCCCAAATGGACTCCTGATACTTGGGGGTAGACACCCATTAGACATTTCAAAAATAACACACATGAGACTCAGAGTGGGTATCCCCACCATAAGAACATACCATATTAACAACCAGCATGGGCAGGCACAAAAAGGCCCCAAAATTTAAAAAGTTGGGCTAGTCGCACGGTTAGTCTTCATGGTTTGGGAAACTATGCACTAACCATGGGGATCATTATTTCCGCATGGATTCCTAGAACATGGCCTCTAATAATCATGCAAAAACTATGTGCTTAACCATGAAGACACCAGAGGTTTGAACTATTCCCATCTTTCATACTAAGGATAGGACCTTGTACAAGGGTTTAAACGACCCTGGGATTTCCCCTGACTACGAGCCAGCTTCTCTCCAAGACCTATGGCTGGAGCTCAATGATTGAAGCATCTTAGGCCTCACAATTAGGCTTTGGAAACCCCCGGAACGATAATTCTTCCTTTGGTGCAACCAACAACTACACCACAATCCCCGATAAGTTTTCCAAGATATAACACATTCCAAACTCACTTTACCCAAACCTGATATTTCACTGAAACAAGGGATTAGAAGATGCACACACATCACACATTGTTTGTTCGGTTGAGAAACAATAGAAGTAAAGAACACCTACACTCACCTTCCTATGAAATGGAATATTTTTAAGTTTTTCCAATGGAGACATTCTCCCAACATAACAGAGACTCTCATATGATTGCACGACTTTCACCTTTACGGCCAATCGAGCACATGACATCACAAGGCGTCACCGAACATGACCATTAAAAATGATATAAACAATGCATGGAGAGGGAACTTATACAACATCCCCAAAAAACACACAATTCTAGAAAGTTCCCACAATATCCTCTCGTGGCCATATTTCCCACACTGGTGGTTTAACATGAACTCATGCTTCAAAGAAACTGTGAAGAACCCAGAGGCCCTCTTAGACACCATCAAGACACTCATCCACACTAACAACCCCAGACCACTTCCACCGTCGACGAATCAAGTAGCTTAATAAATTAAGGCCTCTTTCAACCTTCCACGCGCACTCTTCTGCTATAAGAGGATTAGAAAAACAAAGAAAGGAAATGGTGTAGACTCAATCTACAAAGCTCGAAAAAAATATTTCTTATATTGATCAACTTGAGTATTTTCCAATGGAGAAACAATCCGGGTTTCACTTCAGTCGTGAACTAACCCTTAATGGGTCATACCATATCCAACGATTGAACCTAAGGACCCAAACAAGATGGTAAATTGGTCAAGACACACCACAAACAATATCCTAACACATGAAGGGAACCAGTTTAAAGGCATCCCAACACATTTCTCAGAAGAGACCACTAACCGGCCCTTAAACACAACTTACCGACCAAACACAATCCCAAAAAACAGTTCAAATAGGAGGGCTTCTTGGACTCAAAACATCCCAGAATATCAACATTTTTAAAAACACAAAATACACACCATCCCAAACTAGACATAAAGACATAATGTTTTTCCATTAAAATCATCTTTTTAAAAACAAACGGTTCAGCGGTTAGTGTATCCACCAATGATACCCCATGGGCCTCACACATGCATGTTTTTGTTCCACACCGGGCACCCTCCTCATATCCATCCCGAAACTCATCTAGTCATTCCATTAACTATCCATAATCCCATATAACCCCATGCATGTGCTAGCTTATGAAAATACCAAAGGTTAATACAAAAACTTATTCCACTTTTCAAAACCAAAACAATCAACCAATACTTCCTTTTTCTCAAGACCGCTAACCAAGAAATCGAGCCCAAATTACCGCATTTAAAAAAACTTTATAGAAAGGTACAATAATTCCAATGAAAACTCAATTTCAAGTTATTCACATCAATTTCAAAACATCTCATCCCATTAAAACACCTTTCAATAGTTTAGAAAACTCTATTGGAAACACTTTTTCAAAACCAACCTTGACATAGTTTATGCTTTCAAAAGAGGTGCAAACACACCATTTTCCATTCCAATAAAATTCTGAAAATTCAGTTCTCCATTTTTAAAAATCTAACCATTCCCAATTTATTAGATAATCATTTCACAAAAACTTTAAACTTCATAAAACCAAGTCACTTTAAAACCAAAGATCCAAGATTTCAAAACTAAAGAACACAAGACAATGCGAGAGGAAACTAGTTTTAGTTGGTGACTTGGACATATGGTTGGAGGCCATATTAAAATAACTTCACCATAATAGACAATGTTCTAGGGAAATATATCTGGCTCCACATGGCTTGCCAAACCCTGCAAGCTCACTGATACCATTAACCCGAATCTCTTTTCATTTCTACTAATCATCATCAAACCAAGAAAACCAAAGGACTTAGATAAATCCAAAAATACCCTTGCAACATGAATCCCTTCATGAGGTGTGGTGATCAGCCACACTACTCCTAACCAGAATGCCAATTCTCGAAAATCCTAACTCCAGACTATCCCGATTTTTCACCAAATAATATGACCCAAAGAGAGTGAACCTCTTCTGATACCATTTTGTCAGGAACCGAATCTGGTCGCCACTGAAACCAGAACCAAACCCGTCCTATGACAAGTCCCAAAGGGAGTTCCCAATCCCCATGGTCTGGCACAAGTGCTTGAGTATCATAAAATGAATTTTGGGAATGACTTACCCGAGTTTATAAACATTAAACAACAAACAAACTCAATAAAACAAATATGGATTTTTTTAACTAAAACTGTCTTTTAAAAAAATTTAGAACTGAATTACATAATATAAAACTATGTTTAAAGACCATTAAAAAGGTAAAAAACCAAATAATTACAGCCCAAGAACCCTCATGGCAAGGGGAACTTCCCTCAAGTCATCTCCACAAGACTTCTCCACCAAGGACCTTCTAGAAACCCGAACCACTGGAACTAAAAACTATACCCAACCTGTGATAAAAAAATAACCAAGTATACTTACATCCAAGGGTGTAAGTAGGGTGTGATCCAATTCCCAGTAGAATACCACCACAAAAAGATATTCCATGGGATAAACATTCAAATATGAAAAGCATGCAAGTTTTCAAAAACATGTAATTTCTAGTTACAATTTCTAAAATATGCAACTTTAAAAAAAATCAGTTTTCAAGTGGTCTAATTTAAAAAAAGCAACACTTTTAAAATAAATGCCAAAGATACTGAATTTTCCATCCAAATATACCATATTACTATGGTAAGTATAAAGGATATAATGAGCACAAACAATAGGAAATAACCTTTGGCACTAGTTCATTGTGGGTCCCAGGTACCACGTATCTCGGTGAGAGTAACCTTCACAAATATCTATTATCATGCATGAGCCACTAGTATGGAACATACCCATAACCTATTGGTCCCCAATAATCATCATCTTAGTTTATTTAGAGTTGTAAGTTTCAATCTTTCTAAGTGAAACTGAGGCCAAACCCCACGGATTCACTAGCATACTAGTACACGTCCACCCACCTAGATACTCAGGTTTTCCCTTTGTGCTCAAACAAGTTCCACAAGTCAAGAAATATAATTTTCACATGAAAATATCATTTCCACATCACAAATTCACCAAAAATCCCCCATATATACCACATAAGTCACAAAAGTCCACATTTCATTCAAATTGATTTCGAAATCCAACTCACTACAAAATAGCCCACAACACTTTTCTCATTTCTTATGCACTTCCAAAAATCCATGAAACAATTTTATAAAACATGTACAAGGTGATACAAATCACACAGCATCCCAGAAACACATTCCACATAATACCCTTTTTACCTTCAAAATCATTTTACCATCAAACTTACACGAAACTGCCCACAAACAAGTTTTGCTCCAACATCACAATTTAATAAAACATTTCATAAATTTACAAAACATTCTAATTTTTTTGACATCTTAAAACATCACTTCACCTTTCAAAAACCCATATTATGTGAACAAAAAAACTGAAAAGTACATATGTTACCTTTTCCCACTTTGTTTAACCAACTAAAACATTTACAATTTTCATAAAAAGAACTCAAGTGGTGTAACTATGTCTTGCACACAAAACCCATTACAAAACCCCCATTTAAGACCAAAACCATAACAATTACTATCCAAAACAAAATTTCAAGCCCTTGAGACATTTATAAAACCACTTTCAAGTGTTATAAAATCTCCATGAATAATACCACAAAAGATACAAATGAAAACACATATTTTCATAAAATGCTCTTAAGAAGTATAATAATGTTTTACACATAAAACCTATTCAAAAACCCTCTTTTTAGGACAAAATGACACTAATACATTAAAAAAACAGAATTAGAAAGCCAAAAAAGATTTGGTAAACCAATTCCATAAGTTATGAAATACACCCAAATAATACCCCATGAGTTACACATGAAAACACACAATTTCAAGTTAAAAAGAAACTATAAAATTAAACACTTAACCAAATAAATCATAAACAGTTTTTTCACCACACCCAACATATGAGGAATATGGTAAATGAGTAAATACCACAAGATAACTCATCAATAATTGTTTACACATGGAACTACCTACCTTTTGAGTCAAAACCCTTGAATCTTGGTGCGAAACATCAACCGCACCTCCGCCGCACCATAAGGAAGTGAAAACGAATCCTAAACCATAATATTTCACCAAACTTACCCCATATAAAACCCTAGGTATGAACCCTCACTTATGGACACTCAATAAATTTATGAAAGAGGGAGGAAACCCTAAGGAGAAGGAAGGAATTGAAGAGAGAAACACTTACCCAAAACAATCTTGAATAAAAAGACCAAAAATCCACTAGTATCTGAATTTTAAAACAGCTATATAATTAAGAGATTTTCTAAAAAGGATGAGGATATCATGTAGGAACTGGAATGGGGGAAAAGAGTAAAAATATAAGGAGTTATGAAAGATCAATTTACCTCTTCAAATCTGAGCGATTTGTAAAATCCAGAGAAGTTTCTCCCAATTTCACGATACTATTTAGCTCCAAATTTGGGGAGTAGATAATGGGGGCTCTATATAGGTAAGTGGTATTGGGTGGTATTTAGAAGTACTGAAAAAACTTAAAAATATAATGAGTTATTAAATAATTAAAAATTATTTTTAATGCAGGAAATGGGATTTCGGGCAGGCCCAATCCCTTAAATAAAAACTAAAATACACTATGATTATAGATTTATAAATGGTCCAAATTAATTTTTTGGTGTTAATAGTTCAGGGTATGACAATTAGTAATTGGAATGGATGAAAAAAGTTAAAAAATGAAGAAGTTATAAAGGAATCAAAATTTATTTTTAAATCTGGAATTGGGCTCATGGTTTGGCCCAATTCATGAAAACTCACCCATTCCTCCATAAAAGCATGGGAAACCCCCAAAACAAAGAATTAATGGAAATTAAATGAAATTTACCTTTAAAATTTGTCATTTATGTGACAATTATTATTATATCATTCAAGTGGTTCCATTTAAATGATTCTTCACTATCGGGAAACTAACAGGCATGACCACAAGCCAAGGAAGGAAAAATAACCAAGCACCAATTTAAGCATTCACACCCGGTTATCTTATAAAGTCACAACAACAAAAGGGATCCATGATATCCCTTGAAGTACTGGAACCAAACCAATACCCAACATATGGCCCCACATAGCCTCATATCCACAAACCAACAACTACACCAAAACAGGGGATCCCATCCCCATCCACATCACCTCACAAGAATCAAGCAGAACAACCATACACATCATTAGAACAGAGAAAGATATTTTTTAGATTTAAACACACCATTTCTTTAGTTTTGTCTTTATATTTGGTTAATTGGGGTGACCGCACAAGTATTCATTATTCATTGGTGTTGACACTCCTTTCCGTTACAGAGTCTAACGTCTGAAAAAGGGAAATACCTTAGTCTAAAGTGATTCATCCTTTGAAGAAACATAAAAAATTGACAAAGGGATGAACAAGGAGAACATTGCCCATAGGTCATGCAAGTTCCCTCATGGTCGCGCAAGTACACTTGTGCGCCGCCTAGTGGTCGTGCAAGTACACTTGCACGCCGCCTAGTGGTCATGCAAGTATACTTGCGCGCCGCCTTATGGTCGCGCAAGTGACTTGCATGACCTAAGTGGTAACCTCTCGGGGTCTTCTCCTGCCTATAAATAGACCCTATGGGCCCCCCATTCGAGGAGTATTTTTTTTCCAGAAACTCGTATTTGAGCTCCCGACACCCTAGTATCTTCTCAAAGCTTTCGAAACACTTATAAGGTAATTTCTTACCTAGAACGAAAGATCTAAAGAGGGGGAGGAAGGCCTAAGTGTTGAAACTCATCAACACTTGCGTGCCTGAGTGGCCAACCCTTAAGGTAAAAGGGCCACACTTGCGTGCCGCCTTACTCCTTCAATAGATCTTTCGCGCCCTTCTTCTGGAAGAACCTCAAGAGGATTATAAAGGCTTTAATGAAGAGTCGCTCAAGTATTACCCTGCTGGTTAACCGTCGCGCAAGTACACCATGTGTCGTGCAGGCATACCTGCGTGACCAGGACTTGCGCGCCCACGTAGTACCTGTGTGCCTGCCAGGACTTGCGAGCCCCTGCCTTTTTGGGTGCCCTTCTTTCCCATTTCACCCCTCTTAAGCCATTCCACCTTTCCTATTCAAGATTCAGTCTTAAAGACACTCTTTAAAGCCATTTATGGCATGATTTCTTGATTTGACTTCCTTATCTGAAATGAATTCTGTGGAATATCTCTCAAAACCTAGTGATTTACACATCTTTGTGTCACTAAAGATTTATATTTCATTCATTCAACCTCATCCTTTAAGATGAGAGAATCCTTAACCTGGGTCTCCTTTTCAAGAATAATCCCCAATCATAAGTCCTCTAATTTGGGCATCCTTCTTAGGAGTAATCCCCAATTCTTAAAGTTCCCAAATCCGGGAATCCTCCTTAGGAGTAAGCCCGAGTCCCCTAATCTGGGAATCCTCCTTAGGAGTAAGCCCCAGTCCCCTAATATGGGCATCCTCCTTAGGAGTAATCCCCAGTCCCCTAATTTGGGCATCCTCCTCAGGAGTAAGCCCCAAACCTTAATTTCATTAACCTGGGCCTCCTTTTGAGGAGTAATCCCCAATCTCAAATATGGGCATCCTCTTCAAGAGTAAACCCCAAGTCCCTTAATTTTTCAAATCTATTAACATGGGCCTCCTTTTAAGGAGTAAGACCCAAGTTAGAGTATTCAAAATCTCCATGAAGCACATATACCTTTATGGACCCTGTTCCTGGATTTCTTCCCAAAAGTAAATCCTAACCTTCATTTATCTGGGCAGTCATACATACACAAGCCCCATATTATTTCTTATGATTGCATCTTTCATGGAACAATTGTCTAATTTTTACCAATACCTCTTGTTTCTCACACCGAGCATGACTCACATGAGCTTAGAGTGTAAAAGTAATTGTGACATCCTTATTTGATCCATCAATCATAAACATAATACTACCTTACTCGAACTACGTGGGTTCTGATTCCTTTTCTAAACAAAGGATACGTAGGTAGCCCATCTACGGGTTCGATCCCAACTCTAAAATAATCCATGTCCTTCTGAATGACAATAAACCTCAAGTGCCGCACTGAGTGGCTTGAAAACCAGCATGGTCATCATAATGACCAAGAGACTTCTGTATAAATGTGTTGAAGGGTACCATTGACCAAGAATATCTAATAAATATAGATGATTCTCTATCGATGAAGAACCTCAAATACATACAAAAGATTCTCTTAATTTCCTACATATTTAATCATTGATTGTCAGATCTGAAGGAAATCTCATTTTATACTTGGTAATGTAATAAGGATTCACGAACATAACTTAAATCTATAAAGAGAGTCCCAGAGTAGAAAATAATTCCCCTCAAAAAGGTGTGATGAGTCCGACCTCCCATCCTCTTGACCAATGTAAATTCCTAAGCCTCATAAGTCCACAAACTAATGAGCACCTACCTTTGGAAAGTAGGTCCGGATGGATGTGTAATCATTGTATGTTTCCGGTTCTACAAACAAACCCGTTAGAAACTGATCGGAATGTTTGAACCTCCCATCATGGCAGTCATCCCCGAATTCCGAGGGAAACAAAAATGGTGAACCCGACGTGAATCCTTAACCAAGTTAAAATGATGTTTTACCTATTTGTTAGGCCCCAATTTAAAACTCAATGAGAGGGCCAACAAAAACAATCATTGACATATGTGCTCATCCAAAAGATGTAGTGGCTAAATTTATCTTGATTACGTATGTTATATCAAACAGGCACTCTTTTTACAAGATCTTCTACATTTATAGAATGGCTGCTCTCAAGTTCACACCTGTGAATACTGCTGCTGCAAATGCCACTGCTGCTACTCCTGCTGGATCGTCGTCCGCTCTTAGGATGATATCACCTAATCAGCATCTTCAATGCTGGGTATCAAACGCACGGGTTAAGGAGTACCGTAAACATGGTACCATCCCAACTATGGAGGCTTCCCGACAAGCCCTCCAAGTAAACAACTCACATCGGTCGTCTGGACAACGACGACCAGTGATCAAGAAGCAGGCGGTGCTGACTACCGTCTCCAACCGTTTCGGGTCGTTATCCCCGAAACGCAATCACCATTCGCTCCCTTATTCTGGGGAGGTGAATGAGTAGGTCCCTCAGGACCTTAATTCAAACAGACAAGAGTCCTTCCTGAGGGCTCCCACCAACAATCGCCGCCAGACTCGTGGGGCAGTGCGCCCTCAACATGATGAGGGTACCGACTCCAGGAGTTCGGCTCAGGTTCCTCGAACCCGAGCAAGCAAAAAGAACCACCAGAGGAGGAATTCGGTCAACAGTGAGCAGGTTCTCATCTATGCCATCTCCAGAGAAGTCCACCAACCTAACTTGGTGGCAAGCAACGAGAAAGCACAAACACCTGCCCGTTTTAATTCCGCTGTCCAGCAGACTCGTCTGGCAGCATCACGTCAATCCTGCCAGGAAATTTCGGCAGAGTACTATAGGCAGGAAGATACACCTGTTTATACATCATCAGCTAGTCACCAGGCTCGTCTGACTACATATGATGGATCTGGTCAACCTTGTTTGGCAAAGTGCAATCAGCAGGCACATACACCTGCTAGTATTAATCAAGCCTATCAACAGTCTCGCTTGGTAGCATTTAGAGAAGTTAGTCGGAAAGCCCCAACAACAAATAGGAGGCAGACTCAACTCTCTGCCCCCACACTTGAGTATTTTCAGGATTCACTGACATGAAAATGAGGACACGGGTAGACACATACACCTGCTCCAAGCCCAGAATGGACATATATTCCCGTTCCTGCAGCTGAAGTCACCAAGCATATTCTATCAATGGTGAAAGAGTAGAATCAAATCCGTATTCATATTCTGGATTCCTGCTAGGATATTATAACAACTTCAGTGTCATCTCAGGGAAAGACACATAAATCTATCCCTACCAGTGGAGTGATACATCAACAATTCACTCTGGAACAGACACACACATCTGTTTCAGTCCAAGAGGGTTGTGGTGCATACTCCCCCATAGCATACGGGCAACCAAGTCAGGCACATACACCTGATTTGAGTATAGATCGTCAGCCTAACCTGACCATCTTTCCTGATCAGGCATATACACCTGCTCAGAGCATTCACTTTCGTCAAAAAGTGGTTTCCAAGGACAGTAAGAAGGCGTCTAAGAAAAAGACCCGCCCATCACAGTCAGGAGATCAAGAGCCAATCTGTAACAGGGCCTTGCTCGATGCTGGAGTTCTTGAAGCCCTCAGACAATTATCTGTTGAAATTCAAGATTCTACTCCCTCATTTCCCAATAATGGGAACATTAATTCCGAATGTCTTCAACAGAAACATCCTCATGAAGGCTTGCTTCATGACAATTCGGTTGATCTCGAAGTTTCATATTCAGATGAGAGCCACAGGAACCCTCTGTGTGGTCAGAAGACCAAGGAGCAAGAGATCTCATCTTTTGTTGTAACCCATTATGGTGGTCCTCCCCATGATGATGAATTTCACTGCGAAAGTCCTCTCTGCAGTAGTGATGCACATTGCCCGGAAAATGCTCCAGTGGACAATGTAGTGCCAAGAAAGCCCTCTTATCTTGAGGCACTTGCAAATGCGAAACCAGTCATGTCTGAAGCTTCATCGCTAGCAGGTGAAATGCTTTCTCAATCAGAAGATAGCCCAGTGTGTAGGTCATTCTCCGAACCACCCCTAAGTCATGCATTTTCTAGTTTGATCAATGATTTCTCTACCAATCCTGTTGAATCCAATGAAGCAACTAGGAAACACCAACTCTGGTCAAATCAGGTAGAAGAATCTTCATCAAATGATAAAGAGGAAATGCTGAACATGAGAAAACAACTGGCGAAAGGTGAAGTGCCAGTCATGTTTTGGCCTCTGGATGACTCTCAGTATAATATTCCAGAAATGTTAACGGAAAATGAAATTCATGATATTCGTCTCAACATATGGAAAACTCTTTGTCAGTTGAAAAAGAAAGTATTATCTTGTGATGAATATGAAAATCATCTTAAGATAATAGAAGGGTTACAACATCAGATTGATTTGGAATCTCTATCAGTCTCTCGATATCCGAAGGCTGAAAAGCAGCAGAGAGCCCTTCAACGTTCATGCCTTAGTGCACTAAGAAGATTGCGTTAGTTAATTTCCAATGCCCCATCTAGTATTCGTGTCAGAGGATGGGGTGTTCATGGAGCACTGCATTTCACGGTGCTCTCCAGTCAGCAAAGCCCGCCAAAAATGGTCTCATGCAATGTTATTGCCCATGGACGGCCACAGTCAATGGGCTTTGTTTGTAATCAAAAGCTTTCCCAAGAACAGGCTTCAACTAGTTCCTCTCAAAATCAAGAATACAGATAACAAGTTGTCGAATTACTCTTTCATCAAGAAAATGAGAATATTAAACAGGCCTCTTGTTTGGAGCAAGCACGTCACCACGTGACAGAAGTGTCGGAAATCATCCAACGGTATTTTGAACCAGGTGATAAAAGCGGATACAGGCTAATGCATCCAGCTAATTTCCAGACTAAGGTTTGCAAGATCAGGAGGAATTTCAAGAAAGTCTCAGACATAGCATGTCAAGAACCACCCCAGCTGGCTAGACTGGGGACTCTTTTAAACCAACCCTCGGAATCAACAAAAAGGATTCGGGGAGTTGAGTGAGAACAACAGGAACAACCCCAGTCCACTGGATTGGGGACTTTTTCAAATCATCAATCCCCTCCTCAGAGAAAGTCGGTCTTTTCTCGATTGGGGAGGAAAACTCAAGAGGAACGAAGAGCCAAATTATCAGGAGATTCCCTCCAAATTACGGTTCATCAAGAAGTTCTGGAGGGATTGAATCAACAAAAGGAAATGTATCATCAAAGACATGGAAGAAGACAATATCAAAGAAATGCTGATAGAAGGGATGCGATGAGTTATGCATCAATTAATGTCATCAATGTCATTGTTTATGATCCACCAGATGAGGCTCACTCAGGGGACTCAGATGAATAGGTTACTGCTCAAGAAGATGTAAGCACCGACACAAATGAAGAAGGTGTGCGTACACGAAATCAAAGGATTACTCAGAACCTAGGTAATCCTTCGAGTAACCCACTTCCCCCTCTCCAAAAAGGATCTAACAAAGGGAAGGGAAATAAACAGGTTAGATATCCTTCCTTTGGAGAAGGTCAATCGCTCTCACTAGAGCAGAGGTTTGCACAACAGGAGGAAGAAATGAAGGAATTAAGAAGGTTAAATGCAGAACTACTTCAGAGTAGTCTTCTTCTTAAGCATGCTGGAGTCAGTCAGCCAAAGGAATTTGTTGCAGCTACTGAGATGGATCAAGAATATCCTCCTCTATCAGTACACCCTCACAGGTCTAATCCTACGGGTCAAGTGCAACAACAGTTGGCAGTGCTACCATCAGTTGCAGCACCAATCGCCACATCTGTCCAAGCTCCAGTCATTGAACCTACCCAAGTCCAAGTTCTACTGGATGTTTCTCAAAATTTAATAACTACTATTGAGTCATTAACAGCTCAGTTATAAACTATGGAAGGGAAGTGTGTGCAAGTTCAACCAGAAAAGAAAGTTTACCCTGAATGGGTAGATTCAATTTCTCCTCCATCCAGTTTTGGGAACCCTATATTCCCTATTTTCAATGGATCAGGTGATCCTGAACAACATTTGACACATTACGTGTCTTGTTATGATCCTATGATGGGAAATCCGGAGCAGTAAGAAGCAGTGAAACTCAGATGCTTCATGCGAACCTTACAAGGACCAGCTTTTGTTTGGTAGACAAGCTTGCAATCCCGGTCAATTACCAGATAGGAGGATCTTCGCCAAAAATTCCTCCTTTAGTTCAGCTCAACTTTTCCAAAGACAACAGTTCTCGATCTTACAAACTGTAAGCAAAGGGAGAATGAAAGGGTCTCTAATTTCATTGCTCGATAGAAGGGATTAACATATTCCTTGAGTTTAGCACTCCCTCAAGAAGAATTTTTGCCAATCTGTGTGGAAAATCTGCGTGACGAATTACGCATGCCGCTAATCCATGTGAAATACACAGGAGGGTTTCGAGACCTTACTTCAATCACTCATCAGATTGAAGATTCCTTTATACAGGCTAAGGCTAAATCTCGTGTAATTCCATCAGCTCTAGGAAGGAGAATGGGCAAAGCAGAAACTGCTACAGTTATGCTTAAACAAGCACCTGTACCTATTTCTACCTCAAAACCTTCATCTTCTCGAAGGGCTCCACCTTCTGAGCGCCAACAACAAAGGAATTTTCATCCAGATGATCAAAAAGATCAAAGAAAAAAACAATTTGAGGATCTGATGAGCAAAACATACTCTTTCTGAAATGAACAAGTTCCTGGTTATTTCATTTCGGCTCTGGAAAACAATTTGGTTCAATTGCCAATGCCCAAGAGGCCAAACAAGGAAGGAGATGAAGACCGTACCAATTATTACCCTTTTCATCAAATGTTGGGGCATCCCATCCAGGAGTGTTTTGTCTTCAAAGACCTCATGCAAAAGATGGTTGACTCGAGACAAGTCACATTGAAAGGCTCCTCAGCCTAGGTAGCATGTGTCACTGCTACAGTTCCAGAGGAGAAAGGTGAATGGAAAGAAGTCAAAAGAAAAAATACACAGAATTATGATGATTGGATGGTCAGAAAGACAATCAATTGAACTCATGCTATTTTTCGAACACAATTAAAGAAACCAATTTTGTCTTCTACCATGAATGTTGCGGCAAAACCCTATTTGTCAGAGGGAAAGTCCTCAAAGAAACGACATGATTAAAAGAAAGAAAAAGAATTAGAAGAAGATTAGTATGTGTCAAAGCCTAAGTTGTCTTTGACTTTGGCGGACTTCATGCCATCTACTTCAAAGCCACGGGAACCGCCCCACCAAACAGCACAACCTAAACAGGCTAATCAGGCAGAGTCTTGATCAGACGAAGAGTTAATCTTTGGTTCTGTTAATATGATTAAATTAACAGATCCATATGCCAGTCGAAGTTTCGATTTCAATGAGCCTGAATTCCCTATATCGGACACAAGAATCAGAGGAAGTTACAGGAGCTCAGGATACAGGGGAAGACATGGATCTTTCAGAAGCCACTATTCCAATTCTACCCCGGCTAGAACTGTGTACGCAGCAGAAACTCGTGGTAGAGCCCTTCAGCGAGCTCAACAAGAACAAGCAAGTTCTTCTACCAATAACAAATTCAGTCCTGGCACAGTTATTTTGGAAGACCGGTTGAAGGATCCATATTCTTCCTCTCAGCAAGTAAATGGATCTAATCGGTCTAATCTTCCAAAACCAAGAATATTGCCAACTCCTATCCCAATACAAGATGCATCAACTTCCAAAGCATCTGCTTCCAAGGTACCTGCTAAACCACATATTCCTATTGGGAAATGCAGACCTCTGGATCAAAAGTATGATATATTGAAACACTTGGCCCAAGTACTAGCCATGTTATCAATTCTGGATGCTCTGAATCTGTCAAAAGATCTTCGGGAAGCACTCATAGAGGCTTTGTCAAGTCCTCAGGAGTTTGAAACTGTAATTGTTGCAGATGAATTCTATCACATAGAGAAAAATCCTGCAGAATTCCATGCAATAATATCCTTTACTAATGAAGATGAATATGATGTTGTGCATGGACATATTGGACCATTGTACTTGTCTGGAAAGGTCAATGGCGTGGATGTTCGAAGAGCTTTCATTGACAATGGTTCAGGAGTCAACCTCATGTCCATTCGTACACTTCGTCGATTGGGCCTCACGGAATCTAATTTATCTCCTTCCACCATGATGCTATAGGGATATGATAAAAATGAACAAGAACCACTGGGTGAAGTTACACTCAGAACTCAGTTTGGAGATCTTGTATCCAATTCACATTTCATGGTTGTTGATCAAGACTCAGCCTTCAACATCTTGCTTAGAAGACCCTGGCTACATCAACATGCGTCTATCCCTTCATCATACCATCAATGTTTCAAATATTGTTTCGATGGTCAAGTTGGGACATTGTATGGTGATAAGGCCCCGTTCAAGAAATGTGAGTCTCAATACATTGATGCGGAATTCTATCACATGAAGCAAAGGGAGAAATCCATAACAAAAAAGATTACCAAAGTTAATGCTCCATATGATTTGGAAAAAATTCCAGTAAATACATTTACACATGTGAGTACAGATTATGTGTTGCCTATCAGTCAAATTGAAAAGATAGACCCAAATCAAAATACTCTTATGGAAAGATCCATAATGTCAATTATGGCAATCGAGCTAGACAACATGGAAGAAATTGGTAATCTACCAAGCAGTGATGAAAGCACAAATGGTGACGTCTTCATTTAATCTGATGAAATCCAACAAGTCTATGCTTCGCCAATTAGGCCAGAAGAAGTTATAGCAACATCGGAGGTGAACAATGATGTCGATTCTCAATCCATCATCTCCTATTTATTACCCAAAGAAGACCCTTCATCATCAATCGGGTCGGAAATGGAAGCTTCTTCTTCAAAATATGCAAATTTTGACATCTCTTCAGATCATGAGAATTCTACTTTATCATCTATTATGCAAGTAGAAACGGAATAAATAACACATGATGAAGAAGAATAGGAAGATCTCAGAGATGATCCTCCATCATTTGAAGAGGGTATCTCTACCACTGTGGATGAACTCAGAGAAATAAATCTGGGTACAAAAGGAGATCTACGCCCCACTTTAATCAGTGCGGCCATGACTCTTGAAGAGAAAGAGATGTATATTTCTTTTCTAAAGCAAAATAAAGATATATTTTCTTGGAACTATACAGAAATGCCCAGGCTTGATCCTGATGTTTCTACTCATCATTTGGTTTTACCAGAAGAACATCGAGGATTTAAGCAAGTCGCGAGAAGAACACACCCAACTTATGATTCCAAAATTGAAGCTGAAGTGGAAAAGCTTATCAAAGCTAACTTCGTCAGAGAAGTTCAATATCCCAAATGGTTGGCTAATATTGTCCCTGTAAAGAAAAAGAACGGACAAATTAGAGTTTGCATCGATTTCAGAGATCTTAATCGGCATTGTCCTAAGGATGATTTCCCAGTTCTGATTACAGAACTTATAATTGATGCAACAACTGGCTATGAAGCACTTTCCTTCATGGATGGATATTCCGAATATAATAAGATCCGAATGGCCCTAGAAGACGAGGAATATACAGCCTTTAGAGCCCCTCAGGGTGTGTTTTTCTACCGGGTAATGCCCTTTGGCTTAAAGAATGTAGGTTTAACTTATCAGCATGCCATGCATCATATCTTCAAACCCTTCTTAGGTAAGTTTGTTGAATGCTATGTAGAAGATTTGGTAGTTAAATCCAAACAATGTTCTAATCACTTGGCTGATTTAGAATTCATATTCTGCAAGCTTCGACAACATAATTTGAAGATGAACCCCTTAAAATGTGATTTTGGGGTAACCTCAGGAAAATTTCTCGGCTTTGTTGTATGCCATCATGGTATTGAAGTCGATCCTGAGAAGACCAAGTCAATTTTTGGAATGTCACCTCCTCAAAATTTGAAAGAATTAAGAGGACTTCAAGGAAACTTAGCCTATATTCGGATTTTCATCGCCAATTTAGCAGGAAAAAGTTTACCCTTCACCAAGTTGATGAAGAAGGGAGTCACTTACCAGTGGACTGAAGAATGTCAAGAAGCATTCTATATTCTCAAGAAATACCTCTTGAGTCCACCGGTACTCATGCCACCTGTTGAAGGAAGACCACTTATCCTCTATGTGACATCTCTAGAGTGATCATTGGGTGCCTTTATTGCTCAAAAGAATGATGCTGGGAATGAAAACAGTCTCTACTATCTTAGTCGAACCATGCGTGAAGTAGAAACCCGGTATTCAAGTATTGAGAAGTGTTTCCTGGCATTAATCTTTGCAGTTCAGAAGTTGAGACACTACCTGCAACATCACGAGGTCCAATTGGTATCTCGCAATAACCCAATCAAATTTATCCTATGTCGTCCAATGCTTACAGGACGTCTGGCAAGGTGGGCAGTTATTTTGCAGCAATTCAACATTCAGTATGTGTCTCAAAAGGCGATAAAGGGCCATGCTCTGGCTGATTTACTAGCTGAACACCCTTCAGTGGAAGATACATCTTCAGATATTGAACTCCCTGATGAGGAAGTCTTCTCTATTCAAGAAATTCCTCAGGCATGGGAAATGTATTTTGATGGTGCTTCTAGAAGTCCAACAGGGAGGAAAATGGAAAATCCTAAATTCAACAAAGTTGACTTGGGAATTGTGCTCATTTCTCCTTAAAAGGCAGTGTTACCTTATTCCTTATTATTGTGGGAAGGTGGTACCAATAATGAAGCAGAATACCAAGCTCTCATCGTAGTTTTGGAATTAGCACTTCAAGCACAAGTGAATCACTTAAAGGTGAAAGGTGATTCAGACCTGGTAATCAAACAAGTAAATGGGGATTATACCATCATAAAAGAAGAACTAATCCCTTTGTATGATTATGTCAGAGAGTTAATGGCGGAATTTCCTTTGGAACCAATATTTTCTTATGTCCCACGATCACAAAATGCTCAAGCTGATGCATTGGCTATTATAGCCACAGCTCTTGCAGATCCAAATCAGGACGCGACAACCATCAGTATTGCCCACCGTCATGCAATTTCACCTTATGTTTGAATCAGAACAGATGAAATTAATGAAATTTGTCTCATTCCTGAACCATATGGTCATACTACAGGATGGATGTCACCTATCAGGTAATACCTTCAAAATGGAACACTTCCACCTAATAGAGCTGAGAAAGAACAAATCTGACGACGTGTGGTTAATTTTACTCTTTATGATAGCCCAAATCACCTAGAGAAAATTCTCTACAAACGTGGTTTTGATGGAGTTCTCTTCAGATGCATTTATGGTGAAGAGACAATGGCTGTCATGAAAGAAGTGCATGCAGGAGTCTGTGGTGCCCACCAGTCTGGACATAGACTGTCTGATCAGATTCAAAGGCTTGGATACTTTTGGCCTTCAATGATACAAGATTGCATCGATTTCACAAAGAAGTGTCATTCATTCCAAGTACATGTCAACTTTATTCATCAACCTCCAGATTTTCTTCATACAGCTAAATACTCATGGCCATTTTCCCCATGGGGAATGGATGTGGTGGGACCTTACCCTTCAGCTACGGCCAAGCATTTTAAGTACATTCCTACTGCTACTGACTTCTTTTCCAAATGGGTAGAGGCAATACCTCTCAAGGAAGTCAGTTCTAAATGCATTGTTAGCTTCATAAAGTCTAACATCATTACCGGATTTAGTGTCCCTCATACCATATTGACGGAAAATGGCACCAATTTCTGTTCATCCGAGATGAAGAAGTTGTATCAAGAATACAACATCAAATCCAACCATTCATCTCAGTATCATGCAGCGGCCAACGGCCAGATAGAAGCCTTTAAAAAGACTCTTTCAAATATACTGCAAAAGATGGTGGATAAAGATAAGAGTTCATGACCTAATAAACTCTTTCATGCTTTATGGTCTTATCGGACTACCACCCGTACTGCAACTCGGTCAACTCCATATTCATTGGTATATGGAATGGAAGCTGTCTTTCCCATTGAATTTCAACTACCCTCGCTCAGAGTTTCCATTTGTGATCAATCATCTATAGATGAACAATCTCAAAAGCGATTGAATGAATTGGAACGGTTATATGAGAAAATATTGTGCACCTTGCACCACTTGGAAGTCTATCAGAATCGAATAGCACGAGCTTTTAACAAAAAAGTTCATCTTTGTTCATTCACTCAGGGAGAATTGGTATTAGTTCTCAGAACTCCAATGATACCAGGAAAGAAACCTCCCATGCTTGAGCCAAAATGGGAAGGACCTTATTCAATACATAGGGTCTACTCCAATGGAGCTTATTCATTAATCTCAATGGATGGAGAACTCATCACTACTCCAACCAATGCCAGATTTTTGAAGAAGTATTTTGTATAAACTAAAAAGTACCTTTTTCTTCCTTGCTATATGACGTTAAACTATACAGCAACGGTCCATACATATGACCTTAAACTATTTGTACTTTCGTCCTACATGACGCTAAACTGTGAAAAAGTTCCCTAAATGGTCATGTATGACCTTAAACTACATCAATGGTCCAGTATGACCTTAAACTGCATCATCAACAGTCCATGCATATGACCCTAAACTATTTGTGAGTTCCTTATGTCCAGAAAGATGTTAAACTATGATGTCCTAACTACATGACACTAAATTGTATAGAAGTGCCTTACGTCTGGAAAGACGTCAAACTACATAATAATCAAAGGTCATGTATGACCTTAAACAACAATTTTGTCCAGCATGACATTAAACTACACCATCCACGGTCCATGCATATGACCTTAAACTATTCGCACTTTCGTCCAACATGACACTAAACTGTGGAAAAAAATACCCAATGCGTCCAACAAGACGTTAAAATGGTGCACTCTTTTGTCCTCACTGCATGACATTAAACTGCACAGTCCCCCCCTTTTCGTCCAACATGACGTTAAAATCTATTGTCCCCATCGTCCTAACTACATGACGCTAAACTGTACAGAAAGTCCATGATACGTCCTACATGACATTAAACTGTATTTTGTCCCTGTTACATGACACTAAACTGTGCAGCACCAATAGTCCTAACTGCAAGAATTTAAACTGCATAGTCCCTTTATATGTCCTACATGACATTAAACTATGCATCGTTAAGGTTGTTGTTACCTCTTGTTTCTCACACAGAGTATGAATCACGTGATCTTAGAGCAAACCTCAACCATAACACTCTCTCTAGGCCGCTAACCATGTGTAAGTCCTAACATCATTTTTTAGGTCATTGTACCCAAGAAAAACTTGATCATTAATTCATTCTTTAATTGAACTACACTGACTTTGATCCTTGCCTTCTAGGATGGGTATGTAGGCAACCTCCCAAGGTTCAAGTCCAAAACAAATCTCTTCACGTCGGTTCATCTCCATCTTATACGATGATAATTCATGAAACCGCCCTTAGAATCAATATCTTTACATTGGTTCACTTTCGTCCTTGTTATACGACGTTAAACTATACAACACTTTTGTCCAGTATGACAATAAACGAAAAATTTATTTGATAACCTCACCTGAGAGGGAACCATTATTTTTATTGATTTTTCAATCATGTTTCATTTCAAATACTACGTGCATACATGGCAATGCCCGAACCTTTTATCTTGGGTTAAACCATCATTGCACTAAAGTCCCCTTTCACCCTTCACATGTACGAACCAAATTTGTACAGAGGGTATTTCTAGAACTACGCGGGCTTGATTCCCATCCTTATGGGATACGTAGGAATGTTCAAGTGTCCCTCGAATCTAGCCCCAAGTCTTTGGGCCTAACCCCAAATTCCACTTTCAGTCCCTTGGCTGAAAAGTCCCCATGAAAACACACACTGTGTATTTCTTACAATGGTCCAATCTCTATGACCCTAAACTAAGATCTTTAATCCTTTTGTCCCACACGACGTTAAACTGTAGTTTAAGAACTACGTATGGCTTGATTCTCATTCTTATGGGATACGTAGTGAAGTCCAACATTTCAATTTAGGACCCAGCCACAACATGATTATGGTTAGAATTGATCTATGTATCTCTGTATACATTGAACAATACCCATCTTTATGTGTCATAATCCTAACCTTAAATATTTTCAAATCCTCATAACCCTTTTCATGACTTATATTCACAAAAATGTAAAACTTCTGAGAGTTCTTTTGTCTGACTATGCAGCACGTTCCCATAGGCGGCCTTGCATAAACAGTCAACATAATAGACTTGTTAGCCAAAAGATACTATTATTTGACTATGCAGCCAATTCCCTTAGGTGGCCCTGCATAATTCAACCCCCTAACGGGTTTTTCGGATAGTGGTAACTTCATTCTTGGGAAGAATGCCTCTTTTTTCCTTATTTGTCTTAAATGAAAGTTTGTAGGGATCAGCAAAAATAGCCATCCTTAACATATTTGTCCCATATCCTTTTTCATGATCTGAAAGTATTCAAGTCTATGGTTTATATTCTCCTTCCCTACGTTTGGGTCAGACCTTCGTAAGAGTGATATTCATCTGGTTCTTCGATAATCTTGTTTGGAAATATCTTCTCCATATTCAAGTACCTCTTTCCATATAGAAAACTCTATAATTTGGATGATTTGAATCTCCATAAACTTTCACTGGCTTTTAACACTAGGAAAGTAAATTTCTGAGAGTTATTTTTCCTGACTATGCAGCACGTGCCCATAGGTGGCCTTGCATAAACAGTCTACATAACAGACTTGTTAGCCAAAAAAATACTATTTTATTTAACTATGCAGCCAATGCCCTTAGGTGGCCCTGCATAATTCAACCCCCTAATGGGTTTTTTAAATAATGGTAACTTCATTCTTGGAAACTACTTCTTCTAATGCCTTTTAGCTCTTTTTTCATATCATTCCCCAGATTCAAATATTCTTAAGTCATAGCTTACATATTTTCCCTCATACTTGAGTATGGTAATATGTTTTCAGATGAATTTTCAAGGAATTGAGTCAATTCTAATCCATTTCAGTCAAAGCTATTTCAACCCTAAACATTAGCCTTTTTATGTCTGACATGCATGACTTTAAACTTCCAGATTTCTTGTTTTTTCTTTTTCACCTCAGAGTCAAATCCTCTTTTCTCTCCGGATCCAACTCTGAGGGGGGACTTTTGTTAACTCTCCTTTCCGTCACAGAGTCTAATGTCTGAAAAAGGGAAATACCTTAGTCCAAAGTGATTCATCCTTTTAAGAAACATAAAAAAATCGACAACTGGATGAACAAGGAGAACATTGCCCATAGGTCGCGCAAGTTCCCTCATGGTCGCGCAAGTACACTTGCGCGCCGCCTAGTGGTCGTGCAAGTACACTTTCGCGCCGCCTAGTGGTCATGCAAGTATACTTGTGTACCACCTTATGGTCACGCAAGTGACTTGCGCGACCTAAGTGGTAACCGCCTGGGGTCTTCTCCTGCCTATAAATAGACCCTATGGGCCCCCCATTCGAGGAGGATATTTTCCAGAAACTCAGATTTGAGCTACCAATGCCCTAGTCTCTTCTCAAAGATTCCAAAACACTTATAAGGTAATTTTTTACCTAGAACGGAAGATCTAAAGAGGGGGAGGAAGACCTAAGTGTTGAAACTCATCAACACTTGCACGCCTGAGTGGACAACCCTTAAGGGAGAAGGGCCACACTTGCGCGCCGCCTTACTCCTTCAATAGATCTTGTGCGCCCTTCTTCTGGAAGAACCTCAAGAGGATTCTAAAGGCTTTAATGAAGAGTCTCTCAAGTATTACCTTACTGGTTAACCGTCGTGAAAGTACACCATGTGTCACGCAGGCATACCTGCGCGACCAGGACTTGCGCACCCACGCAGTACCTGCACGCCTGCCAGGACTTGCGCGCCCCTGCCTTTTTGGGTTACCATATTTCCCATTTCACCCCTCTTAAGCCATTCCACCTTTCCTATTCAAGATTCAGTCTTCAAGACACTCTTCAAAGCCATTTATGGCATGATTTCTTGATTTGACTTCCTTATCTGAAAGGAATTCTGTGGAATATCTCTCAAAACCTAGTGATTTACACATCTTTATGTCACTAAAGATTAAGATTTCATTCATTCAACCTCATCCTTTAAGATGAGAGAATCCTTAACCGGGGTCTCCTTTTCAGGAATAATCCCCAGTCATAAGTCCTCTAATTTGGGCATCCTCCTTAGAAGTAAACCCCAATTCTTAAAGTTCCCAAATCTGGGCATCCTCCTTAGGAGTAAGCCCCAGTCCCCTAATCTGGGCATCCTCCTTAGGATTAAGCCTCAGTCCCCTAATCTGGGCATCCTCTTTAGGAGTAAGCCCCAGTCCCCTAATTTGGGAATCCTCCTCAGGAGTAAGCCCCAAACCTTAATTCCCTTAACCTGGGCCTCGTTTTCAGGAGTAATCCCCAGTCTCAAATATGGGCATCCTCTTCAAGAGTAAACCCCAAGTCCCTTAATTTTTCAAATCTCTTAACCTGGGCCTCCTTTTCAGGAGTAAGCCCCAAGTTAGAGTATTCAAAATCTCCATGAAGCACATATACCTTTATGGACCCTGTTCCTGGATTTCTTCCCTAAAGTAAATCCTAACCTTCATTTATCTGGGCAGACATACATATATAAGCCCCACATTATTCCTTATGATTGCATCTTTCATGGAACAATTGTCTAATTTTTACCAATACCTCTTGTTTCTCACACCGAGCATGACTCACATGAGCTTAGAGTGTAAAATTAATTGTGACATCCTTCTTTGAGCCATCAATCATAAACATCATACTCCCTTAATCGAACTACGTGGGTTCTGATTCCTTTTCTAAACAAAGGATACATAGGTAGCCCGTCTACGGGTTTGATCCCAACTCTAAAATAATCCATGTCCTTCTGAATGACAATAAACTTCAAGTGCCCCACTGAGTGGCTTGAAAACCAGCATGGTCATCATAATGACCAAGAGACTTCTGTATAAATGTGTCGAAGGGTACCATTGACCAAGAATATCTAATAAATACAGATGATTATCTATCTATGAAGAACCTCGAATACATACAAAAGATTCTCTAAATTTCCTAAATATTTAATCATTGATTTTCAGATCTGAAGGAAAGATCATTTTATACTTGTTAATGTAATAAGGATTCACGAACATAACTTAAATCTATAAAGAGAGTCTCGGAGTAGACAATAATTCCCCTCAAAAAGGTGTGATGAGTCCGACCTCCCATCCTATCGACCAATGCAAATTCCTAAGCCTCATCAGTCCACAAACTAATGAGCACCTACCTTTGGAAAGTAGGTCCGAATGGATGTGGAATCATTGGATGTTTCCGGTTCTAAGAACAAACCCGTTAGAAACCGATCGGAATGTTTGAACCTCCCATCAAGGCGGTCATCCCCGGATTCCGAGGGAAACAATTGGGCATCCATTTAATGAATCGAGTTTACATGATAAACCAGTTTACATGTGACAACTATTTTATCACAGAAATATCTAGAAAATAGAGGTTCATTAGAGCATAAGAAAGTACCACCAATGACCATGATTTCCAGTGGAAATAATCCCATACAATTCACAATATATAAGTAGAGTTAAAAGAGTACAACAACATTATCAAACACACTCATTCATTCTTTAAAACCATTTATTTTCTTTGTTAAGGTTTGGTTTCATCCATCCCCGTAGAAACATCATCATTCCCACCCCACATGATACACAGTAAAGAGAGATGAAGGAAGAACCCTACTTTAATGGTCAATGATCGAAGTTTTTCTCCTGGCCCCAATAACTGGGATGCACGACTTGTAGGGGAGGAACTCCAGCGACTCCAAGAGTGAGAAGGAAAGGTTCCGGCACAAGCGCACCACTAGCCTCGGGAAAGAGGACCCAAACACACCAATGAAAGAAGAACACCAGCCAAGAAGAAGAACGAAATAATTCTAGTGTGATAAAAAGGCGAGATCCTAGAGTTAGGGGATATTAAAATCTTGAATATCTTGAAAGGTGGATCTTGGTTTCACCACATAGTTGGAAGGTTACACATGATGTAATTAATTGTTATTTAATAATTCTCATTGGAGGGATGGCCATAACAGTTGTGCATTAAAGTATTTCATTTAAAGAGAGGAAAACAGGTCTGTTGAGGGTCTCCCTACTCCTAGGGGATTTAACACATTTTTTATAGAACTAAAAACAGTCTTGAACCACTTTAAAAATGTTAAAATACTTAAAAGTGGAATTATGGGAAAAACTGGGGAAGAAAACCATGACACCCCTCTATGGCCGATTGGTGAGAATAATCGGTGAAACCGATCGGTAGAGTTGATCAGGTGAAGATGATCCTATGAAGTTGATCTGTGAAACTAATCGGGTGAAGCTGATCTATGAAACTAATCGGGTGAAACTGATCAGTAAAAATGATCTGTGAAACCTATGGGTGAAACCGATTGGTGAAACCAATGGGTGAAAATGATGGGTGAAATTGATCAGTGAAACCAATGGGTGAAACCAATTGGTGAAACCGATGGGTGAAACCGATCGGTGAAACCAATGGGTGAAACCAATTGGTGAGACTGATCAGTGAGACACTGATCGGTGAGACCGATGGGTGAAACCGATGAGTGAAACCAATTGGTGAGACTGATCAGTGATATTGATCAGTGATACACGGATCAGTGAGATTGATGGGTGAAACTGATCAGTGAGACTGATCAGTGAAACCGGGGGAGCTGATCTGTGAATATGATCAGTGAGACCGATGGGTGGAACTGATCGGTGATACCGATCAGTGGCACTGATAGGTGACACCACGGTGACACATTTCCACTAACACCCACACCCTCCTGACACACTGATGGTTTCCAGGACACTCCAACACTTAGAATTTGGCAAAGTAATGGACCAGGAGGGTCCAGGGCATTAAAGTTTACCTAATAGGTAATAAGTGGGATATATTAGTTATTTGATCCACAAAAACCCATAAAACACCACTTTTATGGGTCGTACTGGGTATTCCTATCAAGAAATCCATTGTGATATCATCCCATTTCCACTTCGAGATGGGTAAAGGCTACAAAATCCCAACTAGCCTCTAATGCTCGGCTTTCACCTATGGAAAAGTGAAGAATCTATCCATGAATCTTGACACCTCCTTCTTCATTTTTTACCACTAGTACTATCTATGGAGATCACGATACATCTTTGTTAAACCAAGATGCACCACCCATCTAGAATCATGAAACTCCCTCATCAGCTCCTTGTGCAAGACCATAAAAACCCATATATGGTCATAGAAAAGAATATAATTACCAATGTGAGGATACCATCTTGATGTCATATCCCCACCATATAATTCGTCTCTCAGAATTGAGACCTCTGGATCAGAAAACTACTTAGTCTTAATTCGGTCCAAAATCATGGGTATAACAGATTTCGAAGTTAGAGCTACTCATCCCTAAGCTTCTTGAACATCCTGATGCATGTCTGAAAAGAGGTCCATTATTCACTACTTTTCACAAGACTCTCGTACTTCCTTTGTCTATTTATTTCATCTCAAAGCATCAACAATGATCTTTCCCTTGCCCTGTGTATAATCCAATTCAAAGTCGAAAGACTGTAGATACACGACCCACCTCCTCTCTTGAAGGTTCAGATCTCACTAAGAAAAGATATACTTGAGTCTCTTATGATCCATGTATATAAAAAAAATATCACCCATGAGATAGTGTCTCCAACATCTCATAGAATTTACCATCGCCGCTAACTATAGATCATGTGTAGGGTAATTCCTCTCATGTGGTATCATCTTCTTGGATCCATAAGCAACCACTTGATCCTCCAACATTCGAACTACTATGAGTCTAACTCTGGATGCATCACAATACCTGATATATACTTTACTTATCATACTTAAAGTGAGGATAGGTTCTGAGGTCATTCTGCCTTTCATATTTTGAAAATATCTATCGCAAGCATCTGACCAAACAAACTCCACCCCTTTCATGTACATCCCATACATTAGTTCTACCAAACGGGGGAAATCTCAGAAAAATGCAGGTAATAACCTTCTAAACCTAAAATATTCAAAGTTTAAAGACATTATTGGGTTGTTCCCAAGATACCATGGTTGTGATTTTTTATTGGGCCCACTAAAACTCTTACATATGTGATGACATGGCACAAAAAGTGAACTTTATTTATCCAGCAACTCTATTTAGTTAGTTTTGCATAAAGCTGATGATCTATCAAAGCACTCAGGATGATGTCAATATTTTTGGCATGATCATATGATTACTGAGAGTACACTAAGATATCATCAAATAAAACCACCACAAACTAATCCTAAAATGGTTGAAAGATCCTATTTATTATGGCCATGAATACCACAGGTGCATTAATCAACCTAAACAATATCACTATGAATTCATAAAAACCATACCTTCTCCTAAAAGTAGTTTGATGTATGCCTGATAGTCTCACCCTTAAATGATGTTATACTGATCTCAAATCAATATCAGAGAAGATATTATCACCTCTCAAATGATTTAAAAGATTGTCAATGCACAGAAGAGGGTATTAGTTCTTGATCGTCATCTAGTTCAAATTCCGATAATCCACACATAAGTGAAAATATCCATCATCCTTTTTAGAAAAGATAATAATACAACCCTAATGAGATGTACTAGTTCGTATGAATCCTTTAGATTATATATCTTTTTATTTAACTTTCAACTCCCGAAGCTCTATTTTTTGCATTCTGTAAGGCGGGATGGAAACTAGTTTTTCTCCGGACACCAACTCAATCATAAATTTGACCTCTCACTCAGGCAGTGATCCATAGACCTTTTTAGGTAAAACATCCTAAAAATTTTCTTCCACTGGAGGAAAATAATATTTCTTCATTCCACAATTATCTAGAGAACGAAAAATGATTTGAGCTATGAGACGGTCCAATCAGCACTGAATTGGTCTCACACAACCATCCTGAAGATCCCACTCATCCTTGTGAGAATAGATTATTCCTTCTAGAGATAAAAATATAAGTCTACTCCTATAATAGTTGATATGATCCTGGTATAAAACTAACCAATTCATACCCATAATCAAGTCAAATCCTATCATTTCCAGCATGAATAATTCCCAAATGAAACAGTAACCACCAATCTCTAGAGAACATGCCTCGCTATGTTTGATATTCTCTTACCACACTCCCAATAGTGTTTCAATGTTTAAAACACCATATAATATTTCCACACCCAATCCCAACCCATTTTTAAAAAGTTAGGATATAAAGTAATGGATTCTTCTATATTAAAAAAATAACAAGCTAAGGTTGATGATACAAGAATCGTACCTTTGGTGGTAGATGGTCTTGCATCCATGTTAGTCGAAGTAGTCTACATAATATGAATTTGACTTTTTCCTCTTCCCTGGGTTCTTGTCTAACTACCCTAATCTAGTTCTATTTCATAGTATTGTTTCCCATGAACTGGGGTACCACATCCTCTGCCTTGTCCTGAATGGACTATAGAACATGAGCTACCAACCTGCTGAGGGGTAGCAGAGTCCCTTTTCAATTATGATGCTTGTCCTAATACTATACCACTGGAATGTTGTGTAAAGTTTTCATAGAACCTTTTATGATGAACCATTCTTCCACATATACAACATTCGACTACGAGGTAAGGACACTACATGCATTTATGACCCAACTTTCCATAATGATAGCATTGGAATAGAACACAGTCTTGATATGGTAGTTCACTTCCCTGAATTCTCTTCCCACTATTACTTTAGAGGAAACTATCATAATGGAACTTCTTACCACTTGAAGAAGAACTCCCAGATCACCCTACTAAAATAGCCTAACTTCTTATTGGGACCTCTCTCAGATTCCCTTTTTTGATTAGTATCTAATTCATCACATATTCAAAGCTATTTAAATGGAAAACATTTACTTGTGACCTGATCTTGTAATTAATATTGCCCTCTAAATGTTTCTCCTTGGAGATCTCATCAGTTTCCAAAGATAGCACAATGTGTTATAGGTCAGTAAAACATTCTACATAGTCCAACACTAACAAACCCTCCTATGTAAGATGCATGAACTCATGATATTTTTTATCCCTCAAGGTTTTACAATATAAATGGATTAATAAATTCGTCTTAAAGTCCTTCCAAGATAGATCATACTAATTCCAAACCTCCTCCATAATATCTCACAAATTCTTGGCAAATCCATGAAGCATATACATAGCAAGCTTTACCCTTCTATCCATGGGTGTCTCGAGATTCTTAAATATTTTCTGGACATACTCGATCCAAAACTCATTTTTATGGGGTCCCCCTTCCCCAGTAAAAATAGTTAGATGCTAAAATTGAAACTCTCTTGTCAGCTCAGACAATGAAGGAATAGTACGAACAGTCTTCCTCTCCATGGATCACATGACCCTCAGAAAGATGCCGTGAGGCTGAACATCCATATATTACTTAGGAACTACAAGAAGTTTTGGTTCATATATGTTATGAGCGTGCTTATTTCCACTATCCTAATGCTTAATTCAAAGACAATGAGGAGGAATTTTCCTTATAAGAATAACACACACTTTAGAGAACTAGATAATAATAAGGTCAATACAACATGTGACTGAAATAGAGAAATAGTAACTTTTGGTCTCTATAGATATGGATTATAAGTATTTTAACATGGCATGAAAATTCATTTCATTTCTCTAGTGAAATATATATCTCATATTACAATTCACCAGAAAATTATATATCACATCAAAAAATAGATATGCCCCTATTATGAACAATTCATGTCAATATATCCCTATGTACCTATTATGATGCTTGTATCCTCAACTCACTCCATTCCAAGCCACAAGCACAAACCTCAAAAAATAGTAAGATCATAAAACAATAACCTCACAGTTCATGTGAACCAACCAAGGTGAAATAAAATCAACTGTAACAAGTACACAACACAAACAACAATCCCATCCCTGGGTACTTGGATTTCCCCCCATACATGGGTTAGCTACTCCCATGCACAAACTCATTACCAAGTCTTGACACATCCTAGTATCCTTTATAACTTTCCCTAAATTTTAAAGCATGATAAAAGAAAACTAGGTGCTCTGATACCACTTTGTAATATTCCCAAATCTAGAACTCTCTTACATGGCAGGAAAGGGTTTGTTACATGACCTCAATATGTCTCCCTATATGAAAGAGGATACTGACTAGTAGCGGGGGTGTGAATAGTATAAAGGGGAGACTATACCCCTATAATGAAGTGTCATAGTGGTATAAAAATTCATAAATAAACAAAAATAATCAAAGTAAATATGCAAAAGAAAATAATAAAAACCACCTGAATAATCCAATAAATAGATAAGTAATAATGTAACGATGTGATGGAATGTAACTAAATTACATTCTAGAACAATACAAGAAAAGCCTAGAATATTCAATTAAATACTCAAAGTATCAAGTCCCAAACCCCACATTGGTTCCATCTCCAAAATCCAACCCAACAACAAACAAGAAATCAATAGAAAAGTCCTTTTCCTATGTCCAAACCTGTATCCACATAATTTTCTCAGGTTCTTAATGGTGGACTAAATAGGATGTGAGTATAAACCACTGATTTTTTGGAAATTAAATGATATGGTTTCCATAAAATGGGGATTCCAATTTCAACTTAAAAGTTGTTTTCCTCAATAACTTGCAATTGATGCTTCATATGATTAAACACCTGACATAAAGTAGAGAACTTTCCTTTGACACTACCTTAGTAGTGGGTAGTAGGTAGTGTCTCTTAGGACCCTTATTATCTTATATACCACCCATACCTAGCTGTAGGAGTATAAAGGTTTGTACCAATATTGTTCTCATTTTTATGATTTAAATCATTATCAAATCTATTATGATGAATTTTCTTGACATATTTAGAGTTATTCCACCACAACATCCTTGAGTTGTGCGCTAGGTGGGTGATGAAAACCATGATCAAAAGGTGATGGGACCTGAGCCACTAATATTACCTCAAGTGTTTCGACTTGATACACCTCATGTTATACCCGACCAGGGGACTGATGCCCAGTTTTGAGGGGATACTTACAACTCATGCAGACTATATAAGTATCCACGTAACCTTCCCTTACTATAGTAGAGTTGACATGAGAGTTTCAGTAGCAGAATCTACCCATGTTTTGGGGGGATGGTAGTCAACAGACTATAGAGTCATGGATTGAGGCCATGCTATCTATTTTTGATTATTTAGAGACACATCTTGAAAGGAGGGTCAATCTCATAGCTTACATGCTACGTGATTTAGCCAAGAGATGGTGGGATGTGTTGACCCAGGTTGATCAACATCGGGATATGGTTCATAGTGATCCCCAAATATCCTTCTATGATTATTTCTTTTCTGATAAATTGAGGGATGATAGATATTGAGAGTTTATACACTGATAGATGAGTGATTTATTAGTTATGTACTACTTCACTCATTTCCGAGAGCTCCAACATTTTGAACTAATAATTCTAGGTGATGAATTATGCAGGGCGAGGTGATCAACCAATTCTGTATGAGTTGTACTCTCTCGAAGGTCTCCTAAACCATGATACTACAAATAGTCATAGTCTCACCCACCTCACTCCAATAGATATGTGAGTGAAAATTCCTACCATAAAGATAATCTTAAGTTTACAAGGCTAGTTTTTCATCCCATTCTCTACCAAAGTCGATGATATAATCTCAAAGCATATCCTCTGGTATGTGTATATTCCACTTGGGACATATTTATTTCAGAGGATGTTATGTTGTTCTCAATCATAGATAATTCCCTTATCAATATCCCAATAATAGAAGCACTGATTACCACTCTCCCATATATTAGGGTTCTACATCATTTTTAAATGAAGTATCATGTAATGGTAAGTTATGGAAACATAAATCTACTTTTAATTCAAGCCTATACACAACTCGTAGATATATGGAAATAAATAGTATTAAAAAATGGAGAAGATCAAAAAGATGAGTTCAATACCATACATCATACAGTAAGAATTTCCTTACCATATTCTATTGGTGATTGATCCACTATATATACAAGGTTTGCCTCATCTCTACAGCCATGTTTGTGACTTGTCTAAGTCTCCACCACCTAGGTCAGCTACTGTGGACCTCGACTAGATCCATAGTCCCCTAAATGTGTCCTCCTTGATCCTCTATCATATACTCATATATTTAGAGCCAAACTTTAAAATATGTCATGTCTTACCATACTTTTGGCACTGGCTATGGGGTGATGGGTAGAACTTCTGATAATTCCAAACCCCGTCACAGTTGAAGCAATGCATACCTATTTCTTTCATAAGAGCTTCCATAGATCCCTTGCACTTCTATAGATGTCTTCCACCAATGTGGTGTGAAACCTTATCCTTAATCTTTATTCATATATAATCATCATAGGAAGTTCCATTAGAAATAGGGAGGATTCTTGCAACTCTACCCTCTCCAATCCTATATTGTCCATCGGGGCCTTTCGAAGTAGCTATGTGAGTATTGTTGTGTGGGAAATAACTGTTGTTAGACCTTGTTGAAGTTTTTTGAGTTCATGGGTACAATATGGATTCAGTATACTCGAAAGGAACTCTTTAAATTAAAGGTTTTTGAATATTTTCCAAGTTAAACCTTCGCATATTCCTGAAATTTTCACCACACCCCACCATCGCTCGGTAAGTCCTAGTAGAATGAAAGCTTCCAATTCCACATTTTGGGCCTTTAGTGTATCAATGAGATCAAAAACATCCTCGATGATTCATATATAGTCCTTCAAATCTTATGGTCCTTTGGTTCCTTGAAAGGTTGGAGGATGCAGAAGATGGAAGTCTCTAGCATAGTTGACCATAAACTTTGGTGGCAAGACTCACATATGGAGTGGGTCTACTGCATGTACCACTAGGATAGGTGAATTTTTTTCTCAGGAGTAGTCTGACCATATCATTTTCTTTCCAAACATTTGTGAGGAAACATATCTGCATCATGAAGGACATTATCATAACAAGTATTAACCAGTATATGGGCCACACATGGTTTTCCTAGGAGTCTACCCTCAACCTAAGGTACACCACTAATATAACTAACCATTTTATTTATCCTTGTACATTAGTCACAATCATCATATATATACTAACAATACAACATACTAAGTTTAACTAATTAAATACAATAAAGATATATCACACAACATTTAAACAGATTTATCACATAAGAAAACTATCCTGAAAGGATAGTGAAAAAAAGACATTTAATTAAAGAAATATTATGAAGCATAATAATAGTTATATATATCGCATGTGAACCTACATGCCTAGTCATGGTGCATGAATGCAACATAAATTACATAAATCACATATCAATATCATATAAATCATTCATGGTGAATCTAATCAATGAAAATAGAAAAACATAATTACCCCCACATTATGGTAACTCGGAGGTCCACTATGCAGTGTTGGCCAGACACTGACATAGTTCCCATGCTTGAGTCCCTATGTTCTATCTCTTTTCTACCCTTTCTAATACCAAGATAAGAGAATAAACAAGTTAGAAAGTATTGATCCTCTGATACCATTTTGTAACATCCTAACTCGAACCACCGAGTCCGATCTAGAAGGTCACATAACCTCATGTTCACCTCCCCATATGAAAGAGATTTCCAATAGGTAGTGAGGGTCTAAATCTGATAGTGTGGAGACTATACCCTCTATATCATGTCATCGATCAGGATAACAATTAATAATAATAAAGTAATGAATAAAAAATTAGAGTAATATGTAGAAATTGAGTATGTGATATATATATATATCCCAAAGTGTTTAGCCTCTACAGAGTATAACTAAAAAGTAAATACAAGACAAGTAAATAAAATAATGCATTTGGGGTACTCCGATGTCTGGCCCAATCCACTACAACTCTAGTGGCCCTCCTAGAAACAATTTTTTGTTATTTTAATGAGAAATAAAATTTCACATGTGATGATACTTTCTCTCTCCTGGATAATTTCTGAATTATTGTTCAAGGCCAATGAATGAACTCATAATATACTCTATAAGAATAATCATCTTTTGATAATTTCTTATAAATTATCCTTTTATAATGATCTTTTTATAATTTATCGTAAATTATCATTTTATAATTATCTCTGGATAATTTATCACAAATTATCCATTTATAAATACTTCATGATAATTTCTCATAAATTATCCTTTTATAATGATCTTTTGATAATTATAATAAATTAACATTTTATAATTATCTCTTGATAATTTATATTAATTATCATTTGATAAACTCACAATAATCATTTGATAATTTAATAATTATTCTTTTATTATTAAAAGTGATTATCATCTAGAAATTCTATAAATTATACCTTCATATATTCAAATGATTATACTTTGATAATTTTTATTCTATATATATTATTCTTTGATAATCTAGAAATTAGCATTTGATAATTTTAATAATTATCCTTTGATAATATCATAATTTTCATTTGATAAGTTTTAATAATTATCCATTTATAATTGCACAACTATCATTTGATAATTCTAATAAAATATCACTTGATAGTTCTATGTGATTATCCTTTTAAAAATAATCTTTTGATAATTTTTAATAGAAGTTACTTATATTATTTGGGTTCTATCATTTAATATTTTTTTATAATTATCATCGGATAATTTTCTTAATTATCCTTTGATAATTTGTTTAATATTTATCCTTGAGAAATATTGGTTTTGTCATTTATATTAAATTCCACCATTTTTTCTATGGTTTCAGAAAGAATGATTTATAGAATATAAATAACTAATAAAAAACAAACCTCAACCTTGTTTCATATAGGGAATCCATTGAAATAGAAGAGGAGATTTAGTCTGATTACTGGAGGTTCACCAATCATGTGAAAAGGAGTTTCTAGATCACTTTGATTCAATAGGGAAAACCAACAATTAAGGGGAAACAATTCATCTATTTAGAACCCAAAATCACAGTATTTAAAACCCCTATTTAAAACAATAAATTTAATCTAAGATTAAACCAAAAATTAATGGTATGGGGTTTTAATTTACCCCATTAATGCGTTGAAAGTTGAAACAAATAAAAAATGATTGAAAATACTGTTTCCCGGAAGAAGCCTCATCCAAAAATGGAGGAAATGCGTAATGTGGGAGGATATGAACAATAAAAATAATTTTTGGTAAATAAATTAATAGTAATAATATAATAAAAATATTAAATAACTTAACATTAAGTGTGATCCATACAAATTCCTAATGAACACAAAATTTGTGTCATTCCTAGGGTAAACCCTACATCTTGGACTTAACAATGGTCTCATATTTCTCATATGATGCACCGTTTGAGAGATATTCAATTATTTTTGGAAAAATATATAATAAAACTACTAAATAAGTTGTCCTCATGTTTGATATGAACAAAAATTTGATGTGCACAAATTTTATGTCACCCCTAGAGTAAAACTGTCATCCTGGACCTAATAGTTTTCTCATATTTCTCATACGACGCACCATTTGGGAGATATTAAATTATTTTGAAAAAATCATGCATACATAATATACTATTTTTGATATTTTTATTACATATATTTCAAGACTCTACATGACTAAGAATCTCACACTAACTCATCACTTGACTCTGAAAATATTTGATATAATATTCCAAGGTGTTAGTCATGCTTTTACCCTTACACAAAGCCTTTAAATAATCTATCAAGTGATTTTTATTGAAAAATTACATTTTCACAAAAAATAACCATAAATTATTATCAATGTGGGTTTTTATTATCTTTAAATTTTTTGGATGTTACATTTTTTTTCATAAATCTAACCTAAAAATCCTTTTGGTGAAAACCAAAAGAAGATTTTTGAGGAAGATGTAACATACCTAATCAAGCATTTTATTTTATTTATTCCTCCACCAATTTCAATTTTTATTAAACCAGTATGATATCATAACCTTAGTATCTTCTATATACTGAGATGTTATTATGTTAATGTAATAACCTAAATCATTCTCTTCTTCCATCAAATTTGTTATGAAATCATAATTCGTACATACGGAGGACTACCACCTCACGAACTGATGTTATTCATATTCCATCACCACCTCACATGGTAGATATAATGCTGGATTTATTTTTTTTATCTGATATTTTTTTATATTATTATAATTTATAAATCATGATATCACATATTCATTCTTAATTTCCATTCTATGGGAATACGATAATGTCGTTCGTGTATATGGAGGACTACCGCCTCACAAAGCGATGTGATTCATTCACACTTTACATAGAAGGTAATAAGGATGAGTTTAATAAAAACATGTGATATATATTACATAAAAAATATTTTTTAATGGTAATATATAATTTAACTTTCTTTCTTTCAACCTGTTTATAAAATGGAAACATCGTTCATGCGTACATATGACCTACTATCTCCATGAACCATGTATTTCATTTTATATCTCTAAATTTTATATATTTATATAAATTAATATATAACTGATATATATGATATTTATATCATGGTAAAAGTTAAATATATTATGTAACCATGATCAAATTAAGAGGAACAAAAAATAACAAATCAAAACATACATGAAAAACAAAGTTGTTATTGTCCAAACATGAATTTAATAGGGAATTGTTAATAAACCAGTAATAAAAGGTCATAAGTAAATCAAATATAGTATGATATATATAATTATGGTTCTTTAATGTATTTATAATATTATTATATTTATTATATATTAGGTTTAAATGTGTATAAAGCAATTCGATACATAAGGTAATGGATTTCTAGTCTCTCTTTTATTTGTGGGAGACATATGAAAATTCCCAACATTTTTCTTTTGTATGGGGTATATACTTCCCATTTTAAATGTTATATCATGAATATACTTATTTTAATTATATTTAAAGTTTAATTTTATGTTATTATTTATTTGTTTTTATGATTTAAAAGAACACTTAAATGTTAAGGTATTTTCATCTCACTTTTTACTTCTGTGAGACACTTTCTATATTCACCACCAATTTATTTTATGTAATGTATATACTAAAAATGAATATATTTTATAATACTTATCATGAAAATAATTTGGATTTACATATCCATTTTAGTATCACTCTTTCAAGGGTATTACTATTCAAAAGTTACCAAAGCGGTAAGAGTTTTTTGTCTCAATTTTCTTTCCATGAGACATATGTTATATTATGCACCTATCATATTTTAAGAGGTATATATACTGCCCATTTGACATTTAATAACACGATTTATTTATTATAATGTTATTTTAAGTTTTATTTAATGTTATTACTTCATGGGGATTATGATTAAAGGTTACCAAAGTGGTAAGAGTTTTTTATTATAATCTCATCTTTTATCAAGATTGTTTATAATTATGCTTCCAATGATGAAAAATTATGATCTTTCTCTCATGAAACTCATGAATTTTATTCTACTATGTTTATTTCATTAGAATACATGTTTTCACTTCATTTTAATCTCTTTATGTACTCAATAGTTAAAAAGAATTTTTATAACAAATATTATCTTTATGTCCCTCTTCGGCCAAAAACTCATTTTTCTTCTCAAACCATGTTTTCTAAAAATGTTTTATAAAATGTTTTCAACATTATCCAATTGAATTATTAAATAAATATTTACCCATTTTTTAATTTTTATATATTTTTTTGAAATGAATCTTCATTTCATTTTCTAAACAATTCTCATTTGGATTTTACCAAAAACGCAAAAGTAATTTTTGTTTTAACATGCACGACATGAATGAAATTTCCCACCATCATGACCATTATTTTATTTGAAGATTAATTTATATTTTTTCAAGATTATTTGCAAGTAATTTTTTTTCAAAATGTTTTATGTTTTAAAATTGTTTTTCAAATAATAAATGATATTTTCTTTAATAAATGTTTTAAATAATTTTTTAAAATTCCTTTATAAGTTTATAAGATTATTTTCAAAGAAAATTATTTCTAGAATGATTTATGAATTTTTAGTTTTAAAAATTTATTTTCAATGTAAATTTATATTCCTCATGAAATGTTTTAAATTATATTTCAAAATCATTTTCCATCTATGATATAATTTGTTGATTCTACCTATGCCTTAATAGGGATATGATCCAAGGATACCATTCCTATTATTTCTATGAATGGTTTTTATTTAATATGGAAATATATTTATGAAACTTTTTTATATTCTATAGGTTACACCATGAGAAAATACTTATGAAATATGATTATTTTCATTGTTTATTCTATGATAAAATGATGAAATGATTATGAAACCTGTCTTTTTTCCACAGGTTACGATATGATGAAATTTTTATGAAATCCATTTCATTTTATGAGTTATGATATGATGAGTGTTTTATGATATTTTGGCACACATACATATGATTTTAATTAAGTGATGTATGGGACATATATCTCCTTCTAATTAATTGGGTAAATATTTATATCTCATGAGATATACAGGACCAGAATAAATCCATTAAGGGATTTTGTCCACTATGATGGACTTGGGAGTGAACATTGAATACTATGATGGTTTGAGGAATGATACCATTCCACTATGATAACCTTAGTAGTGATCCTTTACTACTATGGAAATGATTTTCTATGTATATGTGTATGTCACAAATATATGTCTTATTCTAATGTTATGATCTCATGGATCATGTTATTTGATTCCATTATGATTCATATATTTTAAACTACCAATCATTATTCCATGAGTCAATATTATGATCTTTGATATGTAGGGTATGGTTTTAAAATGTTATTATCATGTTATCATACCCTTTTGTTCATGTTATGCTTACATATATCCCTTGTTTACCCTTACTGATCTTCTAAGCTCACCCTTTCTTATGTTTCCTTTTTTTGGGTTATTAAGAAAGGTTTTAATTGGGGTATGTCTAAGAGGGGTACTATATGGGGATATATTTATGGGAGATTTTGAATATATTTCCATAAATAAAAATATTTTGTGTCATGTATCCAAAGTAACTATACCTTTACAGTCCCCAGGCATGTGTTTCTGTAATGTAATGAACATTCATTTAAAAAAGATAATATATATATATATATATTTGAAAAGTATGGGTTGTTAAATTTGAATTTAAAGGAATGTTGTAGTTATTATTTGGAGACTAGGATATAAAAACTTTAGTGAGAAATCTAAGTATATGTCTGAGTATAATTATAAAGATGAATCAAAGTATAGGAAAATGTTCTAGAATTTTGGTAAAGGATATAACAAATGATTTCCAAGAAATTAAATCCATGTCTGGATACTACAAGTGTATGTGGATTTTTCATAGAGGTACCTAGGGTTTAGAACTATAAAAAGGTCACATTTATTTGGACTCAATCATCACCCAGTGCATAACAACAAGCCTCGCTGCACACCTGATTCGACACTCCTGGGGGATATGCTTTGGAAATTCAAAAACTCTTTACAAACCATCATGAAGGATTTGAATAATTACCATTAATGACCAAGTTTAAGCCTAAGGTTTCATATATTTAAAATAAAATGTCAGGATTAAAACATACTATAAGTTATTTTTCATGATTATGTTCTTTCCCATTATTATTATTGTTTCTCATACTATGATTTTTGGTTCAGGTCAATGGCTGGAACTTGAAGGAATCATATTAAAAATGAATCTGATGGAAAATTTGGTGACTATGAGAAACCAAATTAGATGATGAATGGAGAGAAAAATATTTTGGTTATTCCTAATCATCTATCAAGATATATTATTAACAACATGAACTTCTGTGATATTCCTAAAGCATCAAATAAGAGGAAGATGAACTTTTATGAAAGTTTGTGTGGTAATGAACACAACGAAAATAAGATTCAGATTAATACATGTAAATAATGTGGAAATAAGAACCTATAATAATATTACTTACATTTTTATGTTATTATGTTAATGTATTAACATAAATCATTCCCATCTTCCATCAAATGGGTCACTAAATCATCATTAATGTGTACAACGGACTACCGCCTCGCAAACAGATGTTATTCATTTTCCATAACCACCTCTCAAAGATGGATTTTATGATGGATTTATTGTTTATATATGATATTTATGATACTATTATTCTTATATAATCATTATATCATATATGATTTATTACTTTTCATTCTGTGTGAATACGATAATGTTGCACAACAGACTACCACCTCACGAAGCGATGTGATTCATCCACACTTACATGGAAGGTAATAAGGATGAATTTAATGAAAATTTATGATATATATTGTATAAAAATGATTATATAATAGTAATATATTATTTAATTTTCTTTCTTTCAACATTTCATGAAAATGGAAACAACGTTCATGTGTATACACGACCTACTGCCTCCATGAATGGTGTATTTCATTTTATTTCTAAAAATATTATATATTTATCTAAATACATATATAAAGAATATATATAATATTTATATCATGGTTAAAATTATGGATATGATTTAAACATGATCTAGGTAATAGGACAAAAAAATAAAAAATCAAAACATACATGAAAAAAAAAACAATTATTACCCGAACATGAATTTAATAAAGAATTGTTAAAAAATGAGTAATAGAAGGTTATAAGTAAATCATATTTGGTATGATGTATATAATTATGGTTCTTTAATATACATACAACAATCATAAATTTATTATATATTAGGTTTTAACATGTACAAAAGAAGTTGATACATAAGGTAAGGGATTTCTTGTCTCTCTATTATTTCTGATAGATATATGAAAATTTACAACTCGTTTCTTTGGTGTTGTGTATATAATTCCCCTTTAAAATTTTATATCCTTAATATAATTATATTCATGATAATTAAATTTTCATTCGATCTTATTCTTTATTTTTTCTTACAATTCAAAAGATTACTAGAGCGGTAAGGAATTTTTGTATCACTTTTTTACTTCTATGAGACACATGCCATATTCACCACCTATTTCTTTTATATAGTGTATCTAATTCCCATGAATATATTTTATGATTTTATCCTAAAAATATTTTTGTTTAAATATAAATTTTATAATCTCATTTTCATGGGGTTTATAGTTCAAAAGTTACCAAAGTGGTAAGGTATTTTTGTCTCAATTTTCTTTCATTGAGACATATGTTATGTTATGCACCTATATTATCTTGTGAGGTGTATATACATACACTTTTAAATGTAATATAATGAATTTATTTATTTTCATGATATTTTATGTTTCATTTAATTATATTCCTTTATAGGTCTTATGATTAAAATTTACCAATGTTACAAGGGTTTTATGTTATAGTCTCCTCATTTATCAGGATTTCTTATGATTATGCATCCAATAATAAAATATTATAATCTATCTCTAATGTAAATAATTAATTTCTTTATACACTATCTATTTTATGAGAATAAAGTTTTTTCCTTCATTTTTATCTCTTTATATACTCAAAAGCTCAAAATAATTTTTTTAATAAAAAATTTCTTTATCTCTCTCTTCGGTCGAAAAATCATTTTTTATTACAAAACCATGATTTATAAAAATGTTTTCAAAAATGTTTTGAACGTTCTATAAATTATTTATTAAATAAATTTTTACACGTTTTTTAATTTTTACAAAATGTTAAAGGAATATTAATGTCATTTTTTAAATAATGGTCATTTTGATTTTACAAAAAATGTGGAAGTAATATTTATTTTAATGTGTACAACATGAATAAAATTTAATATTTTCATGAATATTATTTTATTTTAACCTTACTTTATAATTTTTAAATTTATTTTTTCAAATAAAACTTTTTTCACAATGTTTTATGTTCTAAAAAGTGTTTTTCAAATAAGAAAGGATGTTTTCCACATGAAATGTTTCAAACAATTTTTAAAGATTATTTAAAAGAAAATTTATTTTCCTCAAAAAATGTTTTAAATGATCTTTAAAAAAAATTCCATCTAAAATGTCATCTATTAATGTTACCTATTACTTTTTAGGGATATGATCCAAGGAAAACTTTTTTATTATTTCTATGAATGGTTTTTTTAATATGGAATGATCTTTATGAAACTTATTTCTCTTCCATGGGTTACACAATGAGAAAATTCTTTTCAACCCCATTTCTTTTCATAGGTTATGCTACGATGAAACGATGAAATGATTATGAAACATATATCTTTTCTATAAGTTATGATATGATGAAATTTTTATGAAACACATTTCATTTCATGGGTTATGATATGATGAATTTTTTATGATATTATTTAACACATACATATGATTTTTATTATGTGATGGGTGGGAAATATATCTCCTTCCAATACATTGGGTAAGGATTTATATCTCATGAGATATATTGGAATGGAATGGATGTGAACCCGGTTCAGTAATGGAATTTTTATTCTATGGTGGTCTTGGGAGTGAGCCTTGACTACTATGATAGTTTAAAGAGTGAACCCATTCCACTATGATATCCTTGGAAGTGAGCCTTGAATACTATGGAAATAATTTTTTATACTTACGTGTATTCCATAAATCTATGTCTTATGACAATATTAAGCTCCCATGGCTCATGTTAATCGATTCCCTTATGATAAATTTCTTATGAACTACCAATATCTATTCCATGACTCAAGATTATGATCATTGATATGTTGAGTATGGTTTTTAAATGTTATTCTCATGTTATCATACCCTTATGTTCAGGTTATGCTTATGTACCTCCCTTGTTTACCCTTACTGAGCATATGAGCTCACCCATTATTATGTTTCCCTTCCCCAAATTATGAATAAATTTTTAATGTAGGGTTTTTCTAATAATAGTACTATGTGGGAAGATATTTATGGGATATTTTGAATGTATTTCAAGAAATACAAATATTGTGTGTCTAGTCTTTAAAGAAACTATACCTTTACGATCCCCATGTGTGTGTCTATGTAATGTAATGAATATTCATTTTAAAATATGTAATATATATATATATATATATATTAAAATCTTAGTTCATTACATTTCTCCACTGAGAAAGCCAATATAGTTGGCATTGGAGCTGAGAAAATCATGAACGTATTAGATAAGTTGGCCTAGGTTATGTATAATAACCTTACACATATATAGACACATGATCTTCCATGAAATGATACACCAATATTGGATCGTTTCATTAAATATAAGGATCAATATTTCAATGAAACTAATAAAACAGTGGTTGTTGAGCAATGGGTCAAGTCTCTTGAAAAGATATTTCTCTCCTTGGGATGGAATGGAAGGGAACAGGTTACACAGACAGTGTATTGTCTTAGAGGTGATTCTGATCAATGGTGGTGATTGATTCATAATACTAAATAGGGATAAGAAATATAACTTATGGAGTGGAGATATTTTAATGTAATATTATTTGATAAATATTTCCCACATGAGAAATGAACTGAAATGAAGATAAAGTTGCTAATATTAAAGAAAAAGAAGGAAGAAAGTTTTATAGAGTATAAGGATACTTTACAAGACCATCCAAGTATGCTAAAAATTATATAAATAATCTAGAGATAAATATTAGTCATTTATTTTAAGGAGATAAACCTATAAAGGACATTGGTTTATCAATATTTTTCATCATATGATAAAATAGTATTATGTTCTATAAAAATAGAGAATGAATTTTATAGATATTATATATTTAAGGTAAATAAAGATAAAAAAAAAATTTAATGAGAACCATGAAAAAGTTAAAGTATAAAAAATGAATAGGGGAACAAATAAATTCCTATAATTAAAAATTATGGGAAGAAACATCCTAGAAAATTCTTAAATGACATGGGATTTTATTACAAGTGTGGAGATAAGGGTTATATGGCCAATGAATGAAAAGGGAATAAACAAATAAATGCTTTAAAATGCTTTAAATATATAGAAATGGGGAATTATTCACACCAATTCCCCAATAATCAAGTGAACATACCGCAGAAGAGGCCAAGGGGAGAAGTCCAAGCATTTGTAATCACTACAGTTGAGGTTGAAGTTCCCAATGATATTGTGGAAGGTTGTTTAATCATATAATCAAATTTATCCAATGATTTATTTGATTTTGGTCCTTCACTCCCTTTTATATCATCCATGTTGGCCAATAAGATTAGATATTTCCCCAACACTTTAAGAAGTGAGTTTTCTGTAAAAACTCACAGTGGAAATCACACCACAATAAGGATGTGTTTGTAAATTCCCATTATGACCCATAAACGGGGCCTATTTGTAGGATTTACTATTATAAATATGTTTTATTTTGATATAATCCTTGGTATGTATTATAATTCAAAATATAATTCCAAAAATATTTTCAAAGAGAAGGAAGTTACGATTCTCAATAAAGATGTTGACTTCCTTATTTTCAGAGGGGAGACTTCATCAGCTGAATCATGTCAATATCCACCTCGAATAGATCATACGAATGATATTCTTATATAAGAATAGCATAAACAACCTATATATGGAAAAGGAAACTTCAAATAAAATATGTATCCATTTTACATGAATACATTCATGTATTTCCTGAGGAATTTCCTGGTCATCCACCAGAGCATGAAGTCGAGTTTTCCATTGATTTAATTAATGATTCAAGACCTATATCAAAAACTACCTATATAATTACCATTATGGAATTATAGGAGTTAAATAAACAACTAGAAGAGTTTTTTTATTAAGTTATTTATACATCCTTTAGTTTCACCTTGGAGAGCCCCTATTCTTTTCATTAAAAATAAAGGTAGGTTTATAAGGATGTGAATTTATTATAGAGAAATCAATGATATTATGAGAAATAACATGTATTATCTACCTTTAGTTGATGACTTATTCAATCAAATTCACATAAATAATTATTTTTTAAGATTTACCATTGTTCTGTGTGTCATCTATTATGAATAAAGAATGAAGATATTCCAAAAACAACATTTTGAATGAGGTATAGACACTATAGTACATAGAAATTCCATATGGACTAACTAATGCACCCTCTATTTTCATAGATATAGTGAATAGATTATTCAAGGAATATATTGATTGTTTTATTATGATATTTATTAATGATATATTGGTTTGCTAAAAAATCTATGAGGACCGTGATAATCACTTGCAGATCATTCTTGAGAATTTTAGAAGAAAATAGTTATATAGTAAAATTTTCAAGTGTGAATTTTGTCTTTAGAAATTTTATTTTATTGGTCATATTTTCTCCAAGGATGGAATCACAATTGATCCAATGAAGACAAAGGTAGCCAAAGTGTTGGGCCAAATAGGTTAAATACCCTGAGATGGGGGATGAATCAAGGTATGACATATTAAAACAATTGGAAATTCGGATCTTGTTTCATCGTTAAACAAAACACTGTTCTCTCCATTTCTGATAGAAATATATGAACATAAATGAAATCATGCTTGAGACACAACATTTTAACTTGTTTCACCATCATTGGGCTACATCCATTGAGAATACAATGATAATGTGTCGATGTACCAAATTCACTAAGCCACACTACCCAAATGAGGTTTGGGCTAGATCACTTCTATGCCCAAGATCACTACCTTTAAAATGTTTGGAGTGGAATCACTACCCATTATATTTTAAAACCAATCAAAATTTTAAATATCACTTCTCTATCAACTAAAGTATGTTCACAACTCCTCTAAAAGAATCTCATATTGTTATGAATCTCCTCAGAATTGTTTCAAATATATTTGAGTGTATTATGAAGTCATATTTTCACCCATTGGATGAAATCCACTTTTATAAAAACTTTTAGTTTTTGGAAATTTATTTCTCAAACTTTTTTATCCCCCTAATTAACTTCCTTTCATCCTATTCAAACTTTATTACATCCCTATTGAACAACCTTTCACCACGTGGTGTAAGTACTTCACGGACAACCTTTTATTTATGGACCGCCTATGATTCATGGATGGATGATCCTTCATGAACCACTGGTGCTTTATATACTACTTATGGTTTGTGGTCAATTTTCCTTTTTGAGATACATAGCCCTACAAACCCCTTATGCAAACTAATTTCTTCTTTACAGAATCTTCTCTCATGAAACTCTTCCACTTCGTGGAATCCTCCCTCACAAAATACTTCGGACTTTCCTATATTTTTCAAGTAATGATGATCTCCTCTAATGAAATTATATCTCTTTAATTATGTTATTAGGGTTTCTTATATAGGTAAATAAATCTCAAAAAACCCGATAATCACAAATACCCAAAACTCTGATGTGGTAGAGCCTTTACTGTTAACTTTTGATGTAGTTCACATAACACCTTTGTCCTTTATCGTGGCCGAAGTCACCACCTCTATACACAAATGTTGAGCATCTTGTGAATGATTAAACTCCCATGAACTAATCTTTCTTTGTGGTTCACATAGCATGCTTCATGATTCACATAGTGCAGATCCCTTTGCAGTAGACTTAATTCACCACCTTCGTCCAAAAAATGATGGCTTCCTTCATGGTTCTGTAGAACTCCTTCTATAGTACTCAATGAAATACAATCCCATTTCTTGATTATCCAAGAAATAAATAATAAAAAAAGATATAATGAATAACCTGAAATTGATTTTCTATCATCTACTGATCTAGCCTAGTATACATCAGTATAGACTAATAAATCTTACAAATATTATTCATTGTACAACAAATCAAAATCCATTATTCCCTTGATATAATAAAGTATTATTTTACTATAAGTAATTGTATTTATTTGGGATTGATTTGATATATTTCTAATTAGCATGTAGAAAAAACAATATCATGTATTTTTTGTTGTCCAGTACAGTAGACTACCAATGATTTTCCTATATTCTATGAAATTAATTAGATTTCCTTCATCATCTAGTGATATATTTATCTTGGTAGCCAATGGAGTATTTATATCCTTGTAATTTTACATTCAAAATCTTCTCAAAACCTCCTTGAAATGTTTATATTGATAAATTAATGTTCCATTCTTTCCTTGTGTCACCTGTAAACCACGAAAAAACATCAGTTCAGAGATCATTAACATTTCTAACTCACTTTTCATGAATTCTATGAACTATTTTCACTGAAATTAATATGTTCTATATACACTATCAATATAATCCTTTGATTACTATCATTGTTTATATATATATATATATATTAATAAACTCCACCAAAATAAAAATTAAGTTTCTTAAAAAAATGATTGAGCCTTGAATAACACACTCTCAGTGCTTGCTTCAACCCATATAGTACCTTCCCAGCTGACAAACTCTATTCTCATATTTTTGAATGATAAAACCATATATTTACTCAATATAAACTACTTTTTCCAGAACCTCATTTGTAAATTATGATTTGAAATCCATCTCGAAAACATTGAAATTTCTTTTCACTGCTATGGACAAGAACAATCTAATTGTCTCTGGACTTGAAACAACTTAAAATGTTTCATCAACATCAATACACTCTATCTGGAAGTACCCTTTGCACACTAGTGATTATTTGTTTAGAATCACTCACCATCTTCAATCATATTACAACAAAAGTCTCATTTAGTCCTGATGACATTCTTATCTTTTGGTCTCAAAACAATCTCCCATATATGATTCTTCCCAATTTTGTTAAGCTCGTCATTTATTGCATGAACCCAATTGTCATCTCTAGATACTTCCTTAAAACATTTTGGCTCTACCTAGGATAAGAATGATGCATGTTGTAGATTCTTCATCCACCTTATCTATACTGGAGTTTTCGGATCACCAATTATGTTTTTTCTATAAATTTTGTCTATACTATTTGGTCTTTAGGTAGATTCTAGTTTATGTTCATCTCTTTCAATATCTGAATATTTTTCTGAATCAACTGCTAGAATTGGAACTTCCCTTGATCTGATTATCTCTTCATCACTATCCTCCTGAAACTGATCATGTATTTGATGAATATTCTACTCATTCTCTACTATAGTTACATCATTTCTTTAAACTACCTTTCCCATCATCTTATAGAATCATTTATATGATTTGGTTTTTATTGAGTAGACAAGAAATATTCCTTTATCTCCATTGGATTCAAACTTTCTATGTTTCTCATTATTCAGAATGAAACACTTACTTCTAAAGATTCAAAAGTACTTAAATGTTGGTTTCTGTCTATGTTATATCTTATATGGAGCCTTATCTTATTTTGTACATAATAATTCTCTATTTTATGTGTAGACTGATTTCATCACTGCTTCTTTCCAAAACTTCTCTGGAAGGTCTTTCTCAATGAGCCTTGTTCTAGATATGTGGTTGATAATTTGACTTCTTCTCTCAACTACTCCATTTTTTGTGGAGTTCTTGCTACTGAAAATTGATTCCTTATCCCATGTTTTTATAGATAATCCTTGACTTGGTTATTTGTGAACTATATTAAATTATCTATTTGGATATTTTGGATTTTTTGACCAAGAATCTTTTCAACTACCCTTCAATAACTTTTTTATGAAACTAAACACCTCATCCTAATGATTGATTACTAAAACCCATCCCATTCTGCTAAAATTATTAATTAAGAGAACATAATATCTCTTCCCATCAATAGATCTTGGTGAAATAGTTCTACACACATCAATATTCACCAACTAAATCACTTTTTTTGACCTTTTCTCTTTTTATTTATATGTCTTTCAAATGATATTCTCTTGTTCATAAGCATCACACGTATGGCTATGATCACATGATAACCTAGGTAGGTCTCAAGAAGGATCACATTTCCCCTGATATTCCAATGGAGTTTGGGTCAAATGACCAAGTATTTCATTCCATAACTTGTTTTTTTATTCCTTGGACAAAAATCCTATATCTTCTTTTCCACTTAAAAGGTTGAGATTCCCCTTTTTATGCATTCCCTACAAAAAATGCACCATATTTTTCTTTAATGATAGATATTTTTTTTGAAAAGCTTATATAATGTATTGAGTCACACTATTGACTTACACTTATAAAGTGGTGACTGAGACCTTAAACAACCAAGACATCTATATGTCTCATGTCTTTTCCCAAAACTTAGATTTTCCTAAGACAATAATTATCAAGCCTTAATTATTACCAAATATTATAATAACTTCCATGTCATATCTAATTCTTATCACCGATTCCTTATTTTATATCATATGGGAGGTGCATCCACTATCAATGATATATATTACAGTGCGATGAAATGTGTTGAAAGTAATCTCTACAACCACTACATGTTTATATCTTTTCTTTCTGGCCTATGTATTTGACTGATATTCTTGATGATTCTCAAAGTATGGTGGGATACTTTCATCTTATAATGATGAAAATCTATTTTTTTATTTTTATCTCATTTGATGATACATTGAGCCACTACTTATGCCCACATTCAGTTTTCTTTGACACATTTCTATTCATTGTTGATGAGAAGTATCTTTCCATGTGTCTGAATCCTACACACCCGAAATAGTGACCATCAAATGATATCTTGGAATATTGATCTATGTATGGAAACCACTTTTTCTCTTATTCCCTTAGGTACCTATTAGATATAGAACAAACTTTTCTTGAGTGTCCCATTTTTTCACAACAATAACATATAATGTGTGGTGAATTCCTATGTGTCACTAATGAATCATTAGTTGTAACCTAGGTTCTATGGATCTAATGGTTTTGATTCAAACCCAAATCAATACTCAATCTTGGTGTGGCTGCTTATGGTCTAACTTCAACCATTACTTCTTTCTCTTTTTGATCAATCCCCATACCAGTTTTATTGTTGGGATCTATCATTTTGTTTATCTATTTCATCAAATATTTGAATTATACTTTTCTATTTTCTACTACCATTGTGACCTGATTTGCTGGATTCAATAGTTTCTTCTAATTTTTCACTTTCCTTTGTAGGTTGACAACCTCCTCTTCAATATTTTTTATGTGTTTGTCTTTATCTTTCACTGTATTATTCAAATCATCTATCACCCTTTTCAATTATTGAACTTCGAGATTTTAATCATAGATCATGTATGAGTTCTATAGTATTAAAGACTTACACCTTTTAATTTCATCCATTACAACAAAATTATATTCTTCTTTCTCCTACATAAAGAGTTTTCCATCACAAAACACCTTGTTGGATTTAATTTTTTTTGGCTATCCAAATGTCTATCTCTTCAAGTTAAGCTTCCAATTAAACCTGAAGGTGAAATCTTCCTTAAACTTCTCCTTCATCATTGTCACTTTATTTCTTTATTTGGTAATTTATTACAACTTCCACCATATCATTTTCTTCATGATACTTGAAGTTCTCTAACTTTTATACCTCAAATTATTCTGAATTGTCATCTTTTTTTGAAAACAAATTCTTATTTTTGAAGAAATGTTTCTTAAAATATTTCTTACCATTTATATAGGATGAATATTTCTTCATGGGAATTTTAAATTAATCCTCATCATCATATTGAAACTTCTTAGGGAACCTCACAGTAATATGTCCAATATTTCCACATTGAAATCATGAAAGTGGGAGTTTTCCTTTGAACTTTCCTTTTCCTATTTTATAAATTTTATGAAAGTAATGACATGACTTCATATGTCACTTCTTATTCCTACCCATATTTAATAGTGAGCTTCTTCATCACCTTTAATGCCACTTCTTGAGACTTATATTTTTCCATAGACACATTATCATCATTTCTCATCTCATATGCAACAAGAGTAATATAAAATCTATCCAATATCAACTCCTTTGGATCTTTATCTTCCAATACAAAAACTTTTTGGATTGAACCAAGTGGGAGTATTCTCAATATCAACTTAAAAATATTTATATCTTAAATAATTTATCTGATACCACACATGTCTTAAAAAAAATATTCACCCAATAGACTCATTAGGGTGAATTCTAAGATCCTCATACTTGTTCCATAGAACCTGTAGCTTTGCTTCTATGACCTTTGAGTTTCCCTCATAAATATTAAAAAAAAATTGCCATATAGCATGTGACGATTTACATTAAATAACCTTTATATAGATTTAATTAGGCAAGGATCCATCTAAATCATTGATTCCTTTGAAATCCACATACAATTCTATTCATCTAGCTACTGATCAAGAATCACTATCGATACAAGATGAAATTCCATGCATCGATATTATAAAAATATCCATTCTTAAAGATAATAAGTAGTGTTGCATCTAATTATTCTATAATTGAAAATTATTTCCATTGAATATCATAATCCCTTTGGTATTGACAACCTCTATTGAAACCCTTGAGAGAGAATCACTAAAAAAAACCTTTCACTCTGATACCAATTGTTGGCCCAAAAATGTTAAAAACCCTGAGATGGGGTGAATAAGGGTATGAAAAATTAAAATAACAACCCCTTAATTTCTTGTTTCACTGTTAAAAAACACTCTTCTCTCCCTTTCTCATAGAAATGTATGAACATAAATTAAAATATGCATGATACATAGAAATTTTACTTGGTTTACCCTCACTTGTCTATGTCCAAGGAGAATAGAATGGAAATGTGTCGATGTATGAAATCCACTATGGATAACTAAAAATAGTAATGTTTGGGCTAGATCACTTTTAGGCCTAGGCTCACTTCCTTTACTGTCATGAACCACACTGAGATTTCATCCAACCCAACACTCGACCCAGTATAAGACATGACCCAAAGGGAATTCCTGATCCCCATAGGCTGGAAACTAGTGTCAGGCATCAAAATAATCACAATATGAATTATTTTTCCATAACAAATTTGGATCAAATAAAAAAACTAAGAAAGAAAAATTTCCATTAATAAATGAATATAAATACATACAAAATTGATCCAGATACAACAACTGCTAAACCAAAATAGGAATATAAACAAAACTGAGACCAAACCACACATACATGATCTTTACATAACCTCTTGGTCACCACCAACCACAATATCAACCTCCTCCAAAGGTAAAACTGAACTAGAAACCTAATCCTGCAAAACAACTCAGGTATACTGACACGAAGTGGCACAAGTAGGGTGTGAGATTAAACAACTCAATAGGTAATCACCATATAGTTCATGCATTTCTATTCCCAGAATAGTCCAAAATCCCAGTTTTAAATAAATTTAGAAAATATGCCTTTAAATAATTTCCAACGAGTAAACATAGCAATCCACAAATTTTATTTTTAAAATAGCACATGCATATTTCCTTTTAAAATTTAGTTTCACTTTCTACAACCAATTTTTAAACCATAACCCAAATACAAATCCAAACCAAATAACCAAAAAGGAGGATGTGAAAAAATTAATAGAAACCAAAAAATTTGGCATAACTAGTAAATCCAAGATCCAATATATAGTAGAAATAAATAGAACATATAGATAAAAATCATGGGAACTCCCTAAACATATTTAGAGAAATCCATGTACATACTGGGTTCAGACTCACCTATCGACATATGGTGTGACTCCATAGTCAATAACCAACTGACCACCCTAAACTGTCCAATATATCATCACGTCCCACCTATCCTCTCAACAAATATAGGGGTACAACCTTTCTAATCAGGGTCTAAAAAACACTATCACTCGATCCTCTATATGACGCCCAAGAATCCTATGATAATAATAATAATCTGAAAAAAAATGTTATTGTAACTATAACCCACAACACTACTACATGCGATCTACTATAGGGGAATGCATCCCAAGGTTTATTGGACTTAACACCAATAATGTTCATGTGTACGAGCCACTAGAGGGGATCCCATTACAAGGTCTAGTGGTTTCCAAACATAATCCAACACCATGAACACACTTGAAAATCCATTTCTTTCATAAAAAAATTCATTCAAAAATTAAATATCACATGGGAACCTCCACTTTACATATTCAAAAACACTTTCCAAATCATTTTAAAAATACTAATCGGGCCTTCACACTACCAACATTTTCAATCTGTTTTCCAAAACATGCCAACATTCCCCACCAAGACCATACATCACATGAGTTCCAAAAATAATTTCTTAAACACCATAAGGTGTAAATTAGGAGTTCCCATCACATAACATTAAAAAAAAGTTCCAAGGACACACAAAGTACCAAATGGTATTTCACATCATATGAGTTTAAAATAAAAACTCCAAAAATATCTCAAGTGCTAATTGGGAAACACATTTCTAAAACCAATCCCAATTCCAACACCATTTTAAAACAAAAAAAAAACACACAAAATACACAAGTTTTCAAATGGTCTTTTATAAATCAACTATATTTCAAAGCTTCAAATGGTCCATAGTTTCAAACACCACCTAGTTTCTAAGACATATCTCAAAATTTCAAATGGTCCTTTATGCCAATTATTCACTAAAACATGTCTCAAAATTTCAAATGGGCCAAGTTTTGAAGAACACATTTGAATTCAAATTTTTTAAGTCACTTAAAGAAAAAAGTCACCATTTGGAAATCAATGAACCATTTTAGTAAGAGAGGAGAGGGAAGAAAATAGAAACCTTTTGAAAAATTGAGGCTCAAGGAAAACATCATTTTTAAATTCCATCCTCATTTGAATGCCCATCCATGTGTGTACCTCATGAACCCATGGATGTTATAACATCTAGTAAAACACTTTAAGTGTCTATAAAATCATCCAAAACTATTTTAAAGAAAAACTACTTGACATTAATCCAACACAACATGTCACACAGTGAAAAGATCATCAATAATCTTTTAAAAATTGGGATAACCTTCCCAAAAACATTTTACCACAAATTATTATTCCATGAAGAGGCATAAAAACCACACATCATGCCCAATTAATCATTTCAACAAATCAACCAAAATACAACCACAGCTAAATAACACCACAAGTGCTCAATTTCATTTTTATAAAATAAGAGGAATTTCATCAAACACCATGCATGCATTTAAAAATAGGCATAATTAAAGAAACCCTTTGAAAAACATTTTGAATAAATTTTCCATTATAAAATAACTAGATAAATTCATAATTTCACCTAAAAAGCATGATTATAATACTTTTAAATTATCAAAGGAAATCTCAATCATTAATGGAATGTGTCGGAAAAGAACATGGATGGAAACTCCTACCTCAACAACGTGGGAATACAATGAAACATTAGGATAAGGAACAACCAAGCATGAGATAAAATCCTAACACCCTAAAATTAATTAAAAACAACCCATGCATCAACCCTAACCCATAGGGTTTTTCTAATAGAGGTTCCACTAAAGAAAAACCAAGGAACAAAGAGAGGGAAGAGAGGAGAGGATCAAAATCGACCAAAAATCAACAAAACTCACCTTAGATCCATAGTAGAAGAATTAAAAAGGGAAGAGGAACTAATGGAAGGGATATTGGTAGCCCATTTGTGTGACAAAAATGATCCAAGAGGGATGAAAACTTGAATTAGGTTTAAAAAAGTGGAGGGGAAAAAGAGTAATTTTCAAATTTTAATGATCTGGGAAACTCGCCCGGTTTGGCTGCACGATTTTTCAAACCGTGCACCAACCATTTTCCCTTCACTATACAATAAAGACATGTTTCATGGTTATGTCACATGTTTTTCCAAACCATGCACCAACTCTGCTCCCCTCACAATCCAAGAGGGACATGCCACATGGTTTGCTAAATTGTGCACAAATTGTGCATTCTCCACTGTCCTAAATCAATATTTTCCACACGGTTTCCTAGGTGAGGGGGAACGGTTTCTCCTAACCATGAACCAATCATGAATAACCTATTATCAAGCCCAAAATATCACTTTTTCACAAAAAAAATCACCTGAAAACTTCTAAAACAAAAAAATTAAAATTGGGAGCTCTACCTGAACCTCAACTAAATGATCCAAGGTCAATAAGAGAATAAAATAAAAGAAATTTCAAGGATTGGGTGTGATAATTATACCCACCAAAAACACTTTTTCCCCCATAAATTCACTTGGTTGAATGATAAACAAAACTCCATACCAAAACTGAATAAATTCAAACAAAATCATGAACCTCAGGCTGACCTTTTACTTTACAAGTCACACCTGATCATTTCCAGAGGAAACCACAACATGAGGGAAAATATGATAACACAAGATGGTTCTACCCACCACAAGAACCTAAATAAAACCATGGAATGACTTTGGATTAGCCCAACACAGGAACTCTCAACAACACCACCTCAAGGAGACCAGTGCGAGAACTCAAAAAATGAGCTAAACCAAACTTCTCTGCGTAATATAAACAAAACTGCTACCAAAACATGAATTCCCTATTCAAAACCAAACCCTCAACACAAGGGAAAACCCACTAAAGGAACATAAACCAACTAGTGAGTCTAAGCACAAGTTAAAATCATCAAGCACAGATATCTCTAAAAAACACAATAGAAAAAATAAAACTAATTCATGAAGGGATAACCATTTAAATATCCACATCCAAGGCACAAAAATGGGACTAAAATAAAAAAGGTCCACCATGTCTCTTATTAAGAACTCACAAAAAGTGAGAAACTACAACAATAAAATTAAATCGTCTCCACTCAAACACTGGATACAAGAATTGGGATGGGGTTTTCATACCCCCAGTGTTTTCCTGACTACACACAAGCTTCACTCTAGGGCCTAAGGGAGGAGGTATGATGTATAAATCATACACTACCTTGTGGTCATGGGATGACATCATTAGATCAAGTATTCTTCTCTAGGAAATGCTTCCTACAAAATATATCTAGATGGACCAAATGACCAAAAAAACAAAAGGTATTAGAGGATTGTGACAAGATGGATTTGAATGCTGAAACCGACTGCACTGAAAACATATGAGAGAACGGTCTGATGAAAGAGAGTTCAGAGCTAATGAAAGAGGATTTTCAAAAACTGGTTCCTTTAGTACGCACCTCCCACTAGATAGGGAATCTTTATGAGCGGTAATAGATACTGAATTTCTAACTTTCTGTGCTCTAGAAACCAACTTAGTTAAGAACACTTCATCCAAAAACTTCTCAAAATATAGATCCTTGTAGGACATGATTCAATCCTTGATCTCTAGACAAAGACCCCAAATAAAAATGGGATCCTTCAACATGTTTTTCAACACTACCTCTGGAGAAAAGGAAACCATGTCCTTGAAGTGATCAATATAGGCCTTATCTATCTGTTGGATTTGCTGAATATTCATGAACTCTTCCACTTTATTATTATTTACCTCATCAGGCACAAAAAATCAGATGAAAGTGGTCTTGAACACCACCCACATCATCCCAAATTTCATCAATGATGGAACAATCACCTTCCACTGATCCAAAGTTGGACCCTGAAACAAACCCAGAACAGCACATACTCTCATAGATTAAGGAGTTCCCATCAATCTGAAGATACCCTCAACTTCCTCAGTCCATTTCACTACCTCTAACAGACCTCGATCACCACAAAAGTTGGGAAACAACCGATAAGAATCAGAAACTGGACAAGACCGCCTAGAAAATTTGGGGACCTTTCTAGGCAGCATATTCTAAAAAACACAAGAAACAAAAAACCAAAATCAACATCAACCTAAAACAAAATTGAAAAGAACATATCAATCCAAAACAATAGGATAAAAATCCAAACACTACAAGAACAACCATAAATACTCTTTTGAAAAGTCCCATTTTGCCCTAATTCCAAAAACTGCCTTCTTCCAAGGCCACTATCCAAGTAATGAAATCCATTTTTTTGAAAATAGTAACACTCTTTTTAAAGAGAAACCAACCCCAAAATCATTTTCCCTTTCAAAAATCATTTTAGAAAAACCAATCCAAACCCTGGATATAAAATACCCACTAATGGAATTCTATGAACCATCACATATTTTCCATTCCATGTCTACTTATATCATCCACGAACACATGAAAACATGCACTTTTCATACAAACCCACACATATGTGAACGTACATAAGGAATTACAAGGGTCACACATACCAATTTATCATCAAACACAAGAATTTACCAAATTCTCAGTTCATGTTTCCTCCAAATTCCCCCAAACTTTTCAAAATTCTAAATGACTTTCTCTTTTAAAAACCTATTTCACTTTTCAAACTAAACCCACTTGAAAGAAATAATTTACACTTCAAAAACAATTTTCATTTTAAAATCCCACTCACACCAACTAAAACATAAACAAAACACAACATATGCCAAAATACTTGAATGAGGAACTAGTGGCCATGCCTAACCTAGAGACATGGTCAGTGGCCATGACCCATGTAAGCATTAACAAATAAGGTGACCTTAAACCTTGTACTCAGACTCCACATGGGTCACTACTCCATGTGAGATCACAACATAATACAATCTCACCTCCATTGTCATTACACATCCACACAGACAAAAAAAGACTCAAATCTCATACTACCCATAAAAACTTGAGGATCAGAAAGAGAAAGGGTTCATGATGTCCTTCCCGTACCTACCTCCTGATTCCTGATAGTCCTAATCTCCAATCTACCTAACACTTCAAATAACAAGCGTCTACTTTGATACCATTTTTTCACGAATCACACTGGGATGTCATCCAACCCGACACCTGAACCAGTCCGAGACATGGCCCAAATGGAATTCCTAATACCCACGGGCTAGAAACTAGTTCTGAGCATCAAAATAATCATAATGGGAATATTTTTCCCATAAAATCTAGGATCAAATAAAAAATCCGAGCACACAAAATTACCAAAAATAACTGAACCTAAATAAATATAGAACTGATCTAGATACAACAACTACTAAATCATAAAAGAACTAAATACAAAACTAAGATCGAACCATCTTGAAACGATCTCCACATGACCTCTTGGTGACCACCAACCACAAGACCAACCTTCTCCAAAGGTATAACTAAACCAAAAACCTAAACCTACAAAACAACTCGGGTCTACCAACACTAAGTGGCACAAGTAGGGTGTGAACTAAAATAGATCAGTATATAATCAACATATATTTCATGCATTTCCCTTCACAAAATAGTCTATAAATCCTAGTTTTAAATTCATTTATAAAATATGCCTTTAAATCATTTCCAACAAGCAAACATAGAAATTCACAAATTTTCTTTTTAAAATAACACACACAATGTTCCTTTTCAAAAATGGTTTCAGTTTACACAACCCATTTTTAAAGTAGAATCCAAATAAAAATATGAACTAGATAAGTAAAAAGGGGGTTGTGGATAATGTAAAGGAAACAAAACAATTAGGGATAACTAGTAAAAATAATTTTCAACATGTAGAAAAAATAAACATAACATATAGATAGAAATCATGGGAACTACCTAAATATCTCTAGATAAATCCCTAGACATACTCAGTTTGGACTCACTTTTCGACATATGGTGCAACTCCATAGTCAATAACCAATTTCTTACTCTAAACTAGCCAATCTAGTGGCACATCCCACCTAGCCTCTCAGAACATCTAGGGGTCACAAACTGTCTAATCGGGGTTGACAAAAAACCATAACTCAACCCACTAGATGACACCCAAGAATCCCATGATAATAATAATACTCAAAAAAACATGGTATAGAAACCATAACCCTCAGTGTTCTCATGTGGGAGCCACTATAGGGGAACACATCCCAAGGTCTAGTTGACTTAAAACCAATAATTTTCCCACGCATGAGCCACTATAGGGGATCCCATCCCAAGTTCTAGTGGTATACAAACATGATCCAACACCATGAAACACATGAAAAGCCATTTCATTCATAAAATTTTCATTAAATAATTAAATATCACATGGGAACCACCATTTTCAATAATCAAAACATCTTTAAAAATCATTTTAAAAATACCAAATGATACTTCATGCTACCCATGTTTTCAGTATACTTTCCAAAATATGCCAACATGTCCCACTGAGCCCATACATCACATGAGTTCCAAAACCAATTTCTTAAACATCACCAGATGCCAATCGGTCTTTAACATCACATCACAATAAAACCTACCTTTACAAGTAAACATAAAGTACCAAACAGGATTTCATGTTATACATGTTTTAAAGAAAAACTCCAAAAATATCTCAAGTTCCAACCGGGCAACACATTCCCCAAACCAATCCCAATTCCAACTCCATTTAAGAACCAAGATGAAAACACACAACATACACAAGTTTCCAAATATTCCTTTATAAGTCAACCATATTTTAAAGCTCCAAATGGGCCATAGTTTTAAACACCACTTGGTTTCCAAGCCATATCTGAAAATGCTAGATGGGCCTTTATGCCAATTATTCACCAAAACATGTCACAAAATTACAAATGGGAAAATTTTAGATGAAAAATTTTGAATTCACATTTTTAAGTCACTTGAAGCAACACATCAATATTTATAAATCGATGAACCATTTTTGGAAAAGGGAAGAGGTAAGAAAGGAAAAACCTTTTGAAAAACCAAGTTTTAAGGAAAACATCATTTTTAAATGCCATCGTCATTTGAATGAACATCCATGTGTGCACCTCATGCACCCATAGATGTGAACATATCCAATGAAACACTTCAAGTGTCCATGGAATCATCTAAAACCCATTTTCAAGAAACCCTTCTTTCCTTTAATCCAGCACAACATGTCTCACAATGAAAAGATCACCAATAATCTTTTAAAAACTAGGAGAATCTTTCAAAAACATTTTAACACAAATAATTATGTCACGAAGAGGCATCAAAACCACACATCATGCCCAATTAATAATTTAAACCAAGATACCAAAATAAAACTGAGGCCAAATAACATCACAAGTGGTCAATTTCATTTTTAGAAAATAAGAGGTATTTCATCAAACACCTTGCATGCATTTAAATATAGGCATAATTAAAGGAGCCTTTTGAAAACCATTTCACATAAAGTTTCCATTATAAAATCACTAAATAAATTTATAAAATCACATCACAATCATTATTATAATATTTTGAAAGCATTAAAAGAAATCTCAAACATCAATGGAATGTTTCGGAAAAGAAAATGGATGAAAACATCCACCTCAACGATGTGAGAATGCAATAAAACTTAGGGAGAAGGAACTATAGATCCTGAGACACAATACACACACTCTAAAATCAAATAAAAACAACCTATGCATCAACCCTAACCCAGAGGATTTAGGAAAGAGAGGTTCCACCAAAGAAAAACCAAGGAACCTAGAGAGGGAAGAGAGGAGAGGAGGAAAATCAACTAAAATAAAAAAAATCAACTTAGATCTGAAAGAGAAGCATAAAAAGGGGAGGGTAACCAAGGGAAAGGATATTAGGATCCCCTTGTTGTTCCAAAAATTATCCAAGAGGGAGGAAAACCTAAATTCGGGTTAAAATAGTGGAGGCGAAAAGAGTAATTTCCAACTTTTAATGATCTAGGAAACTCACACGGTTTGTTAAACCATACACCAACCGTGCAACCCTCACTATCCAAGAGGAATATTCCAAAAAATTATGCCACATGGTTTTATAAATAATGTTCCAACCAAGCAACCTTCACTATCCATGAGGGACATGCAACATTGTTATGCCACATGGTTTTCCAAATTGCGTGCTCGCCACTGTCTGAAATCAATATTTTTCGCATGGTTTCCGGGGTGAGGGAGCACAGGTCCCCCTAACCATGTTCCACCTAATGTTAAGTCTAAAACTCTATTTTCACCAAAAAGTCACCCAAAAAATTCCAAAATTATAGAATTCAAACTGGAAGAGCAACCAAAACCTCAACCAAATGATCCAAGTTCAAGAAGAGAATAAAATAAAAAAATTATAAGGTTGGTGTGTGACATTTACAACGTTTGGAGCCAAATCACTATCCCTATTTGTTTGAAACCAATCACAATTTGGAATATCACTTCTCTATCAATTTAAGTGTTCTAACTACTCCTTTAAAAGAATCTCATGTTTTTATAAATCACCTCAAAATTGTTTCACACATATATGAGTGTGCCATGAAGTCCTATTTTCACTCTGTAGATTAAATAAAATTTTTTTCATACTATTAGTTTTTTTAAAATTTATTTTGAGAACTATTTTAGTCTCTTTAATAAATTCCTTGCATCCTATGTAAACTATCTTGCATCCTACACAAACTACCTTGCACCGTGTGGCATAACTGCTTCGCAGAAAACATTTTCTTGACGAACCACCTATGCTTCATTGAAAGGTGATCCTTTTCAAACCACTGGTGCTTCATGGAATACCTCTTCTTTATAGTCTCTTTTCTTTTATTATCTACATATACCTAAAAACCCCTTCCAAAAAATGAATTATCCTTCATGGAATATTTCCTCGTGAAACTCTTCTCCTTCACAGAATCCTCTTTCACGAACTACTTCAAACTTTTCCAAATTCTTTCAGAAGCCATGATCTTCTCAAATGAAATTATCTCTCTTTAATTATGTGATTAGGTTACTTTATATAGTCAAATAAATTCCACAAATCCAACTAATCATAAATACCCAAAACTCTGATGCGGTACAACCTTCACTGCAAACTTTTTATGCAGCTCGCATAGAAACTTTATCCTTTGAGGTGGCCGAAGTCACTACCTCTATCTGAAAATGATGGGTCTCCCATGAATGAAGAGCCTCATACGAATTGATCTTTATTTACCATCTGTGTAAAATGATTCATGGTTCGCATAGAATATATCCCTTTGCAACAGGCTTAATTCACCACCTCCTTCTGCAAAACAATGGCTTCCTTTGCGGTTCTGTTTATCTCCTTAGTGGTTTTCATAGTGAAGTTACACTACTCTGCAGTCCATAAACTCCACACTTTATAGTCAGTGAACTACAGTCCTCGAACATTGGTCTATAAACTATGGTCCTTGAACTCATTTGTAGAAAACCTTTAATTTCTATAAAACAAACTCCTGATTTTGCAGCCCAAAAATTTGGAAAACACTGAGAAACCGCACCACCTTAAAAATCTACTTTTTCAAAATCAACCATATTAAAACTTCATCATTTGGCTTTTTCAAAAAACACAATCACCACAAAAACACTGAGATATCACCTAGATGGATTTTTTCCCCAACACCATGAATGGAAAATGCCAACAAACATAACCGAGGTATGTAGTTTCATTGGTTTGGCAGGTTACTATTAGTGATTTGTTCAAAACAGTTCTTGATTGTCTAACCCATTAACCAAGATTACTCGTAAAAGGGTTAATTTCATATGGAAAAGTAAATGTGAATATTTTTTTGAATAATTGAATAGGAGATTGGTGAATGTCTAATTTGGTCTCTACCATCAGGAAACGATGGATTTGTGATATATAGTGTTGTATCGAGGAAGGGACTTGGTTGTTTCCTTATCCAAAATGATAAAGTTATTGTCTGTGCATAATGGTAGTTAAAGAATCATGAGAAAAACTATCTAACCCATGATCTTGAATTATAAGACATAATATTTTCTCTAAATATATAGAGGCATTATCTATATGGTGGAAGATGTATGATATATACGGATCACAAGAGTTTGAAATATATCTTCTCAAAAAAATAACTCAACCTAAGGTAAATATGATGGATTGAGATACTTAAGGATTATGATTCCTCTATACACTACCATCCAAGAGAGAAAAATAAGGTAGAAGATTCACTGAGTTGGAAAGATCATGGAGTTATGACCAAAATGAGGATTAATATGGATCTTATGTTCATGGATTTAGTAAAAATTGATATAGGAATTATTAAGGAATGAGAAAAATAACTCCTTTTGAAAATGTTTTCCAAACCATACTTATCAGAAAAGATAAAAAGTTCTCAGCATGATTATGATAATTTTCAAATGAAAATTAAAGTTGTGAATGATGGGAAATTTTCAGATTTTGTATATGAAGATAGAATTATAAAATTTTGACAGAGGCAATGTGTTTCATCTATAGTCGAGATAAAAAGGGAATTATTAGATGATTCTCATAGTTTGAATTTATCAATACACCCTTGTAGAACTATTATGTATAGATATTTGAATGAATATTTATTGTGGGATAATATGAAGTGGAAAATTTTTGATTATGTGTTAAGATGTTTGGTTTGTCAAAAAGTGAAGGATAAGGACAACAACCTAGATGATTCATGAAACCTATGACTATTCCTATATGAAAATGGGACGAAATTATTATGTACTTTGTCACTGTATTACAAAATACTACTAGAAATAATGATGCAATATGGGTTATTTTTTATCACCTTACCGAATATTCACATGTCCTCGCTATAGGAGAAGATTTTCTTCTAGAGATACTTAAGATAATCTATATTAAGGAAGTTGTAAGACTTCATGGAACACTTATTTCAATCTTTTCTGATCATGATCCATGATTTACATCAAAATTCTAGAAAAGTTTTCAGAAGGATCTTAATACTGAACTTCATTTGAGCATCGCTTATCATCCTCAAACTAACAGGCAATCCAAATTGACTATTTAAATATTGTAAGATATTTTAAGGTCATGATCACTTTGATTTAAAGGTATTTGGGATTAATATTTACCTCCATTAGAGTTTTATTATAACAATATATTCCATTCAAGTATTAAAGTGGCGTTGAATGAAGCTTTCAATGGAAATAGATTTTATACTACCACTTATTGGGAATAAGTTGGCGAAAGAAAATTTTTGGGTCTAGATCTTATTAAAGATACAATAGAAAAGGTAATGGATATTCATACTCATATTAAAGTGGCTCAAAAAAATAAAAAATAGTTATGTTGATAATCGAAGGAAATATTTGGAGTTTCAAGTGGGAGGTTATGTTTTCTTAAAAGTATCTCTATGGAAAGGTTTTATAAGATTATCTAAGAAGGTAAAACTAATCCTTGGGTACATAATAACTTTTGAAATGATGGAAAGAATTAGAGGTTTGGATTTCCATTTGGAAATTCCACCCAGCCTCTCTAAAGTACAAGACGTGTTCTATACCTCTCTATTAAAGAAGTACATGATAGACCTGGCGTGTGTGATCATTTCCAAAGAAATAGAATTGGAACCTGATTTATCTTACTGTGAAGAGAAGATATAGATTCTAGACACTAGAGAACAATTTTTTAGGAATCATATGACTCATCTGGTAAAGGTACTTTAGATAAATCATAAGATAGAAGAGGTGATGTGAGAACCTTAGGAAATTATGATAAATAAATACCCAAATATTTTCATGAGGATATATTTTGGAAATTTTAAGGATGAAATTTTTTGGAGGGAAGAATGTAACACAAAATAATTTTATGATATTTTTCTTTTTAAATAAATTTAATCTCTTCAATAACTTGTGTTTCACGCAACACTGAGTTTAAACAAATTGTGATCTATTATTTAAATGGTATTATATGATTGTTATAACATAGATGTTAAAATTGGAGGGTATGAATATGAATAACTAAATTAAGAAAATTATATGGTTTACATATTTATAAAATAAATTTATTGGTTATCAATAAAAATCATTTGACTATAAAAGAAATGATTTCATGAAAAACTATTCTTATGTGCACACAATGTGTTTTTATTTTAATAAATTAAATAAATCTCTATTAGTAAACGATTTTAATGAAATATAAATATTATATATTAAATAAATTTTTTAACATTCATCTAGATTTTTTACAAGGATGAGATAATAATAAATCTAGTTTTATGCTTAAAAATATATTTTTCTAAAAAATAATTTTTGTTGTGTTTTTTTAACTTATTTTAAAATTAATTTCATAAATTTATAGAAATGGAATCTTAAAAAAGGATTCCATATTTGGAATCAGGATTTTCAAAAAATTTTAAATATTCCCCTTTTAGTTTTTGTCAATAAGAATAGTAACTATGGTAAAATTTATCACCTCAGTAAAGGGTAAATCAGGTTAATCTAGGTTAAAACTAAGTAAAAAGGTCATAATATTTTATATTAATTATTATTTGATGAATTTAATCTGACCCTTATAACCTTATTTTAAAAAATGATATTATTAATCAACATTGTTTTGTGAAAATTACCAATATAATATTTAAATCGAAGAAAATTACAAAAGGTCACTCTCTTCGTTTTATAAGTCTATTTTGTGTCCACTTAATGAAAAAAGAAATTTATAAATGAATATAAATGTAAATTTTGTGTATAATAAATTTTTTATGACTATAATTTATTTATAATTATTAGTTATTATATAATTACCTTAAATACATACGCAAAAATAATATATTATTTACTCAATTAATAGAAAAAAATGAAAAAATGATATAAAAAATATTAAAAGTGATATAATTTGAGTGATTTATAGTTTTACATCAATTTTTTAGATTAATATGAAATATTAGTGGTTTTTAACTAAATTATATTTGAAATACAACTTTTTGTTGATTTATTTGAAGTCAAATGAAATGAATAGTGTCAAAATTGACATTAATGACAATTTATCATAATAATATTTTATTAAATTATTTAAAGATCGTTAAAATATTGAAAGAGGATAAGGGGTAATATATGGTCTAAAATTTTGTCTCTTTTAAATTTATGTTTCAATAGTTAACTTATATGTAAAATTATTACTCTTTAAGAGTGAAAATTATGTTACTATGATTAATGTTAAAACCGGTTAACTAAGTTGTTAAACAAAAATATAAGGTTTAAAACACCACAAAAACACACCAAAATTTTATTGTATGATAATATTTCAACCATATCCTACCCTAGGTTCGAATACATATCCATTTTTATGCATTTATATTTATAATTACTTTATTATAATTTAATCTTTTAAGAAATTCCAAAAGTGCCTCTCACCTCAATTATAAAAGGGAACCTCATCCCTCACTTATTTACCCCAATTTAATTCATCTAGATCAACCAAAACCTATAAATTTATCTTCTAAATATCTTTATCTAAATTTTATAGGTTTTTTATTTTCTAAATACCTACCATAAGTCTCTTAATAAGAGATTCAAATGAGGTCTACTAAAGAAGATGTAATCATTTTTACTGAGTCCTTTATGTCTATTTCTTCTTCTACTTAATTTTAAAGTGTTGTACTGATACTAAGATAATAAATATCATATCATAAATATAATTAGATGCTATTATCATTATGGGAAACCCATATTCTATCTCTTTTACATTCTATGAAAAACGAAAACATCACTTGTGTGTACGTACGACTTGCCGTCTCCATGTAGTGATGTAATTAATTTTTTATCACCATTTTACTTGGATGGTTATAAAGGAAGAAATAATGAGTATATATTATATTTATGAAAAAACTATTATTTTGAAACTATAATATCATATATACCAACTTAACTTCTAATCCTTTGGAAAATGATAATGCCGCTCGTTCATACGTGTTGACCACCACCTCTATGCCGCGATGTGATCTAGTTTTCATTTATGTTTTACATGGATGATAATAAGTATATATTTAATGACTATATATTATATATATGATATAATAATTATTATTTAAATATTAATTATTATTCACATTTCTTTCATTCAATCTATTGGAAATTGATAAAAGTGTTCATGCGTACGTATGACCTATCGTCTCCATGAACGATGTATTTTATTTTTATGTCTCTGTATTTTATGGATGAATCTAAAAATATATATATTGATTATATATAATATTTATACTATTAATAACATTATAGAGATTATATAACCATAATAAATGTATAAGTACCAGAACTACTGAATCAAAACATACTTGCAAAACAACGTAGTTAACACCTGAAACAATGATAATAATAAAATGTTATTAATAAAAAGGTGATAAAATGTTATAAACGGATAATATAAGACATAATTAATATGTTATGGTTATTTTATATAAGTATAATAAATCTAAATTTATTTTACAGGAGTTTTAAATCGCTTATGAGGCAAGTTGAACGTGAGGTAAAGGATTTTGTCTCAATTTCCACTCCATTGAGACATATTTGGTATTATATGCCTATTGTTTTATGTAAATAATATAATTACCCTTATATATAATTAAAATTAATTTATATTTATCCATGATGATTAATTTTCATTTCAAGTTTACCCACTTAAATAATTTTCATATTTTCTTCCAACTTTACTTCTCTTTAGAACTTGAATTAAACAATGAAATGATTAAAAGAAAACTGGTCATATTTTTATTTTTATCAGATACTATTTTCTTCCACATTGATATTTTCTCTAAAAAAATTTCAAAAACATTTTGACACTTCTAAAATTATTTATCAAAATAAATTTTTACCCATGTTTGACTTTTTACAAAATAGTTTGGAAGAACTCTTGTTATCATTTCTCAAATGAGGTACTTTGTGTCTTTTCCAACAAAAGTATAGAAGAAATATTTTTTCTAACTTATATGTAATGAGAATATTTTCCTACTATCATGAATAATATTTTCTTTGAACCTTACTTTAGAAGTTTATAAGGTTATTTTCAAATAAAATATTTTACTTTATAATTGTACAATTTTTATAAATTAAGTGATTTCAAAAACTAGAAAGGTTATTTTTCTAAATAATATATTAATGAACTTTTATTTAAATTTATATTCTATAATGTTTTAGACCTCTCTAATCCATTCTTTTGCTAAAATATGGTGTTGGAGGTGTTCGGGGAAGTCAAGATGACTTATGCCCAACATTTTTCCAAATTTTCATTTCTCTGATTAGTGTTTCTAGAACTGTATCATTTTCTTTTCCACATTTCTAAAATGGTGGAATAGAAATAGTGGCACCAAAATGTTGGAAAAGAAATGGTGGAACCAAAATTGTGGCATAGAAACAATGGCACCGAAATGGTTGAACAGAAACATTAGTACCAAAATGATGGCACAAAAACGGTGGCACCGAAACGGTGGAACCAAAACAGTGGCACCAAAATGGTGGAATAGAAACAGTGTCATCGAAATAGTAGAATAGAAATAGTGGCACCAAAATGGTGGCACAGAAAAGGTGGCATCTAAATTGTGGCACTGAAATGGTTACATGAATAATTTTTCTAGAACTGTGTCGTTTCCTTTGTCAAATTTCCATATTTTTCCAGATTTCCTACAGTTTTGCTCGCTTGATGTTCCTTTTATGTAAAATTTATTCAAGGCATTTTTAAGGTATTTAAGGATGATTCAAATCCCATAAATCCTATATTAATTTTTCCTAATAGTCAGAAATCCTTTACTCGGTCAAAACACATGATCCTTAACAGATCCGATCTTAATGGAAAATCTAGTGTATCTTAAACCATTGCTATGTTAAATCTTCTAAAGGGATGAGATATATTCCTCCCTTGTTCTTACTTATTTTTTCATAGTGAGATATTCTCAAACCTTTCCTTTCTTTCCATAAGATTCATGCATAGTGTTGTAGCCTTGGATTGTGTCTTCCCTGGAGTTTCTTCTCGCTGCATGCGCACCCCCTATTTTGGCGTAACCAGGATGTTTTGATCTATCTTTGATATAAGGTATGTTCTAACACCATTATTATAGGTTAATATCCTTCCATTACTTCTTGAAATGTTATGTAATGTGATATCCATATTTCTAATGGAGTTTTCTTGGGTGTTGGTTGTTGTGGTGGTGTCTTTGTGTCCTCGGGTGGATGTAGTCTTCCAGATGAGGTAATCATGATCTGTTATGTTGGATGTTGTCGTGCAAAGAACGTATAAAACCTTTTAAGATAAAGGATTCATGGATTCTATATTATTTTACATGAAACTGTAGAGTTATCTCATTTTATCTCATTGTATCATAATGAAATTGACACAATAAAAATTTTAACCAGAAAAATAAATTGGTATTGATCATATGTTGTTGCCAATTTTTTTCTCAATAGTGTGATATCTATGCTTTATTTATTTAGAATTTAATTATTTATGGAAATTGGTAAAGATAATAAATTTGGTATAAATTTTAAATTAATTGAATAATGATAAAGAGACATGTTTTTAAATTTGGTTGTTGCTATGGTAAACTGTTGATAATCGAATGGATGCAGTTTTTCATGTTTAAATGAACTGGCTAATTCAAGATAAATTAAATGACCAGTTGTTTGATAAAACATAATTCCTAGTGGGGTTTTGATTTACCCTCTTGCTTGTAAAGTCCAAGAGCCTTATGCTTGGATCCATGAGTGATCGTTGTGTGTGAAGGTTAGATGCGTTTCTTGGGGCTGAGATCCCAATTGCTTGTTGTTGTTTTTTTCTTATGTTTTTGTTGTGGTGTGAGCCTCGGATGGCTGATCCTTGGAGGATTTTGTGGTATGTGGGGTAGGGAGTCCTAGGGTCGGGGCAAAATTTGATGCCTAGAGTGGCGATATTCATTGGTTTTTGTATGTGGCTATCGGGGAGGACACTAGAGATGATGAAACATGACAATTATGAATGTTGGATGCTTGTTGAATCTTGTTGGTTGTTTATATTCTTTAATTTACCCACTTCTTAAGGTATATGGTCTTTCTTACCCTCATTCTAAAGTAGGTGAAGATGCGTGGGGTGTTCCATGTTCTTTCCATGTTTGGAATCTCGAGGATGGATGGGTCTATGCTCCTACTATAGGTGACAAAGGCTCGACGAGTAGTCTATATACTCACCGTGTTGAGCCCCTTGTGTTTGGTAGCTTATTTTTTATTTTCTAGAATTCCAAGAATTATGGTAAAGTAATAATATTTCTAATAAATGATCAAATAAATGATGATAACCCATGGGGTTGGAGCTTTCTGGGATGCAATATTGAGGTAATATTTCTAAGAAGTTGTAGACTTGGTTTGGTTATGCCTGGAAGGCATGGAACATGGTGTGATGAAAATGAAATGTATTGGGGAATTAATAATGGTTAATTAATGGTTAAATAATTAATTACATAAAGTGAAGGGATAAGTAACTTAATATCTCTCTTTAAATGGTTATATACTTATAGGATATCTAGACTTATAAGTGGTAGCTGGGAGTTCGAAATATGTTAGTTGCAGTTGAGTCTAAGACTAGGTTTTTCCCATAGTGTGGTTGTGAGCTATATTATATTCTATACTTTTTTTTGTTTCTATACGATACTCCACCCTATCGGTTAGGGAAACTGACACCCCAAGGATTCTGAGCCCTAGGGAGGTGTTTTCCCCAACATTCTGGTGGGAGAATGGATGGTTAACTACCCCCTTTGGCCTCACTCTCTTCTATTGGTAGTTACTTTTGATGGGTGAAACGATGGTTAGTTTCCCCTATATATGTGTTTAGAGGGCTATAATGGTTTGTGGTTATTCACACACATATATTATGGATGTAGTTTTCTATGTACTACTATAGGTGTAACATGTATAGGATGTGATATCTTGAGGATCTTTACTCAGTATATGGGATATAATGGCTTGAGGTATAATGCCTAGGGTAAGATACACGTTATGCGAGCTATGGTGGCTTCTGGAAACTATTTTGTTACTTTGGTTACATGGATGTAGTGGTGTTGTTGTATAAGGTGCTTGTTGTGGTGTTACGCCTAGGTTTCTGTAGGCAAGACTTTTTGGAGACCGAGGCTTAGGACGTGCGATGTTGGAGAAAAGTGAAAAACCAGTGGGGAAGTGGTAGCAGGGTAACCTTGATATTAATTATTATATTATATACTCTTGTATGTAATACTTGGTGAGAGTATCCATGGTGAGACTGGGAACATAGTATACTTGTTTAGGTGGAAATTTAGTTTCACTTATTGTTCACTATGCCATATCATGCTTTCGTTACTTTTGTATGAGAGGCGCTAGGGAGGATCCTACTGAGTATACTGTTATACTCACCCAATGTATATACAACTATTTTTTTAGGTTACTTGGAGTAGGTTGGAGATCAGTTTGGTTACTACTAGATTGGGGTTACAGGAGCTATTCGGGCTTCGTGGTCGCTGTTGTTTTACTTCCTTTTGGTACATGAAATTTTCCCTTTTCATATGTAGTAGTCTTTTAATAATATTACATATGTTTACTTGGGTTTCTTTTTATATTTCATTATGATATGGAGTTGGTTGGTGTATGTATTATCTCTATCTTTCGCATGTTTTCTATTAGAGGGCAATGCCTCCCATCTGTGTGATTATTATACCCTCAGTGCTAGTTGCCAACCTGGGGTCTTCTAAAGGCATGACTCAGGTTTCACTATCTCCCTTCTTACATTACCAACTCAGGAGGGGTACACTTTAAGGGGAGGGGTCATGTCAGAGTGGTATCTGAGGTCTGGTTGAGGGATAGTATGCAGTTTGGAGTTATGCGCAAGTGAGGTTGTATGGGTTGGTAGGGAAATGTATCAGTCAAGTTTAGTAAGTGATGTAAACACTAGAGACTAGCTGGGAACTAGGTATTTAGGCCCCCCTATGGTCTGATACACATACCTTTATGTTTATAGTGGATACTAAATGAGGTGATACTTATTGAAGGGTAGTTACCTAGGAAAGGACCATGCATCATTCTTCTTTTCGCATGTGTTTGAATGGGTAGACCTTGGTATAGGTTAACCTAAAATGAATAAAAGAAAAAATTAATTAATATTGAGTGTTTTATATTCCATGTTTAATATATCTAACTATTTTTTATTTTTTAGTTATGTCTCTAGGTCGACGTCCTCATCTGGTTCGCGCAGAAGATGTCTAGCTGGTTGTGCTAGCAGATCACCATAGAGTGAAGGTTGATGACGACAACATTGGAGGAGGATACTCTGAGAGTTTCAGAGCCAGAGTCTACAGATGTATAAAGGCTCCATTTTAGATACAGTCACAGAAGACTGGTTAGAGGAGGTTGAGATAGATTTCAGCTCAATTTGTTCTTATAAGGAACACTGGGTATCGTTGGTTGTGACGATGTTGTGTGGGGTAGTGTGGCAGTGGTCATTCTTGTTCCTCAAAGATTGTGAAGAGTCGAGGATCTCATGGGAGGAGTTATGAGAAAATTTTAGAGTCGAGATTATTTCTTTGACCACGAAGGCATCCAGTCTCTAGGAGCTTCTTACCCTTTGATAGAAGAGCTCCAGTGTGTGAGAGTTTGGAATCTGTTTCAGGAACCTTTTACAAAATGCTTCAGGCCAGTTTCCAGATTAGGAGGCCAGGGCGCGAAATTTAGGAGAGGCTTTGCATCTAGAGATCCAGCACCAGGTCACCCTATTTATAATGAAGGCATATCTTGACGTGTTGGAGAGGGTAGAGGTCATCGATAGAACATTGTCCAAAACTGTATCTTCATGTGAAAGGAGTCGTCAAGATTCCTCTCGAAGCAGAGCTATGGTCCGGGGTTCTCGGTTTTCAAGGAAGACGATTTTTCATTTAGCTGGGGGTAGGTCCCAGCCATCAGTATCTCATTTCTATAGGGGTGGCAGCTCTCAGAACTATTCCAATGGATTAGGCACTTGTTTTTATTGTGTAGTCTAAGGTCGTCATCTGAGAGAGTTCCCGACCTTTCAGATAGGTCGGCGTGTACCATGTGTTCTACTCCAGGTTCCTCTATTAAAAAAGTTCTAGCCAAGGTAGTAGTAGTAGGTTGCACCAGGTTTGGATCAGTAGAGGGAAGATGTGGTAGGAATAATACTATCCTAGGATTCTCCTCATCCTCTGAGAGCAGAGTGTGTCCATGGTGGTGTTCATCATCAGGGTTAGAGAGGTTTTGGAGTAGGTCATGGTCGGCTTCATGCTTTAGCATTTCCAGCACTAGGCGATCTGGATGTCATTTGAGGTACCCTTTTCTTTTTTCTACTTAGGTTTATGCATTGTTTGACTCAGGATCCACACACTCCTTCATATCACCTTCCATTTTACATGCTTTGGGACTTAAGTTTGAGAGGCTTCCAATGCCCTTAGCATTGACTACTCCAGTTGGTGGTTGAGTTGACTTGTTTGAAGTATGTAGAGGTTGTGAGATAGTTCTAGGAAAACAGATATCTTAGGGATATTTTTTTATATTTACAGATACAACCATACAATATCATCCTGCACATGGATTGGTTGTATTCGGTGTTGGATATTGTGGATTTCTTCTAGAGGCAGGTGGTATTATTCGATTCTAATGTATATCCAACAGTGTTTGTTGGTGATCAAGACCCTCTAATGGGTCTGAGGAGTGTTTCTTCATTTTCATACTTGATGGATAAACTGATGTTGAGTTCATAAGAGGTTTAGAAGTTAGTGTTTCTTATGGTCATTGAAGTGTACCTGATGTCTTTCCAAAAGAGGTTGTAGCATTACCCCTTTGACGAGAGATCAAGTTTGGGATCGAGCTATATCAAGGAGAGTCTCCTATCTCTATTTATCTATATAGGATGGACCCTTTTGAGTTACAGGAGATATGTATACATCTTGAAGGTCTATTGTAGTGTGGTTTTGTTCGACTAACTATGTCACCATGGGGCATACTAGTTTTGTTCGTGAATAAGGCTAATGGCAGTTTGTAGTTATGTATCGATTATCATCTCTTGAACAAAGTGACAGTCAATAATCACTATCCTCTTCCATGGATTGATGATTTATTATACCAACTGATGGGTGTGACTTGGTTCTTGAAGATCTATTTGAGGTCCGGGTATCATTCGATGTGAGTAAAGGATGAGGATATTCCAAAGATCTCTTTTTATTGTCATCATAGGCATTAAGAGTTCTTGGTGATGTTGTTCAGTGTAAAAAATGATCCAACTGTGTTCATGGGGTTGATGAAAGTTGTGTTCCGTGAGTTCTTGGATAAGTTCATGGTGGTTTTCATCGACGCCATCCTTGTGTACTCCACGTCTGAGGAGGATCATAAAGAGTATCTTCATTCTATTTTGGGAGTTCTTTGTTGAAAACAATTGTTTGGGAATTTTTCTAAGTGTGAGTTTTGGGATTGAGAAGTATGTTTCTTGGGGCATTTTGTATCCCAGCAGGGAGTATCTATGGATCTGTCGAGGATAGAAGTAGTTTTGTCTTGGTCATCCCCCAAAACAGTGGTAGAGGTGTCAATTTTCCTTGGTTTGGCAGGCTGTTACAGGAGTTTTTTGACTGATTTCTCTCATGTTGTTATTCCTATGATTGTGTTGACCTGGAAGGATTAGGCATTCATGTGAAATGATCAGTGTCAGGTATATTTTGAGTATCTAGAGGAGAATTTAGTCAGTGCTCTGGTTCTTTGTTTGCTAGTAGTGGGAGTTCAGTTTGACATTTTCTATGATGCTTCGCATCTTGGGTTAGTCTTTGTTCTGATGCAGTGGATATCAGTCATTTCTTATGGGTCTCAGTAGTTGTGTCCCCATGAATGTAACTATTCCACCCATGATATTGAGTTATAAGTAGTGGTGTTTTCTCTGAATTTGTGGATACATTACCTCATCAGCGATCACTTTGTGGTTTTCACCGATCATAAGAGCTTGAGGCATGTTTTCTCCCAGCGTGACTTGAAATTGTAGTAGCATCAGTGGATGGAGTTATTATAGGATTATGACTTTTAAATTTCATATACACCTGGTAAAGGGAATGTTGTAGTCAATTCATTGAGCAGGAAGTCACGTAATGATGCAGTGAATTAATCTGGTAATTCCTGGAGAGTGATAGAATAGATTTCAGCGTTGCATCTAAATATGGGAGAAGTTGGGGGTAATGGTTGTATTTTCCAGATGACGGTGAAGTCATTTCTGGTGCTGCAGTTAGAAGATTCCCAGTTGGGGATCTTGAGGTAGAGTTCTATAGAGGTTGATTTGTTTGTGGTGAAGCCCCTGATGGTTGGTTTGAGGATGAACAACATCAATTGTTGTTTTAGGGAAGGATTTTCAATCCTTTGGCAATGAATGAGATGGTTCTCATGGAGTTCCATGGTTTACCACTAGCACTACATCCTATCATGATGAAAATGTATGATTCCTTGAGGAGTCAGTTTTGGTGGCATGGGTTGAAGTGTGTGGTTGCAAAGTTTGTGTGTTGATGTTTGGTATTCCAGAAGGCGAAGGTCGAGCACTGTGTTCACAGTGGTTTTCTTCATCCATTTGATGTTCCTCAGTGGAAGTGGGAGGAGATATCTATGAACTTTGTTACCTGTTTACCTCAATATTAGGGAGGCTATGACACTATATGGGTGTTAGTAGATCGCTTAATGAAATAAAACCACTTTATAGTGATCAAGGAGTCGATCTCAGTGGAGGTTTTGTAAAGAAAATATCTAGAGGTGGTGGTGAGACTCCATAGAGTCCCGAGGATGATAATTTCTGATCAAGACCCTCATTTTACCTCTAGGGTGTGGAGAGGTCTACATCATGATTTCGGTTATCAATTGTTCCTTAGCACTGCTTTTCATCTGCAGAGGGATGGTCAGACAAAGCGGACCATCCAGAATCTTGAAGTCATTTTTCACTCTTATGTCCTGTATTTTGGAGGTTCATGGGTGAGGCACCAAACCTTACTAGATTTCTATTACAAAAATAGTTTCCATTCTACCATCAGTATGGTTCCATTTAAATCCTTTTATGGTTGACCTTACCATTCTCCGTTATGTTGGAATGGGGTCAGAGAGTCATTAATTCTCAGGTCAGAGCTAGTATAGAATACGATGTAGATAGTCCAGGTAATTTTAGAGAGGATAAAGACAGCACAAGATTGTCCTAAATCCTATGTTGATCATAGGAGGAGACATATGTAGTTTGAAGTTGGGGATCACATTTTTTTTAATGTGAATCCCCATTGTGGGAAGCAAAGGTTTGGTCATGGGATTAAGCTTTCTCCTTGGCTTTTTGGGCCTTTCAAAGTGTTGGCTCGTGTTTGAGTTATGGCGTATCGGGTCGCACTTCCCCCACAGATGAGTCAGATACATGATGTTTTTCATGTGTCAAAGCTCTATCATTATCTTCATTACTACACTCATGTCATCGATTGGGGAGAGATTTATGTTGATGATGATGTGGCATTTGAGGAGCGGCCTATAGATATCCAAGACTGCAAGGAGAAGGTGTTGTGCAGATGTGTTATTTCCTTGGTCTGTATCTTGTAGTGGCATAATGTCATGGAGGAGAGTACATAGGAATGTGATTTGCAGATACGCGCTCAGTAAAATGAGTCATTTAATGTTTAACTCTTTCTTTATAATGATGTTTTCTTCATGGTTGTTTACATTTCTTGGTTATGAGATGTCTTTCTCTTGTTTCTTGTGCAGATTTTCTCTTTTGAGAGGTATATCCCTCGAGAGAGTGTTTAGAAGCTGGTTGTGGGTTTCGTGTGATTTCACATGTTCCTTTTTAAAGAATTTTAGCTCCTTTAGTGGTGAGAGCCTTGAGAGGTATCTATAATAGTGGTTTATCAGACCCCTTTTTATGTTTCCTATATGGGTTGGTTTTGGATTCTCAAGGATGAGAATGTTTTGAGAGGTATCTAATGTAATGGCCCAGATCTCTCTGATACATTACTTTGCTAAAATCTGGTGTTGGAGGTGTTCAAGGAAGTCAAAATGACTTATCCCCAAAACTTTTCCAAGTTTCTAGTTCTATGAACAGTGTTTCCAGAACTATGTCATTTCTGTTTCCAAATTTTTGAAACAGTGACACAGAAATAGTGGCACCGAAATGGTGGCACATAAACAGTGGTACCGAAATAGTGGTGCATAAATGATGGCACTAGAAAAGTGGAACATAAATGGCAGCACATAAACGGTGGCACTAAAACGGTGGCACAAAAATGGTGGCATGAAAACGATGGCACTAAAATAGTGTCATGAACTGTGTGTCTAGAACTGTGTCATTTCCTTTATCAAATTTCCATATTTTTTCAGATTCCCTACAGTTTCACCCATTTTACATTTCCTTTAACCTAAAATGAATTCAAGGCATTATTTTAATGGATTTAAGGATGATTCAAATCCCATAACTCCTATCTTAATTTTTTCTAATAGTCAGGAAACCTTTACTCGGTTAAAACATGTGATCTTTGATAGATCTGTTCTTAATGGAAAGTCCAGTGTATCTTAAACCGCTGCTCCATTAAATATTCTAAAGGGTAGAGATATATTACTCTCTTATTCTTCCATATTATTCCCTGGTGTGAGATGCTTGAACCTTTCCTTCCTTCCTGTAGGGGTCGTGCATAATGTTGCAACCTTGGATCATGTCTTCCCTGGAGTTTCTTTCTACTGCATGTGCACCCCCAATTTTGGTGCAACCAGGAAGTGTTAATTCATATTCAATATAAGGTATGTTTAACCACCATTTGTCTGGGTTACTATCCTTATGTTCCTCCTTTCCATGTTATGTAATGTTATCTCCATGTTTCTAAAGGATTTTTTTGGGTGTTGCTTGGTGTGGTGGTGTCTCTACGTCCCCAGGTGGATGCAGTCTTCCAGGAGAGGTGATCATGATCTATTGCATTGTCCATTCTCATGAAAATAAAGTCTAAAACCTTTTGAGATAGAGGATATGTGGATTCTATATTCATTTATGTTCAACTATAGAGTTATCATGTATTATCCCACTGGATCACAATGGAATTTATATAATAAATATTTGAACCTAATAAATAAATTTGTATTGATTGTATGTTGTTGCCTATTTTTTTCTAGATAATGTTATATCTATGCTTTCTTTTTTTATCATTTAATTCTTGATTGAAATTGATAAATAGCATAAATCCAAGATTAATTTTAAATTAATTGGATAAATATAAAGAGGCATGTTTTTGAATCCGGTTGTTGTTGTGCCAAACTGTTGATAATCAAATGGGTGCAGTTTTTCATGAATAAATGAACCAGCTAATTCAAGATGGATTAAATAATTAGTTGTTTAATAAGAGATAATTCTTGGCAGAGTTCTAAGTTACCATATTTCTTGTAAAGGCCAAGATCCTTATTATTGGAGCTGTGAGTGCTCATTGTGTGTGAAGTATAGATTCCTTGCTTAGGGATGAGAGCCCAGTTGCTTTTTGTTTGTTTTATTACTACTTGTATTGTGGTGTGAGCCTAGGATGGCTGATCCTGGGAGGCTATTGTGGTATGTGGGGTAGGTAGGCCTAGGGTTTGGTGAATCAGTTGATTCCTGGAGTGGCGAGATGCATTGGTTTATACATGTGGGTGTCGGGGAGGACACCATAGATGATGAAATGAGTCAGTTATGAATGTTGGATGCTTGTTGAATCTTTTTGGTTGTTTATCTTCTTTAATTTTCCCGTTGCTTAAGAAAGTGGTTCTTTCTTACCCTCCTTCCAAAGGAGGAAAAGATGCATGGGGTATTCCACATTATTTCCTTGTTTAGCTTATCTGTGATGGATGGGTTTATGCTCTTACTATAGGTGGAAAAGGATCGACGGGTAGTCTATATACTCACTGTGTTGAGCCCCTTATGTTTGGTAGCTTAATTTTTATTTTCTAGAATTCCTAGAATTATGGGAAAGTAATGATGTTGTTAATAAATGATTGAATAAATTATTTTAACCCATGAGGTTGGAGCTTGCCGGGATGAAATGCTGAGGTAATATTTCTGAGAATTTGTGGACTTGGTTTGGTTATGTCTGGAAGGCATAGAACTTTGTGTGATGCTAATGAAATGTAATGTAGAATTAATAAAGGGTAATTAATGGTTAAATAATTAATTACATAAAGTGAAACTGATAAAAAGTGATAAGTAACTTAATATATCTCTTTAAATGGTTATATTCTTATAGGATATCGAGTCTCAGTAGTGGCAGCTGGGAGTCTGAGTGACGTTAGCTGTAATTGAGTCTAAGATTAAGTTTTTTTCATAGTGTGGTTGTGATCTATAGTATATTGTGTAATTTTTGTGTTTCTATACTCTATTCAACCCTTTTGATTATAAAAACTGACACCCTAGGGATTCTGAGCCCTGGGGGGTGTTCTCCCCAAAATTCTGGTGGGAGGATGAATGGCTGACTACCCCCTTTGGCCCCACTCTATTCTCTTGGTAGTTACTTATGCTGGTAAGAACATCAATTAGTTTTCCCCATATATTTGTGTAGAGTTATGTAATGTATTTTGGTTATTCATATACATATATTCTGGATATAGTTTCCTATGGACTACTATAGGGGTAACATGTATAGGCTGTGATGGCTTGAGGATCCTTACTTGGTGCATGGGCTGTAATAGCTTGAGGTATAATGTCTGACGTATGATACACGTTATGAAAGATATGTTGGATACCATATTATACCAAGTTACTTTTGTTATGTGGATGTAGTGGTGGTGTTTCATGAGGTGATTTTTGTGGTTCTATGCCCAGGTGTCTGCGGGAAAGCCTTTTTGGAGAGATATGCTTAGGACGTGTGATGTTAGGGAAAAGCGAAAAACCAATGGGGAAGTGGTAGCCAAATACCCTTGATATTCCTTATTATATTATATAATCTTGTATGTGATACTTGGTGAGAGTATCCATGGTGAGGATGGGAACATAGTATACCTATTTAAGTGGTGAGTTAGTTTCACTTGTTGTTCACTGTGCTTTAGTATGATTTCGTTACTTTTGTACGAGAGGATCCAGGGAGGATCCTACTGAGTATACTATTATACGCACCCTATGTATATACAAATGTTTTTTTCAGGTCACTTAGAGTAGGTTAGAGATCAGGCTGGTTACTACTAGATTGGGGTTGTAGGAGTTGTTCAGGATTCCTGATCGCTATTGTTTTACTTACTTTTGGTAATTGCAGTTTTCACTTTTCAATTGTAGTAGTCTTTTCATGACATTAAATATGTGTACTTGGGTTTCTTTTTATATTACAGTATGAGCTGGAGTTGGTTGGTGTCTGTCATATCTCTCTCTTTCGCATGTGTTCTCTTAGAGTGTAATGGCTCCCATTTGTGTGATTATTATACCCTCGGTGCTAGTCGACAACCTAGGGACTACTGGAGGTGGGAATTGGGTGTCACTATCTTGCTTCTCATATTTCCAGCTTAGGATGGGTACACTTTATGGGCGGGGGGGGGGGGGGGGGGTCGTGACATATTCATCAATTATAGTAACCTTTTATTTTACTTATTCACCATCGGTGATATGTTTTAATGATACCATACTTTAAAATATTCACTTGTGATCATTGGATATTAAATTTTTCTTAAATATTCATATTCTTTGTATCATGGATATGATTATTTTATAAACTGCATGCAATTTCTACATATGGTGTTATACTTTGAAAGTATTTGATTCATAGGGTAATTGTTGATAAATCTATAGTATCTATTCAATACATATATTTTTTTGATAAGATATATTGTTCCAAAATTAAATCGATAATTAGATATATGAGGAATGTATTGGGCATGTAGTGATGAGTGGAGGTTGTAATTATATATTCCTTCGATGCATCGACAGGTCTCATGAGACAAATTAGTTGTCCAAATTAAATGAGTCTTTACCTATAGTTTTAAACTATCTTGGCGTGAAGTCTTAACGATAGACATATCGTGATTTATAAGATCTTGAAATCCAATAGTATCAATGTCTTTTATTGATAATTTAGTAATTATTATCCATAAGATTACTACATTTATATTATCCATGTATTCATTTGGTGCTTGATTTTTTTATTAAATGAAATATATTTTCAGTTATTTACTTTGTCATATTGATTATTTATTATTTATTTATGATATCTTCTATTCAATGTAATACTTAGCATTTGATCTCACCCTTATTTTGTTTCATTTCCCCGAGTTATGAAAAGAAATATTGGAATGAGTTTCAAGGATGTAGAACATTTACTATTTTTATGTTTATATTTTATAATTCCAATTTAATATGGGAATCATGTATATATCTAGTTTACTAATACTTTTAAACTAATCAATCATGCATGGTGAGATCTATTGTTTCTATTTCAATGTCATAAAGTATACACCATTTATGAGTTATTGGATATGGGGTTGTTATAAAATCAAAGTGATATAATAAAATTTTAAATTTTTGAATAAATAACCTTTGATTTTTAAAAAACACTCTTTTTATAAAAAATGTTATACAACATTTAAAATAATTTATATAACAATTAAATTTCATAAAAATAATCCTAGTTGATAAAATAGATGTAGAATAGTGATTTTAACTGATTTTGAAATCTATCCAAAAACATCGATACAAATACCCCATTGACATAAACATTTATCTCGTTAATTTTTTTTTTCAAAATTTAATAAGTGATTTGTTTGGATGCTTTAACAATCTAAATAAATATAATTTTTAATTGGATGTAAAACCTTTATATGATAACTTTACCAAATAAAGTGAAATTTGGTATGTCTAAATATCCTTTTATGGAATACTCAATGTCATCACTATTAAAAATATAAAAGGATTTAAAAAATGAATAATTTTTTAATGAATTTTTTATGTTCCTGGTTGATTTGGAAAATAATAACCTTTGTAAATAGTTTCATATGACCCACATCAATGGAGTAATAAATGTGTCATTGGAATTTTTAAATGAATTAAAATGTAGTTTATGATTTAAATATCAAAGTGTTTTTTAGGAGGGGAATAATTTTGTAAAGAATACTTATTTATTTTAAAATATTTTAAAAATAGAAAATAATTTTAGAAAACAACATATATTGGGAATATTTGGCTAATGAGAGGGTTTTAAATTAATTGGAGATGTCCAACATTGGTTTACTAACAAAAAAGCGTAATATATCAATCTAAAAAATATGATATGTTTGGTGAATAATGAAAACTATTCATTTCACATTTATCCATAATGATATAAAATTTATCTCCTAAATCTACAGTTATGAATCAGATAAGGGTTCTCCCAAACTTCGGTGAGTGAGTTAAACTCAAATATCTGGTTCAAGATTGATAATTTGAGTTCTTGGTAATTTTTTGTGGTTGCCCCTCCAGTAAGAGGTTATATTTTTTTGTGGGTTTTCTTCTGGTTATTTATTATCACAATCATTATACTATTGGTGACTCTACAACATCCAATGACGTCTCTTCCACCATATCCTTTCACCGAGACTCTTTCGGATCTTTGAAGTGGTTGGATTTTGGGGGGATGAAGAGGGATACGAGGATTTCAAAGCAGCTGCCTAGACTGAACCATTGACAATCCATCCTCATTGGAGCCATCACAGATGGTAAGGTAGTAGGGTTTGGGTTCACGTTAAACTTTTTTACCACAGTGTGAGAGAACACTTCTATGTTTTGCACCAATAGATTGAAGGTTTCGGGTGTAGTATAAGCATGGTTGGGACGACACCCAACTTTAATTTTTACCATGATCAATGATTATTTTGGGATCAATAAGACGATGAACGCCAGTCTCCATAGAATATAATCAATGATTTATATAAAGAAGAAAGAGGCTTGAAACCTTTAGAGAGGATCTTCCACATCATGTTTATAATTAATTTAATTAATTTCATAAGGAAAAATAATACCTGGATCTTTGGAATTTTTCTTCATTGATGATGTTAATCTTCTAGAATGACCCTTTCAGATTATCTCATTGTGCTAGTAACTATCTAAACTAGAATCCCTCTAGCAGTGATCCATATGTGATCTGATGTCCTCCGATCGACACCGCTCGTTCTCCGGGTGCTAGCGCGGAGAAGCGAGTGCCTTATGTCGGTCGTTCTTGATTGTTTGTTCTTAGGCCTTGAAGAACGTCACTCGTTCTTGAGAGGGGAGAGAATATGATTCAAGAGAGAAATTGTTTGGTGCAAAAATTCTCAATTCATAAGGTGTGTGGTGTGGTGTATGGCACAATAGGCCTACATGTCTATATATATACATGGAATTTCAGTTACAATATTTAATTGCATAACAACAATTAAATACATTCATGAACTTAGAGAAAACACATGCTCATAATAATAATAATGTGTCATTGCTCATAGTGTGCCAACTTGTGCAAAACGGAATTATAAAATAAAATTTCGTGTCACAAAATAATAGCATAATCATTATTATTTTAACTTGTTGAAACTAGTTAAATAATTATTTACCATCTTTCAAATAATTATTTTACTACCGGACCGACCTTGGTCCACTCAAAATCCACTTCCATTTATTGAACACCTGAATAAATAAATAAATAATTTATTCTCCCTAATAAATATTTTATTTACAAACTAGTAAATAAATATTTATTAAATTTTCAATAAAATAAATAAATAAATTTTATTTTATTTTATTTATGTGGTCATTTTAACTTGAATAAAATTATTCAATGCTCTTGAGAATAATATTTATTTCATTAATTAAATTCAAATAGAATTTAACCAAGAGCACTAAAAACACTTAGTGTGTGCCCCTCTAGGATTCTTTCTCGTTTGCATTAGGTGGTCTTGCCTAAAGTCCAAGAGTATTGTCTAGAAATGGGTCAAGGCACCAAAGAGAAAGAACATAAAGTGGCAACAACAACATCCACATATGAACACTCACTGTGTAATATAATCCCTTTTTCGCAATATCTCATCAAGAAGGTTTCACGATAGTGTCATCAACTTTTATACTTGATACGTCATTCTTTGACTACCTGAAATAAACTCAACATTTCACCATGTCCATGGAATTTCGCGTGACAGTTCTATTTCAATCAAAGGGCTGAGATATAAAATTCAATAAATGCAAGGTATAAATCCTCCTCAACTTATCCATTAATAACATGCCACTCATGACGCACCCAACATACCCTATATCCCACCAACTGTATGTGTGACGGTTTTCGTCATTAAATCAAAGTGCACGAGTCGTGGCACGTATTTATGATAATATTAAAGTCTAAGGATCATTACACACACTCGCAAATAGAAATTTCTGATGACACTAAAACATGAGGAATTCCTACTAGCGGGTCTGTTCTCATAATCTCTTATCTTAGAGATTACCAAGTGAGAACTTCATGAGAGGAAGTCTCATATGCTTACAAGTACTCACACCTGACAGTCTGCATGTTATGTGTCCCATCATAGTATATCATACAACCGCAAAACTATATTTAAGAATATTTTTATAGCATTTTCAAGGTTCTCATCATAGAGGGGAACTTCCATGACCATATCAGTGCAACAAATACTCTAGGACATTATTACATCATAGTCATGCAGAACAATGAAAAATATGTAATAATACATTAAATATCTACATAATCAAAGTAAAACCAGTTGGTTCTAAAACACCAACTCTTAAAAACTCTCACTTGTACTAGAGCCAACTGCCTACGACTTTCAGTCCGCAAGACCTCACATGATGATCATATTTCTGATGAGTCAAGGCTTTAGTCTAGGGGTTTTCCACATTGTCTTCTATGGAAATACTGCCCACTGGAACTTCACCTCTCTGAGAAAAATCCCTCAAGATATGATACTTACGATTTATGTGCTTCATCCTCTAATGTGACCTTGGCTCTTTTGTGAGATCCACCACTGTAGTATTATCATAGTACAGTGTTATGGGATCTTTACTGCTAGGTATCACATATAGCTCCTGGATGAAGCTTTGCATCCAAATTTCTTCATTAGCTGCCTCAGAAGCTGCGATATACACAGACTCTACTGTATAAACTATGACCACACTTTGTTTTGATCTCTTCTAGCTCACTGATTCTCCATCCAAAGTGAAAATGTATCCCATTTGTGACTTTAGGTCATCTTGATTAGTTTGGAAACTAGCATCTTCATATCCTATGATGACTAGTTCCTCATATCCTCCATAAACCAGGAACATATCCTTAGTATGCCTCAGATACTTTAGGATAGTCTTGATTTCCATCCAATGGTGGTCACCTGGGTCATCTTGATATCTTCTTACCACACTCAATTTGTAGGCAACATCTATCCTAGTACATAGCATGGCATGAACGACTGACCCAATAAATAATGCCTATGGAGTCCTTGCCATTATATTTCTTTCCTCATGTATCTAAGGACACATTTTCTTGGAAAGATGAATGCCACGTGACTCTAGAAACAATACCATCTTGGATTGTTCCATACTGAATTTATTCAGTATCTTATCAATGTATGTACTTTGACTTAGGCCTAGAAATATCTTGGATCTATCATAATGGATCTTGATCCCAATAATATATTCTTTCTCGCCTAAGTAATTCATGGAGAAGTATTGATTAAACCATTCCTTAACAGACTACAAGGCTAGTATCTCATTTCCATTAAGTAATATGCCATCAACATATACTATTAGAAAAATGAATGCACTCCCACTAAAATTTTTGTAGACACAAGGCTCAAATTCATTCTTGATAAAACCAAATTCTATTATGGCTTCATCAAAATGAATGTTTCGTGACCTGGATTCTTGCTTTAATCCAAAATGTATTTCTGTAACTTGCATACCATATTGGCATCCATTAGAGTCACAAACCCTTCAGGTTGTGTCATGTAGACATCTTCTTGAAGGTTCCCGTTAAGGAATTCTATTTTGACATCCATTTTCCAAATCTCATAGTCATGTTAATCTGTAATGAAAAGTAGAATTCTGATGGATTTATCATTGCAACAGGTGATATGGTTGAATCATAGTCAATTCCTTGATACTGTTTAAACTCTTTTGCAACTAGTCGTGCCTTATAGGTACTAACTTGTCCTTCCATGTCCACTTTCTTCTTTAATACTCATTTGCAACCAATAGGCTTTACATAAACTGGAGGATCTACTAAAATCCACACTTGGTTTTGGTACATGGAATCCATTTCAGAATTCATAGCTTCTTGCCACTTGGCAACGTCCGTGCCACTTAATACTACCTTGTAGGTTAGAGGAACATTATTATCAACTAATAATGAGTCACCATCCTCGGTAACTATAAAATCGTACCATTCCAGTTCTCTAACCTCTCTTGTATTCCTATGCAGTACTTGTGTCTCTAGAATAGATTCTTCTTCTACAAGGATTTTTGGAATCTATTCATATACCAACTCTTGTGTACCTTGAGCCTCGACTTCATCGAAGTCTATCTTTCTCCCACTATCTCTTTTAGAGATGTTCTCCATCTCAAGTAATATGGAATGTATTTCCACTATAACCTTTTTTCTGAGGGTTTGTATAGGTAATATCCCCTTGTTTCCTTGGGGTATCCTATAAAGGTACACTTTTTTCCTCGAGGTGTGAGTTTGTTACCTGAAGAGGCCTTAACAAATTCTTCACTACCCCACAAATGTAAATTTGATAACATGGCTTTTCTTCCACTCCAGAACTCGTATGGAATTCCATTTATCAATTTAGTTTGTATTTGGTTTAGTATGTGTGTCGAAGTTTGTAATGCATACCCCCAAAAGGATAATGAAAGACTTTCATGACTCATCACCGATCTCACCACGTCCAACAAGGTGTGGTTCCTCCTTTCGCTTACACCATCCCATTGAGGTTTGTAAGGAGGAGTGAGTTGGGATAGGATCCCAAACTCTCGTAAGTAATCAATGAAGTCCTAATTAAGATATTCCCCACCTTGGTCTGAGAAAAGTTTCTTAATCTTCTTACCAAGATGGTTCTCAACTTCATTCTTGTATTCCTTGAATTTATCAAAGGAATCTGACTTATACCTCATTAAGTAGATATATCCATATCTACTAAAATCATAAGTAAAAGTTATGAAGTATGAGTACCCACCCCTTGATTTAACTGGAAATGGTCCACACACATCAGTATGAACCAATTCAAGAAGCTCTTTAGCCCTTTCACCTTTCCCATCAAATGGGGATTTGGTCATTTTTTCCTTATAAACATGCATGACATACGCCAAGTGGTTTTAGTTCAAAAGAATCTAAATATCCATCTTGATGTCACTTTATCAAGAATTTATCATTTACATGACCTAGCCAGGGATTCCAAAGTTGGGTGTGGTATGATTCATGTGATGTATCTTTTTCATCAATTTTCCATTACCTGGTTTGTGTAATCCAACACATAAAGACCTTTGTTTAAATGTGCCCTACCAAAAAAAGTGATATCTTTATAAAACAAGCAATATTCATTTCCAAACTTGAAAAAAAAATCCATATATATCTAGTATAGAAATAGAAATTATGTTTTTAGTTACAAAAGGCACATAAAAACAACCCTTTAACACCAAGATCATTTCAGTTGGAAACGTAAGGTGGTAGTCCTCGATAGTTACAATAACAAGTCTAGCTTCGTTGGATGCTCGTAGATCTACCTCCCCTCGATCAATCTTTCTGAATCTAATTGGTTCCTATATTTGGATACATATGTGAGCACCACGAGGTGTATCTAATACCCAATTTATATAAATAGATAGATTTCATTCGATAACAAACACACTTGAAGCTTCCCCTTACTTCTTAGGCTGGGTGAAGTTCTTCTTTCAGTGGACCTTCTTGACACATGTGAAACAAATAGCCTCATGTTCCCTTGCCTCCCCTTTGATCTTCCTTTTGTTGGAAGGACTTGAAGAAGCTTTGGGCTTAAAGCTCTTCACCTTCCCTTTCCCCTTATTCACCATAAGGAAAGATGGCTTTTCACAGTTCATATCTTTTTCCACTTGGAGAATGATGATAAGAAGATCAGATAGAGACTTCTCAATGTTGTTCATATTGAAATTGACAAAAAAGTTAGAGAAGCTCTGAGGGAGTGATATAAGAATGATATCGGTGCCCAGTTCCTCAGGGATTTTAAACCCTAGAACCTTCGGGCACTCAATGTAGCTAATGATCTTTACTACATGAGGCCCAGCTGGTGCACCTTATCTAAGCATACTCTGAAAGAGTGCCTTAGAGATCTCAAACCTTTCCTGTCTTGCTCTCTCCTGGTAAATACCACAGAGGTGCTAAAGCATGTTATAATAATCCATGTTTTCATGAGACTTCATGATCTCCCTATACATTGATTATAACATCAAACATTGAACATCGACTGTGTCGTTCATATGTTTCTCATAAACCATGAAATCCTCATCACTTGCCTCTTTGGCAGGAAGATCAGGTAATGCTTACTTTAGAACGTAAGACTTCTATTCATGGCGTAGGATAACCTAAAGGTGTCTAAACCATTTCTAGAAGTTACTACCAGTGATGATGTTGTCTTTATCCAGAATTGATCATAGGGATAGTGTGGTTGACGAGCTTGTCATTTTTATTCTACAATTAAAAGAGCAGATCATTTATACTTTCTTGATTACATTTTATGAGAAATAATAGATTTTATTAAGCCTCACACTATTTTATCAAGCCCCAATGACCCTCACCATTGAACTTGGAATGTCCAGTTTCCATGACATTCTAGTGGAAAGGATCCATATTCCCCTTCACATAACCCCAACAGGGGTTAGTCAAGCTATTATTAGGTATTTAGGTAGGAAAGTCTTTGCCAACTGTGAGCTTGCAGCTCCTTGATCTGTTGAGTGGACTCTCCAATCCTGAAACCATGAATTTGGATTTTCTCAACTCCTCCCTTCAATATTACACCAAGTCTAGAAAGGGCTGCTCCTCTTGATGTAATATGGTTAAGTCAACCCGAAACCTTCAATAAGGGCTTCCTGTATAAAATTATGTTTCCCAACAAGGGTTGGTCAAACACATAGTTTTATTGAGTTTTTCCCTTAATCAAGTAACGGAAGGCTTGGTTTGACTTAATATTTTTTAAGGGATTTTTATCTCTTATGTGTGAATTTCTTATTATCACATGCTTGTTAATATTAAGTAGAACTTACTCAAGTGATTAATCATGTATTGATAATATTTACGCATAAGTCTGGTTTATTTTAGTTCCATCTTGCATGATTGTTTAATTCGTTAATTATGTGATCGTAACAACACATCCATAATGATAAACCATGAAAATTACAGAAATAAAATAAAGTAAATGGCATGATCATGAGCTTTTCTAATGGTTATTTTATCTAGTGGTTAATAAACTAACCCTGTCCTAGGGTAGAAACACCTTGAACCTTTTGGGATCGTGTTTACAGCTTCCACCTATCCACCTCTGTATCTCCTGGGATTGGTTTTGTCTTGGCTCTAGATTGAACCGCCTCCACTATATTGGGAGTTTCATCCATTACATATTCCCTTTTTTAACTCACATGTAGGTGAGGGGTAAAAGTGGGTTTTACAAAAAAGAAACTTTGGACACGCAGACCCTACATATTAATGAGGAGAAGGCTCGAATGCCAACAAATTTAATTCAAATAAATAAATTAGAAGAAACCATCCACATAGAAAGGTCTTGGTCTATCTCATGATCATCCATACATGCAATGATATTTATGCATAAATAAAAATAACATTCAATTCTTTAATCGTTCTTATTTAAGATAAATCACGCTCGAATCAATTAATTATCATATTTAGTTAATTAATCCTTTTATCTTAAATCCTTTTATGAATTTCCATGATATTATCATCCATCAAAATTTTAAAAAAATAAATTCATTTAAAATTATCTTTGTACGTAACTTGTACCTTGGAGGCAACCTAGTGAATTCCTATTCATAACTACCCAATGAGTAGAAATGAATATTACGTAGATGTTAAATTCAAGACATATATATATAACACCTATCAAGTGTCGTGCCTCAGCCTTACACCCGCACAATGGTACACGTCTCAAGGGTTTGTATAATATAATAATAAATTTTAATAAATCTGTATAATTTGTAAAAGTACATGACGTGTAGTTCCAACTACACGGCGTGTACTATTGTTCACCATCCATCTGAAGTACACTCCTAGGGAAACGTCATGTGAGTGTACTTTGGAAATATTTTGAGTACACAACATGTCCATTTGTCCAAAAGCCTTGTAGTTCCTTGTTATACAGTCTCCAGCTAGTCTATTTGTGTATGGGGTACACGGTCTAACCCTAACCCTAAGGGACTACACATCATGTCCATTTGTTCCACATGGAGTGTAATCCGGAAACCGTGTGCCAACTGTTCCTGGTCAACACACAGATTCATTTAAGACTTAGAAAGATTTCAACACATGGCTTGGTTTGGTGGAACGGTCTGATGCATTGAATCTTGACTACATGGTGTGTACTGCTGAATACACGCCATGTGTTCTGGTGTTGTACGGCCAGGAAGCTTTGGCACCTCCAGATGAGACCCACTATTTTATTTTAATCAAAATTAAAAGAAAATATCATTTCTGTAAGATGAACGAGAAATGAAAGAGGAGGAATAGATCTCAAGATTCAGATTTTAAGAACTATTAACTTTAATTGAAACAAATAAATTATTAAATGCTTAAGTCATCAACAAAATATTTAAATAATTATAAACTATGATGTAACCACTCTAATACCACTTGAAGGTTCCGGGCGCAGTGAAAGTGTGGTTGGGACGACACCAAAATTTGATTTTTACCATGATCAATGATTATTCTGGGACCAATAAAATGATGAACACCAGTCTCAATGGAATATAATCAAAGATTTAGATAAAGAATAAAGAGGCCCAGAACCTTAAGAGAGGATCTTGTACATCATGTTTATAATTAATTTAATTAATTTTATAAAGAAAAATAATACCTAGATCTTTGGTATTTTTCTTCATTGATGATGTTGATCATCCGGAATGACCCTTCCGGATTATCTTGTTGTGCTTGTAAGTATCCAAACTAGAATCCCTCTAGCGGTGATCCACACGTGCTCTGATGGCCTTATATCGACACCACTCGTTCTCTGGGTGCTAGCATGAAGAACCGAGTGTCTTGTGTCGGTCGTTCTTGATCACTTGTTCTTCGGACTTGAAGAACGTATCTTGTTCTTGAGAGGGGAGAGAAGAGGATTTGAAAGAGAAATTGTTTGGCTCAACAATTCTCAATTCACCAGGTGTGTGGTGTGGTGTATGGCACAATAGGCCTACATGTCTATTTATATACCTGGAATTTCAGTTAAAATATTTAATTGAATTTCAAAAATTAAATACATTCATGTACTTAGAGAAAACCCATTCTTATAATAATAATACTGCATCATTATTCATGGTGCACCAACTTGCGCAAAATGAAATTATAAAATAAAATTCCGCATCAGAAAATAATAGCAGTGTCATTATTATTTTAACTTGTGCAGACTAGTTAAATAATTATTTACCATCTTATAAATAATTATTTTACTACTAGACTGACCTTGGTCCGCTGTAACTCCACTTACATTTATTGAACACTAGAATAAATAAATAAATAATTTATTATCTTAAATAAATATTTTATTTACAAACTAGTAAATAAATATTTATTAATTATTTAATAAAATAAATAAATAAATTTAATTTAATTTATACAATCATTTTAACTTGAATAAAATTATTCCATGGTATTGAGAATAATATTTATTTATTTAATTAAATTCAAATAGAATTTAACCGAGACCACTAAAAACACTTAGTCTGTGACCCTATAGGATTCTTTCACATTGGCATTAGGCTATTTTGCCTAAAGTCCAAGAGTATTTTCTAGCAATAGGACAAGGTACCCAATAGAAAGAATGTAATGTTGAAACAATGACATCCATATATGAACACTCACTATGTAATATAATCCCTTTGTCGCAATATCTCATCAAGCAGGTTTCATGATAGTGTCATCAAATTTTATGCTTGATACATTGTTCTTTGACTACTTGAAATAAACTCATCATTACACCATGACCATGGAATTTTGCATGACGGTTCTATTTCAATCAAAGGACCGAGATATCGACTTCCATAAATGGAAGGGACAAATCCTTCCTTGACTTATCCATTAACAAAATTCCACTCTTGACGCACCCAATGTACCCTTCTTCCCACCAACTATATGCATGGTGGTTTTCGTTAGTAAATCAAAGTGCATGAGTCATGACACATATTAATGATAATATTAAAGTCTAAGGATCATTACACACACTCGAAGATAGAAACATTCGATAACACTAAAACAAACGAAATTCCTACTAGCGGGTGAGTTCTCATAATCTCTTATCTTGGATATTACTAAGTGTGAACTTCATGAGAGAAAGTCTCATCTGCTTATCAGTACTCTCACCTGATGGTCCGCATGCTTTGTGTCCCATCATAGTATGTCATCCAACTGCAAAAATATATTTAAGAATATTTTTATATAATTTCAAGGTTCTCATCATAGTGGAGAACTTCCATGACCTTATCAATGAAAAAAATACTATGGGACATTATTACATCATATTAATGCAGAACAATGAACAATATGTAATAATAAATTAAATATCCATGTAATCAAATTAAAACCATTTGGTTCTAGGACACCAGATCTTATATATATTTCATTCAGAATCCACTCTGAATCAATTTTGTGTTTTTCCTTTGAATACCGACTATATAAATTTCCTATGATCGGTTGAAAAAAAATACTTTGTTTTTTACATTTTTATTCTCCATTTTATGAAACTTTAATGCTTTACTTCTATGTTATTTTCCAAAAGTTCCTAGAATGTTACCATAGAAACCCAGTAGAACATCCCAAGTTCTAAACAATGCCAAATCCAAGCTTGTGTATGTATAATAATAAAAGTATTTAAAATCATAAAATAATCACAAACACAATGTGCATCACCCACCAGGGTTATTTAAGCCATATAGGGATTTATAGGTATTGGAATATGTTCATACATAATCTCACAACATATATCACTCCCCTAATATCAAGGCTCATGTAAAAACTCAGGCTAAAAATATTGGTCAAAGTCTATGACCTTAGTTAGGGAATAGTGTTATATAGATGGGGGATAAAGTAACATTGGTTATACAGGTATACTTAAGGGATTTCATTGACCCATCATGGTGAATTATGCAATGTAGAGCCTAACATTGTGCAATGGAATGCCTCAACACCAATTCTTATTTAGTGGAATATCACATCATACCGAGCAAAGTGCAGCAACTACATAAATAACAAGAAACTATCATAGAAAAATAGCATCAATACTTTCATGATCACTACTATCTCCAAGGAGAAAATAACCCACCATGTCTACTCTAATGATCAGTCATTAGTCAACATGAAGATTAAGTACCCACATGTCATGCTCTAATTTCACACATAATCTTGGCCTCGACTTTGGAATTCTGAGAGGCGAGTCCATTTCCATGTTAAAACCCACTATAAAAACACTACCCTTCATTAGTAGTGAATAATAAAAACTCATTATCAAATAGACATGTAGAATAAAATCATTGATCTCGAGTGATCATCAATGTCCTTTACCTCATGAACCACCATCATCACCAAATGACGTTGAACTATACTCGCACACATCCAAATAAAAAATATTATTAAAGTTAGAATGAAATTTTAGAGCCTCTAAAAAAACCAAAGGAATATATATATATATTTTTATTTGATTAAAAAACACTGGTACATTTGAAATTTTCATAGGTTGAGTTATCACCAATTCGATGTCTTAATCTCTAAAATGTCCAAAAAACCCTTTAAATGCTCTCAAATGGCATGAATATTTTAACAATTATTCTCTATGTGAAAAAATGATTAAAATTAACTATATACAGGATTTAATCAAATATTTTCGTGGTGGGACTATACCACATGGTAGAGGGAAATAGGATCAGCACATGAGGGTGCTAGGTGTAATAACCTAGATAGGGAACCAACTATCGCCCAGATCCAGAGCACCATGTGGCCTCAGGCATTCCTCCTTGTACACCAAAGGCATTTGACTAGTGGAGAGAGTCTATAACCATCATGGACAAACTATACTCTCAGTATCACAACATATAATAAAGTATAAATAATGGAATCCTCATAAAACATCAGAGTAAGTGCAAGTAATTTTTGTAAAACTAGGTTCCCCCTGACCCAACTTGAAAAATACCTTTAAATTACTATATCATGTATAATATAGTGACCCTATACTTTTTCACATATTATTACATTATTTTAAACGTAATTAACTATCAAATTACAAGCCAATGATTGTAAGGTCTAGTGCCTTTGGAATACTAGGTATATTAAACTGAAAACATGGTACTAAAAAAATTCTTTATTTATCATCCATTATGAGATCCTAACTTACTTTGAGCCCCTACATATTCATATGATAACCTAGGGATAACATGAACAAATAGATGATCTAAAAAGACCAGTAAGGGAATAAACATAAAAATAAAGCATGGAACATGGGTTAGTAGGCATGATAAGATGACATAAAAGGCGCGAATATACATAAGGAAGCATAACATATATAATCATGGTGTCATAGGATATGTGGAAACAATATAAAACATGACATAAGTATTATTCAAGTATCGTTGCATATGAAGGATCACTAGTCAAGGTTAACCACCAGGACCATTGCACATGGAACACGAGTCAAGGCTAACCACCAAGACCGTTGCACATGACGTCTCAGGATACTAAACATTACCCAATGAATAAGAGTGCTATATGGAAGCACCCATCATAAAATTTTTATGAATATGTGTTCCACAGGAATAATTATACACAAGTAATCAAACATAAACATAAGGGTTTCCTATGGTAAGAATTGGGTATCATAATTTTGTTAAAAAGGCATAACATAAGGGAATATCAAAACGGTGTCCATGAAAGAAAGAATTTATATCATACGTGGATATTTAATAAGGTAAAATATTCATAGAACAATACAATTGATGTCAAAATAAATTGAATACATGTAAAAATGGGGTTTAATAAACTTTAGAAATAAAACATTTTAGTGCGGTTTAAGGAAAATATTAAAGATAAATTAAAGTAGAAAAGAGAATAATATTTTACATAAAACCAAAAGTTAACCAATAAAGATTTCATAATAAAAGGAGTGATTTTAAAACAATAATGGTTTCTAAAAATATATTATGTATCACACTTGAAAATGGGTAAGAATTTGGGAAGTTCCTTTAAATTGGGCTTGCTTATCGGGAAGAATTGTGTTGGGAGCCTTTTAAAAACACGTATATTAATAAAAAATAAGGATTAAAGGATATAGATATATGAGTTTGGAACATATACAATGAATTTAGAAGATTTAAATAAGATAAAATATAATTTCTTTTGGGTAAAAAGAGAAAAAGAATAACTTGAAGGAATAATGGAGGTTCGGGTAGAATCTCTTAACTTAAGTCCGAAGGTGTTCTTAACTTGATTCTAATGTCTTGGAAAATAAAATTAGATTCATTAATTAATAATTAAATAACCATTTACAAGTGTATTTTATTTTTTATAATTTTATTAATTTCATTTCTAGTCTTTTTGATGGGTTAAAAGATTCAATTTCATCTTTTGGGCGCATTGATTTTCTTAGTTTTCATGATCGGTTTACTTGTATACATTTACGAAAGGTCGTGTAAGTGGGGATAATTATCCACAATTTAACTTATATGTTATTAATGGTATTATAGAGGTTAAATTGGTCATATATATCATTTTTTATGGCATGATAATGAATCTTTAGATAAATAGTCAATTATAATCGTTTGGGTTTATTTTGGCAGTTTTCGATCACAAAAAACTCATTTTGTTTTATAAATTAATATCATGTGTATAAAATGATTCTAGAACATTAAATAATATATAATAAATATATTATAATCATTTTAAACCATAAAAATAGTTTTATAATCATCCTTGAATATGGTAATGAAAATTGAAAACTTCATCGTCCTTGAATGCGATGAATTAACACATCACAGATGAAATTTTCATTTCTAATATAAAAGGATGGGTAAAGAGAGATGATGATGAATTATTAAATTATCATAATAAAATTATATTATATTTAAGGTACTAGAGTTATAATACCATATGGATAAGGGTAGGTGATTATAGAAAAATAAAATAAATGAACTAGAAAAGAAAATAAATGAAAAAAAGAGGGTTTTACCTCTTGATTTCTTCTTCTTGAGAACCTCCTTAGGGATTGGTTTAGGTATTTTGTTAAGAAAAAAAATATTCATTATTTGTGGGAAGGTATTGGGAGGATATTTGAGTATAATTTGGACGAGGCTCAAGGCTTGAGAGGTGTGATAATAATAGGTGGTGAGGGGTTGTATTTATAGTGGAGGCGAGAGGTGTTTTCTCAATATTTTAATCATTAATTTATTATTTTCTCTCAAGAATATGAATATTTTGATAATTATAATCAAATATATTAAAATAATGAATGGTAGTTTAATATTATGATTCTTACATTAGCAATGAACCAAGTAATAGTGTATTTAACTTATAATGTATAAATACCGTAAATTACCATATTTCATTATTCACAAAATTCAAGTATTTTAGAAAAAAAATCACCCTAAACATTTTTCAATGTGTGTAATTAAAAAATAAACTCCATTTTATGAAAATAATTTTATAAATATGAGAAATTTAATTTTTAATTAAAATCATAATTTACTCCAAAATCACAGATTTTAAAATTATAACTAATTTTATAACACTTTGAAAATTTAACTAAGGGAACATAAAATTATCTTATTACCATAATAAATAAAAATATTAATTTATGAATATATTTATGAAAATAAATTTCCTTTTAAATTATTAAATTAATCATAAAATTTTAATTAAATATTTATGACTTACAAAAATACCAACACTTAACTAATAATTTTTAAAATATTTATTTACTTATAATATGATATAATTATATCATATTTTCACTTATATGATGGATAAATTTTATTTATAACTTCATTGGTGAGGTTACTATTTAATTGTCTGGTTTACTATTTAGAAGGGTCACATTACTATTTTAAAGGTTAAGTTACTATTTCATCAGTATATGTTCCTTAACTTCTAGAAATACATTTTATTTCATTCATTAATTATTTATAAAGTTTGTATTGTGTTAAAAAATTAATTTTATGTTGTTTATTCTATATGAAATAATTATAAGAAGGGGACTTCCATTGAAAAAATTCAGGCTCATTACATTCTTTCTTGTTTATGAAATTTCACCCTTGAAATTTCATTTTACATTCTAAGTTGAAAACAGGTGTGGGTGATTTTCCTTCATCTCTTCCTCCAATTCTCATGTTTCCGCTTCGTCCTAATGGTTACTCCATAGTACTTTGACCAGGTGAGTAGTTTGGTTGCGTAGAACTTTATCTCTATGATCCAAGATCTTTATTGGTTGCTCCTCATATAAGAGATAATTTTCCAATTGCACCGCCTCTAAATTTAGTACATGTGAGGGATTTGATATGTACTTCCTTAATAGGGACACATGTAATACATCATGTACTTGATACATTGTTAGTGGAATTGCTAGTGATAGGTCACAATTCTAACATGATCAAGAATCTTGAAGGGACCAATATACCTTGGACTCAGATTTCCTTTCTTCCCAAATCTCATGATCCTCTTCCATGGAGATATGTATAGGAATACCATATCTAAAACTTTAAACTCAATGTATCATCAACAATTTTCAACATAAATCATTTGTCGACTTTGGGCTACCTTGATGTGCTACTGAATGGTTTTCACCTTTTCCACTATTTCTTCAACCATTTATGGTCCTAGAAGCTTAAACTCATTGAATTCATCCCATCATGCCAGTGTTCTACACATTTTCCCATAAAGGGTTTCATATGGAGCCATTTTTATTCTCTAGTGGAAACTATTGTTGTAAGATAACTCAACTAGAGGTAGATGTTGGTATCATCCCCCTTTGAAGTCCATAGAACACACTCTCAACATGTCTTCGAGTGTTTGAATATTTCAATCATATTAGCCATCAGTTTGAGGAAGATAGTCCATACGGAAGTTCAACTCTGTGTTTAGATAATGTTGGTGACTTTTCTAAAACTTGGAGGTGAATGATGGATCACAATCGGATACAATTGATAGTGGTACTCCATACAGCCTTACCACTTCTTTGATGTATATTCATGCAAGTTGATCCAATGAGAATTCCTCTTGAATTGTGATAAAGTGAGATGTATTTGTCAGATGATCCACAATAACCCATATAGAATTGTTCCCTCAGGGTATCTTTAGAAGTCTAGTGAAAAAGTACATGGTGATGTTTTCATATTTTCATATTTTTATGGGTAATGGTTGCATCAACCCTTTAAAATTTTTCCTTTCATCCTTCACTTTCTGACATACCAAGAACATTGATATAGATTCAACAATATCATTCTTCATATTATCCTACCAATATTTCTCTCAAATATATCTATACATCTTCATGATCCCTGGGTGAATAGATTAGGTTGATCTATATGCGTCATTCAGAATCTCCTTCTTTATCATTGGATCGAATGGTACACATAATCGTGACCCAAATATCATGACTCCTTCATCCATTTGGAACTATGAGGATTTCCCATTTCTGATTGCTTCTACCCTTTTCTTAATTTCCACATCATTTTTTTAATAATCTCGTATTTTCTCCATGAGGGATGGTTGGGAAATTATTTGAGACAAGATTGATTATTTTCATCCCTAAATGATTTTCATGTCCATCCTTTGTATGTCTAAGAAGATTGGATCCTTATCAATTCTCATCATTGATAAAGATGCAGGATCCTTTCTACTTAGAGAATCGACCACCTTATTTGATTTACTAGGATGGTAGTGGATTAAACAGTCGTAATCTTTGATGAGATCCAACCCTCTTCACTAGAACATATTAAGTTCCTTATATTTTAATATATATTTGAGACTCTTTTGATTAGTATATATCTCACACTACTCCCCATAGAGATAATTCCATCGGATTTTCAACGCGAAGATCACAAACTCCAACTCCAGATCATGCGTAGGATAGTTTTTCTCATGAATTTTCAACTTCCTTGAGGCATAAGCTATCACTTTATCATTTTACATTAGTAAATATCCTAATCCATTTTTTAAGAATCATTGTACACCATAGAGAGTTCTCAACTTATGAAGAGTGTGAGTACTGGTTTAGTGATAAGTCTATTTTTGAGCTCCTTAAAGCTTTCATCACATTCTTGAGTATAGAAAAAATTCACTCCCTTTAATGTTAACTTTACTATTGGGTTTTATAATCATGAGAATTTGTTCAAAAATAATTGGTAATTCCCATCTAGTCTAGGGAAACTAAAGATCTCCGTTATAGATATTGGTTTGGGCCACTCTTCGATTTCATTTTTCCTAGAAGGGTCCACATATATCCCTTTTCTGGTGATTACATACCCCAAGAATGATAATTCCTTCATCTAGAACTCTCATTTACTATAATTCTCATCTAGTTTTTTTCCTTTGAAAATTTTTCAGCACAATATTCAAATGCTCATCTTGTTCCTCCTTACTCTTCAAGTATATCATAATATCATCGACAAAGGATACCACAAATTTTTCTAGTTAATATCTAAAGACATTATTCATTAAATCCATGAAAATTTCTAGAGAATTAGTGAGTCTAAAGGGAATCACTATAAACTCAAAGTGTTCATACCTTGTTTGAAAAGTTGTCTTGGAAATATCCTTCCTCACCTTTAATTGATGATATCCCAACTGAAGGTCCACCTTAGAGAAATAAATGGCCCCATGTTCTGATCGGACAATTAATCTATCTGAGATGAGGGATACTTATTCTTTATTGTGATTTTATTGAGCTCATGATAATCAATAAATAGGAACATTGATCTATTCTTATGCTTAATGAAGAGGATTGGTGCACCCCATGGTGAAGCACTCAGGCGTATAAAACCCTTGTCTAGATTCTCATGTAAATGCTTCTTCGGATCTTCCAGCTTTACAATGGCCATTCTATAAGGTGTATTTGATATAAGAAAAGATCCAAGGAAAAGTTCAATTTATAAATCAACCTATTGATTAGAAGGAAGACTGTACAGCTCTTCAGGTAACACATTAGTGTAGTCCCTTATAATGGGCATGTCTTCAAGAATGATTCTATCCTTGGAGTAGGTTGGAGATTAGGCTAGTTAATACTAGCTTGGGGTTGTGGGAGATGTTCGGGATTCCTGGTCGCTGTTTTTTTACTTCCTTTTGGTACTTTTAGTTTTCACTTTTCAGTTGTAGTAGTATTTTCACGACATTACATATGTGTACTTTGGTTTCTTTTTATATTACAGTATGAGCTAGAGTTGGTTGGTGTATGTCTTATCTCTCTCTTTTGCATGTGTTCTCTTAGAGGTCAATGCCTCCCATCTGTGTGATTATTATACCATCAGTTCTAGTAGACAACCCATGGACTACCAGAGGTGGTACTTGGGTGTCACTATCATGCTTCTCGCATTTCTAGCTCAGTAGGGGTACACTTTATAGGCAGGGGGTCGTGGCATATTCCTCAATTATAGTAACCCTTTATCTTACTTATTCACCATCGGTGATATGTTTTAATGATACTATCCTTTAAAATATTCACTTGTGATCATTTTATATTAAATTTGTCTTAAATATTCATATTCTTTGTATCATGGATATGATTATTTTATAAACTGCATACAATTTCTACATATGGTGTTATACTTTGAAAGTATTTGATTCATAGGGGAATTATTGATAAATCCATAGTATCTATTCAATACATATATTTTTTGATAAGACATATTGTTCCGGAATTAAATCGATCATTCGATATATGAGGAATGCATTGGGCATGTAGTGATGAGTGGAGGCTGTAATTATATAGTCCTTCGATGCATCGATAGTTCTCATGAGACAAATTAGTTGTCCAAATTAAATGAGTCTTTACCTATAGTTTTAAACTATCTTGGCGCAAGGTATTAATGATAGAGATATCATGATGTCTAAGATCTTGACATCCAATAGTATCCATTTCTTTCATTGAGAATTTAGTTATTATTATCCATAATATTACTGCATTTATATTATCTATGGATTCATTGGGTGCTCAATTTTTTTATTAAATGACATCTGTTATTAGTAATTTACTTTGTTATATTGATTATGTATTATTTATTTATGATATCTTCTATTCAATGTAATCCTTACTAAGCAATTGATCTCACCCTTATTTTGTTTTATTTTCTCGAGTTATGAAGAATAAATATTTGAATGAGTTTCAAGGATGTAGAACATTTACTTTTGTTATGTTTATATTTTATAATTCCAATTTAATATGGGAATCATGTATATATATAGTTAATTAAAAAATTTAAACTGATCAATCATGCATGGTGAGATTTGTTGTTTCTATGTCAATGTCATAAAGTATACACCATTTATGAGTTATCAGAGTTGGGGTTGTTATAAAATCAAAGTGATAGAAGAAATTTTAAATTTTTGAATAACTAAACCTTGATTTTTAAAAAACACTCTTTTTATAAAAAAATTTTATACGACATTTAAAATAATTTATATAACAATTAAATTTCATAAAAATAATCCTAGTTGATAAAATAGATGTAGAATAGTGATTTTAATTGATTTGAAATCTATCCAAAAACATCGATACAAATACCCCGTTGATATAAACAATTATCTAGTCGATTTTTTTTTTCAAAAGTTAATAATTGATTTGTTTGGATTCTTTAACAATCCAAATAAATGGAATTTTTAATTGGATGTTAAACCTTTATATGACAACTTTACCAAATAAAGTCAAATTTGGTATGTCTGAATATCCTTTTATAGAATACTCATTGTCATCCCTATTAAAAATATAAAAGTATTTGGAAAATGAAATAATTTTTAATTAATTTTTTATGTTCTTGGTTGATTTGGAAAATAAGAACCTTTGTAAATAATTTCATATGTCCCACATAAATGGAGTAATAAATGTGTCATTGGATTTTTTTAAATGAATTAAAATGTAGTTTATGATTTAAATATCAAAGTGTTTTTTTAAGAGGGGAATTATTTTGTAAAGACTACTTATTTATTTTAAAATATTTTAAAAATATAAAATAATTTTATAGAACACCTTATATTGTGATTATTTGGCTAATGAGAGGGTTTTAAAATAATTGGAGATGTCCAACATTGGTTTACTAACAAAAAAGGGTAATATATCAATCCATAAAATATGATATGTTTGGTGAATAATGATAACTATTCCTTTCACATTTATCCCTATGGATATAAACTTTATCTCCTAAATCTACAGTTATGAATCAAATAAGGGTTCTCCCAAACTGCGGTGAGTGGATTAAACTCAAATCTCTAGTTCAATAATGGTCATTTGAGTTCTTGTTAATTCGTGGTGGCTGCCTTTCCAACAAGAGAATAGATTTATTGTGGGTTTTGTTCTGGTTATTTGTTATCACAATCTTTATACTATTGGTGACTCGGTGACATCCAACGATGTCTCTTCTACCAGATCCTGCCACCAAGACTCTGTCAGATCTTTGAAGTGGGTGGATTTTTGGGGGATGAAGAGGGATGCAAGGAGTGTGATGTAGTTGCCTAGGATGAAAAATCGACAATCCATCCTCACTGGAGCTATCATAGATGGGCATGTAGTAGGGTTTGGGTTTACGTTAAACTTGTTTACTATAGTGTGAGAGAACACTCCTCTATTTTGTACCAATAGATTGAAGGTTCTGGGCGCAGCGGAAGCGTGGTTGGGACGGAACCCAAATTTGATTTTTACCATGATCAATGATTATTATGGGATCAATACGATGATGAATGCCTGTATTCACAAAATATAATCAAAGATTTATATATAGAATAAAGAGACATGAAACCTATAGAGAGAATCTAGAACATCATGTTTATAATTAATTTAATTAATTTTATAAAGAAAAATAATACCTAGATCTTTGGTATTTTTCTTTGTTGATGATGTTGATCTTTTGGAATGACCCTTCCGTATTATCTCGTTGTGCTTATAAGGATCCAAACTAGAATCTCTCTAGCGGTGATCCACACATGCTCTGATGGCCTCCGATCGATATCCCTCGTTATCTGGGTGCTAGCGCGGAAAAGCGAGTGTCTTGTGTCGGTCGTTCTTGATTTCTTGTTGTTAGGCCTTGAAGAACATCTCTTGTTCTTGAGAGGGGAGAGAAGAATATTTGAGAGAGAAATTGTTTGGCTCAACAATTCTCAATCCACCAGGTGTTTGGTGTGGTGTATGGAATAATAGGTCTACATGTCTATTTATATAAATGGAATTTCAGTTTTAATATTTAATTGCATAGAAAAAATTAAATACATTCATGAACTTAGAGAAAACCCATTCTCATAATAATAATATCGCATAATTATTCATGGTGCACCAACTTGCGCAAAATAGAATTATAAAATAAAATTCCACGTCACAAAATAATAGTAGAGTCATTATTATTTTAACTTGTGCCAACTAGTTAAATAATTATTTACTGTCTTGCAAATAATTATTTTTATACCGAACCGACCTTGATCCGCTCAAACTTCACTTCCATTTATTGAACACCAAAATAAATAAATAAATAATTTTTTCTCTTAAATAAATATTTTATTTACAAACTACTAAATAAATATTTATTAAATGTTCAATAAAATAAATAAATAAATTTAATTTAATTTAATTTATGTGATCATTTGAACTTGAATAAAATTATTCCATGGTCTTGAGAATAATATTTATTTAATTAATTAAATTCAAATAGAATTTAACCGAGACCACCAAAAATAGTTAGTGTGTGACCCTCTAGGATTCTTTCTCATTGGTATTAGGTGGGCTTGTCTAAAATCCAAGAGTATTGTCTAGCAACGGGTCAAGGAACCCAAGAGAAAGAACGTAAATTCACAAAAATGACATCCATATATGAACACTCACTGTGTAATATAATACCTTTGTCTCAATATATCATCAAAAGGGTTTCATGTTAGTGTCATCAACTTTTTTTCTTGATACGTCGTTCTTTGACTACCTGAAATAAACTCATCGTTACACCATGTCCATGGAATTTCATGCAACAGTTCTATTTCAATCAAAGGGACGAGATATCAACTTCAATAAATGGAAGGGAAAAATCCTTCCTCGACTTATCCATTAATAACATGCCACTCGTGACCCACCCAATGTACCATACTTCCCACCAACTGTATGCGTGATAGTTTTCTTCAGTAAATCAAAGTGCGTGATTCGTGACACATATTAATGATAATATTAAAGTCTAAGGATCATTACACATGATCGCAAATAGAAATTTATGATGACACTAAAACATGAGGAATTCCTACTAGAGGGTCTATTCTCATAATCTTCTATCTTGGAGATTACCAAGTGAGAACTTCAGGAGAGGAAGTCTCATCTGCTTATGAGTACTCACACCTGACGGTCCTCATGCAACGTGTCCCATCATATTATGTCATCCAACTATAGAACTATATTTAAGAATATTGTTATAACATTTCAAGGTTCTCATCATAGCGGGGAACTGCCATAACCTTATCAATGCAACAAATACTCCATGACATTATTACATCATAGTCATGCAGAACAATGAATAATATGTAATAATACATTAAATATCCATGTAATCAAAGTAAAAACATTTGGTTTTAGGAGACCAACTCTTACAAACTCCCACTTAGACTAGAGCCAACTTCCTACGACTTTCAGTTCGTTAGACCTCACATATGATCATGTTTCTATTGAGTTAAGGCTTTAGTCAAGGGGTCTGCCACATTGTCCTCTGTGGAAATACTGCTCACTGAAACTTCACCTCAAGAGAAAAATCCCTCAAGAGATGATACTTCCGAAGTATGTGCTTTTTCTATTGATGTGACCATGGATCTTTTTCGAGATCCACCATTGCAGTATTATCACAGTACAGTGTTATGGGATCTTTACTGCAAGGTATTACATCTATCTCCTTGATGAATATTCTCATCCAAAACACTTCTTTAGCTACCTTAGAAGCTACGATATACTCGGACTCTGCTGTATAATCTACAACCACACTCTACTTTGAGCTCTTCCAACTCACTGCACCTCCATTCAAAGTGAAGATGTATCCTGTTTGCGACATCATGTCATCTTGATCAGTTTGGAAACTAGAATTTTTATGTCCTCTAATGACTAGTTCATCGTCTCCTCCATAAAATATGAATATATCCTTAGTACGCCTCAGATGCTTTAGGATAGTATTGACTGCCATCCAATGGAGGTCACCTAGGTCAGCTAGATATCTACCTACCGCACTTAATGTGTAAGCGACATCTAGCCTAGTACATATCATAACATATATGACTAACCCAATCACTGATGCATATGGAGTCCTTGCCATTATCTTTATTTCCTCATGTGTCTGAGGACACATTTTCATGGAAAGATGAATGTCATGTGATTCTAGAAACAATCCCCTCTTGGATTGTTCCAAACTGAATCTCTTATGTATCTTATCAATGTATGTACTTTGACTTAGGCCCAGAAATCTCTTGGAACTATCACAATGGATCTTGATCCCAAGAATATAAATTGTCTCTCCCAATTCCTTTATAGAGAAGCATTGATTAAACCATGCCTTAACAGACTGTAAGGATGGTATCTCATTTCCAATAAGTAATATGTCATCAACATATACTATTATAAAAATGACTGCACTCCCACTAAACCGTTTATAGACACAAGGCTCACATTCATTATTGAGAAAAATAAATTCTACTATGGATTCTTCAAAACGAATGTTCCATGACCTGGAAGCTTACTTTAATCCATAAATGGATTTCTGCAACTTGCATACCTTATTGGCATCCTTTGGAGTCACAAACCCTTCAGGTTGTGTCATGTAGACTTCTTCTTGAAGGTTCCCGTTAAGGAATTCTATTTTGAGATACATTTTCCAAATTTCATAGTCATGGTAAGCTGAAATGGAAAGTAGAATTATGATGGATTTCAGCATTGCAATCGGTGATAAGGTTTCATCATAGTCAATTCCTTGATTATGTTTAAACTGTTTTTCAACCATTCATGCCTTATAGGTACTAAATTTCCCTTTCATGTCCAGTTTCTTATTGAATACCCATTTTAAACCAATAGGATTTACATCAACTTGAGGATCTACCAAAATCTAGACTTGGTTTTGGTACATGAAATCCATTTCAGAATTCAGGGCTTCTTGCCACTTGGCAATGTCTGTGCCACTTACTACTTCCTTGTAGGTTAGACGATCATTATTATCAACTAATAATGAGTAACCATACTTGGTAACTAGAAAATCTTACCATTCTGATTCTCTAACCTCTCTTGTACTCTTACGCAGTACTTGTGTCTCTGGAACAGATTCTTCTTCCACGGGGCTTTGTAGAATCTGTTCTTGTACCAACACTTGTGTACCTTGAGCCTCGACTCCATTGAAGTCTTTCTTGCTTCTACTATCTCTTTTGGATATTTTCTCCCTCTCAAGAAATATGGAATGTATTTCCACTATAACCTTTTATTCTGAGAGGTTGTATAGTTAATATCCCCTTATTTCCTTGGGGTATCCTATAAAGGTACACTTTGTGCCTTGAGGTGTGATTTTGTTACCTGAAGAGGCCTTAACAAATGCTTCACTACCCCACACATGTAAATTTGATAACATGGCTTTTCTTCCACTCCAGAACTCGTATGGAATACCATTTATCGATTTATTTGGTACTTGGTTTAGTATGTGTGCCCTTGTTTATAATTCATACCCCCAAAAGGATAATGGAAGACTTGCATGACTCATCATTGATCTCACCATGTCGAACAAGGTGTGGTTCCTCCTTTCACTTACACAATTCAATTGAGGTGTGTAAAAAGGAGTGAGTTGGGATAGGATCCCAAACTCCTGTAAGTAATCGATGAAGTCTTGATTAATATATTCTCCACCTCGGTCTGAGCATAATTTCTTAATCTTCTTACCAAGCTGGTTCTCAACATCATTATTGTATTCCTTGAATTTATCAAAGGAATCTAACTTATTCCACATTAAGTAGATATATCCATATATACTAAAATCGTCAATAAAAGTTATGAAGTATGGGTACCCACCCCTTGCTTCAACTGGAAATGGTCCAAACCCATCAGTATGAACCAATTCAAGAATCTCTTTAGCCCTTTCACCTTTCCCACCAAATGAGGCTTTAGTCATTTTGCCTTGTAAACATGCGTGACATACTCCAAATGTTTTTAGTTCAAAAGAATCTAAATATCCATCTTGATGTAACTTTGTCAAGCGTTTCTTATTTACATGACCTATCCGGTGATTCCAAAGTTGGGTGTGGTATGATTCATGTGAAATATCTTTGTCATCTATTGCCACTACTTGGTTTGTGTAATCCAACACATAAAGACCATTGTATAAATACTCCCTACCAAAAAAATTATCTCTTTATAAAAGAAGACACATTCATTTCCAAACTTGAAAACAAATCCATCTATATCTAGTATGGATACAGAAATTATGTTTTTGGTTACATAAGGAACATAAAAACAACCCATTAACACCAAGATCATCCCAGTTGAAAACGTGTTGTGGTAGTCCCTAATAGTTAAAACAGTAAGTATGGATTTATTGGATTCTCGTAGATCTACCTACCCTCGATCAATCTTCCTGAATTTAATTGGTTCTTGTATTTGGATACATATATGAGCACCACAAGCTATATCTAATACCAAATTTGTATAAATAGATAGATTTAATTCGATAACAAATGCACCTAAAGCTTCCACATGTTTCTTAGGATGGGTACAGTTCTTCTCCCAGTGGCCCTTCTTGCCACATGCGAAACAAACAAAATCCTATTCCCTTGCCTCCCATTTGATCTTCCTTTTCTTGGAAGGTCGTGAAGAAGATTTGGGCTTAAATATATTCGCCTTACCATTCCACTTATTCACCATAAGGACAGAAGGTTTTTTCACACTTCATATCTTTGTCCACTTGGAAAATGAGGATAAGAAGATCATATAGATACTTCTCAATGTTTTTCATATTTAAATTGACAACAAAGTTAGAGAATCTCTGAGGGAGTGATGTGAGAATGAGATCGATGATCAGTTCTTTGGGGAGTGTAACCCTAGAACCTCCGGGTGCTCAATGTATCTAATGATCTTTACTACATGAGGCCCAGCTAGTGCACCTTCTCCAAGATTACTCTGAAATAGTGCCTTAGAGATCTCAAACCTTTCTTGTCTTGATCTCTCCTGGTAAAGACCATAGAGGTGCTCGAGCAAGCTATAAGCATCCATGTTTTCATGAGACTTCATGATCTCACTAAACATTGATGATAACATCAAACATTTAACATCGACCACGTAGTTCATGTGTTTCTCATAGACTAGGAAATCCTCATCACTTGCCTCTTTGGAAAGCGGATTAGGTAATGCTGACTCAACACATAAGACTTCCATTCATGGCATAGGATAACCTGAAGGCGTCTAAACCATTTTTGGAAGTTACTACAGGTGACGATGTTGTCTTTATCTATAATTGATCATAGGGATAGTGTGGTTGATGAGCTTTTCATTTTTATTATATAATTAAAAGATCATATCATTATTACATTCTTGATTACATTTTATGAGAAATAATAAATTTTATTAAGTCTCCCACTATTTTATCAAGTCTCAATGGCCCTCGCCATTGAATTTGGAATGTCTAATTTCCATGAAATTCTAGTGGAAAGGATCCATATTCCCCTTCACATAACCCCAAAAAGTGTTGGTCAAGCTATTAGAAGGTATTTAGGTAGGCAGGTCTTTTCCAATTATGAGCTTGCAACTCCTTGATCTATTTAGTGGACTCCCCAATCCTGAAATCATGAATTTGTATTTCCTCAACTCTTGCCACCAATATTACACCAAGTATAGAAAGGGATACTCCTCTTGATGTAATATGGTTAAGTCAACCCGAAACCTTTCATAAGGTCTTCCTGTATAAAATTAAGTGTCCCAACAAGGGTCGGTCAAACACACAATTTTATTGAGTTTTTTCCCTTAATCAAGTAACGAAAGGATTGGTCTGACTTAATATTTTATTTGAGGGAATTTTATATCTTATGCATGAATTACTTATTATCACATTCTTATTAATATTAAGTGGAACTTACTTAAGTGATTAACCATGTATTGATAATATTTACACATAAGTCTGGTTTATTTTAGTTCTATCTTGCATGCTTGTTTAATTCATTAATTATGTAATCGTAACAACACATCCATAATGATAAACCATGCAAATTATAGAAATAAAATAAAGTAAATGGCATGATCATGAGCTTTTATAATGGTTAGTTTATCTAGTGGTTGATAAAATAAACCCGTCCAAAGGGAGAAACACCTTGAACCTTTTGGGTTCATGTTTACAGCTTCCACCTGTCCACCTCTGTATCTCCTGGGATTGGTTTCTTCTCAGATCCAGCTAGAACCACCTCCACTAGCTTGGGAGTTCCATCAATTAAATATGCCTTTTTTCAACTCACATGTAGGTGAGGGGTAAAAGGGGGTTTTACATAAAAGAAAACTTGGGCATGCAAGCCCTACATATTAATGAGGAGAAGGCTTGTAGGCCAACAAATTTAATTCAAATAAATAAATTAAAAGAAACAATCCCCATAAAAAGGTCTTGGTCTAGCGCATGATCATCCATACATGAAATGATATTTATGCATAAATAAAACTAGCATTCAATTCTTTAATCGTTCTTTTTTAAGATAAATCATGCTTGAATCAATTAATTATCATCTTTAATTAATCAATCCTTTTATCTTAAATCCTTTTCTGAATTTCCTTGAGATTCTCATCCATCATAATTTTAAACAAATAAATTCATTTAAAATTATCTTTGTACGTAACTTGTACCTTGGAGGAAACCCAGTGAATTCTTAATCATAACTACCCAATTAATAGAAATGAATATTACACAGATGTTAAATTAACCACACATATATATATATAACACCTATCACGTGTTGTGCCTCAGCTTTATGCCCGCACGATGGTACAAGTCTCAAGGTTTTGTACAATATAATAATAAATTTTCATAAATCTGTGTAATTTGGATGAGTACAGGACGTGTAGTTCCAACTAAATGGTGTATACTATCATTCACCATCCATATGAAGTACACGCCAGGGGAAACGTCATGTGATTGTACTTCGGAAATCTTCGGAGTATACAACATGTCTAGTTAGCCACACGTCATGTAGTTCCTCATTACACGTTCACCAGCTGGGCTAGCCGTGTATGGGGTACACGATCCAACCATAATCTGAAGGCACTACACACCGTGTCTATTTGGGACACACATCGTGTAATCCAGAAACCGTGTGCCACCTATTCCTGATCAACACACGAAGTAATTTAAGACTTAGAAAGACTCCAACACATGGATTGGTTTCACGGAACAGTCCGATGCAGTGAATCTTGACTACACAGTGCGTACTACCGAATACACGTTGTGTGTTCTAGTGTTGTACGACCAGTAAGATTTGGCACCTCCGGATGAGATCATCTATTTTATTTTAATCAAAATTAAAATAAAAGATCATTTCTGTAAGATGAATGAGAAACGAAAGAGGAAGAATAGATCTTGAGATTCAGATTTGTAGAATGATTAACTTGAATTGAAACAACTAAATTATTAAATGATTAAGTCATCAAAGAATTATATAAATAATTATAAACGATGATGTAACCACTCTAATGCCACTTGAAGGTTCCGGGCTCAGCGGAAGTGTGGTTGGGGTGACACCCAACTTTGATTTTTACCATGATCAATGATTATTCTGGGATCAATACGATGATGAACACCAGTCTCCACAGAATATAATCAAAGATTTATATAAAGAAGAAAGAGGCCTGAAACCTTTAGAGAGGATCTTGCACATCATGTTTATAATTAATTTAATTAATTTCATAAAGAAAAATAATACCTGGATATTTGGTATTTTTATTTGTTGATGATGTTGATCGTCTGGAATGACCCTTCCGGGTTATCTCATTGCTCTTGTAAGGATCCAAACTAGAATGCCTCTAGTAGTGATCCACATGTGCTCTGATGGCCTACGATTGACACTGCTAGTTCTCTAGGTGCTAGCACGGTGAAGCGAGTGTCTTTTTTTGGTTGTTCTTGATCTCTTGTTCTTCGGCCTTGAAGAACATCTCTCTTTATTGAGAGGGGAGAGAAGATTATTTGAGAGAGAAATTGTTTGTCTCAACAATTCTCAATTCACCAGGCATGTGATGTGGTGTATGGAACAATAGGCCTATATGTCTATTTATAAATATGGAATTTTAGTTAAAATATTTAATTTCATAGAAACAATTAAATACATTCATGAACTTAGAGAAAACCCATGCTCATAATAATAATACCACATAATTATTCATGGTGTGCCAACTTGCGCAAAACAGAATTATAAAATAAAATTCTACGTCACAAAATAATAGTAGTGTCATTATTATTTTAACTTATGCTAACTAGTTAAATAATTATTTACCATCTTGAAAATAATTATTTTACTAGTGGACCAACCTCGGTCTGCTCGAACTCCCCTTCCATTTATTGAACACCTGAATAAATAAATAAATAATTTATTCACTTAAATAAATATTTTATTTAAAAACTAGTAAATAAATATTTATTAAATGTTCAATAAAATAAATAAATATATTTAATTTAATTTATGAAATAATTTTAAATTGAATAATATTATTCTACGGTATTGAGAATAATATTTATTTCATTAATTTAATTCAAATAAAATTTAACTGAGGCCACCAAAAACACTTAGTGTTTGACCCTTTAGGATTCTTTCCCGTTGGCATTAGTCGGGCTTGCCTAAAGTCCAAAAGTAGTTTCTAGCAACGGGTCAAGGTACCCAAGAGAAAGAATGTAAAGTTGCAACAATGAAATCCACATAAGAACACTCATTGTGTAATATAATCTCTTTGTTTCAATATCTCATCAAGCAGGTTTCATGATAATTTCATCAAATTTTATGCTTGATACGTCATTATTTGACTACCTAAAATAAACTCATTGTTACACCATGGCCATGGAATTTCGCACGACAGTTCTATTTCAATCAAAGGTCCAAGATATCAAATTCCATAAATGGATGGGATAAATCCTTCCTCAACTTATCCATTAATAACATGCCACTCATGACGCACCCAGTGTACCCTACTTCCCGCCAACTATATGCATGGCGGTTTTCGTCATTAAATCAAAGTGCGTGAGTCATGACACGTATTAATGATAATATTAAAGTCTAAGGACATTACACACACTTGCAGATAGAAATATCTGATGACACTAAAACATGCAGAATTCTTACTAGCGGGTTTGTTCTCATAATCTTCTATCTTGGAGATTACCAAGTGAAAACTTCATAAGAGGAAGTCTCATCTACTTACGAGTAATCACACCTGACAGTCTTCATGCTATGTGTCCCATCATAGTATGTCATCCAACCACAAAACTATATTTAAGAATATTGTTATATAATTTCAAGGTTCTCATCATAGTGAGGAACTTCCATGACCTTAACAATGCAACAAATACTCTAGGACATTATTACATCATAGTCATGCAGAACAATGAACAATATGTAATAATACATTAAATATCCATGTAATCAATATAAAACCAGTTGGTTCTAGGACACCAACTCTTACATAGATTTCATTCAGAATCCACTCTGAATCAATTTTGTGTTGTGCCTTTGAAGACCGAATATATAAATTTTCTATGATTGGTTCAAAAAAAATTACTTTGTTTTTTGTATTTTTATTCCCTATTTTATGAAACTTTAATGATTTACTTCTATGTTATTTTAAAAAAGTTCCTAGAATGTTACAGTAACAACCCAATAGAACATTACAAGTGCTAAAAAATTCCAAATCCAAGCTCGTGTATGTATAATAATCAATGTCTTTAAAATCATTAAACAATCACATCCTCAATGTGCATCACCCACAATGTTTATTTAAGACATATAGGGATTTATAGGTATTGGAATATTTTCATACGTAATCTCACAACATATATCACTCCCCTAATATCAAGGCTCATGTAAAAACTCGGGCTAAAGATATATGCCAAAGTCTATGCCCTTAGTTAGGGAACGGTGTTATATAGATGGGGGATCATGTAACATTGGTTATACGGGTATACGTAAGGGATTTCATTGCCCCCATCATGGGGGATTATGCAATGTAGAGCCTAACATTGTGCAATGGAATTCCTCAACACCAAGTGTTAGTTAGTGGAAGATCACATCATACCGAGCGAAGTGCAGAAACTACAGAAATAACAAGAAACTATCATAGAAAAAATAACATCAATACTTTCATGATCACTACTATCTCCAAGGAGAAAATAACCCACTGTGTCTTCTCCAACGATCATTCATCAGTCAACATGATGATTAAGTACCCACATGTCATGCTCTAATTTCACACATAATCCTGGCCTCGACTTTGGAATTCTGAGAGGCGAGTCCATTTCCATGTCAAACCTCACTATAAGAACACTACCCTCCATTAGTAGTAAATGATAAAAACTCATTATCAAATAGACATTTAAAATCAAATCATCTATCCTGAGTGATCTTCAATGTCCTTTCCCTCATGAACCACCATCATCACCAACTGACATTGGACTATACTCACGCACATCCAAATAGAAAATATTATTTTAGTTAGAATGAAATTTTAGAGTATCTAAAAAACGAAAAGAATATATCATTTTTTTATTTGATTAAAAAAACACTAGTACATTAGAAATTTTCATAGTTTGAGTTATCATCTATTCAATGTCTAAATCTCTAAAATGTCCAAAAAACCCTTTAAATTCTCTCAAATGGAATGAATATTTTAACCATTATTCTCTATGAAAAAATTATTATAATTAACTATATCCAATATTTAAACAAATATTGATGTGGTGGGACTATACCACATGGTAGAGGGGAAGAGGACTAGGACATGAGGGTGCTAGGTGTAATAACCTGTATAGGGAACCAACTATCAACCAGAGCTAGAGCACCATGTGGCCTCAGGCATTCCTCCTTGTACACCAGAGGCAGTTGACTAGTGGAAAGAGTCTATAACCATCATGGGAAAACTATACTCTGAGTATCACAACATATAATAAAGTATAAATAATGGAATCATCATAAAACATCAGAGTAAGATCAAGGAATTGTTGTAAAACTGGGTGCCTCCTAACCCCACTTGAAAAATACCTTTCGATTACTATATCATGTATACTATAGTGACCCTATTATTTATCACATATTATTACATTATTTTAAACATAATTAACTATCAAATTATAAGCCAATGATTGTAAAGTCTAGTGTCTTTGGAATACTAGGTATATAAAACTAAAAACATGGTACTAAAAAATTATTTATTTATCATCCATTATGAGATCCTAACTTACTTTGAGCCCTTACATCTTCATAAGATAACCTGGGGATAACCCGAACAAAGGGATGAGCTAAAAAGAGCAGTAAGGGAATAAACATAGAAATAAAGCATAACACATGGGTTAGTAGGCATAATAAGATGACATAAAAGGAGAGAATATACATAATGAAGCATAAAATATGTAATCATGGTGTCATAGGAGATGTGGAAACAATATACAACATGACATAATCATGAGTCAAGGCTCATTTCATATGAAGGATCACGAGTCAAGGTTAACCACCAGGACCATTACACGTGGAGTGTGAGTCAAGGATAACCACCAAGACCATTACACATGACGTCTCAGGATACTAAACATTACCCAATGAATAAGAGTTATATATGGGCGCACCCATCATAAAATTTTTATGAATATGTGTTCCACGTGAATAATTATACCTAAGGAATCAAACATAAACATAAGGGTTTCCCATGGTAGGAATTGGGTATTATAATTTTGTTAAAAATGCATAACATAAGGGACTATCAAAATGGTGTCCATGAAAGAAAGGATTTAAATCATACATGGACATTTAATAAGGTAAAATATTCATATAACATTATATTTGATGTCAAAATCAAGTGAATACAAGTAAAAATATCATTTAAGAAACTTTAGAAATAAAACATTTTAATGCGGTTTAAGGAAAATATTAAAGAGAAATTAAAGCATAAAAGAGAATAATATTTTATATAAAAACAAAAGTTAACCAATAAATATTTCATAATAAAATGAGTGATTTTATAAAAATAATGGTTTCTTAAAATATATTATTGAGAACACTTAAAAATGGGTAGGAATTTGGAAAGTTCCTTTAAATCGGGCTTGCTTATTGGGAAGAATTGAGTTGGGAACCTTTTAAAAACACATATATTACCAAAAAATAAGGATTAAAGGATATTGATACATGAGTTTGGAAAATATACATAGAATTAAGAAGATTTAAATAAGATAAAAGATAATTTCATTTGGGTAAAAGGAGAAAAATAATAACTTGAAGGAATAATGGAGGTTCAGGTAGAATCTCTTACCTTAAGTCTGAAGGTGTTCTTCACTTGATCTTAATGTCTTGGATAATAAAATTAGATTAATTAATTAATAATTAAAGAACCATTTATAAATTTATTTTATTTATTATAATTTTATTAAGTTCATTTTTAGTCTTTTTGATGGGTTAAGATATTCAATTTCATCTTTTGGGAACATTGATTTCCTTAGTTTTCATGATCGGTTTACTTGTATACATGTACGAAAGGTCGTGTAAAGTGGGGGTAATTGTCCAGAATTTAACTTATATGTTATTAATGGTCTTCTAGAGGTTAATTTTTTCATATATATCATTTTTTATGGCATGAGGATGAATCATTGGATAAATAGTTAATGAAAATTGTTTGGGTTTATTTTGGCGGTTTTCGATCACAAAAAACTCATTTTGTTTTATAAATTAATATCATGTGTATAAATTGATTCTAGAACATTACATAATATATAATACATATATTATAATTATTTTAAACCTTAATTTTTTTATAACCATCCTTGAATGTGGTAATGGAAATTGAAAACTTCACCGTCCTTGAATGCGATAAATTAACACATCACAGACGACGTTTTCATTTTTAGTATAAAAGGAGGGGGAAAGAGAGATAATGATGAATTATTCCATTAGAATAATAAAATTAATGTATATTTAAGTTACTAGAGTTATAATACCATATGGATAAGGTTATTTGATGATAGAAAAATAAAATAAATGAACTTGAAAAGAAAATAAATGAAAAGGAAGAGGGTTTTACCTCTTGATTTCTTCTTCTTGAGAACCTCATTAGGGATTGGTTTAGGTATTTTGTTAAGAAAAAAATATTCTTGACATGGGGGGGAGGGGGTATTGGGAGGATATTTAAGTAGAATTTGGACAAGGCTCAAGTCTTGAGAGGTGTGAGAATAATAGGTGCTGAGGGGTGGTATTTATAGTGGAGGAGAGAGGTGTTTTCTCAATATTTTAATCATTAGTTTATTATTTTCACTTTAGACTATGAATAGTTTGAGAATTATCATAAAATATATTAAAATAATGAATGGGAATTCAATATTATGATGCTTACATCAGTGATGACTCAATGAATAGTGTATTTAACTTATAATGTATAAATATCGTAAATTACCTTATTTCACTATTCACAAAAATTCAAGTATTTTAGAAAAATCCAAAAAAATCACCCTAACCATTTTTCGATGTGTGTAATTAAAAAATGAACTGAATTTTATGAAAATAATTTTATCAATATTAGAAATTTAATTTTTAATTAAAATCTTAATTTACTCGAAAAATACAGATTCTAAAATTATAACTAATTTTATAAAACTTTGAAAATTTAACTAAGTTCCCATAAAATTATCTTATGACCATAAGAAATAAGAATATTAATTTATTAATACATATTATGAAAATGAATTTTTTTTTAAATTATTAAATTAATCAAAAAAATTAATTAAATATTTATGGCTTACAAAAATACCAACACTTAACTAATAATTTTGAAAATATTTATTTACATATAATATGGAATAATTATATCATATTTTTACTTATATTATTGATAAATTTTATTTATACTTTCATTAGTGACGTTGCTATTTAATAGTCTGGTTTATTATTCAGAAGGGTCACATTACTATTTTAAAGGTTAATTTACAATTTCATCGGTATAGGTTCCTTAACTTCTAGAAATACATTTTATTTCATTCATTCATAATTTATAAAGTTTGTATTGCGTTCAAAATGTGATTTTATGTTGTTTATACTATATGAAATAATTATAAGAAGGTAATTTCCATTGAAAAAATTCAGGTTCGTTACATTCTTTCCTATTTATGAAATTTCACCCTTGAAATTTCATTTTACATTATAAGTTGAAAACAGGTGTGGGTACCTTTCCTTCATCTCTTCCTCCAATTCTCATGTTTCCACTTCATACTAATGGTTCCTCCATAGTACTTTAACCAGGTGAGTAGTCTTATTGTGTAGAACTTTATCTCTACGATCCAAAATCTTTATTGGATGGTCCTCATTTGAGAGATCATTTTCCAATTGTAACGCCTCTAAATTCAATACATATGAGGGATATGGTATGTACTTACTTAATAGGGACACATGTAATACATCATTTACTTGATACATTGTTAGTGGAAGTGCTAGTCTATAGGTCACAACTCTGACACGATCAAGAATCTTGAAGGGCCCAATATACCTTGGACTCAGCTTTCCTTTCTTCCCAAATCTCATGATCCTCTTCCATAGAGATATGTAGAGGAATACCATATCTCTAACTTTAAACTCAATGTGGCCCAAATGGCCCGAAGGCCTTATTTTTTTATTTTTTTATAGATAATCCCCCTTTTAAGGGTTGAAGGAGAACCCGTACATGACCCGTAGGCCCAAGGCACAAGGCCCGACATGACCCGTAATACATGACCCGGAGGCCCAGAGGCATACCATGCCCAATACATGACTCATAGGACCAGCCCACTAGAACTACCCCTCCCCTGCTTCTGCATCATGATTTCCTTTAGCTCCCCACCTGCATTGCTGATCGGTTAGCATTGCCTCGCACAAAGCTACACGGTTCCTGGTCCCGATGGCGGTTGCCATACCCTCTCATTCCTTGGGCTACCTTGATGTGCTACTGAATGGTTTTCACCTTTTCCACTATTTCTTCAACCACTCACTGACTTCATCTCAACATGCTAGTGTTCTGCACCTTTTCCCATAAAGGGTTTCATATGGAACCATTTGGATCTCTAGTGAAAACTATTGTTGTAAGATAACTCAACTAGAGGTAGATATTGGTCTCATCCCCCTTTGAAGTCCGTAGAACACACTCTCAACATTCCTTCTAGTGTCTAAATATTTCACTCATATTAGCCATTATTTTGAGTATTATAGTCCATAATGATGTTCAACTTAGTGTTTAAAGCATGTTGGAGACTTTTTCAAAACTTGGAGGTGAATGTTGGATCTCGATCGGATACAATTGATAGTGGTACTCCATGTAACCTTACCACTTCTTTGATGTATATTCATTCAAGTTCATCCAATGAGAATTTCTCTAGAATTACGATGAAGTGATCTATATTTGTAAGATGATCCACAATAACCCATATATAATTGTTCCCTCATGATTTCTTTGGAAGTCTAGTGAAAAATTCCATGGTGATGTTTTCATATTTCCATATTTGTGTGGGTAATGGTTACATAAACCCTTTATAATTTTTCTTTTCATCCTTCACTTTCTAACATACCAGGCACTTTAATGTAGATTCAACTATCTCCTTCTTCATGTTATCCTTCCAATAGTTCTCTCGAAGATATCTATACATCTTCATGATCCCTGGGTGAATAGAGAAGGTTGAGTTATATGTGTCATTCATAATCTCCTTCTTTATCTCTAGATCAGATGGTACACATAATCGTGACCCAAATATCATGACTCCTTCATCCATTTAGAACTATGAGGATTTCCCATTTCTGATAGCTTCTACCCTATTCTAAATTTCCACATCATTTCTTTAATAATCTCGTATTTTCTCTATGAGGGATGGTTGGGAAATTATTTGAGACAAGATTAATGATTTTCATCCCTTAATGATTTTCATGTCCATCCTTTGTAAGTCTAAGAAGATCGGATCCTTCTCAATTCTCATCATTGATAAAGATGTAGGATCCTTTCTACTTAGAGAATTTACCACCTTATTTGATTTACTAGGATGGTAGTGGATTAAACAGTAATAATCTTTGATGAGATCTAACCCTCATCACTAGAACATATTAATTTCCTTCAATTTGAATATATATTTGAGACTCTTTTCATTAGTATATATCTCACACTACTCCCCATAGAGATAATTTCATCAGATTTTCAATGCGAAGATCCCAACCGCCAACTCCAGATCATGTGTAGGATAGTTTTGCTCATTAATTTTCAACTTCCTTGAGGCTTAGGATATCACTTTATCATTTTACATTAGTAAACATCCGAATCCATTTTTTTAAGAATCATTTTACACCACAAAGTGTTCACCAATTATCGGGAGTGTGAGTACTAGTGTAGTGATAAGTCTATTTTTGAGCTCCTTAAAGCGTTCCTTGCATTCTTGAGTCTACACAAACTTCAATCCCTTCCATGTTAGCATTATTATTGGTTTTTATAATCATGATAATTTATTCACAAATAATTGGTAATACCCATATAGTCTAAGTAAACTAGAAATATTCATTAGAGATGTTGGTTTGGGCCACTCTTCGATTTCATTTTTCTTAGAAGGCTCCACATATATCCCTTTTCTAATGATTACATGCCCCAAGAATGATACTTCCTTCATCCAAAACTCTCATTTACTATAATTTTCATATAGTTTTTCCATTCTAAAAGTTTTCATCACAATATTCAAATGATCATCTTGTTCTTCCTTACTCTTCAAGTATATCATAATATCATCGATAAAGGCTACCACAAATTTTGAGTTAATATCTAAAGACTCTATTCATTGAATCCATTAAAATTTCTAGATAATTAGTGAGTCTGAAGGGAATCACTATAAACTCAAAGTGTTCATACCTTGTTTTAAAAGTTGTAATGGAAATATCATCCTTCCTCACCATTAATTGATGATATCCCAACTGAAGGTCCACCTTAGAGAAATAAATGGCCCCATGTACTAATTAAATAATTCATCTATCCGAGATGAGGGGTAATTATTCTTTGTTGTGATTTTATTGAGCTCATGATAATCAATTAAGAGGAACATTGATCTATCTTTATGCTTAATGAAGAGGACTGGTGCACCCCATAGTTAAGCACTCAGGTGTATAAAACCCTTGTCTAGATTCTCATGTGACTGCTTCTTCGGATCTTCCATCTCTACAATGGCCATTCTATAAGGTGTATTTGATATAGGTAGATATCCATGAGTAATTTCAATTTATAACTCAACCTATTGATCATAAGGAAGACCATACAACTCTTCAGGGAACACATCAGTGTAGTCCCTTATAATGGGCATGTCTTCAAGCACGATTCTCTCCTTTGTCTCAATCATTTGAGCTAGATATGCTTTCTCACAAGGTAGTAATATCCACACTTGAGACAATGATTCTAAAGGATATTCATCTCCCTCCTTACACTGGTACAGAATTGAAGGATGCTTCAGGATGTGAAAAGTGATCTCCCTTTCCCAATAGTTGATGTATGATTTGTATAAAGATATCCAATCCATGCCCAATATATCATCTAACTCCACCAAAGGAAGTAAGATGATATTTTCCAGGAGGTTCATTCCACAAACATTAATTAGAAAGGAGTTATATACTTTGGATTCGATAATTTCACCATTTTTTGTTCTCACAGATAACTCAACCTTCGTATTTTGAGGTGGTGTTTGAATAGTTCTACTAAACTTTCAAGATATGAAAGAATTATTAGAACCATAATCAAATAGTATGTTCTCTATTCTTGAATGACTAATCGGTATACCTGTCACCACATCGTTGTACAGATCCACCTCATTAGTAGTGATATAATATTCCCTTCCTTATTGGCTTGGATGTTGTTATTTATTTCCTACAAGAACCCTGGTCTTAGGGAATAAGTTTGAAAAATGTCCATGTTCCTTGTAGTTGAAACACTGCACTATAGGCTGAGTGTTGATCTAAACCTTCCTTTATTCTTCCACATTTGTGGAATTCTTCATATCCCTTCGGTAGTTCTTAGCCATATGCCCCATTCTTCCATATTTGAATCATTTCTTGGTTCCCTTTAAATGGTTCTCAAGATGCTTCTTCCCACAATTTTGACAAATGGGATATTTGGTCTTATTTCCATTATGGGATTTATTTATGGATCCGCCCATATTAGACTCTCTTTTTTTTCACCGGCCCCATGAGACCACTGAGAGTCTCCAATCTCCATTTCAACCTTGAGGGTGAAACGAACAATCTCTTCATAGCTTTTAGGGTCTCGAATCACCAATTGTTTTCATAGACTCATCTTTAGTCTGCTAAATAAGCGATCCACCTTGATTTCGATGTTCATGACAAAGTGGGAGGAGAATCTTGAAATCCTTTTAAAGATTGTTTCATACACTCTAATAGAATCATATTCCTTATTCGTAATCCTGAGGAACTCTATTTCCATATTGATATGGAGGGTTTGGAGAAAATACTTATTGAAAAATATTTTTGTGAATTCCTACCAATCAATGGAATCAAATTCCTCCTTGGACTTTTTATTTTTGATCAGTGTCCACCACTTATAAGATTCACCATCAAAATTAGAGATCATCAGCACAACTTTATCTTCTTCTAAGAACTGGAGGATAGAGAATATATTTCCAATGGAGTTAATCCACTATTCCATAAGGAGGGGATCAGAAGATCCGCTAAACATGGTAGGACTTTGTTTCATGAAGGATTCAATGGAAACATGCTCTTTATTTGGAGAAGTAGAGTGTTCCATGCAATTCAAGTTATTATTCATAACTTTATCCAGTTGATAAAGTACTATCATGAATTTTTGAGTACTCGTTCCCATCATATTTGGAATATCATTAGGCCAATCATCATTTTTCTTATCACATTGATTGTTGGAATGTGTTCTTCTATTTCCATCCATTAAGTAAGAAAAAGAATCTATAATTATGGGGCTTGAATACTTAGATAATAATCTTGTAAAAATAAAATTTGAACATAAAAACGATAAACTTTTAAAGGAAAAGGATATCCTAACTTGTGGTTTATAGGTTTAAATATAGGTTATCCAAGGTTTATTTCCTAACATATACTCTAATGGGTTTTTTTGTTCCCTTAATAATGGTTCAGAATGAGCTTATGAATTTACCAAAGAATATCCTCTAGGAGTTTAAAAATAGGTGTGAAATGAGGCCCATTTTCATGTATCAGGTTACCCCAAGTTAGGCCTAGAACACCTTTTCATATTTGTTACTTCTAGGTACATCTGTTCCAGAATCACATCCACTTGTAGTATCCAGACAGGGATGTATTTTCTTGATAAACCACTTACTCTACACTTACCAAAATTTAGGGATGTTTTTTTTAGATTTAGTATTATCCCTAAAGTTCTTACTAAATTTCTCTATTCATAATCGCAAAAAATAATTGGACATTGCTCTGATACCAACTATAGATACCCTACCATTTTTTACATATTATTACATGATTTCAATCATAATTAATAATCAAATTACAAGCCAAGGATCACAAAGTATGGTGTCTTGGGAAGACTAGGTACATAAAACTGAAAACATGGGACTAAATAAAACATTTCTTTATTTATCATCTAGTATGAGATCTTAACTTCCTTTGATCCCTTACATCTTCATAGGATAACCTGACGATAACATGAACAAATGGATGATCTAAAAATCCTAGTAAGGGAATAAACATAAGAATAAAGCATAGCATGTAGGTTAGTAGGCATAATAAGATGGCATAAAAGGCACAAATATATATAAGGAATCATAACATATATAATAATGGTAACATAGGAGATGTGTAAACAACATAAAACGTGACATAAGCATGATTCAATGCTCATTTCACATGAAGGAGAACAAGTCAAGGTTAACCACCAAGACCGTTTCACATGGAGCACGAATCAAGGCTAACCGCCAAGACTGTTGCACATGACGTCTCATGAGACTAAACATTACCCAATGAATTGGAGAACTCTATGGGTCCACCCATCATAAAATGTTCATGTGTTCCAAATAAATAATAATACATAAATAATTAAACCTAAACATAGGGGTTACCCATGGAAATAATTGGGTATCATAATATTGTCAAAAAGGCATAACATAAGAGAATATCACAATGGTGTCCATGAAATAGAGGATTTAAATCATATGTGGACATTAATAATGGAAAATAGGAATATAACATGATATTTGAAGTCAAACTTAAGTGAATACATGTAAAAATGGAATTTAAGAAACTTTAGAAATAAAACATTTTAGTGTGGTTTAAGGAAAATATTAAAGAGCATTTAAAGAATAAAATGGAATGATATTTTATATAAAACCAAAAGTTAACCAAGAAAGTTTTCATAATAAAATGAGTTATTTATAAAAAATAATGGTGTCTTAAAATAGATTATTGAGTCCACTTGAAAATGGGTAAGAATTCGGGAAGATCCCATAAATCTCATTTGCTTATCAGGAAGAATTGAGTTGGGAACCTTTTAAAAACACGTATATCCCCAAAAAACAAGGATGAATGGATATTGATACATGATTTTAGAACATATAAATAGAATTTAAAAAATTTACATAAAATAAAAGATAATTTCATTTGGGTAAAAAGAGAAAAGGAGTAACCTGAAGGAACAATATAGGTTCAGGTAGAATCTCTTACCTTAAGTCTGATGATGTTCTTCACTTGATCTTAATATCCTAGATAATAAAATTATATTAATTAATTAATGATTAAATAACCATTTATACAAGTATTTTATTTATTATAACTTTATTAAATTCATTTATGGACTTTTTTATGGGTTAAGAGATTCAATTTCATCTTTTGGGAGCGTTGGTTTCCTTGGTTTTCATGATCGGTCTACTTGTATACATGTACGAAAGGTCATGTAAAGTGGGGATAATTATCCAGAATTGAACATATATGTTATTAATTATATTAATGAAGTTAAATTGGTCATATATATCATTTTATTTTTTGAAATGATGATGAATCATTAGATAAATAGTTAATAAGAATTGTTTGGGTTTATTTTGATGGTTTTAGATCACAACCAACTCATTTTTGTTTTATAAACTAATATAATTTGTATAAAATGATTACATAACATTATATAAGATATAATAAATATATTATAATGTGTTTCAACCATAAAATGGTTTCATGAACAGCCTTGAATATGGTAATGGAAATGGAAAACATCGTCGTCCTTGAATGCGATAAATTAACACATCACGGATAATGTTTTCATTGTTATTATAAAAAGGAGGGGGAAATAGAGATAATGATGAATTATTCCATTAGAATAATAAAATTATAGTATATTTAAGGTACGGGAGTTATCATACCATTTTTATAAGGGTAGGTGAGGAGAGAAAAAGAAAAAAAAGAAACTTGAAAAGAAAATAAAATAAAAAGAAGAGGCTTTTACCTCTTGATTCCTTCTTCTTGAGAACCTCCTTAGGAGATTGGTTTTCGTCTTTTATTAAGACTAAAAACTCTTGGAAATGGGCAATGGGATTGGGAGGATATTTGACCAGAATTTGGAAAATTATCAAGGCTTGAGAGGTGTGAGGAGAAGAGGTGGTGAGGGTGGTATTTATAGTGGAGGAGAGGGGTGTTTTCTCAATATTTTAATCATTAGTTTATTATTTTGGATCATGAGTATGAATAGTTTGAGAATTATCATAAAAAATATTAATATAATTAATTGGAGTTAAATATTATGGTTATTACATCAGTGATGACTCAAGGAATATTGTATTTAACTTATAATGTATAAATACCATAAATTGCCATATTTCACTATTCACCAAAAATTCAAGTATTTTAGAAAAATCCAAGAAATTCACCCAACACATTTTTTATGTGTAGAATTAAAAAATGAACTCCATTTTATGGAAATAATTTTCTAAATATGATAAATTTAATTTTTAATTTAAATCATAATTTACTTGAAAAATATAGATTTTAAAATTATAACTAATTGTATAACACTTTGAAAAATTAAGTAAGGTATCATAAAATTATCTTATAATCATAAGAAATCAAAATATTAATTAATTAATAAATTTTATGAAAATAAATTTTCTTTTAAATTATTAAATTAATCATAAAATTGTAATTAAATATTTATGACTTACAAAAATACCAACACTTAATAATTTTTAAAATATTTATTCACTTATACTATGATATAATTATATCACATTGTAACTTATAATATGGATAAATTTTATTTATAATTTCATTGGTGATGTTACTATTCAGTTGTCTAGTTTACTATTTACAAGGGTCACATCACTATTCCAAAGGTCAAGTTATTATTTAATCGGTATAGGTTCCTTAACTTCTAGAAATACCTTTTATTTCATTCATTCATCATTTATAAAGTTTTTATTTTGTTAAAAATGTGATTTTTTGTGGTTATACTATATGACATAATTATAATAAGGTAATTTCCATTGAAATAATTCAAGGTTGTTACATACACAGTGATGTATACATGATGTATTCTTACCATAATCGTGTTAATATTTATATAACCACTATTTATATAGTAATGTCCTTGGATTACTTATCGTATCTATAGGTTATTGTACATTCCATTCTATAATGAGAACCTAGAAATACCATAACTATAACCTTAAACTTATGTCCTTTGGTCTATATATATCATGTTGGCAGGACACAGATGATGTGCAACCATCAAGTGTTTTGGACTCATAAGCATTGATATTTCTTCTCAAGAAGTTCGCATTTGGTGATCTTGAGTTGATGAGATCATGAAGAATGACCCACCAATAGGAACACTGCATGTTTCAAGTGTCATTTATAGTTCTTATATTTGAAAATGTTTAATGGTCTCTTGAATTGATATTATTATCAGTGTATACTATTTAATTATGTACTTTGATTCCAGATGGAAACCATGGAATTTATATCTTGGTGAGGTATTTTGCATTGGGTTCATCATTGGTGGTATATAGTTGATTGAATAACCAATATAGATTTTTTCACTTCTGGTAGGAAGTGATATCTCAGGTCCAATTGATTAGGATGGTAGTATCTTCTCTAAATTCATCTTCATGGTAGAAGATGGTAAGTCCTTCCAGTTGTAAGAACCTGATTTTTCCTATGAGGTATGGATCTTTTTCTTTTCAATTAAATTCATTGGTTTTGACCTAATGTGAATTCCTAGTGAGGATATGGAGGAAACAAGGGTATTTGGGGATTGTTCGGATCCTAGAACCATGGCTGGTGGAAGAACCAATTGGGTTGTGTGGTTAGTATAAACTGTGTCACTCATTCCCCACAGTTTCTCCTAACTGTGTGGGGTATTTCAATGAGCCGCAGCGGGCTGCATGGTTTTTCTTAACTATGCAATGCATGCTGCACACCCATGTGAAAGATCTATGGTTTTACTAGAGGAAAAACACATGGTTTGTGTAAGGATTCCCAAATTGTGTACATGAACTGTGTGAGTCCCCTCTTGGGACAGTGGTCCACACACGGTTGATTAAAGGTTTGGGCAACCATGCAGTCAAACCATATGACCCGGTTTTAAAGGGGTAAATTACTATTTTCCCTTAAGGATTATAATTTTATCCCTACTTTCTTATTTCCTCCTCTAGTGGATAGAACTCCTCTTCTCCCGTGAAGAGATCCTTAAGCCTCCATCACTTAGGCTTTGCTCCTGTTTCACCATACAAACATGAAATCAAGATATGATCATCTCGTTAGAATCCTCTTGGTGAGTGCTTCAATCCTTAGGTTCCTTTCTTCATTCTTCTTCATATTGATGATGTTATTTTTGGTGTGAGCTCTTATAACCTATTTTCAAGGTGTTCATTCATTATTCCTTTTTCTTCTGATCTAGGCCAAACTAAGGGATAATATTGGATGAGGCATATACTATAGGCACAATATAGGTGGTCTATGACGTTTCCTGAAAAGTCTTGTCATTTATATATTGTCTTCGTTGTATGTACTCTATTTTCACTGGGCGTCGCTCTGAAAATTCATCTTCCTTAATTATAATTGTTTAGCTTTTGTACTTAAGCCTAAATATATATGTTCTTAATGCCATTGGATATTGGTACCTTAATGTCATCTACCCAATTAGAGTGTGTACCATGTTATGCCTCTTTTCCCCTTTATTGATATTATTGAGCCACCGTTTAGGTGTGATTAACTTGGCCTTGATAAGGTAAGTGTTCTATCAAAATTAAATTAATATCTAAATGGTTAAATGGAAAGTGTATATATATATAAATATATAACTTTTCCTAGTTAATTATAAATTTAATTTATATTGGTTTCATGTCCTAGATTCACCTTTTCATGTTTAATGAAAGGTAATGGAATGAACCCATTAAATGATTAAACGACATGATTATTGCATGGCCCATGATTACATTTGATATAAATAGAATGAGTATAAGGTGATTATTTCTTTGGACCTTTTTATCTTTATAGGAATGGTCAGACTTGATCCATCCTTGGATTCCCAAGGGAATGCCTTGTGCACCCATAGGACGCCATTCCAATTCATTGTGTTGATTTTCGTGGGAGATACCCACCACGGAATCTGGTCTTTGTCTTATTACATTAATGCCTTAGTGTAGTACAAATGATTCACTTGACATATTTTCTACATATTAGATTGCCTTGGATACACTCCTTGGATTCATCTTGATGTCTTCGAACACACAATGCCATGGATTCGCCCCATTGGGCCCAGTCATGCTTAGCCTGAGATTACTATGGACGAGTTCCATGGACTCAGTTAGACTCATTTATAGTTGAATTCCATGGTTGTTCCCCTTAGATTACACACATACCCCTTATATCTAGACTGTGTGTGATACTATTATGAATTGGCTCGACCCAGAGGTCAAGGATGCCTTGGTAACACCTTGGATCCTTTATTGTTATTATTTCCTATTACAGTACTATTGATACCTTTTATACGTGATCACCTTATTAAAAACTAAAGCATGATTAATTAATTAAATGATCTCATGTTTAGATGCATGAACAACTAAGGATGAATCAAGTATGGGTTATTTATTATAGCATTTATTTTATTTTATATATACCTACACATTGTTCAGTTTATATTCACAGATAGAATTTGTATAGACATTATTGATGGTGGCCTACATAGATTTATCTCACACCCTCTCCAGACCTCTATTGGTACCTGAGAAGATTATATGATCGTAGGAGTGGATAATGGGAAGCATCCTGCTTTGGCCACCTAACTTTATTGCTTTCTTTAGGATGAGAGCATGGTATCAGATGATTGAGCCAGTGCTCTTGATTCTTGGATAGTTTTTTCCATTTTTGATTCTTTTGTACAGCTTGTATTGTAATGTTTGGTTGCTACCATGTATGCATGTTTTCCTTTTTATAGAGACATGTCATGACGTCGTCATTTTTATAAGATATAGTTTACAAATTCTTAGTTGTTTATTTATTCCATGGATTTTTATGCTAACTTCACCTGCTATGCTTATTATTGTGCTTCCACTGTTTATTCACTTTTATTATCTCTTTTGTTCTCTACTTTGACCTGAGGTCATAGTCTCCCCACTTTTACACCCTAGGACCTTGTTGCTAGTTTATGTCCTCTAGCATATGAGGAGGCATGCTTGAGGCCATGTGGCCGACCAAGTTCGGTTACTTGGTAGTGAACCAGGTTCAGGATGTCACAAAGTGTTATCAGATCATTTTTCTTTTCTTTTGTCTTATTGTTTATGAAATTTGGATATGAGATTAGGAATATGTTATAACTTGGTTATAAGTAGTTCCTAGGAGTAGCTAACCCATGTTTGGGGTAAATAGGAAGTTTCTTGGGAATGAGAAATTCTTGTTCTATTTTTTGCCTATTACGGTTCATATACTTTCAAAATTAGGAGATTCACATGCACATGAGCCTCAACCCAGTTGGTGAGGTATCCTTAAGTGCATCCATAAGACCTAGGTTCAAAACCAGGTAGAGGCATATTTCCAGTACTGTAGCAGGTACTGTAGCAGTACTGTAGCATCATTCTACACTGTGCGGGGACTGTAGCAGAACTGTACACTGTACAGGTACTGTAGCAGACTGTACACTGTGCGAGCACTGTATCAGGCACTACAGCAGTTACTGTAGCAGGTACTCTTTGGTACTATAGGAGTTGGAACTATTCACCTTGGGCCACTGGTTTGGGCTTGGAGTCCTTATGGCTTTCAGGCCACCCAGGCCTTCGGGTCAGTAGGGCTTTCAGTCCACCTATAAGGCCTTCGGGCCACCTCAAGTCCTTCGGGCCACATGCAGTTTCCCCAGACACACTATAAAAAAGGAACAGCCCAAGAAGAGGATTCAGAGAAGGTGCACTCACCAGAGTAGAGCCAAATGGATTTTTCAGAATGAGAGGGTATGGCTATGCCATCGGGACCAGCCTGTAGTTGCATAAGAAGCCTAGCCAGAAGGCCATGCGAAAGTGGAGAGCTACTATCATGATGCAGATGCTGGGGAGGGGCAGTTCCTTCTATATAGTCGGGTTAAATTCCCTAAGACCTTCGGGTCATGTAATCTCCTAAGCCTACAGACCATGTAATCTCTGAGCCTATGGCCCTTGTAAGGGTTCCACCTCATCCCTTGAAAGGAGGGTTATCAAAAAATCAATAAAAAATGAAGGCCTTCGGGCCATTCGGGCGATTCACATGAATTGGGGTAAATGTTATACATTATAGATATTTTACCTTGGAACAGTATAGAAATGGGCATTTCTACATGCATTTTTACAGTCACCGAGAATTATCATTCCATGCATATGCCATGCTATATAAGTGCATTATAATGCTTGCATTGCCTGTGTTGCCTATGATTGTTGAGTATGCCTCAATTTTGATATATTCCAATGCCACCAACATCTTCTATAGGGAAATGAAATTGGTTATTTAAAATTTTTGCATCATCAATAGTGTTTTTCTATATAAATTGATAGTGGCATCTTAATATCCAATTTCAACCCATATATGATGTGTAACTCTGGTTACATGAGGCTATGACTACATGACTACCAATTTCAATTTATAAGGCGTATGGGCCCTTATAAATTGGAATGGTAACTTTATCGAAATAGAGCCATCATATTCTACCCATTACATTCTAAGATTGAATGTAAGGAGAGTCAGTTGCAATTATATGGGTGTTGATTTCGGTTATAAAGTGTATGAGCCTTTATTACTTGGGAATGATAATCCATTTAATTAAACCTTATGCTATGTTTAAACTCACTTACGAAATTTAAATTTAAATTATGGCTAATAAATTAAATGGTTTCCAGTAAATGGAGAGGTCAAGTGTAATTTAAAGAGTATTTTCCTCCTTGAATTTCAATTGAACTTCCATATACTAGAACCCATGTAAATAAAATCTTGAGCACTTACAATTACCCTAGCCCTCTAAGTGGGTAGTTGGGATAATATACCTTGGTTCATGAACCCCTTACTTATCTTCTGCTTCTATAGAGATTCTATTTTCTTTCTTCTTGTTCTAAGGCATATTCTTGTAATTTATATAGCTATTACATCACGACGCCCTCGAGTCATGCGCCAAAAGCATGGCGACAATCATACTATAGAGGTGGTGGGGCCTAAGCCACCAGTGATCCCTCTAGTAGTTCCACCTGAGGCACCACTTTCTATTCCCAAACAAAGCACTAGAACTCATCTTCAAGAGGGTTTACTATGTTTGATGTATTCTATGAAGGGTGCTCTGTGACCTATGCCTAAGATTTCTAATCTGACTCATGAGTTCCGGCAGCAGCAGCCTCCCATCTCTTTAGGGGGTGGAGGTTCCTAGGCCACTGAGTCATGGCTAGAATCCATTCTTTCTATATGTGAGCATCTAAAGACACCTCCAGAGTTTAGGGCCAAGCTTTCCACCTACATCCTACATGATTCTGCCAAGCGCTGGTGGGATGTGATTACTCAAGCTAGTTTTCATTAGGGCATGCTCTGGGTAGACTTTTAGACTGCCTTCTATGACTTATTTTTCCTTTATACAATAAGAGAGGACCGATCTAGAGAGTTCATGCACCTAGAGCAGAGTTATATGTCTTTCATGGACTACTCAGCACTTTTTACTGAGTTCCAGTGATTTTTTCCACTTCTGGATGGTGATGAGATATCACAATCAATACATTTTGAGGATGGGATCAAGTATGTCATTTGCTCATAGGTGAATATCTTTCACCTATCCACCTTTGTTTGAAATCATGAATCAGGCTCATATCACTGAGAACAACCTAAGAGAAGCTGATAGTACTGATCACAAAGGTTCAGTTCTGAGGCAGGGTGTAAAGACCCGGAATTTCTATGTAATTTTTTTTAATAAATGGGAATTTTACGAGTCCGTGAAAATTGATGGTGCACGATTCTAAGGCTCGGAGTTCCCAAAATGAATTTCTAAACTTTCTTTCAGGTACATTCAGAAAATGTGCAAGCGAGTTTTTCTAACTTTTGAACCGGTGCTCAGAATTGAAATATGAGGGCACCGTTGAACTCGCAACGTCAGAATTCGCTTAAGAAGACTTTTACCTCGACAAAAGTTGGTCGAGGGTGAAAGTTATTTTTTGGGTTTTTCGTCTGAAAATAAAAATAAAAATAAAAGTGTAGGACATTTTTATTTTTATTTGCAACACCCATGTGGGTGTTGGGAGGTGGGGTCCACCAGAACTAAACTTCCATGTGGGAGTTAGTGGTGGGGAACACCAGACCTTAACCTCCCATGAGAGGTTAAGGTGGTGGGGACCACCCGGGTTTAAACCCCCTTGAAACCCCCCTTGAAACTCCCACATAAATGGGAAAACCCCTCAACTCCCTAATAATTATGGGGGGAGCCTCTTCAATACCTCCACAGTTTATTTGTGCCAACACACATAATTTATTATGCCAAATCCTCCCCATTAATTAATTGAGCCAACACATCAATTAATTAATTAAAACTTTTTGAGTATTATGCCAACGACTTAATAGATATTTCAATCTATTATTTTGGCTATGAATTCACTTGGGTGGAATTGGGGAGTGGAGGAACTTGGGAGAAAGATCCCAATGAAGAACGCTCCACCGACGAAGAACGCCGATGAGGAACGCCTTCGACTATGAAGAACGTCGACGACTTCGACCTTCTTTCTCGGAACTTCCTTCGACGTAGGAAGTGTTCGTCTACAACGAATCGATGTCCGATTTCTCGCGCCAACGTCAACCAACATCGAACAAGGTAGGGTTTTTAATTAAGTATGATTTTATTCCCTTGATTCTTTCCTTCTAAAAACAAAGAACGCAGATAAACTTAATATCAAGTTGATCCGCTGATTTTTTCCTTGCGGGTTGGGAATAAATTGTTACAGAAAGTAGTAGGGGTTTATTCTTTATTTGATTAACACTTCTCATGTTCTTCCCTCTTTTTCCTTTGTGGGGTTGGGAATAGAAATTATCGAGGGATTATGGGAATTTATGTTTTAAAATATCTTCCATGCTCGTTCTTTATTTATGTTATTGATGAACCACTTGATACCACTCTAAACATGGAGGGTGCGGGCCAAAAAAACATGGCCTGACCCCCCGTTGTTCTTCTTTGTGGTGTTCTTTGAAACGGAGGAAGGCGACAATGGCATCGAAGGCAATGAAGGCACCGGCCGCGCCACCAGCGATCTCCGCGACCCGCGCCGCCCCCGCGACGCTCCGGCGCCCCGGCCGAACCGGCTTCGCCGCCTCACACCGCCCGCCGGGCTCCCGAGCTGCCCTGACCGCACCAGCCTGCCGGATTCCCGAGCTGTCGCGGCCGCGCCAGCCCGCCGGCCTCCCAAGCTGCCCTGGCCGCACCAGCCCACCGACCTCTCGAGCCGCCCGGCCGCACCAGCCCACCGGACTTCCAAGCCGCCCTGGTCGTGCCAGTCGCCGGCCTTCCGAGCCCCTGGCCAAACCGACCCCTCGCGGCACCCCGGCAGAACCGGCCCGCGCCCTCGTGGCGCCTCGGCCGAGCCGACCCTGCACCCCGGGCTGAGCAGCCCTCGCGGCGCCCTTCAGACCAAGCCGCCCATGCGGTGCCCTCCGGGCCGCACCGCCCTTGCACCGACCCATGACTGGTCTGTGCCCTCGTGGCCGGTCCATGCCCTCGCAGCCGGCCTGTGCCCTCTCGGCCCTCTGTGGCCCCTCGCGGTCGCCTGGGTTGGGCCCAGCGGGCCGGGCCGAACCCAATGGGTAGGCCCGGCCAACGGGCCTAGCCAAACCCAATGGGTCAGGTCGGGTCGACTCAAATCGGGTCGACCCACACTGGGTCAGGCCGGGTCGGTCCGACCGGGTCAGACCGGACCCGGGCCCACAATGACCCTTTACTTTCTTTTGGCCATATCTTTGGCACCGGACGTCCGTTTGGCGAACCATCAGCGGCGCTAGTAATCTTGGAGCATGATGGTACCTTTGAGTATGCCCCACTGGAGTTTGGGGTATAGTTGAGATACGGTGAGGTTGGATCGTGCATGAATCCAATCGGGCCCCCATGACTAAAAGGCTAATAACTAACAGACCGAGCATCTGATTGATGCTCTGTTAGTTACGTTGAGACCCTTATGACGTGGAAGAACTTTGAGATACTTCTTTTTGGGACTTTGTGACAGTTTGAGTATCGACCAGTATCTTGTGGAGCAGATCCTTCTAGAGACGAGTGAGCGTAGTGCGGAGACCTAGTAGCTGGCTGAGACCTAACGACTGCTGACCGTTTTGACTCGGAGTGACTCTACTAGCCCAGTGGGGAGAGCCTTGGTGTCGCGGAAGACCCGCAGTGGGGAGCGCCTCTGTGTGATGCTACAGACCCATGGTACTCGACAGGAGGAGTACCTCAGCATGCTACGAGGGGAAGCACGCTTGGTGACGCGGCAGACCCACGGTGGGGAGCGTGCTTGGTGATACGACAGATCCACGGTACTCGACAGGAGTACCTCAGCAGTCCAAGGTTAGTGGGAAGCGCACTTGGTGTCACAGCAGGCCCACTGTACTCGATAGAGGATGAGTTCTCCAATAGCCGAGGTTTCAACAAAGTGACTGAGGATGTTACTTGATACTACCCCTAGAATAAAATCCCGGTTAAGCTGAATCAGTTTTCTGTGTTTTTCTCATGATTGAGATGGATTACTTAATAACTTAGGTATATGTATGGGCATATACCTAAGTAGGGTTATCTGTTGATTTCATACTTTTTGGTTTATCCTTGTTGGATTTTGTGAGACCTTGAGGGTCTATAGGTCTCTACTGAGTATCGTTATACTCACCCTTACATGGGCTATGCCCGCACCTTGTTGTGTTGGATGCAGACGATGGACAGTGCTGACTGAGGCCGAGAGTGTCAAGACTGGACAATAGCTTGAGGTGGACCTCACGACAAGTCGGTACACGAAGGAGACATATGGATGAGGAGTGCTGAGGAGGTGATCTATACCTACTCTTCAGGTAGGAACCTCGGAGGATGACCCATCAGCTGTTTTCCTTTTTCTTAAGTTGTACTTGTACTTTCAGTTTCTTTTACTTTACTTTTGGGCTTGTATTCCGGACCCTTTTACTTTCAGCACTCTTTTGTTATATAGTTTACTTAGTGTTACATCCAGATGTGTGTTTTCTTGTGTGTGTGTTTATAGGTTATAAAGGAAATTCCTTCCCAGTTTTAGAGAATTACGCCTTTGGTGCTAGTTGTCAGCCCCTGGCCTATGGAAGGCAGGCTTGGGGTTAATCATGGAACGGGCCCTGGGGGACGGGTCATGACAAATTGGTATCAGAGGAGTCGGTTATACCACAGAACTAGGACTCTAATCTTTTCTTTGAAGCAATGGTGTTAAGTGTAGTGAGTGTGGTTTTCAGTTCAGGGAGCTCAGTGTTGGTGTGGCGGTCGACGTATCCATACACCAAGACCCTGACTTCTGATTTCTGACTCAATGCACGAAAACACTGATTGCGTGTGTGTTTTCAAAAGTTTTCTTTAAGTCAGCTCACCAGGTCAGCTCACCAGGTATAACCTTTTAACCATGGTACACCTGTTTCTTTTCAGGATGCCTCCACGTAGACAACCGACTAGAGTTCTGAGAGTTGTACGCACAGATAGCCCACCGGGTGACGAGGCCTCGATGCAGGGCCCTTTTCCAGTAGAGGCATCAGCAGAGGCACCAGCAGTACCACTCATCATTGGGCCACCGATGCCACCAGTCCCAGTAGCAGACGATGCACGCCACTTGAGCGTGTTTCATGAGTTCCAGCGCCAAAGACCACCCAGGTTCAGGGGAGAGATGGACCCGCAGGCGGCTGAGGATTAGCTGGAGGTTGTGGTGAGAGTTTTCCGACTGGTAGGGACACCAACCGATATCATGGTGATTCTTTCTACCATCCTTCTATAGGTAGAAGTGGGAAGATGGTGGAGCTTGATGCTTTGGGTCCACGACGAGGTGACGCTTCTCTGGGCAGACTTCGAGAGCCTGTTTTAGGCTGAGTTTGTTCCAGCAACTCTTCGAGCAGTGCACATACAGGAGCTACTTCATTTGCAGCAGGGCAGCATGACTGTGGCTCAGTACTCAGTGAGGTTCACTGACCTCTCTACTCCATCTATATGGTACGAGACTCATTCTTCAGGGCTCAGACCTTCGAGTAGGGACTCAGGCGGGAGATCAGGGCTTCGGTGATCCCACTCAGCATCCTGAAACAGACATGGGTGTTAAAGAGAGCTCTCCTAGTGGAGAGTTTTCTTGTTGAGAAGTCTCCAGCAGTGAGATCCACCACTAGTCGACATGTAGCGGAGTCTTCTGCAGCTGGAAGCAGATAGATGTCACAGAGGTCCAAGAGGACCAGACCTATTGGTGGACGACCGCATGACTTAGGATCTGTTGTGTGGGGCACCCGAAGTGGAGCTAGTCATGCCAGGAGCGGGCAATGTTATGCATGCGGTAGCCAGGGTCACATGGCTTGTGACTGTCCGACCCGCCGTTCAGATGATCAGAAGATGGTTGAAGGACCACCCATGTAGAGACAGAGGTTCGACCGATGAGGTCTGCAAGGAGTAGGAAGATGTGGCAGAGTAGTTGGTCCTGCAGCTGGCGGTGGGCGACGATTCGAGGTGTTACCGCCACCACCACCAGGAGGTCTACCCCGACTATAGGGAGAAAGTGGAGAAGGGAGATTTCTGCTCTAGGTAGTTGAGGATTACAATCACGGCGCACTGGAGATGATACGAGGTACGATTTGTGTCTACTCCACCATAGATGCAGTAATTATAGATACAGGTGTCAGTCATTCTTTCATTGACACTACCCTCTTCCAAAGCTCAAAGATTTCAACGGAGTCGTTGGCTCGATCCTTATGGCTAGAGATTACTACGAGAGTATATTTGACGATTACGCACTGGTGCCGGCAGTGTGAGCTTACTCTAGGAGGCGAGAGTTTCGGCTGGGATCTCCTAGTAGCAGCGTCGAGTCCTTACGACGTCATCTTGGGTATGGACTGGTTATCTACATTCCATGCTCAGATTGACTATATTAGGCGTAAGGTGCGGTATGTCTGCACAAATGGTACCAGGTTTACCTTCACCGGTGAGAAGGGAGCCCTTGCAGCGCATGATGGACTTACCCGGAGGAGAGTACAGTCGATCACTCATCAGTTGGCTAGCTTTACCCTTAGAGCTATTGATGTGGAGAGTCTGAGCTATCCTGTAGTGGTGGACCAGTATGCATATTTTTTCCCTGATGATGTTTCGAGTCTACCTCCTCATAGAGAGGTGGACTTTTACATTGACTTTTACCCTGGGACGACACCGATATCTACACCAGTGTATCGGATGGCTCTTGCAGAGCTTCATGAGCTGCGGGTACAGCTAGAGGACTTGCAAGGGAAGGGATTCATTTGGCCCGGTGTTTCTCCTTGGGAAGCTCTGATTCTGTTCCCCAAGAAGGCAGATGGGAGCTTGAGGCTTTGTGTTGACTATCAGTGCCGGAACCAGGTGATCGTGAAGAACAAGTATTCACTCCTTAGGATTGACGACCTCTTTTATCAGCTGAAAGGAGAACAATAGTTCTTGAAGATAGACCTCAGATCAGGCTATCATCAGCTCAGAGTTCAAGACGAGGATGTGTAGAAGACGACTTTCAGATGTTAGTACGACCATTATGAGTTCTTGCTTATGCCATTCGGCGTGACCAATGCTTCAGCAGTGTTCATGGGACTCATGAACATGATCTTTTAGTCGCACCTTGATCTCTTTGTAGTGGTCTTCATCGACGACATTCTGATCTACTTAGATTTTGAGTTAGATCATGCCTATCATTTGTAGGTAGTACTGGACACACTCTAAGACACCAGTTTTATGGTAATCTCTCGAAGTGCCAGTTTTGGATATGAGAGGTTCACTTTCTAGGACATGTCATATCGGAGGCTGTAGTTGCAATAGATCCAGCTAAGATTGAGGTGGTACTTTATTGGGAGCCACCTAGGAGTGTGAAGGAGGTACGGAGTTTACTGGGATTGGCTGGATATTACCAGAGGTTTGTGCCAAACTTCTCTAGAGTTGCAACACCACTATCATCCTTGACAAAGATGGAGCAACCCTTCGTGTGGTCGGAGAAATTCTAGCAGAGTTTTCAAGAGCTAAGGAAGAGGCTGACTAGTGCCCCCATCTTGAGGCTTCTAGAGGAGGGAATAGGGTACGTAGTCTACTGCAACGCATCAGGAGCGAGCAGTGATCGCATATGGTTCTTGACAGCTGAGACAGTATGAGTAGAACTACGCTTCCCATGACCTAGAGTTAGTAGCAGTGGTCTTCACCTTGAAGATGTGGTGACACTATCTGATGAGTGAGTGCTTTATAGTATACTCTGATCACAAGAGTCTCAGGTATATCTTCTCTCAGAAGGACCTGAACCTAAGACAGTGACATTGGCTTGAGTTCCTCCAGGACTAGGACTTCGAGATATTCTATACTCTTGGGAAGGGGAATGTTGTTGCAGATGCACTCAGCAAGAGATCTGGTATTCAGCTGCTAGGCGAGGCGATGGAGCAGCTGGCCGCTTTGCAGATATCCTTCATGGAATGCGATGGAGCAGCTTGTCTTTATTCTCTTACAGTCACTCCCCCACTTCTTCAGCGAGTCAGGAAGGCGCAGCGTAGGGACATTGACTGCGAGACACGACGTGCTTAGATATCCACAGGACAAGCACCTGATGAATTTTCTGAAGGTGGGGAGCACATCATCCTCTTCAGAGGACGTACCATGCTACCAGTGTCACTTCTGAAGGAAGTGTTGAGGGAGTTTCACACTTCCCCTCTAGCGGTACATCTAGGAGTGGCGAAGATGTACTAGGATCTCCAATGACAACATTGGTGGCCGGGAATGAAGAAAGCAGTAGTAGAGTTTGTCTCTCGGTGCCTCACTTTCCATCAAGTGAAGGCGGAGCATCAGGTACCAGCAGGCTTGATTCAGCCTTTAGAGGTCCCATAGTGGAAGTGGGATAGGATATACATGGACTTCGTGACAGGACTTCCACATACATCCAGAGGTCATGAATAGATTTGGGTGACCGTCAACCGACTCACCAAGTCAGCCCACTTCCTGCCAATCAGAGAGTAGGGTTCAGTAGAGAGATTGGGACACCTATATGTGTAAGAGATTGTGCGACTACATGGAGTAACTTCGACGATTGTCTCCGATCGTGACACACATTTTACTTCCCACCTATGGAAGGGGTTGCAGGAGGCTTTCGGGACGCAGCTTCGTTTGAGCACCGCCTTCCATCCTCAGACGGATGGCCAGAATGAGTGGACCATTCAGACCCTCGAGGATATGTTGCGTTCTTGTGTCCTCAACTTTGGTCGCAGTTGGGAGGATCACTTACCTTTGGTGGAGTTTGCATACAACAACAGTTATCACTCTACCATTGGGATGACACCTTTCAAGGCGTTGTGCGGGTGACCTTGCAGATCACCTTTGTGCTGAACTGACCCAGGGGAGTCAGCACTAGTGGGACCAGGGATGGTACGGGATACTACAGAGAAGGTGTAGATCATCCAGGAGCAGATGAAGACTACACAGAGTAGACAGAAGTCGTATACTGACAGGAGACGGAGGTCTCTGGAGTTCGAGGATGGCGACCACGTCTTTCTATGAGTCTCACCCCGACAAGGTCTACGGAGATTTGGCCGAGGCGGAAAGTTATCTACGAGGTTCATCGGACCTTTTCAGGTCCTCAGTAGAGTTGGAGAGGTGGCATACTACTTAGCTCTTCCACCTCAGTTGCACCGGGTGCATGAAGTCTTCCACGTATCCTAGATGAGGAGATACGTGCATGACCCTTCTCACATCATCGAGCATGGCGAGCTGGACATCGACGATGGGGCGACTTTTTCGGAGGTTCTAGTGGAGATTGAGGATCAACAGGAGCAGGTCCTTCATGGACGGTCGATACCTCTGGTGCGCGTTCGTTGGCTGCATGAGAACCTCTAGGAGAGCACATGGGAGCGGGAGGCTCAAATGGGTGCTCAGTACCCCCACTTGTTTACCTAGTATGAGTTGTGTCTTACGGGGACGTAGAGCGCTAAGGTGGGCAGAATGTAAAGACCCGGAATTTCCAGGTATTTTTTTTAATAAATGGGAATTTTACAAGTCGTTTACAATTCACAGCGCATGATTCTGAGGCCCGGAGTTCCCGGATTAAATTTCTGAACTTTTTTTCACGTAGGTTCAGTAAACGTGCGAGCGATTTTTTCTAACTTTTGAACCAGTGCTCGGAATTGAAATCTGAGGACACCGTTGAACTCGTAGCGCCGGTATTCACTTAAGAAGACTTTCACCTCGAGGGCAGTTGGTCGAGCGTGAAAGTTAGTTTTTGGGTTTTTCGTGTGAAAATAAAAATAAAAATAAAAGTGAAGGACATTTTTATTTTTATTTGAAACACCCATGTGGGTGTTAGGAGGTGGGGTCCACCAGAACTAAACTTCCATGTGGGAGTTAGTGGTGGGGAACACCAGACCTTAACCTCCCATGAGAGGTTAAGGTGGTGGGGACCACCCGGGTTTAAACCCCTCTTGAACTCCCACATAAATGGGAAAAACCCTCAACTCCCTAATAATTGTGGGGGGAGCCTCTTCAACACCTCCACAATTTATTTGTGCCAACGCACATAATTTTTTATTCCAAATCCTCCCCATTAATTAATTGAGCCAACACATCAATTAATTAATTAAACCTTTTTGAATATTATGCCAAAGACTTAATAGATATTTTAATCTATTATTTTGGCTACGAATTCACTTGGGTGGAATTGGGGAGAGGAGGAACTTGGGAGAAAGCTCCCAATGAAGAACGCTCCACCGACGAAGAACGCTGACGAGGAACGCCTTCGACTACGAAGAATGTCGATGAATTCGACCTTCTTCCTTGGAACTTCCTTCGACGTAGGATGTGTTCATCTACAACAAATAGATGTCCGCTTTCTCGCGCCAACGTCAACCAACATCGAACAAGGTAGGGTTTTTAATTAAGTATGATTTTATTCCCTTGATTCTTTCCTTCTAAAAACAAAGAACGCGGATCAACTTATTATCAAGTTGATCCGCGGATGTTTTCCTTGCGGGTTGGGAATAAATTGTCACGGGAAGTTGTAGGGGTTTATTCTTTATTTGATTAACACTTCCCATGTTCTTCCCATTTTTTCCTTTGCGGGGTTGGGAATAGAAATTATCGAGGGATTATAAGAATTGATGTTTTAAAATATCTTTCATGTTCGTTCTTTGTTTATGTTCTTGATGAACCGCTTGCTACCACTCTAAACGCGGAGGGTCCAGGCCAAACAAACATGGCCCGACCCCCCGCCGTTCTTCTTTGTGGTGTTCTTCGAAACGGAGGAAGGCGACAACGACATCGAAGGCAACGACCGTGCCACCTGCGGTCTCCGTGACCCACGCCGCCCCCACGACGCTTCGGCGCCCCGGACAAACTGGCTCCGCCGCCCCGGGCCGAACCGCATTGTCCGCCGACCGCGCCGCCCGCCGGTTGTGCCTCCGGTCGACTCGCGCCGCCCGCCGGCCTCCCGAGCCGCCTCGGCCACGCCAGCCCACCGGCCTCCCGAGCCGTTGTGGTCGCGCCAGCCCTGCGGCCTCCCGAGCCGCCCCGGCCGCACCTGCTTGCCAGTCTCCAGAGCCGACCCGGCCGCGCCAGCCCACCGGCCTTCTGAGCCGCCCCGGTCGCGCCAGCTGCCGGCCTTCCAAGCCCTTGGCCGAACCGGCCCCTCACGGCGCCCCGGCCGAACCGGCTCGCGCCCTCGTGGTGCCCCGGTCGAGCCGACCCCGCACCCCGGGTCGAGCCGCCATCGCGGCGCCCTCCGGGTCGAGCTGCCCACGCGGCGCCCTCCGGGCCGAACAGCCCTCGCGCCGACCCACAGCCTGTCCGCGCCCTCGCGGCCGGTTCGTGCCCTCTCGGCCCTCCATAGCCCCTCGCAGCCAGCTGAGTTTGTCCTAGCGGGCCGGGCCGAAACCAACGGGCTGGCCCACCCAACGGTCTGGGCCAAACCGAGTTTGTCCGGGTCGGGACAGACCCGGGCCCACTACGACCCTTTACTTTCTTTTTCCCATATCTTTGGCACTGGACGTCCGTTTGACAAACCATCAACGGCGCTGGTAATCTTGGTACATGACGGTCCCTTTGAGTATACCCCACTAGAGTTTGGGGTATAGTTGAGATATGGTCAGGTTGGATCGTGCAAGAATCCAACCGGGCCTCAGGGACTAAAAGGCTAATAACTCACAGACCGGGCGTCCGATTGACGCACCGTCAGTTGTGTTGAGACCCTTATGACGTGGCAGACATTTGAGATACTTCTTCGTGGGACTTCGTGATAGTTGGAGTATCGACCAGTAGCTTGTGGAGCGGATCCTTCCAGAGAAGAGCGAACGTAGTGCGGAGACCTAGTAGCTGGTTGAGACCTGATGACTACTGACCATTTTGACTTGGAGTGACTCTAGTAGCCTAGTGGGGAGCGCCTTGGTGTCGCGGAAGACCCACGGTGGGGAGCGCCTCTGTGTGACGTGGCAGACCCACGGTACTCGATAGGATGAGTACCTCAGCAGGCTACGAGGGGGAGCACGCTTGGTGACACGGCAGACCCACGGTGGGGAGCGCGCTTGGTGACACGAAAGATCCCCAGTAATCGACAGGAGGAGTACCTCAGCAGTCCAAGGTTATAGGGAAGCGTGCTTGGTGTCGTGGCAGACCCAATGTACTCGATAGAGGAGGAGTTCTCCAGCAGATGAGGTTTTGACAAAGTGACTAGGTATATTACTTGATATTACCCCTAGAATAAGATCATGGTTGAGCTGAATCAGTTTTCTGTGTTTTCCACATGATTGAGATGGATTATTTTATAACTTAGGTATATGTATGGGCATATACCTTAGTAGGGTTATCTGTTGATTTCATACTTTGTGGTTTATCTTTGTTGGATTTTGTGAGACCTTGAGGGTCTCGGGGTCCCTACTAAGTATCGTTATACTCACCCCTGCACGGGCTATGCCCGAACCTTATTGTGTTGGATGCAGAGGACAGACAGCGCTGACTGAGGCCGAGAGTATCAGGACTGGATGATACCTGGAGGTGGACCTCACGATGAGTCAGTACACAGAGGAGACGGACGAACAAGGAGTGCTGAGGAGACGATATGTACCTACCCTTCAGGTATGAACCTCAGAGGACGACCCAACGTGTGTTTTCCTTTTTCTTCAGTTGTACTTGTACTTTCAGTTTCTTGTACTTTACTGTTGGGATTTTATTCCGACCCCTTTTACTTTTAACACTCTTTTGTTATCCAGTTTACTTGGTGTTACGTCCAGCTGTGTGTTTGCTTGTGTGTGTGTTTACAGGTTATAAAGGCAATGTCTTCCCAGTTTTAGGAAATTACGTCTTTGGTGCTAGTCACCAGCCCCTGACCTATGGAAGGCGGGCTTGGGGTTAGTCATGACACGAGCCTCGGGGGATGGGTCGTGACACAGGGCAATGGTTCATTCAGTAGGAGGAAGTTTGCCCTTGAGGATTCTCATCAGATTAGTGGTGGAAAGATAACAACTTTCTTGGTCATCGATGTTAGAGCAGGAATCATGGCCTAGAGGCTTCTCATCAGAACTAGAAGCATATCCTTGAGGGTTTCAATAGTTTTACGTGTCTATTTGATGCTTTATATAGTGTAAAAAAGAAAATAACTTTCTTTCTCATCAATGTCTATAAATCTATGTCTTACATTGACATTCACACTAATACTCTGGACAAAACCAATAGTTTACTCCTATCTTTAAGTGATTGTGTTTGATGAGATTACATATGTGTCGATTAATACTTTATTTTGGATTAAAATATGAATCTCTTTTTCATAGTTTATTTGTAAAATTTATATTATATACTTTTAAAAAATATCCCTTAATTGCAATGCATGTGCACATGGATGAATTTATTAAGATCATAGTTGACCTAGTTAATATAGATTCTAATATTGATGATGAATATCATACCATTATATTTTTATCATCTCGAGATAGTATAAATGTTAATATTAAAGATGGAAATCATATCATTATATTTTTACCATCTCAAGATAGTTCACACAATATTTTTGATAGACACTATGACATATGGGAAGGAGTATTTATCCTTAGATGAATATAAAAATGCTCAATTGTCTTGGTATTTATAGAATAAAAATCAAGTTATGTCTGAGGATGTGGGACACAAAGGACTAAAAGGAAAGATAATAATAAGTCCAGTTGTAGAAGGTCAAAGTCTAAAAATAGGGCGATAAAGTGTTATCCTTATAAATAACTAGAACATAATAAGAGGTATTTATCAAATATGAATTCCTTAAGTAATTCTAAAGATGGTTTATCTCACTCTTTAATGGTGAAGATCATTTATTTTCAAGATATTTTCATTTTTTTCTCTGGGTTCCCTTGTTCATGAAAAAATTAACTTTTTTATTTTCATGCCAAAATTCTTGGGTTTCATAATTGAATCAGAATATCATATTAGTAAATATGGGTATCAAAGAATCAAAAAAATAGGAGACAAATTATGAGAATAGGCTAAGTTATTTTCAAAAAGTTCCAAGGACATTACAGTAACAACCCAATAGAACACCCCAAGTGAAAAACAACACAAAATACAAGCTCATGTATGTATAATAATTGAAGACTTCAAAATCATAAAACATAGTCGTAACCTCATTGTGCATCACCTTCTAGGGTTATTTAAGTCATAAAGGAAATTATTGGTATTGGAAGATGTTCATGCCTAATCTCACAATAGATATCACTCCCCTGATATCAAGGCTCATGCAAAAGATCATGCTAAAAATATTGGCCCAAGTCTATACCCTTAGTCGTTAGGGGAATGTTTTTATATATATGGGTGATCATGTAATGTTGGTTATACGGGTCTAGTTAAGGTATTTCATATCCCCATCATGGTGGATTATGCAATGTAGATCCTAACATTGTGCAATGGAATGCCCTAACTCCATGTGTCGGTCAATGGAAGTTCGCATCGCACCAAGCGAAATGAAAGAAGAGAAATTCACCAACTCTAAGATAAATCAATTATTTATAGATGAACACTAGATATAGTGTTTTAGAGTTTGAATCTCACCTAGAATAACCCAATGTAGAAGTTAATTGCAATGCAACCATTGAAATAACAAGACACTATCACATGAAAAATTACATCAATGATTTCATGATCCCCACTATCTCAAAGGAGAAAAGAATCCACCATGTCTACTGCAATGATCATTCATCATTCGATGTGATGATTAAGTACCCACATGTCATACTATAATTTTACATATAATATTGGCCTCGACTTTGGAATTCTGAAAGACAAGTCTATTTCCATGTCAGACCTCACTATAAGCACACTACCCACCATTAGTAGTGAATAGGAAAAACTCATCATCAAATATACATGTAGAATCAAATAATCAATCCTAAGTGATCATAAATGTCCTTTCCCCAATTCATCATTCCCACTAAGAGCTCCTCATGAACCACTATCATCACAAACTGAAGTTGGACTATACATGCACACATCCACATCCAAAATATTATTTTAGTTAGAATGAAATTTTAGGGTCTTTAAAAACCCAAAGGAAGATGTCATTTTGTATTACTTGATTAAACAAACACTGGTACTTTTGAAATTTTCATAGCTTGAGTTATCACCGATTTGATGTTCAAATCTCCAAAATTTCCAAAACATCCTTTAAATGCTCCCAAATGGCATGAATATCTACACCATTATTCTCTATGTGGAAGAGTTATTAAAATGAACTATATCCAAAACTTAACAACTATCGACATGATATGACTGTGCAACATGGTAGAGGGGAATAGGATCACCACACGAGGGTGCTACGTGTAATGACCTAGATAGGGAGCTAACTATCAACCCAAGCTAGAGTTCCATATGGCCTCTAGCGTTCCTCCTTGTACACCAGAGATAACTGACTAGCATCGAGTCTATAACCATCATGGGGAAAATATAATATCATTATCATAGCATATAATAAATTATAAATAATGGAATCCTCATAAAGCATCAAAGAAAGTGATGGATTTTTTGTTAAAATGGGTTCCCTATACCCCACTTGGATAGTAATTTTTTATTACCATATCATATATACAGTGAGTTATGCATGATGTATTCTTACCACAATGGTGTTGATATTTTCTTGTCCATGATTTATATGGTAATGTCCTTGGATTACTTTCCGTATCAATAGGTTATAGCAGTTCTCATGCTATAATGAGAACCTAGAGATACCATAACTATAACCCTAAACTTATATCCTATTGCCCATATACATCATGTTGAAAGTACACAGATGATGTGAAACCATCAAGTGTTGTGGACACATAAGCATTGAGTCTTCTTCTTAAGAAGTTCACATTTCGTGATCTTGAGTTGATGAGATCATGATGAATGATCTACCAATAGGAACACCATATGTTTCAAGTGTCATTAATAATTCCTATATGTGAAAACGTGTAATGGTCTCCTAAATTGAGATTATTATTAGTGTATACTATTTAGTTATATACTTTTATGAAAGTTGAAAAACATGGAATTTATGTTGGGTCAGGGTAGCTTTCATTGGATGCGTCATTGGTGATGTGACAGTGATTGAATAATCAAGATATAATTTATCACTTCTAATGGAAACTGATATCTCAAACTCAATTGATTAGAATGGTAGTATCATCACTAAATTCATCATCATGGTATAATAGGTAAGTCCATCTAGTAAAGTCAGTGAATAATAATGCAAAGATGGTGACTTGAAGTGTGCATCCTGGTTATATGAGATATCATGAGAAAAATATATTTTATTACACGATATGTGTTCGTAGGAGGTTTCCATCGCCATCATTCATTCATTATATAGTATTTTTATAATACCAAGACGACGACCGCTTAGGGGGGAGGAAAATGATGGAGACCCATGGTGACCCCCCTAATGATGAGATTACAATCATCCCGTAAAGATCTGACATGCAAGAACATAATAATGGACTATCGAGGATTCCCCATGATTGTCAAAGCATCCACTACAAAGTTTCCTTCCCTCAAGGTATGAGTGACCGCCACATTATGATCGATAGTCATTCCACACCTCCTAATGATATAAGCAATACCCCAATACCCCAAGGAGGGTGAAACTTTCCACGCATGACATCAACCAAAACATTAGAATCCGATCTACCTCCGTAATGAAGTTGTAGGGTTTAAACAGCATGAGCCCACTATCCATCGCTCTTGCTTCCGCTTAAGAGGACTGGCCCTACCCATAAAAGGTGTTGAAATAAAAAATGATAGAACCTCTAGTATCACGAACCAGACCTCCCCCTCTGATTTCTCCATTTTGGCTTGAACCATCCACATTGAGTTTCCGTCCGACCTTTGGAGGTCTCCAGGAAACCCACCTTCCCTTAGTATTCCTTGCGGTCTGCCCCATCGAGATGGAAGCACTTGGAATAAAGTTGAAGATTGAAGTTCTGGTTCCACCGCACTGCAAGACACAAGCAAGCTCTTCCACAAGAGATTTCATGAGAACCTATAACAATAGCATCGAAATGTATTTACCATCCCGAGTCTTGTTTATAGCCTCCCAAAGAACCCAGCAAACAACTGTGAAAACCATCCAATGCACAGCGATCTCTGCTTCCCTCTGTCCCGTCTCCTGGAACCAGCTCGCAAGGAAATCAAAAATTGAATCCCCGCCGCTATCAGCTCCCATGAACCTGCCCAAATAACTCCAGATGCCATGCACCCATTCTCCAATGAAAAGCAGATGTCATATTGATTCCCGCCTTAGAGATCTGCAACACCTGCAGTGAGAGGCGAGCTGAATTCCCCTCTTCTGCACATTGTCTTCAGTTGGAAGAGCTTGATTCCTAATCCTCCACACAAGAAAATTCATCTTCATAGGAACCTTATTAGACCACAGTTTCGATGCCCAGGAATTATTTCCATTGCTCTCATTTATCATTTCATGATAATCCTATCTTGAAAAATATCCTGGAATTAACCCTAAAAACACACACCTGTCAGCCTCCTCTGTCAACCGAATATTATAAAAGAGTCGCTTATGCTGATCATCTAGCGTAGTGTTGATGAAATCTGGGTATTGGGCTGCTTCTTTGAAAGAAATAGAAGGCACTTGGCAGCCTGGAGAAAGAAAATGTTGTCCAGACCAGTTGTCCTTCCAGTAATTGATATCACCTTTGCCCACCACCCATTTCACTTTGTCCTCTAAACATTCCATAAGTTGGAACATCCTTCTTGAAAGGTTCGACATCCTCCCAGCACTAACATTCCAAGCTTTCCATTCTGCCCCATACTGATGTCTCATAAATCTTCCCCATAAGGAATTCATGTCAGCAATCTCCCATGCCTGTTTAGCTTGCATGACATGCATAGCTTGGGACACATCGTAGAGGCCAGCTCCCCCTTCATCCACAGGTTTTTCCATTCTCCTCCAAGAATCCCCAGTGGCATTTACCAGTTTGATTATCATCCCAAACAAAATTAGTCAAGACCTTCTCCAGATGATCAATAGTCCCTTTCGGTGCCTTGATAACCGATAGAATATGCATGGGTATAGAAGTCAAGACACTATTCACCAAAGTGATGCACCCGCCAAAAGAAAGAAACCTGTTTTCCAATTACAGATCCGACCTGTAATTCTGTTTATGATATCATCAAATAGAACCTTCTTAATTCTACCATTGGAGATAGGAACACCCAAGTACAACAGCAGGAGTTTACAAGCATGCATACCCAATTTGTTTTGGATATTTCTGGTATGCCTAGAGGAGCATATCTTTGAAATGTAAATATAAATTTTTTCCAGATTAACCCTTTATCCGCTGAGAAGACCATAAATCTCCAAAATTCTGTTAACACCATCAATAGATCGTTTCCTGCCATTCATAAAAATCAATAGATCATCAGCAAACATCAAATGTACCATCTCCCACTATGGTTTTATATGGTTGGATAGCACCTTCCTGCATACATCTGTTGATGTTCCTGGAAAGCGCCTCTTGAGCAATAATAAAAAGGCTAGGGGAAAGAGGATCACCTTGTCTGAGACCGCAAACTATCTTGAAAAACCCAAAACCGTTTCCCATGATGGATATTGATGACTAAGGAGAAGAGTAGCATCTAAACATAAGGTCACAAACCCATTCTTTGAACCCAAGCCTCCTCATGACTATGATCACAAAGCTCCACTCAATTTTGTCATAAGATTTATCCATATCCACTTTTATAATTATGTTGGAACCTAAAGTCTTCTTGTTCAAGCCTACCACCAGCTCTTGCGCAATTCCCACAGCCCCCTGAATGTTCCTACCTTGAATGAAACCATGCTGATCCTTCGAAACAATACTAGGTACGATAGTTCCCAGTCTTTTATTTAAGACTTGCCAAAATTTTCTAGACAAAGTTGCACAAACAAATCAGATGACATTGATTGATGGAGTTCAGCTGGAGCACTTTTAGAATCAACACAACTTTGGCAGCACAAATTGCTTTCAGAAGAAAACCCCCTTTAAAGAAATACCTCAACGCATCTTTAAGATGCTCCTTAATGATATCCGAGGTTTCCACAAAGAAAGATCCAGGAAAACCATCCGGACTGGGTGTGCTATCCTGCTTCAAACTTGCCACTTCCTCATGAATTTCCTCTTCATCCGGTAAGGCCGTTAACCGGTCATTCTCATTGTCGGTCACCATTCTCACTGTCGGCCACCAATCTGGGCATGCAATGCATAAATACCTATTCACCTACAACCTCTTCACCTCTACGGCTCATAGAGCTATCAATCCCTACCAAAAGACCCTCAAAATTTTCCAACGCCAACTTCCCTACCACCTCAATGTCGTTAGTCTAAGAACTATCCTGAAGTCGTAGGTTAATTTTCTTGCTTTCCTTCCTTTCTTTGATGAAAGCCTGAAAGAAAGCGTTGTTGAGATCTCCCTCTCTTAGCCAAGTTACCTGGGATTTCTCCCTGCAAATTCTCTCCAACTCAAGCATCTTTTTCACCAACACATTCTATTTCTCCTTCATAATGATAAAAAGATCATCGTCCCAATTCGAGAGTAGCCTCTCTTCCAAACTGTAAATCTTTTTATGAAACTCCTCCAAATTAGAATAATTGTTGGGCCTACTCAACACCCAATCTTATAGCTCCCCTCTCATCCTTTTGAGAAGAATAGATAGTCTAGCCCAAGCATCACCCATCACTGGTTTATTCCAGGAGCTTTGAACCAGTTAATGGAAACCATCCAAGCTCGTCCAGTTATTGGAAAAGCTAAAGCTTTCCATTCTTCCATGCTCCTTTATAGATATCACCAGAGGAGAATGATCGGATTTAGGGAGGTGAGAAACTGATGATTGAGGGAAAGAATCCAAGCCTTGTAAATTTACAAGGCATCTATCCAATCTGCACCAAATGCGACTGGTCCCTTTGCGGTTATTACACCAAGTAAATCTGCTACACGTGAAGCCTAGGTCCATCAGACCGTTAGAATCCATAAATAGCCTAAATTTCTCCATTTCTCTTTTGGAATGGCCAACTCTTCCTATTTTCTCCAAAACATCCGCAATAACATTGAAATCCCCTCCCACAAACCACAGAGGACCGCCTGGATTGTAATAAGAGATCTCTCTCAACAATGTTCCTCTCTCCTTCACATCACATTTTTCATAAACAAAAGTAAAGAGGAAATCTCCCCTCCTGGTTAATTTTAGTAGTAATATGGTGCTCTGAAGATTACCCACATTCCACAGTAGCCTGTTGCTTCCAGAGGATCCAAATATAAGGACTGCATGAATCGGTCCTCAGAAAATCCTAGAAACCCATCCCCTGAGCAAAAGAAGCAATTCGATACCAACTCTGCTTTGGTTCAAGAACAGCAACCACTGAAATATGGAGATGACGAGATTCATTAAAAATGAATGCAGTTTTTGCACTCGCTCCTAAGCCCATGGAATTCCAGATCATTATAGAAGACATTAAAAAATAAGAGCAGAGGCTTTACAGCCTAGAGAGAACCTTACATTAGCTCTTGAGTTGGCACTCAGAGCTTCCTTACTTCGTGAACGGGTAATACGACCACTGAAGATAGGAGAAGAGAAAGCTTGATCAACCTCCTTCCTCTCCCCAGAACTATCCGGAGCAGACTCATCCGAATCCAGGACTTTAAGAACCTCAAACCTGTTAGAGGAGGCCTTATATGGCTCTCTATAGACTTCCTTAGGAGCCTGAAAAGCCGAGAAACTCGAACGACGAGAAACCGGAGTCAGGTGGACACCACTCGAGACCTCTGAAACCACCCCCTTGAGATGAACCGAAGCTCTCAAAGCACGCACTGGACTATCACCCGGGCAGTCAGACAATTCCGCCAAACTGTCCACTCAAACCATGCACCCCTTTAAAATGGGTGAAATACCAAATTTACCCCTACCCTCTTTCCTCCTCCCATTTTCACAACATCCCACACATTGGATCTCCTATATCATCTCATCCTAGGAATTTTGATAGCTCCGTCATTTGAGCTCGTAATCAAGTGTCATTGGATGCATTGGATTCACACCATTAAGCTCCTCAATCGTCTTCCTTCCATTCTTCATTTATCCCGCCGTATGGAATGTTAAATATGTGCAAAATAATATGCCCTATTTTTAGGGTATTTGACACCTGCCTATCATGGGGTGTGACAAAACAAATGTTTCCGAAGTTAAAATTGCAGTAAAGTGGGTAACCTTGGTTTTCTCTAGAGAGAAGCAGTCAACAATCACGTTTGTCACTTGATATTAGAGAAAGAAGTGAAATTGTTTTTGAAATTGTTTGTTTCTAAAAAGAAAGCAATTGACATGATGTTTGAAACCAAAGTGATGAAGAGAGTAATGGGGTCAGGATGGGATCAACTTTTGCAATGTCATCAAGGTCATTAAAAGAATTCCTTCTCTCTTTCTATTGAATGATATATGAAAGACTCCTCGGTCGAGTTGTCAATCACCCTTGGTTGAAAGATGCAATGGAAACCACTCCTATTTGCATGAAAAATCATAAAAATATCCCCAAAAAACTAAGGCAAGTCCTGATCGGGAATTTTTTATCCTTATAAATCTAGAAATAACTCACTAACTCTACACACATGCCAGCGATTGCTAGACTCTCACCACCTAACACAGTCCCCTCGATCGAGAAAAACTGCACTAGGCTGAAGGAGTTTAAAGATCTTCAACCAAAGCTATAAACAATGAATGACACCAAAAACCAAAACACGATCGCATTAATATAATTGGAAACCACTAAAAATAGAAATCATTCAATATAAAAAAAGAGTTTCATATTAAAGCACAAGACTCAAAAATCACAAAAGGAAAACTCCCCCTTCCCCGATCACTCGAAATCTTTACCCCTCCATGTGAAGGGTAATAGAGTTGAATGAGGAAGAAGTGAGCATTATAAAACTAAGAAAAGAGAAAATAGAAAATACAAAGCACTTGAATCTTAAAATCCACTAGCACAACCCCTCCTCCTTCTTCAACACCTTTGAATGGAAGTGACCACTCATATTTATAGGCTTGAGGGGTGGAAAATTCTCCCTCCAGATTCATTATTCCAAAAGAATTAGTTTATTTTGAATATTAAATGGTCGAATATTAGGATGTTTTCTTCATAAAAGTTATCCCCTATCTCTTTTTCATGCTCCCAAAAAATATCAGCTCATTTAGACAATTTTAATAAAAGTTATTCTTTAATTACTGAAGAAGACTTTTTCTTCATAAGGAGATTCCTCAACTTCCTCCATTTGGGTGCATTAAAAGGTAGTCTTAATGAGATAATTTCTCCATGAAATTTAATGGGATGATGAGTATTTGAGTTGTATTTTATATCCATCTAGAATAAACTCATTTGTTGTAATAACCCATATTTCCCCAAGCCCTTCCTTTGTAAAATTCCAATGTTTAGGGTGTTCTGGGAGGCAACAATGGCTCATTTCAAGAGATTTCCAAATTTCAAATTTTCCATTGGCATATCAGTGTGTCGGCATATCATGTCAGCATGTTAGTGCATTGGTATCAGTGAATAAAGGGAATCTGCATCGGTGAGTCGAGGGCGCCAACATCGGTGATTCGAGGGCGTCTGCATTAGTGAGTCGAGGGCGTCACCATCGGTGAGTCGAGTGCGTTGACATCGGTGAGTCAAGGGCGTCGACATCGATGAGTCAGGGCATCGATATCAGTAGGTCAGGGCGTCAGTAGGTCAAGGCATCGATTGGTCGATGCATCAGTAGGTTGTCACGTCGGTAGGCCATGGCGTCAGTATCTCATCATCGGTGGATCAACGTCGGTAGGTCGTGTCGGTAGGTCACGTCAGTAGCTCACCTGGCAGTGGCTCAGCGTCGGTGACTCACCCATCAGTGACTCATTTCTAGTTTTCCTAATTTTTTTCCAGTCTCACCCTCGTTACGTGTTTCTCTCCATGAAATAGTAACCTATCAACTCATAGCGGTGCGTTGGGCTATCTCCACTATTTCTGAGGGGAATTATTAAATTCCCCATATCTTTTAATGTTCCACCAGCCTCATAACTGCCAAGCCGAGTGGTTAAACCATGATCCTATTTTCAAGAACTTTGAAATCATATCCCTAATTTTTAGGATCTCACCCTTTCATAAACTGAGATCTCTTCTTTCCTTCTTCCTTTCCATTTCCTGTGGTGCGCCTAGAGCCTTCCTCCCTAGATGAGTCATGCGCCTGTGCTAGAGATCTCATGTTCAATTTTCTTGGAGTTCCTTCCTGCTGCTCACGGGCTAACCCCTGTTCTTGGCGCAAGGAGGAACTTCGATCCTTTGATCATCCTGCAGGGGTTTCTTTTGCTTCCCTTTAGTTTTGAATCATGTGGGGTGGGTATACAAATGAATCCTTGTAAGGAATGGCTGAATAATTCTCTAAAAAAAATATAAGAATTGGATTTGATCAAGAGAGAACATGGGTAAATAAAATAACGGACAAAGAGTGGTTTGATGTTGATCGCCTATTTTATCTGTTATCCTTGATTCTTTTATGATTGTTGTGGATGTAAAGCATTTTAAAAATCATGGTTGTTGTTGGTATTTACTTGTGCACAAATAATGTTTTGTTCTATGGAGATGCTTTAATAAATGATTGTAATACACAATTTGCTTAATAACGTATGCTTGGTTAAATAAATGAATGCCCCAAGATCAAGCCTATTGTGTGATCACCCTAGTTATAATTAAGTGGAATTAAAGAAACTCTGCTAGTTAAATATAAATGTATACACATCCTGTTGATAGGTGTGGTTGAGTGCTATATTATGTTGGGTTGGGAAACCTTGTGTGAGTTGTGTGCTGCTGATGTTGGGATCACGGTTGTGGGTACAAGGTTGGACAGAGGATTTGGTTTCGTGGGGAGGGTGTGGTATGTGTGTACAGCAGGGTTGTAGGTAAATAATAGTTACCATGGGCTCTATGTGTGGGAAAATACAAGGGGTGTGTTGGTATCCCATTCTGAGAGATTGATTGATTGTGGAATGGATGAACTTGTAGGAAGCTACTATGGCATCTCGCCTTTTATTACATAACTTTTCATTACAATTTACAAACAAAGGATCTTTAAAGTCTAGTGTCTTGGAAATCAGGAACATAAAACATGAAAACATAAAACATTCTTCTAATCCACTTGTAGGGATTCATCATAAGTTCTTCCTAAGTACAATTATTGCATCTCATAACCTGGAGACATACATCAAAGGAAAGGGTGAGAAGAAGGCCCAGTAAGGAAAGTAAGGGAATCAGTTTACTTGTGAAATCAATAAGAACTTGATAAAAACATAAAGACATGTGCAAAGGAAGTATAGGCATATCATAATGAAAATAACATGAACCATAATATGAATATGTGGATAAAAAATTTAATTTAGAAATTCATTAACATATCACCATGGTTTATCCCCAAGGTTTCATAAAAATTACCAAGGTTATTCAGCAAGGTATCGTGAAACTTGTCATCTCTAGAGATTAAATTCTTTACCCAATGCATTAGAGCACTATCAGGGTGCACCCTTAATATGTATTTATTTTCATGTGATCCACATAGATCCTAATCAAAAATTTAATATATAACCCATAGAGATTAAAATCAATGAGTTTCACTTCAAAATCGTGACGTTTAAAAAGTACTTAAAATAAGATTATTATGTCATTTATAACCCATGTAAAGGGAGTGAGGGTTATATGTATGTCAATTCCAGAATCAAATAGATAAATTTTATGTATTGATGAATACCCATAGAAATGAAAATATATTTGGGTATTCACATAAATAATACAATAGAATTTCTTGAGAAAAAGAGATAGATTTTGAGACGAAAATTTTGCAGCATAACAGCTACATAACATCGTTTTAGAATACATTAAAATGAGAGGGTACAAGGGTCAACCACTAATAAATAATTCATAATACAGTATGGGTACATAATAAGATCATGGTATGGATAATTGAATGACATACCATAGGAAAAGGAAACATGAAAGAAAAGAGAAGATGCTATTACTTTTATGAAAAATTCGGCAACCTAACGGTGTCGCTTAAAAATTAAGAAAATAAATTGATTAGAGCGGAAAGGGTCTCTCATAATTTGGACATGAAATGGAAAGTAATAAGAATTTATAAGAACATACCCCCATATAAGAATATGGAAACTAGAAGACATGACATAAAGGAAATCATGACTAAAAAGAGGAGGGTGAAAGGTTCCCTTACCTTGAAGAGTAACTTTGAAAGATTGAAGTTTGGGACCTTGGAAGGCTTGAGGGCACCTTGGAAGGACTAATTGAGAGGTAAAAGACTATAAATTTGTTGAGGAGGATTTTGGAATGAAATGAATGAGGGAATGGCTTGGTATTTATAGGGAAAGAGAGGGATTATTTAATTAATTTCCAAGGGACACCTCATCAGTGGTATTTGCAAAACCATGGGCTTGCCCATGGTATTTTTCCATGGTATTGGCCAATTAGGACACCTAATAGCATATATTACTACTAACAAGTCGACCAGAATGATTACATCATGATTACATCATCAATGATGTCATTAAACACTGGAAACTCAAAATTGTATTTTTACTATTCACTGAAAATTCAACTGTTTCAGAAAAATACCAAAAATTTACCCTGACCTAATATAGATGCTCTGAATTCAAAAATAGACTCCATTTTATGAAAATAATTTTCTAAATATTTTTAATTTAATTTTTAAATAAAATCAATATTTATTCAAAAAAACAACTCTAAAACTATAACTTGTTTTGTAACACCTTAAAAAAGTAATCAAGGTCCCATAAAATTATCATATAACCATAAGACAATAAAGTAAAAATTTATTATTACATTTTATGAAAATAAATTTCCATTTTAAATTATTAAATTAATTATAAAATTGTAAATAAATTATTTATGACATATAAAAATACCAAAACTTATACTATGATCATTTTCTCACTTTTAAGATGTCCACATTATATTTATACATTCATGGGTGAAGTTTCTATTTTTTTTGGTCGATTTACTATTCATTACTATTCATAAGGGTAGATTACTATTCATACTTTACTATTCACTAAAAAATAAGTTGATCATATTAGACTTTAAATTTCTTACTGGTCACAGTTATAGAAGACCATTTTCTGAAAATCATTTCACAGTATTAATTATTTAAAGTTTACATAAATATTTTAAAATACCCTTTTTCTAAAATTCATCAATAATATGGAACTTCATCCTACATTTATCTGGACATTTGAAAACCCAAAAATTACCATAATAAGAAATAACAATTTTATTTATACCAAGGGATTACAAAAAGTATCTAAGGCCTTGTTACATAGCCCCTTATAACACCTGCATATGACCTAAGTGTTAGGTGTGCTATAGTGATAGAATCTTGGGGTAGCTCAGACAACATTTCTCGAGTGGTGATTTCTATCAGATTGAACTTCTCCCTTAGGCGATTCCATTCAGGCTTCATATGTTGGAGTTAGGATTGGGCTTGGTCCAAAGCAAAGCCCAGTGAAGCCACCTCCTTCCCAATCTCTGATAGATGGGCTTTGTATGGCCTGAGTCCACTGGATGAGGTCATCGACTCTTCTTTCTGTATTAATTAACCAAGATCACTTGTATTTATAAACAATAATCGTAACGTTAAGAGTTTAGTTTTCAATGGTTATATTGACCAACGGTCATATAATAGTCAAAACCCAACAATATCATTTTAATTATACTCACTTCATTAATTTAAGGATATAGTTTTGTTGAGTATACAATAAAATAACACACAAAAGTAGGAAACAAAATTTATTCAAAAGTTCGGGTCGTTACATTCTTCCCCCCTTAAAAAATTTCATCCCCAAAATTTTAACTCGTACCCTGAGAAGAGAAAAGGTGTGGGTACTTCTACCTCATAGACTCCTCTAGTTCCCACATGGCTTCTTCACATTTTTGGTTCCTCCTTAACACCTTAACAAGGTGGGTAGCCTTGTTGCGTAGAACCTTGTCTCTATGATCCAAGATCTCCACCAGCTGCTCTTCATAAGATAGGTCATGTTCCAGTTGTACCATCTCTGAATTTAGTACATGTGAAGGGTCAGGTATGTACTTTTTCAAAAGGGATACATGGAAGACATCATGAACTTGTGCTAGATTTGGAGGAAGTGCAAGCCGATAGGCCACTTCTCTTACGTGATCAAGGATTTCATAGGGGTAAATGTACCTAGGGATGAGTTTCCCTTTCTTCCCAAACCTCACGACTCTCTTCCAAGGTGAAATACGAAGAAAGAATTTTTCACCAACATCAAACACCAAGTCCCTTCAACGGTTGTTAGCAGATCTCTTTTGACGACTCTATGCAGCCTTAATGTGTTGTTAGATGGCATGCACTTTTTCTGTCATCTCTTGCACCAGATCAGGCCTAAGAAGCTTTCTATCACCAGCTTTATCCCAACAAGTAGGAGTTATACATCGCTTACCATATAGAGCTTCATAGGGTTCCATTTGAATGCTCGAGTGGAAGTTGTTGTTGTAAGAGAAATCAACTAAAGGGAGATGTTGATCCCATCCACCTTTAAATTCCATTGAGCATGTTCTCAGCATATCCTCGAGTTTTTGAATAGTCCTTTCAGATTGGCCATCAGTTTGGGGGTGATACGCTATACTTAAATTCAATTCAGTGCTCAGAGCATGTTGAAGACTTCTCCAGAATTTTGATGTAAACCTTGAATCATGATCAGATATGATAGAAAGTGGAACTCCATGCAGCCTTACCACTTCCTTTACATAAATCCTAGAAATTTGATCACGATATAAATCTTCACGAATAGAGATAAAATGGGAAGTCTTGCTGAGATGGTCCACAATAACCAATATTGCATTGTTTCCTTTGGAAGTACTCGGGAGACCAGTGACGAAGTCCATAGTGATATTGTCCCACTTCCATGCCAGTATGGGTAGTGGTTGCAATAACCCTTTAGGAAGTTGTCACTCTTCCTTCAATTGTTGACATACCAGGATCCTTGAAGTCTAGTCAGCAATCTCCCTTTTCATATTATCCCACCAATAATGATCATAATGGTCCCTATACATTTTTGTGCTTCTAGGATGTATAGAGAAAGTAGAGCTATGAGCTTCATCCATCAACTCCTTCTTTATTTACAAAATAGATGGAACACATAGTATTGTATGAAATTTCAGTACACCTTCTTGATCAATATTGAAATCAGGAAACTTCCCATCCTTTACAGCCTCAAACTTCTTCTGTAACAAAGGATCTTATTTCCGAGCTTTCTTGATCTTCTCTAGTAATGACAGTTGAGAAATCATTTGGGTTAGGGTTGATGATGTACCTTCCCTTATAATTCCAATCTCTTTGAATCCTCATCATGGAAAGAACAATTGGGTCTTTCCTGCTTAATGTATCAGTGACTTTGTTTGATCTTTCAGGATGATAATGAATTGAAAAATCATAGTCTTTGAGAAGTTCCAACCATCTCCTCTGTCTCATGTTCAATTCATTTTGTGTGAAAATATACTTAAAACTTTGATGGTCTGTATATATATCACATTTCTCCCCATAAAGATAGTGCATTCATATCTTCAGAGAAAAAATGACCGCATCCATATCCAGATCATGCGTAGGATAGCTCTGCTCATAAGTCTTCAACTGTCGAGATGCATAAGAAATGACCTTTTTATTTTTCATGAGGATGCACCAAGCCCTTTCAGATATGCATCACTAAAAATAATTAATCCTTCTCCACTTGAGGGTAGAGTTAACACAGGTGCATTAACCAATCTCTTCTTCAACTCTTGGAAGCTTTCCTCACACTCCTTTGTCCAGATGAACTTGACCCCTTTTCAAGTTAACTTGGTTAATGGATTAGAAAGTCATGAATTTTTTTCACAAACCTCCTATAATATCCCGATAATCCATGGAAACTATGAAACTTAGTCATTATTGTAGGCTGAGGCCACTCCTTTACAAATTTCACTACTAGAAAAATGATCTATATCCACATATCTATAGCCACAATTTAATTGGTATGTGGCTATAGGTTAAGATATAACCATGTTAAATTGAAATCTGTGGCTTTAATGTAGATATACCCACAGGAGATCGTCCCCCATGACAACACGCTTCACTCAATTTTTATCCTTGCTCGGGATTTTCCTCTCCCACTCGCTCACCCAATCCCTCCATCAAGACCCTTCTCCACCGATCTTCCCTCGAAACCCTTCTCCTCTGATCCTTGCCCGACCAATTTCTCCCCCGGCCGACCAATTTCTCCCTCATCCAATCCTCGCCCGACCAATTTCTCCCCCGTCTGTCCTCACCGGCTTCTCCTTCACGATTCCACCACCCCTCACTGGATTCCATTCGCGTCCTCCATTCACGGTTCCTCCATTCACAGTTCCTCCATTCGCGGTTCCCCCATTTGCATCCTTCATTCATGGCTTCTAAATCCCTCAACCAATTTGATGCCATGTAAGTTTTCATATATCTTCATAGTAATTATTATATTTTTCTGTATATATATATTAAAGTACATATAATTTTCTTCTACATTGCCCTTTTTTATTTAAGTGTGCTTACAAACCTATACAAATTATATGATATGAATTTAACTAGACAGTTTTCACCAATTGGTGATGAGTCCTTCATATTTCAAATTATATTTTCTCAAATTCATCCTTAATAGACTGATATTTGTCACATTATATTGACATTAAAATCTATATTTATTACCCCCATTTCATTCATTGTGATTACCTGTTTTTTTTTGGATTCATTTCCTTATGCTCAAGCACCATTAGCCTTGTAATCACAGGTGGCCCAACAATCAATTATTGAGGTTCTATTTTATTTTTTATACAATGCACATGAAAATCGGAAATTATCACATGTATGATTTATTATTTTTAATTTAGGCATGGTAATGTTTGTGTTTCATTATATATATATCATTTATTCTGAATCTGTTTTGAATATGTTGTGTATTCTGTTATGAATTTGTTATATATTATGTTCTTTCTAAAAAATAACATTATAAGTCTTGTTATGAAATTTTATTTAAATTTAAACTGTTATAATCTATTTTTAGATAGATTCTAAACATAAATTTATGTTATTATTGATTCATATGGTGCGGCTGTTCAGAATCTGATTTACATTGTCGAGTTTTGTATTTTGTTGATAAATGCTCTGAACAAGTTAAAAGATATTTTTAGTCTGGACAACACTTTTAATCATGTATTAAAAAATTTCCAATATATATTTTTAATCCAGCCATTTCTCTAGTTGTCTATCTTTTAGTTCTTCATGTTTCTACTCACATTTTTTTCAATAGGTGTTATTTATTAGCATTGTTGATTTCAGTTTTAGTTTCACATTCTAGATTTGAAAAAGTTGGTTTCACTAGTGTTCTATAATGATTTCATTAATATTGATCATCCAGTGAAACATCCATATGCAAAGGTTTCCATAGGATTTATCCAACTAATGAATCAATTCATTCAGTATTCACCTAGAAGTTGTAGCACTTTACAAATTTAGTACTGGTTGTGTTGAATGATGAATGATTTTCAAACATGGTATATTTTATTCCAAGTTACTCCCATTGATATTACATCAAGCTAGTAAGAGTCATATTTCATTGGCAAATAGTTTTTCATATGTCCAATCCAATTTTCATTTTAATTACAACAAAAATGAATTTTTAGTTTAATCATGCTTGTTGGTGTAGCTGATTCAGTATAGGATATTTAAAAGAAGGAAAATGGAAACACCACATGCTGAGTAGATTTCTAGATTCTAAACAGAAGTAGTGTGTTTCACTTCTTCAAGCAACCAAGTAGAGTGAAACTTCTTGTAGAACCAAATTCTGTTCATTTTTCAGGCCGATATTTTTAGGAGTTTAAAAGTTCTATGTGCTAAGATTTTGTTTTTTTCTTTTATATTTTCAAGTTAGGTTTCTCATGTTCATGTTTACTTTATCACTTAATGCATTTGGTTCATACATTATGTTAAGCTTGTGATCTGGTGTTGCAATCAAATGTCAACAGGCGGGGTTGGGGGTTATCCTTGTATGGGTACATGTGTCTGAATAACGACCAAGGGGAAGTGTTTTATTCTATTCTTTATTAGTTGTTAGTTATGGTGGAAGTAGTAGGAGGTTATTCATTGGTTGGGGTATTAATTGAAGGAGTAACCTATGGGAGAGGGGATCATGATCGCATTTGGTTTCAGCAAAACTTGGCAACTATTGGAGAGTCGTTCCTTAAGAGGATACGACTTCGGCCTCAGGAGAGCAGTCTTCTCTAGGAGAATTCATTATCTTCCTTATCTACTTCTTATTCTTCTTGCTCAATTTTAATCCTATATCATCTCTTATAGAACAATCCAAATACTACTTTGTAACCTTTTCTCTTTTACTATAATTTTTCCATGTGAACTACTGTTAGGATGGTTACCTAACATTTGGAAACTTCGGTGGGGAACGCCCATTGGAGAATCCAAATGTGTGCATTATAAGGATGATCAGAGTTGTTCAATCATCTAAAAGAGATCAAAAATCTTTTTCCAAGGTTCTACGGAAGTTTGGTATTAGTTAAACAAGGAGAAAGAGATGAGTAAAGAAGACGATCATGGTTTGATGTTCAAGAATATGCTATCATCTATGCATGAAATTCTGGATAATAGGTTTCTGGGAGAAATGAGAATCCAATGTGTAGCGCATGATTTGATTTGATGATCAAGGGAGCACATGACACTTTATTTACACCAAATCCAATTTTAGTGGTATTCATGAATTCCAAATTTACATACATCACACCCTATTGTTTAATAACACTCCTTCATACTAGTTTGTCACCAACTCAGTGTCACACCTGATTCCACCAAACTATTTTCATCAGAAATAATAGTCTCACTAATAGGACTATAACATAAGTCATTACATTATCATTCCTATCAAGATTTTATTTATGAGCACCAATATGTGACAGACCCAATGGGCCAGTACAGGGGGCTGGGGAGGGGGGACAAGTGCAGGTGGGCTGGGGTAGCAGGGGGCTGGGGGGGGGGGTGGTGCAGCTAGGGGCTGGGGGCTGGGGTTGGGGACTGGTGAAGGTGGGCTGCGAGGGGGGGGGGACTGGTGCAGGTGGGCTGGGGGGTGGCAGGGGGTATGGTGCAGCTGGGCTGAGGGTAGCAGGGGGTTGGTTCAAGGGGGGTGGGGAGGGGGACGGGTGTATGTGGGCTGGGGGTAGCAAGGGCCTGGGGGCTGGTGCATGTTGGGGGTTTGGGGGTGGGGTGGGGGATGGTGCATGTGGGCTGGGGGTAGCAGGGGTGCTGGTGCAACTGGGGGATGGTGTAAGGGGGCTTGGGGGGGGGGTAGCAGGGGCTGGGGGCTAGTGCTGGGGGGGGGCTGGTGCAGGTGGGCTGGGGTGGGACTGGTGTAGGTGGGCTGGGGGTAGTAGGGGCTGGGGAGGCTGGTGCAGCTTGGGGGGGATTGGTGCAGGGGGGATTGGGGGGGGGGCTTTGGGGGGGGGGGTTATGGGGGCAGTAGGGGGCTGGGGGCTAGTGCTGTGGGGGGGGGGGGGGTGCTGGTGCAGGTGGGCTGGGGGGGGGGGGCTGTTGTAGGTGGGCTGGGGGGGGGGCTGGTGCAGGTGGGCTGGGGGGGGGGACTGGTGCAGGTGGGCTGGGGGTAGCTGGGGGCTGGGGGGGGGGGGGGGCTGGTTAAGGGGGGTTGGGGAGGGGGGATTGGTGCAGCTTAGGGGGTGACTGGTGCATGTGGGCTGGGGGTAGCAGGGGCTGGGGCAGATGGGGGATGGTGCAGGGTGTCTTAGGGGGGGTTTTGGGGGCAACAGCGGGGCTGGGGTCTAGTGCTGGGGGGGGGGTGCAGGTGGGCTGGGGGTAGCAGGGGGCTGGTGCAACTGGGGGTTGGGGGTGGGGACTGGTGCAGGTGGGCTGGGGGGGACTGGTGCAGGTGGGCTAGGGGGTAGCATGGGGGCTGGGGGTAGCTGGGGTTGGGGGGGGGGCTGGGGGGGGGCTTGTGTAGGGTGGTTGGGGAGGGGGTGACTGGTGCAGGTGGGCTGGGGGGGGGGGGGCTGGTGCAGCTTGGGGGGTGGGGGTGGGGGCTAGTGCAGGTGGGCTGGGGGGTAGCAGGGGGCTGCTGTAGCTGGGGGATGGTGCAGGGGGGCTTGGGGGGGGGGTTGAGGGCTGGGGGTGGGGCTGGTCCAAGTGGGATGGGGGGTTGCAGGGGGCCGGTGCAGCTGGGGGATGGTGTAGGGGGCTTGGGGGGCAATAGGGGGCTAGGGGCTAGTGCTAGGGTTGTTGCAGGTGGGGGGTAGGGGCTGGTGGGAGGGGAGTCTGGTGTTTTGAAGGTCAAGCTGATAGAAGGTGTTGGTCATATTCCACAAGAGGACTGGTAACTCAATTCCATCCCACACTTGCTTTGTTTTTTTCCCTCAATCCTTGGTTTTGAATACCTGATGTTGTATGATAGGCCTAAGATAGTTGTTTATGCCTTGAATTTTTTTTGTGAGTTTCGTGTGGTAAGTGATTTCCAATTCATTCTTAATATTCTTCCGGTTACAGGTTTTTCCAAGAAGTTAGTATAAGTTTGCTATGATTTTTTATCATGACCTTGCTTAAGGATGCACTAAGTTTGCTATGATTTTGTTTCATGGCCTTGCTAAAGGATGTGTAGTACATGTATGTTTTTTTGAAGAAAACATGCATGTTTGAGTGAAACACTTTCACTATTTTATGGGAATGTTTGGAGTGTACATGCATGAGGCTGACTTCTATTTGCGCATATTGTTAGAAGAGATTGATGAAGGGTTTTTAGGTTCTTCCATCAAAATCCCTTTCCCATTTCTAATGAAATCCATATTTCTTTACATAGGTTCTTCCATGGTAGCGTGTCCTTTAATAGTAATAGATGTTAAAATAGATCTAGCAATATGATATCATAATAGATTCCGAGAATACCTCTTATTGTTTTCCTTGGATAACTTCAAATATGTCTATTCTGTCAATGCCTTATCTTTGGCCTTGTCTAAACTGAAATAAGGCTTTCAAGTAACCCTTTCTCCCTTATTATTTTTAATTTCATCAGGTTTTTCTCTTCATGAAACACTGTGTGAATCAATTAAATTCTAGAAATCATCACTTGAGGTAACTCATAGATGCCATGATTTTTAATTTTGATCTAAATTTTATCCAACCTTATTCTTATCTTATGCCTTGTCTAAATTATAGTGTTCATTTATTAATTTCTTCACTATTTTCTATTTTTTTATTTCTCAATCACTGTTTTCTATTTTTTTTGCTCTTTGTTATCCTCAAAGGCCCTCCCAGCTGGCTGATCAAGACGTGACTTCTTTCCATGTCAACTGTAACATTGGTTATTTAATGATCTAGTTATACTGGACCTTCCATGAATCTTGCTAATGCCTTTGGATGGGAAAATGTGAAGAAGTGGCATGACACATGGTAGCAGCTGTATGTGTACTGGATATTTCCATTCATAGGAGCAATACTCATAGGCTAGCTCTTCTGTATGATCTTCCCCCCAACCACACCAAGAAGAAAACGATCTGAGCTTCTGCCAGCCAAGGTATGGACTAGCACTTTCTTTACCTTTTCCTGTTATTATTTAAAGCCCCTAAATCCTTGTTTGGTGGATGTTTTCTTGATTAAAATTTTATTAACTCTACATCTTGTTCTCTTTACCTGATCTTCATTGTATGACTGACTGTATCCAATGACCTTATCTAGTCATTTTCCTTTAGCTCAAACAACTACTTTAAATATATAATTTAAAAAAGGGAAAGGATATTGTAAATAATCAAGGGAAAAAGAATTTTATTATTGAGGAAATAGAGAATCATCAACCTATTTTTAAGGATTATACCCATATCATCCACTTACCACAAAGGGTCAAAAAGAAAAATATTATAATAGACTACCTAAAATTCATTGATATGTTTAAAACCTCAAGTATGTGGGGGTGGGGGGTGCTGAGCGTTTTCAAAAAATTACAAAACAATGAGGAGTTAGAGATATTATTAAATGAAATTAAATATTTTTTTATTGTTTATGTTAGTTTGGTTAGGGACTCATAAATTATTTTATATTGGGTTTTATTTAGGTCAGGATCAATAGGTTCAATTAAATTTTGTTTTAATTTTTATATTTTTTTCAATTTGGTTTTATTCATATCAGTTTAGTTCATCTTGGTTTAGGGAAAGTCTATTATTTTATTCAGTTCAGTTGATTTCAATTATATTTGGATTTGTTCTCCAAAATTCAAGTTGACTTAGATAATTATAGTTTGTTTGGTTATGTTATAGTTTTAATAGATTATTTTCTTGATATAATGGTTTGGTTCAATTCAGTTTTTTGGGTTTGTTTTGGTTTAGTTCGTTGGATTCAGGTTGTGTATGTTTTGGTTGTTTTTGTTTAGGTTTCTTTTTTAGGTTCCATCCATTATGGGTTTATGTTACTCCAATTTTGTTCGATATAAATCTAATTTTTTTCTGGTTTGGTTCAGTTCAACTAATATTTGTTAATTTTGGATTGTTTAGTTTTGTGTTATTTTTGATTACTTAGGTTTGGTTCAATCAGTTTGAGTTTGGGAAAGTGTTTTTGTACATTTTTTAAGATTTTATTTTGATTGAGGTTTAATTAGTTGATTTTACTTGGTTATTTTTTATTTATTTTAGTTTTTCATAATTTATATGAATTTGATTTAATTGATTTTAGTTCTATTTATTTGTCATTTTAATTGAGGTCTGTTTGAGCAGGGAGGCAGGGGGCAGGGGGCAGGGAGCAGGGAGCAGGGCGGAGGCAGGGTGGGCAGGGAGCAGCGGTTGAATTGGGGGTGCAAGAGCAGTATTTTTTATTTTTTGAAATAAGTGAGGCAGCAGGTAGTGGTTGAGAAGAGGGAGGGCAGGGAGGGAAAAGAGGCAGCGGTTGTTGCAGAGAAGGGAGCAGGAGGCAGCAGTTGAGGCAGGGAGGGCGGGGAGTCAGGGTTGAATTGGGATGAAGAGCTATATTTTTTTTTTCTGAAACAAGGGGATTTAGCCACAGTTTTTTTTCAATTTAACGTGTCAGTTGGCTTGATTTTTTTGGAGACTCCATGATGTAGCCACAATTTGGAATTGTGGTAATAGACCTATAGCCATGGTTTCAAACTGTGGATATAGGTCTATTACCACAGTTTTAAACCGTGGCTATAGGTCTATTGCCATGGCTTCAAACTGTATCTATAGGTTTTTCCATATAGCCATGCCAATAGGAGACACGAGAAGTGAAACCGTGACTATTACCTATAGCCACAGTTTCGGGGTCTATAGCCACAGTTTATAACCATGGATATAACCTTTTTTTTCTAGTAGTGTTTGTATTTGTAGGGTCAACCGTGATTCCTTCATTGGTAACAATGTGCCCCAAGAAAAAAACTTGTTGTAACTAGAATTCACATTTTTTAAACTTCCCAAAAATCCTCTACTTTTGTAGAGTTTTCAAAATAACCCTTAGATGATCCTCATGTTCCTCGCAACTTTTGGAATATATCATAATATCATCAATAAAAACTACCAAAAAGTTATAAAAGTAGTCCTTAAAGACTCTATTCATCAAATCCATAAAAACAGCAGGTGCATTAGTCAGTTCGAAGGGCATAACAACAAACTCATAATGCCCATATCTTGATCAGAAGGCAATTTTCAGAATATATTCTTTCTTCACCCTCAATTGATGATAACCAGATCGAAGATCAATCTTAGAGAATAATTGAGCCCCATGAAGTTGGTCAAATAAGTCATCAATTCTTGGAGGAGGGTATTTGTTCTTCATTGTGATCCTGTTCAGTTCTCTATAATCGATGTATAGCTGCATTAATTTTTCCTTCTTCTTCACAAAGAGAATAGGTGCTCCCCAAGGAGACACACTCGGTCGGATAAACCCTTCTCCAAAATATCTTGGAGTTGTTTCTTTAAATCCTCCAACTCCACATTTTTTATCCTATATGGGGTCTTTGATATCGGATGGGATCCAGGTACGAGTTCAATGTAGAACTCTACCTCTCTTTCAGGGGGAGGTTTGGGTAAATCCTCCGTAAATACGTCAACGTATTCCTGGATGATGGGGATAGTTTCTATCGTCAAACTCTCATTTCCTTCTTCTTATTCACCGATAAACTTCATAAATAAGGATATAGGAGGTTCTTCTATCCAAAGTTCAGGTTGAGATATCTCTCCTTGGAAGATAATTGTAGGTTTTCCATTCAAGACTACTGAGATTTCCTTGCTTCTACATTTGATCTTAGCATTATACTTTGAGAGCCAGTCCATCCCTAGTATAATGTCGAATTACAACATGGAAATAACTACTAGATTTGAAATAAGATTGTGCTCACTAAAGTAAATACTAGAGTTTCTAAACACTGACGATTCTTGGATAATCCCACTAGGAGTATTGACTGATAACTCTACTTTTAGAAAATCAGGAGTTGATTCTAAATTATTTGCAAACTTAGAGGAAATAAAGGAATGTGTAGAACCAGAATAAAAAAAAGAACTTTCTAGATTTGAGAGAACAACAAGAGTACCTACCACCACATCATTTGGTGCTTCAACTTCAGCCGTAGTGATTGAAAAATTACGACCTTATTCCTTTGGACATTGCTGAGGCTGATGGTGATTCCGCTCCACTGCCCTCGGATTGGGAAAATGATCGGAAAAGTTCCCATGTTGTCCAAACTTATATCATTGGACATCAGGTAGGTCTTGCACCATCTTCCCTTTGTCGTTAGTATTGGTAAGTTGTGGCTTCACCTCACTAAGACAATTCTGTGCAATGTGGCCATCTCTACCACACTTGTAGCACTTCCCGCTCCTGATCAGGCAGTTCCCCAAATGCTTCTTCCCACATTTATTACATGTAGGACTTTGTACTTTCTTTCCTCCTCTTTCCTGATTGAATATTATCCCTAATCATGGATCCATTGATCTTTTCTTTTCATTGGATTTATGAGACCATTTCATCTCACCAAACTTTAGTTCTACTTTCATCGCACTTTGCACGATCTCCTCATATCTATCATAATCTCGGTTGGCTAGATTCTTCCACAGATGAGGTCTCAGTCCACCAAAGAATCTATCAACCTAACTATTTGGATCAATGAAAATTCTATAGTTGTAACGTGAAAGCATTGTGAAGTTCATCTCATAGCTTCCCATAGATTCATTCTCCTTCTGCTTCATCTCAAGAAACTCCTTCTCCATTCTTGTTCCCATCGATCGAGGGAAATACTTGTTGAAAAATAACCATCTGAACTCTTCCCACTCCACAGATTCAACTTCCACTCTTGGACTTGTGTTTTTAATCAGTTCCCACCACTGATCATCTTCTCCCTCTAAGTGATAAACAACCAAGGTAACCTTCTCTTGTTCAAAACAGCGGAGCACAGAAAAGATCTTCTCGATAGAGCTGATCCACTATTCAGCAATCAATGGGTCGGTATATCCACTAAAGGTTGGTGGTTGTTGACGCATAAAGGATTCAATATAAATTTGTTCCCTTCACGGTGAGATCAGTCTCTCATCTTGATTCAAGTTATTTCCCATAACTTGAGTCAGTTGGTTCATCATTCGCATGAAAGTCTCCATTTCAGCTTCCATCGGAGGGCCATCAGCGCATGGTCCATTGCGGTCACTATTTGCACTGTTCCTCCTATTTCCCTACATTTTCTAAACTAATAAATCCTTAGTGATAAGATTATTTTATTTATGAATCTTTTAACTATAGAGGATTTTATGTCTTAAAACTTCATGCTTTAAACAATTACATTTCCCTATAAATCCTTCGTAATGATTCATAAAAAGCTTATGATTAACCAAAAAAATCCCCCAGGAGTGTCGTAACCAAGAGTACAACAAGGATTGTTATCATGTACTAGGATACCCCTGGTCAAGCCCAAAACTCCTTGTCAGAGTTTTCACTCCTAGGTACATCTGTGCCAGATCCACCTCTACCTGTTCATATCCAGACAAGGATGCATTTTCTTGATAAACCACTTACTCAATACTCAAAAAAATACCAGGAAGTATTCCTATTTTTGAACTTTTATATAGGGTTCTTCCTAATGTTTTCATAGCCTAATTTACATAAATAACTAAACTTTACTTTGATACCAACTATGGAATCCTGCCTTTTATTACATAACTTTTCATTACAATTTACAAACAGAGGATCTTTAAAGTCTAGTGTCTTAGAAATCAGGAACATAAAAAATGAAAACATAAAAAATTATTCTAATCCACTTGTAGGGATTAATCATAAGTTCTTACTAATTAAAATTATGTCATCTCATAACCTGAGGACATACATCAAAGGAAAGGGTGAGCAGAAGGCCCAATAAGGAAAGCAAGGGAATCAGTTTACTTGTGAAATCAATAAGAACTTGATAAAAACATGAAGACACGTGCAAAGGAATTATAGGAATATCATAATAAAAATTACATGAACCATAACATGAATATATGGCTAAAACATTTAATTTAGAAATTCATGAACATATCACCATGGTTTATCCTCAAGGTGTCATAAAAATTACCAAGGTTATTCACCAAGGTATCATGAAACTTGTCATCTCTAGATATTAAATTCTTTACCCAATGCATTGGAGTGATATCAAGGTGCACCATTAATATGTATTTATTTTAATGTGATCCACATAGATCATAATTAAACATTTCACAAATAACCCATAGAGAGTAAAAGTAATGTGTTTCACTTCAAAATTGTGATGTTTAAAAAGTACTTAAAAATAAGACCATTATGTCATTTATAACCCATGAAAAGGGAGTGAGAGTTATATGTATGTCAATTATAGAATAAAATAGATCAATTTTATGTATTGATGAATACCCCTAAAAATGAAAATAGATTTGGGTGTCCACATAAATAATACAAGAGAATTTCTTGAGAAAAAGAGATATTTTGAGATGAAAATTCTGCAGCATAACAGCTACATAACATCATTTTAGAAAACATTAAAAAGAGAGGGGACATGGGTCAACCACTCATAAATAATTCATAATACATTATAGGTACATAATAAGATCATGGTATGGATATTTTAATGACATACCACATGAAAATGAAACATGAAAAAAAGATAAGATGCTATTTCTTTTACGAAAAATTTGGCAGCCTAACAACGTCGCTTAAAAATTCAGAAAATAAATTGATGAGAGAGGAAAGGGTCTCTAATTATTTGGAAATTAAATGGATAGTAATAAGAATATATAAGAACATACCCCCACATAAGAATATGTAAACTAGAAGACATGACATAAAGGAAATCATGACTAAAAAGAGGAGGGTGAAATGTTCCCTTACCTTGAAGAGTAACTTTGAAAGCTTGAAGTTTGGGACCTTAAGGGGCTTGAGGGAACCTTAGGAGGACTTATTGGGAGGTAAAAAGACTATAAATTTGTTTAGGAGGATTTTTTAATGAAATGAATGAGGGAATGGCTTGGGCTTGGTCCAGAGAAAAGCCTAATGAATCCACCTTCTTCCCAAGATTTGACAGATGGGATTTGTATGGACCAAGTCTACTGGATGAGGCCATTGAATATTCTCTCTATATTAATTAACCAAGATCACTTGTATTTATAAACAACAATCGTAACTTTAAGAGTTTATTTTCCAACTGTCATGTTGACCAATGGTCATATAAAAATCGAAACCCAACGATATCATTTTAATTATAGTCACTCCATTACTTTAAGGATATATATTTTTTGAGTATAAAATAAAATAACACGCAAAAGTAAGAAACGAAATTTATTCAAAAGTTCAGATCATTACAGCTACACTGCCTTTGTTGTGTTATGGTCGCAAAGAGACATTGGGAAGTGGGACTGCTGTAGTGTGGTTATGAACTTATATACAGTGGGACTGCATCCGATAATTATTGGGAAGTGGGGCTACAGAGTTGGGTTGTGAGAGAAGGATTTTGCAGTATAATTTTGAAGAATGGTTTTTGGAAACAACTAACTTTTGTCTAGGAAGATTGGGGGTTTCTGTAGTGGGTCTGCAGTTTGGTTTTTCTTGATGTTTTGGTGTGGTTGATAGTTGCGCAGTAGTGCTGGATAATTAAAGTAAACCCCTTACTTAATAAATGGAAAGTGTTTAAATGAAAAGGGTTTAGGATTTTGTTTTATTGTGGATGTTGTGTGGTTATCCATACAGGTATGGAAACAAAATTGGTTCTTAGTGGGTTGGTTATTCAGAAACCCGTAGGTTGGGATGAGTTTTTGATTACCTATATATATATATAAATTGTAGTTCCTTGTGATTTCTATACGCACCCCACCCTTATTGAGAACTATGTGTTTAACACCTACATTTCATAGGGGAGGGTATCTTTCCCAACATCCTGGTGGGAGGATGGATGGATAGTTACTGAATTTCTTCCTCACACCCTATTCCGGGTTCTTACCGCTCAAGAATATATGGGTAGGATGTAATGGCTTGAGGCTTACCATAGCCCAAGATTCTTTGGATGATGGTTTTTTTGTAGATGAGAGTCCTAGGTGTTTTCAGGATAGGTTTCTTTTCCCAAGTGTCTTTGGGATGAGGCCCAGGTGTCTTCGGGTGAGAGGCACTGTTGTTATGGCCCAGGTGTCTGCAGGTAGGATTGTGTGTGGTTTGAGGCCCAGGTGTGTGTGGGAAAGTTGTGGAAGTGGGACTACCTATGGTAAGAGTGTTATCATCAAGACGTTATCCATTTCTAATGAGAAACTAACTAGTGGGAAAGTAGTGCGGGGTACCCAAATATCGATATGCTTATACTACTACTTTACTTGACTTGTGTTATTTGGTGAGTGTCCCTTCATGAGTCTGGGATGGTTAGTATTCCTTGGTAGGTGATTTTAGGTTCTACTGTTTTCTCATAGGGACATTAGTATGTTCCCTCACTTGTGCACATGTGGCTTAGTTTTCCTATTAGGTATACTTGTATAGTCACCCTATGTATATAAAACTATTTTTAGGTTTCCAAAAGAACTTTGAGGATCGTGCTATATTTTACTAGAATGGGTATCAGGATTGGTTATTTTTTCATCTTAGTTTTTTTTCATTTGGTACTTTAGTTTGGAGATTTTTTGTACCTTGAATTAGCTTTACTTTTGAACATGCATGTGGGAAAGGATTTTGGATTTACTTTTATTTTTGGTATTTGGAGTTGCATGGGATTTACCATCTTATCTCCTGATCTTATTCTATAAAAAGGGAAATGCCTTCCATATTACGTGAGATTATATACCCTTGGTTCTTGTCTCCACTTCGAGTCCTATCGAAGGCAGGAAATGGGGGTCATTATCTCTCCTTGAACTTGGATAAGTAAGGGTCTGGTAGTTTTTTGTTCCCTCCCTCATCTTGGAGAAGGCGGTTCGTGACCAAATAGTATCAAATGCGAGGGTTTTTTAAGAGTTTGAGAGATAGGATAGAGTTTAGAGTTATTCATAGTGAGGATTTCCTGGTATTGTAGGGTAATGGTGTCAGGAAATCTTGGTGCGTGAGATAGTCCATGGAAGACCAGCTAAGACACGGGATTTTAGGCCCCCTATGATCTAATGCAAGGACTCTGGACCTATTTAATGACCAAGTGAGGCTACATTGATTATATAGTAGAGACCCTAAGAAAGGTACATGCATCATAATGACTTTTGTTCTTGTGTGTCTTTGGTGTTTTATGAATTTAAAATAAATTAAGAGTTAGAACAAATTTAAAAGAAAATTTTCACACTACTCGGGCATAGAAATTCCTTGTTTACCTTTTTAGATATTGAACCTGGACATCACTCCCATGTGGTAAGAGCAGTTGAGGCCCATCAGATTTACCTGGTTGATCAGTGGAGGGCCGATCAAGAGGAAGAAGATGGCCAGTGGTAGAAGACGATTCATGCCTTCCAGTGGCAGACTCTGGTAAAGTACAAGGTCAACCTATTGGACATGGACACAAAGAGTTGGATTGAGGAGATAGTGATCAATTTTAGCTTGATCTGAGATTCAATAGATTATTGGGTTCATATGGCCATGATCCATATGAGGGGAGCAACACGTCAGTGGTGGACGCTTTACCTTGGGGTGAGGAAGGAAACTGAGGTTTCGTAGGCTGACTTTGAGAAGGTGTTTCAGGAGGAATTCCTTTCTTCCAAAATTAAGGTTGAGAAGAGGTAGGAGATAATATCCCTCCACCATGGGAGTATGTCGATGATGTAACTAGGTATCAAGTTCAAGGATCTCTTGCGCTTCACACCAGATAACTTCCCCGATGAGGAGTCCCAAGCAAGAAACTTAGAGGATGCACTCTGACCATCTCTTTAGTATATTGTTACTCCTTCCACTCTACCGACATACATAGAGGTTAAGAAAAAGGAATAAGTAGTGTAAATGATTCACTTATTGGGATCCATGCCATGAGAGGGGAGACAGTCAAGTTTATCAAAGGGGAAATCCATGAGCAGCAGGTCTTTGGTGTCAGGGCCTTCCAGATTTCGGCCAGTAGGGAGTAGGCCTCAACAGTTCCAGTTTTGATCTACTAGTCCTCTCCCTTTCCCCATGGTTCTACGACTAAGGTTATTTATCTATGGAGGTCATGGAGATATCCAAAATTAATCCCCAGTTCAAGCACCGTATGGTGGGGGTGGGCAGGTTCAGTGCCAACCTCAATAACAACAGTTGCCAGTCAGGCCCTTCTAGCAGCAGGGGAAGTGAGCTCCCGCTCCACCCATGGTAGATGGTGTTGGTGGAGGGCAACCCTAGGGTTCTCCTCAGGGACCTCAACCAAGGCATGTTCATGGAGGTGGTCGACTTCAGAGAGGTAGAGTAGCTGGGTTTCGGCAATTGCACACCGCGGAGGTAGCAGTTCCTACATGACCAGAGGTTGTTCAAGGTATGATCAGTCTATTTTGTAATCTTAAATGTGATTTGTTTGATCCAAGATCCTCATAATACTTTGTTTCATCTAGTTTAACCCATGCTCTGTGACTAGATGTTGAGTGACTTCCCATGCCCCTGGTGTTGAGTACACCAGTTGGAGGTCAGATCAGTCAGTTTAATGTTTGTCGAGGATGTAGACTGATTTTGGAGCCACACCAGTCTGGTGGGTATCTTCTTCTGCTATAGATGAATCCATATGATGTCATCCTAGGCATCTACTGATTGTTTTCTGTGAACACTATTATTGACTTCTTCTAGAGAAGAGTCTCATTATCATATATGGGTGACCAACGCGTAGCTTTCATTGGAGAGTGGAGTTATCAGGAGGATAGTCGGCATGTGAAGACTCTTCTTTCCTTGTTAACCAAGATTTCAGTGGAATCAGTAGATATAGAGATAGTGGAAGTTTATTGGGTTGTTAGTGATTTCTTAGATGTCTTCCCTAAAGAGTTTGTGGCTCTACCCCCTCGACATGATGTTGAGTTTGGGATAGACTTGCAACCTGATGCCAGTCCAATTTCAATGGCTCCCTATCGAATGAAACTATATGAGTTATAGGAGTTGCAGATTCATGTTGATGAAATGATGAATAAGGGTTTTATTCGTCCAAGTGTGTCACCGTGGGGTGCTCCAATCTTGTTCATAAAGAAGGCGGATGGTGGACTAAGACTATCCATAGACTACCAGAGGCTGAATCAGGTGATGATCAAGAACTATTACCCCCTTCCAAGGATTGAAAACCTTTTTGACTAGTTAAAGAGGTTAGGTTGGTTCTATAAGATCGAACTATGGTATGGATATCCCCAGTTGAGGGTAAAGGAGGGTGACATCCCAAAGACTACATTCAGGTGCAGGTATGAGCACTTCGAGTTTGTGGTCATGGCCTTCGATGTCACGAATGCACCAGATGTGTTCATGGGGCTCATGATCTCTATTTTTTGTGAGTAAATTGACCGATTAGTCATTGTGTTAATCGAAGAAATACTAATCTATTCAAGTTTAGAGGAGGAGCACATCGGGCATCCGAGGACTATCTTGGAGGTCCTCCGACAACACCATCTCTACGGAAAGTTGTCCTAGTAAAAGTTATGGATGTGATAGGTACACTTAATTGGACATGTGGTGTCTCAAAAAGGGATAGAGGTGGATCCATCAAAGGTTTAAGTGGCTGTTTCTTGGGAAGAACCCGAGAATGCGATGAAGGTTCATAGTTTCCTGGGTCTGGCGGGCTATTACGGGAGGTTCATACCCAAATTCTATAGAGTTGCAGCTCCATTGACATCTTTGACCAGAAAGGAATAGGACTTAGTGTGGAGTGAGCAGTGTCAGGTTGCTTTTAGCTATCTGAAGGAGAAGCTAGTCAGTGCCCCATTGCTTAGATTTCCAGAATAAGGGGTGATGTTCAAGGTGTTATGTGACACTTCTGACCTAGGCTTGGGATGTGTGCTAATGCAGTAGTAAGGAGTAATCTCTTATGGGTTTGGGAAATTATGTCCTCATGAACATAATTATGACACCCATGGTCTAGATCTTATATCATTAATGTTCACGCTAAAGTTTTGGTGGCATTACGTCATTGGGGAGCACTTTGTGGTCTTCACAGATCGCAAGAGCTTGGGGTATATATTTTCCCAATGAGACCTGAACTTGCAGCATTGAAGGTGGATGAAGTTTCCCAAAGATTATGAATTTGAAATGTATTATACCCTAGGGAATGGGAATGTGGTGGCCGATGCCTTGAGCAGGAATTCGCAGAAGGAGGTAGTTTGTGAATCCACAAATGCTTGGAAGGCAATGGAGGAGTTGGCAGCTTTGCGCCTGGACGCTGGGAAGGATAGTGGAAGAGGCTATCTATTTCTGATGATAGTGTAGTCTTCCTTGGTGTGGAAGGTAGAGGAGTATCAATGGGGAGACTCAGAGGTGGACGTGATGTGTAATTGCATTGTCTAGGTTGATGCTCTGGATGGATGGTCATAGGATATCTAGAATCAGATTTTGTTCCACGGGAAGTTGTTTTTCACAGTGGAAATGTGCGAGGGATTTCTCCATGAGTTTCATAGCTCACCCTTGGCAGTGAATCTAGGAGTATCTAAGATATACCGAGGCCTGAGGGAATAGTTTTGGGGCCCAGGGTGAAGCTGGAAGTGGTAGAGTTTGTGGAAATATGCCTAGTGTATCAACAGGTGAAGGACAAACACCATGTTCTTGATGGGTTTTTGTAGCCCTTGGATGTTCCTAAGTGGAAGTGGGATGAAATCTCAATGGAATTCATCACAGTTTTACCCAGATCTCATTGAGGATGCGATTCCCTTTGGGTAGGAGAGGACCGGTTGACGAAGTCATCTCACTGCTTGGCAATCAAGGAGTCAAGCGCAGTGGATGACTTATCATAGAGGTACGTAGGCAAAGTGGTGTAGCTACATAGAGTTATAAGACCCATTTTATCATATCAAAATACATGTTTTACATCATGAGTCTGGAGGGGATTTCATTATGCTTTTGGCACCCAGTTATGCCTTAGCACTGCTTTCCACCTTCAGACAGATGGGAAGACAGAGAGGACCATCCAGACATTAGAGTAAATGTTGTGGGCATGTGTCTTGGACTTTATAAGATAATGGGTATGACACTTTCTCCTGGTAGAGTTTATCTATAATAATAGCTATCACTCTACCATTGTCATGACACTGTTCGAATCCTTCTATGAAAGACCGTGTCATTAACCTGGGTGCTGGACAGAGGTAGGGAAAGCATCCCTTCTTGGACCAAGATTAGTGTAGAGAACACCAGATAAGGTTCAGCTTGTGCATGAGAGGATGAAGAAAACTCAGGATCTACATAAATAGTATGATGATCATAAGAGGAGTTCTTTAGAGTTTGAGGTTGGGGACCATGTGTTCTTAAAGTTTTCCCCTCGGCATGGGTAGTAGAGGTTTGGCAGAAGAAGCAAGCTTTCTCCCAGGTTCATCAGACCTTATGAGGTGTTGGGACGAGTTGGAGAGGTGACATATTAGCTAGCATTTCCACCATGGTTGGAGAGGATCCACAACGTCTTTCCTGTCTCCTAGCTCTATCAGTATCTACACGATGACTCCCATATCCTTGACTGGGGAGAGTTGGATATTGAGGATGATGTGACGTTTGTGGAGCAATTGGTAAGAATTGAGGATTATGATGAGAATGTGCTGTTTAGACGGAACATTCCTTTGGTTTGTGTGGTGTGGAGGCATAATGTCCTTGAGGAGAGTACTTGGGAATAGGAGGCACCAATGCGTTCCCAATACCAGGAGTTGTTCTAAGTTTTCTCTTCTATTTTTCCTTATACCTTGCTTTTGATATAATGTTTGACCTCGCTTACTGTATGATAAGTTGTTTCTATGTTCTTAGATTTTATGTGGAATGTCATGAATATGGGGAGGGGAGGACATGATCCCTAATAAAAACAAATTAATGTGGATGCGATTAAACCTGTGCGGGAAATACAATGCTTCCCAAAGTGGATAATATCTTGACATAGAGGAAGGATCTCCCTAATCTATGTTTCTAGATGGTGTGACCTTTGGGGTTTGTGTGGTTGTTTGGGGTAGTGGAGCGGTAGCGTTTCTATATTTATTCAGAAGATAGATGATAAGTAGGTGTTCTAGGATGTCGAGGTTTTCATTCCAGCCTTAAAGACAACACAAGGTTGTTTACTCCTGAGAGTTATCTTAAGGGATGGTTGTTCAGACATCTTTTCTTCTGGGATAGTTTTGAAATTATTGGGGTAGAGAATAGTTTGAGAGATATTTGATGTAATAAACCAGATTTCCCCAAGCCCTTTCTTTTTAAAAATCCAGTGTTTAGAGTGTTCTGGGAGGCAAAAATGGCTCATTTCAAGAGTTTTCCTAATTTATAGTTTTTTGTCAGCATGTTAGTGCATTGGCATGTCAGTGCGTTAGCATGTTAGTGCATCAGCAAGTCAATGCATTGGCATCGTTGAGTCGAGGGTGTCAGAATCGGTGAGTCAATAGCATCGACATTGGTGAGCCCAAGGCATCAGAATCGATGAGTCAAGGGCGTTAGCATCGATGAGTCAAGGGAGTTGGCATCTGTGAGTCAAGAGCGTCAGCATCATTGAGTTGAGGGCATCGGCATCAGTGAGTCAGGGTGTTAGTGTTGGTAGGTCAGGGCGTCTATAGGTCAGGGCATCTGTAGGCCGAGGCGTCAGTAGGTCATTGCGTCGGTAGGCCGTGGTGTCAGTATCTTAGCATCATTGGCTCAAAATCAGTAGTTCAGGTCAGTAGTTCACGTCGGTAGCTCACCCATTGGTGGCTCAACATCGGTGGCTCACCCATCAGTGATTCATTTCTAGTTTTTCCCAGTTTCTCCCCTATTACGTATTTCTATCCAAGAAATGGAAACCTATCAACTCACAGAAGTGTGTCAGGTTGTCTCTACCATTTTCGAGGGGAATTATTAAATTCCCTATATCTCATAACGTTCCACCAGCCTTGTAACCACCAAGCCACGTGGTCAAACCACAATCTTATTTTCAAGAACTTTGAAATGGTCTCCTTGATTTTTAGGATCTCTCCCTTTCATAAACCGAGATCTCTACTTTCCTTCTTTCTTTTCGTTTCTTGGGGTGCGCATAGAGAATTCCTCCCTAAATGAGTCATAAACCTTTTATAGATATCTCATGTTCAGTTTTCTTGTAGTTCCTTCATGCTGCTGATGCGATCCCCTATTCTTGGCTCAAGGAGTAACTTCAATCCTTTCATCATCCGGTAGGGGTTTATTTTTCTTACCTTTAATTTTTCATCGTGTGGGGCGGGTATACAAATGAATCCTTTTAAGGAATGGCTGAATAATTTTTCTTAAAAACAAGAAATAGATAAGAAATGGATTTGATCAAGAGACAACATGGGTAAATAAAATAATGGGTAGATAGTGGTTTGATGTTGATAACATGTTTTATTAGTTATCCTTGATTCTTTTAAGATTGTTGTGTATCTAAAGCCTTATAAAAATCTTGCATGTTGGTGGTATTTTCTTGCACACAAATAATTTTATATTCTATGGAGATGCTTGAATAAACAAAAGGAATATGCAATCTGCTTAATCATATATACTTGGTTAAATAAATGAATTCCTCAGGATCAATCCTATCATCTGACCACCCTAGTTATAATTAAGTGGAATTAGAGAACCTATACTGGTTAAATCTAAATGTATACACATCCTTCTAATAGGTGTGGCATAGTGTTGTGTTCCATGGAGTTGGTCAACCTTGTGTGATTTGTGTGGTGCTGCTGTTGGGAGCACAATTGTGGGTACAAGGTTGAATAGAGGAGTTGGTTCTATGAGGAGGGTGTGGTATGGGTGTGCAATAAGGTTGTGGGTAAATAGTAGTTACCGTGGGCTTTGTGTGTGGAGTATTAAAAAGGGTGTGTTGGTATCCTAGTCTGAGATATTGATTGATTGTGGAATGAATGAACTTGTAGGTAGATGAACTTCCTTTGTTATGTTGTGGTCACGGAGCGACGTTAGGTAGTGGGACTACTGTAGTGTGGTTATGAAATTATATGTAGTGGGACTGCATCTAGGAATTATTGGGAAATAGGGATGTAGAGCTGGGATGTGATAGAAGGATTGTGCTATATAATTTTGAAGAATGGTTTTTAGAAATGGCTAACAGGTGTCTAGAAAGATTGGGGGTTTGTGTAGTGGGACTACAATTTGGATTTTCTTATTGATTTGGTGTGGATTCGGTTGATAGTTTCCCAGCAGTGATGGAACAATTAAAGTGAACCCCTTAATTAATAAATGGACAGTGTTTAAATGAAAAGGGGTTAGTCTTGTGTTTTATTGTGAATGTTGTGTTGTTATGCATGTAGGGGTGGTAGTGAAAGTGGTTCTGAGTGGGTTGGTTGTTTGTTCGGAAACCCGTAGGTTGGGATGAGTGTCTGATTTCATATATATATATATTTTAGTTCCTTTTGATTTCTATATTCACCCCACCCTCTTTGAGAACTATGTTCCAAAAACCTCCATTTCATGGGGGAGAGTTTCTTTCCCAGCATCCTGGTGGGAGGATGGAAGGCTGGTTACTAACTTTCTTCCTCCACCCTCTTGCAGGTTCTTATTGCTCGAGCATATCCAGGTAGGCTGTAATGGATTGAGGCTTACCAGAGTCAAAGATTCTTCAGGTGAGGGTTTGTTGTAGATGATATGCCTAGGTTTTTTCAGGCCAGGTTTATTTTCCCAAGCATCTTCCGGATGAGGCCCACGTGTCTTTGGGTGAGATGTGTGGTTTTTGTGGCCTAGGTGTCTGCGGGCATGATTGTGTGTGGTTTGAGGCCCAAGTGTTTTTGGTCGAGTTGTGGCAATGGGACTGCATATGGGAAGAGTGGTAGAATCAAGACATTAGCCGTTAGGATTGAACAGTTAACCAATGGGAAATCAGTTCGGGTTACCCTAATATTGACATGCTTATACTACTACTTTACTTGACTTGCGTTATTTAGTGAGTGTGACTTGGTGAGGATGGGCTGGTTAGTATTCCTTGGTAGGTGCTTTGAGGTTCTACTACTTTCTCATAGGTACATTAGTATGTTCCCTCACTTGTGCACGAGTGGCTTAGTTTTCCTACTTGGTATACTTGTATACTTACCCTACGTATATAAAACTATTTTCAGGTTTCCAGGAGGACTTTGAGGACTGTGTTGGAATTTACTAGCTCAGGTGTTGGGATTGGTTGTTATTTCTACTTAGTCTTTTTTTCTTTTGGTACTTTACTTTAGAGTTTTGTTGTACCTTGAATCGGCTTTACTTTTGAACATGCATGTGGGAATGGATTTTGGATTTACTTATAATTTTGGTATTTGGAGTTTCTTGGGATTTACCATCTTATATCCCAATATTGTTCTATAAAAATGGTAATTCACTACCACAAAACTGGGCAAGGCAGGTGCCTGCCTTTATCAGCGCTAAAACAAGCGCTAATAATATTTATTATATACATTAAATAAAAAACACATGTTATAACTAAATATATATATATATATAATTAAATAATTATAAGATTAATAATAAATATATTTATTAGATTTATAAGATTTATTAGATTTATTAATTCATTATATTTATTAGATTTATTAATTCATTATATTTAATATATATATTTATTATATTTGTTTATATTTAATGTATTTGTTTTATTTATAAATATATAATACGTTTTAATATATATGTATAATTAAAATTATTGAATATATATGTGTTTTCCAATGAATTGGGGTCAATGAATATGTACATGTGTATATATATGTGCATGAATAATGTTCATTTATAGATTATAATTACATATCACGTTGATGTGTTATTGATTTATAATTCATTATGTTACCCATATAATATATATGTCATAAAAAATGTACACTTATAATTAAAATTAAATTATATTTAAAAAATAAATATATATTTTATTATATTTTCAGTGATATATATATAAATATACCTTTAAAATAATTTTATAAGTATAAATAGAGATATATTTATTTAGAGTTATAATTATTAATAAATATATATATATTTATCATAAATGTCATTTTAAATAAATATATAATAATATAAAGAAATTATTAAATTTATACATTTATCAGCGCTTTTATTAGCGCTGATAAACTATGTCTTTATAAGCACTACAAAAGCACTGATAAAGAGTGTCTTTATCAGCGCTAAAATGAAAAGTGCTGATAAAGTCACTCTTTATCAGCGCTTTTCATTTTAGCACTGATAAAGACCCCCTTTATCAGCGCTTTTTACTAGCGCGGATAAAGGTCCACACAGGATTCATAAATTCCACCGGGTCCTCCTCCTCCTCCCCGCACCCTGTCAAGCCTTCACGGAAGCCCTACCCTGTGCCGCTGCCTCCTCTTCACCGCGGCCGCCGCCTCCTTCTTCTCCTCCTCTGCCGCGGTCGCTACCTCCTCCTCCTCATCCGGTGCCTACTTCTCCTCTCCACTGCTGCTCCTCCTCCTCCTGCGTCGTGGCCTCCTCTCCGCCGTTACTGCTCCTCCACCTCCTCCTCCACCGCGACCTCCTCCTCCTCCTCCTCCCCCTCCACCAGCGCCTCCTCCTCCTCCACCGGTGCCTCCTCCTCCTCCTCCTCCTCCTCCTCCGCCTACTCCGCTGCCTCTTCTACCTCCAAGATGCCTCTGCTGCCTCCGTGCTGCCTTTGCGCTGCCTCCGCGCTGCCTCCACGCTGCCTCCACTGCCTCCAATGCACAATTTAGGTACATTTTTAATAGGTAATTGTGAATCCTCTTAAAGATAAGTTGTTTTTAGTTCATTTTGAACTTATAGAGTTTGAGTTTCATGGGTTGTACACAGTTTTATTCAAACCATGTGGCTCTAAGGTGGAATCATCGAAGTCTTTATGAATCAATGATTTCTATCTTTTCTAACCTTACATGGAAATTAATTAGTGATGTATAATTTTTAGGATAATTGTTTGATATGAAATGAGCTGTTTTCCTTCTTATTTTTATGTATATGGTATTGTTTTGTTAAGTTATGCACACCAAGTTTTTCCCTGGTTATATTGAATGTGATAGGAGGCCCTTGAATGGGGCTTCCTCATGAAATATTGGTTAAAAGACAAGGGATGCTTCCTTGGGGTGATTTGGCATGATTCTTGTGTGTGATGTTTGTGCGTGTGACACATGTATATGTGGTTGGTTGCTTGTTTGATCTTGATTAGATCTCCCCACTATATCCTTGTGATAGAAACCTGAATAGATAGAGCATTTTTTGTGAAAGGTTGTTACACTAGATTAGGATTTCACTCTGTCTAGTGGCCCTTAGTATGGATCTTTTTCTGATTTTGGATACTACCCCATAATTAGGCTAGGTAGGGTTTGAACCGTCCGTGTTGGTGAATTCATTTCATCAGGTGATGCATGACAATGGGATGAGACATATGTTTAGTATGTTCTATATTATACACTATTCTCCTTAGGTTCGAAAAAACGAACTTTAATAGGGTTTCTACCAATTCTTGCCCACTACCCACTCTCTCTGGTTTGGTTCATATACCAATTTAAATATCACATCCTTTATTATAACATAATAGTGCCACAAACCTCCCACATTGGGTGTGATTCACATATCCTCTAATTTCACAACATAATAGCTGCTCCCCTCTCACTTACGGTGGGTCTCACCATCACATCACATAAAAAACGAGGAGGGAATCTCTATAGACAACCTTTCACAAAACTACTCCAAACCAATACGAAGTGATCCCCATTTATATATCTCACATCATATTATCATAAAAAAATGATCTAAGGAGGGAATCACGCTATCCAACCTCTATCACAAGTCAAAATGAACCATCAATAGGTGGATCCCATGGAAGTCACACACCAATCCCCTTTGACCAATGCCTTCTCACTCAAAGTAGGGTCCTACCAACACCTTATCACTTAAATAAAGGCCATCCATCTTGTCTCATGCCACAAAACATATAAATAGTAATATAAGGAGGGTATCTAGATAGCGAACCTCTCGTATTAGCTAAACCACATCATCAATAGGTGGGCCCCATGGATGATCATACTTTAACTAGGTGAAAGTCATATGAAGTCCCAATCTCTTAGTCGGTCTGACCATAAATGATAAAAGTCACCATCCATTTAGCCTTGCATAATAATCTGCTTAAAACCATCTTGGTTATACATGAAAATTATTCCCAACCTATCAACATTCTAATTCCGCCTATAAGGGAATCTACTGGGTTTTACAAACCTAACCCATATCTACTCATTAATACCAACACACACTCATCTCTACATGGTAATGTCACAACCCATGATCTAGGCCTCAATAGTCTAGTCTATATCATCTTCTAATTCCCACATTAAAACACATTAAAACTAAATAATGACCATCCTAAGAAACTTACACTAAGAGCCTTGGATACCCTATGCTAAGTCATCCAGACTATTACCATGACCCTCACTTAGGTACCATATCATATCTCCCCTTGGATATATCTTAATCCAATTATAAGGAGTAAATACTCTATGTCACACTTCACCAATCCTGATATGGAAAATCCTACTCATCACACACACCATGACTATTATATATCCTTAAGAGGGTGTTCCTCATCATACGTGAGATATAAAACTATATGATCCATCTTCTTTAGACCTAAGACTCTAATACCTACTCAAATAGCCTTAGAAAACCTAACTAGGCTATACAAATCTCATACCAAACCCGATCCTCTCATAAACACAACTAATCCATGGAGACATAATCTCTGGATGATCACAAAATCACAAACATTTAATAGAACCCTCACTCTATCTCTTGGTGGATCAAAAACACCCTATTTATTTACCTTGGTTGCTCTTGATTTCTATCCCTTTCACTGGAACACATATACTCATGCATGAATGCATAATCATGCATAAATTTGAACATGGTTTTGTATTATAGGGTCCACCTACCTCAAAAAATGGAGTAACCCCCTCACCAAGATCAACTAATCCTCAACCAAGACTATACATGCCTTATCTGATCTTGTACCAATGATTGAGACCCAATCTCAAGGAAAAATTACCAAATAATTAATTATAGAAACTTATAATTAATTATTCACCTTAATATAATTAGGAATAATATTTTAAAAACTCACTGGGAAACACAAAACCACCTAAACCACACAAAACATGGTGCGTTCATCATACGAGGATAACCTCTAGCCAATACAAACAAAATATACATCATTTGAATTGATTTGAAGATGATATAGGGAAATCATCACACAAATCCTAGTTAAAATCATCCCAAATCATAGGGAAATAAAGGATAATAGTAATAGAGGAAGTATGAGGGAAGAAATCACTAACGCACTATAAAAAACTCCCAAGAACCACCCCTCATCAGGGGGGATCGAAGAGAGGAAGAGAATGGATGAATCCCAAGAACCACCCAAGATTTGCTATTAATGAGCACGCCCCCACCATTTTTGAAGTATCTAGTTTTTTATCTGAATTATACTCATATTAATTCTCCCCTAACCTATATACACATCCTATGGATTTAAAATAGGATGAATATAAATAAAGAATGGATGAATGCCAATCGTTTGACGAAAGAGTATGAAGAAGGCGTGAATGAGTTTATCAAGTTTGCAAAAGATCATGCATGTGAACCTTCTCAAATCCTTAGTCCGTGTTTATGCTGTTGTTATTCAAAATAAATTAGTCCAGAGGAGTTGGAAGAACACTTGATCTGTCATGGAATAGATCAGAGTTATACATGTTGGAATAAACACGGGGAAACAACGAATGTAGTTAGTGGCTGGGATAACACTGCGTTTATGGATCATCTGATATGATTACAAACATGAACAATGAAGATGAACGTATCGAGGATGTGATTATAGATGTGAATGATGATGAATATCGTATCGAGGAAATGAAAAGGACCGTCGAAGATGAACTTCGTGATTGCCCAAAATTGTTTGAGAAGTTGAAAAGTTGTGCAAAGACGCCATTGTATGATGGTTGCACTAAATATACAGCATTGTCAGCCATACTGAAGCTGTATAATTTGAAAGCAGGCAATGGGTAGAGTAATTCCAGTTTTACGAAACTACTTGCTCTCCTGAATGACATGCTCCCAGAAGATAATGAGCTCCTGAGCCGAACATAAAACGCCAAACGAATGCTACACTTGATGGGTATGATATCTGAAAGACTACATGCCTGCCCGAATGACTGTATACTGTTTTGTAAATACCACAAATCACTTAAAGAATGCCTAAATTGCGGTGCATCTCGATACAAGAAAGATGAATCCAGTCCTACTAAAGCTGTATGGTACTTTCCAATCATTCCAAGGTTTAGGCGCCTATATGGAAGTGAGAAGACTGCAGGAAAATTGACATGGCATGCGGATAAAAGAATTAAAGATGGGATACTATGTCACCCGACAGACTCTCTTCAGTGGAAGAGAATTGATCATGAGTATCCTGAATTTAGAAACGAGTTGAGAAACCTTCATCTTGTGTTATCTACAGATGGAGTGAATCCTTTTGGTTTTCAAAGCAACTGTCACGACCTGTCCTCGGGGCCCGTGTCGTGACTACCCCAATCCCACCTTCCATAGGCCATGGGCTAGAAACTAGCACCAAAGTCATAAATCCCGATAAAAAGGGAAGACATTGCCTTTTTATATAAGTAAACAACACAATAGAGTATGTAAGAGAAGTATGCACTAAGTAAAACTGAGTACAAAAGTAAGTGATGAAAAGTAAACGGGCCAGTATACAAACCCAACAGAAAGTACAGTACAACTGAAAAGGAATGTACAACAACAGTAAAGTAAAGCTGCAACCACCAAGTCGTCCTCCAGGAATCCCACCCGAAGGGTGGGTACAGATGGTCTCCTCAGCACCTCAGGTCCATCCGTCCGCTCCGTGCACACCTCACTAGGTGGTCCACCTCTAGGTACCATCCAGCTCCACAAGACTCCTCCATGATCAGTGTTGTCCGTCGTCTGCATCCAACAGAACATAGTGCGGGCATAGCCCATGAAGGGGTGAGTATACGATACTCAGTAGGGACCCCGAGACCCCTGAAGGTCTCCCAGAATCCAAAAAGGATAAACCACAAAGGAAAGATACCATCATGAAGTATCAACCAACTCTACTTAGGTATATGACTATACATATACCCAAGTTATCCATCACAGTTTGGCTCCAGCTCCTGAGCCGAAGTATAACCCAGTCCACACAGGAAGGAAGTCAATCACATCAATGATAATGATAGAAAGTCAAGACTCATATCACACAGGTATACATCTTTCATATAGAGATAGAGATGACTAGATGTAGTCATTGATTCATCTAAGTTGTCGGACCCACACATGATACAAGTCCAGCTAGCTGTCGGACCCACACAGGATACAAGACCAGCTACTATGCCGGACCCACACAGGATACAAGTACAGAGGTCAATACTGACGGACCCACATAGGATACAAGAACAGTAGTCATCGCCGTCGAACCGACAGAGTATTCCAGTACGGTTGTCGTCACTGTCGAACCCACGAAGGATTCCAGTACAGTAGTCGATGTAGTCGCAGCCAGCTCTAGGTTTCCCACACACCACACGCTCGATTCCAAGAGGGTCCATTATAGGAGGGTCCACTCCTCAAGTTTATTATTCCAAAATAACCTTCTCATCAAAAGGAATTCAACGTAGCTGAAGGTACATCAATCGGACGTCCGGTCCTTAAGTTATAAGCGTTTCCTCTCCAAGGTCCTGGTTGGTTTCAGGTTCGAACCAACCCTACCATACCAAAACTTTGCCTAAACCTCAATTGTAATATATCAAAACGACCGTATCGATCCAAGGATTCCTACGCAATTGACGGTGCATCGATCGGAGGTCCGTAGCTCAAGTTATGGGCAAAAGACCGAAAAATGGTCCGAAGTGGGGGTCTGGGCCCGGTCCGACCCGGCCCAACCCACCCTGGGTCGACCCAACCCGGGTCCGGGTCCAGCCCAGCTGGGCGCGGCCCAACCCAACCGGTGGTGTGACCCACCCCGGCCCAGTCGGGGGGGGGGGGGGTGTGCTGGCTCGGCCAGCTGGCTGAGCGAGGGGTGCGACCCCCTATTCCGCGAATGCGGTGCCGGGCTGGCACCGCTAGACTCCCCAGATCCTATGCGGCCACGGGATCCGCTGCTCGCCGCCGTGGATAGTGCCGCGGCGGGCTCATGCCGGCGGCGCGCCGGGGCGCCGCCACCTCCAGGTGCCTGGCCGGTGCCGGCCGCCGCCTCCGACCGCCGGCGCCGCCGGGGTCTTCCACGGTCCACCGGAGTCATTCTGGTGGTCTCTTTTTGCTTCAGTCTATGCCTACAGTCATCTCAGGATCCGAACTCCACTACGAAGGCCCCAAATCGCCGTTGCGGTCCCATTTTGTCGTCTCCAAACACCCCACACATCAAGAAAAAAATAGCGGTGGGTCCGGACTTGTTCGTTAGTCCGTACCCACCGTGTCAGTGGTTCAAAACATCACCCAACAATTAAATGCCATGTTCAAGAGTATAAAACACATAAAAGTAGATTACAAATAAATTCCCCCTACCTTGAAGTTATTGTCGTTTGTCATCGATCCACGGAAGATGAGCGTCGCGGTAGACGGGCGTCGCGGAAGAACGGTGTCGTTCTGTTAACGATGGAGGAAGGGTCGTTGTCATAGGTGACATAGGCTCCTTGACGTCAATGTGAGTCCGAGGAAGATGCATCTTTGGAAGAAATTCTTCACGTTCTTCGTCGGGGGTGTTCTTCGTTGAAGAACGACGTTCTTTGTCGAAGAAGGATCACCTCTCCTTTAATTCTCCAGAGTCTTTTCCCAAAAGTGTTTTTCCAACAAAAAGAAATAAGAGGCTCTCCAATTAATAGAATTGTTATGCAATTCATATTAATTCCAAAGCGGTGCCAATTAATTTAACGTTGATATTAAATTGATAGGTTGGAACATTTAATGGGATGAGGGAGGTAGGAAGGCTCCACCATAATGAATATGTAGAGTTTTCAAAGTAAACAGCAGAGAATTAATGGGGAGTTTGAGGAGAGTTATTGGGGGTGAAGGTTGGGGCTTGTGCGGGCCCCACATCACAAATATCCACACTTGGGAGGAAATAACCAATTCACAAATAAAATTGTGTACCACACAATTTTATTTAGTTTAAGATTAAGCCCCAAAAATTAACTTTCGACCCGCACAAAACGCAACTGCGGTAAAGGTCCCCTTAAGAAAATACCAGCATTGCGAGTTCATCGGTTCTCTCAGATTTCCATTCTGAGCACCACTTCAAAAGATAGAAAAACTCGCTCGTTCGTTCACTGAATGTACCCGAGCTAAACTTCATAAAATTATTCCGGGAACACCGGGCCTTGGAATCAGGTGCCATCAGAAACTATGTACTCGTAAAATTCCAAATAATTTAAGAAAAAAAAATTTACTTGAAATTTACAGGTCTATACATTACTCCCACCTCATGGATTTACGTCCCTGTAAAGCTACAACATACACTAGGGAAACAGAAAGGGGGTACTGAGCACGCATCTGAGCCTCTCGCTCCCAAGTGCTCTCCAGAAGGTTCTCATGATTCCAGCGAACCCGCACTAGATGAATCGACCATCCATGAAGGACCTGCTCCTGTCGATCCTCGATCTCCACCAGAACCTCTGAGAATGTTGCCCCGTCATTGATGTCCAGCTCCCCGTGATCGACAATGTGGTTCGGGTCATGCACGTATCTCCTCATCTAAGATACGTGGAGAACGTCATGCACCCAGTGCAATTGAGGTGGAAGGACCAGGTGGTAAGCCACCTCACCTACTCTACTGAGGACTTGGAAAGGTCTGATTAATCGTGGAGACAACTTGCTGCCCCGGAAAAATCTCCATAGTCCTCATCAAGGTGAGACCCATAAGAAAATGTAGTAGCCATCCTCGAACTCTAGTGGTCTCCGTATCCTATCATCATAGGACTTATGTATGCTATGTGCAGTATTCATCTGTTCCTAGATGATCTTCACCTTCTTCATCATAGCCCGAACCATCTCTGGTCCTACAAGTGCTGACTCCCCAGGGCCAGTCCAGCACAGAGGTGATCTGCATGGTCGGTCGTACAGTGCCTCATATGGTGGAATCTCGATGGTGGAGTGGTAACTGTTATTGTATGAAAACTCCACCAACGGAAAATGATCCTCCTAGCTGCGATCAAAGTCGAGGACACATGCACGGAGCATGTCCTCAAGATTCTAAATGGTCCTCTCTGTCTGGACATCCTTTTGAGGATGAAAGGCAGTGCTCAGGCGCAGTTGTGTCCCAAATGCCTCCTGTAACCCCTTCCAAAGCCAGGAAGTAAAGCGAGTGTCTCGATTAGAGATGATAGATGATGGAACACCATGAATCCATACAATCTTTTGATCTTAGAGGCGTCCCAAGATCTCTACCGAGCCCTTCTCTATGATTGGTAGGAAGTGGGCCGACGTGGTGAGTCGGTCTACGATCACCCAGATGGAGTCGTGTCCTCTGGAATTACGTGGAAGCCCCGTCCCGAAATCCATGGAGATCCCGTCTCACTTCCACTCTGGGACCTCCAAGGGCTGTACCAAGCCTGCTCATACCTGGTGCTCTGCCTTCACTTGCTGACAAGTGAGGCATAGTGAAACGAAATCTGATACAACCTTCTTCATACCCGACCACCTGTGCTTTCGTCTGAGGTCCTGGTACATCTTCGCCACTCCAGGATGTACCGCTAGAGGGAAAGTGTGAAACTCGCTTAGAAATTCCTCCTACAGTGAAACTGGTACCATGGTACGTCCCCTGAAGAGGATGACGTGCTCTCCTCCTTCAGAAAATCCATCAGGCTCCTGCCCTGTGGAAATCTGAGCACGTCGTGTCTCACAGTCAACATCCCCACATTGTGCCTCTCTGACCCGCTGAAGTAGTGCATGAGTGACTGTGAGAGATTGTAGAAAGGCTACTCCATCTCTATCCACAAAGTATATATGCGAAGCGGCTAACTGCTCCGTCCCCTCTCCAAGTAGCTGAATGCCCGATCTCCTGCTGAGAGCATCAGCCTCAACATTCCCTTTTCCAGGGGTATAGACTATCTCAAAGTCATAGTCCTGGAGGAACTCGAGCCATCTCCACTGTCTCAGGTTCGGGTCCTTCTACGAGAATATATACCTGAGTATTTTGTGGTTAGAGTAGACTGTAAAGTGCATGCCCATCAGATAGTGCTGCCACATCTTCAGGGCGAAGACCACTGCTACTAACTCTAGGTCATGGGTAGCGTATTCCTACTCGTGCTGCCTCAACTGATGTGAACCGTAAGTGATCACTGCTCTCTCCTGCATCAGGACACACCCGAGTCCGGTCCCTGATGTGTCGTAGTAAACTACGCACCCTACGCCCTCCTCCGGTAGCCTCAAGATGGGCGCACTGGTCAATCTCTGTCTTAGCTCCTAAAAGCTCTACTGGAATCTATCTAACCATACGAAGGGCTTCCCCTTCTTCGTCAAAGCTGAAAACGGTGCTGTAACTCTGGAGAAGTCTGGCACAAATCTCCGATAGTACCCAGCCAAACCTAGGAAACTCTGCATCTCTGTCACGCTTCTGGGTGGCTCCCAAGCAAGTACTGCCTCGATCTTCGCAGGATCCACAACAACTCCAACCTCTGAGATGGCATGCCCCAAGAAGTGAACCTCTCGAATCCAAAACTGACATTTTGAGAGCTTACCATAAAGCTGGTGCTCTCGGAGTGTGTCCAGTACAACCTGCAAGTGGTAGGCATGCTCCTCCTCAGTAGCCGAGTAAATCAACATGCCGTCAATGAAGACTACGACAAACTGATCGAGGTAAGGTTGGAAGATCCTATTCATGAGACTCATGAACACTGCTGGAACATTGGTCACACCGAAGGGAATAAACAGGAACTCATAGTGGCCATACCGACACCTGAAGTCCGTCTTCTGCACATCCTCATCTCGAACTCTGAGCTGGTGATAGCCTGGCCTGAGGTCTATCTTCTAGAACCATCGTACTCCCTTGAGCTGATCAAAGAGGTCGTCAATCCTTGGAAGTGGGTACATGTTCCTTACGGTCACCTGATTCAGGCGATAGTAGTCAAAACATAGTCGTAATCTCTCATCTGCCTTCTTGGGGAATAAAATCGGAGAAGCCTAGGGTGAAACACTGGGTCGGATGAATCCCTTTCCCTGTAAGTCCTCCAGCTGTACCCGTAGCTCACGAAGCTCGACGGAAGCCATCCGATATGCTGTAGTAGATATCGGTGTTGTCCCGGGGTACAGGTCTATATAGAAGTCTACCTCTCTTCAAGGAGGTAGTCCTGGAATGTCGTCAGGGGAAATGTCCGCATAATGATCCACCACAATAGGAAAACTCAGACTCCGCACATCAAATGCTCTGAGGATGAGACTAGCCAACTGATGTGTGATTCGATTCCCTCTCCTCTGCATAAGTCCATCCTGCACTGCAAAGTCTCCCTTCTTGCCAGTGAAGGTGAACCTGGTCCCATCCGTGGGACACACCGCACTTTGCACCTAATACAATCGATCTGGGCATGGACTATAGATAACAAGTCCATACCCAAGATGACGTTGTAAGGCCTCGATGCCACTACATGAAGATCCCAGCCGAATCTCTCACCTCCTAGAGTACGCTCACACTGACGGCACCAGTGCATAATCATCGAGTCTACTTCCGTAGGAGTCTATAGCCGTAAGGATCGAGCCAACATCTCCGTCGGAATCTCCAAGCTCCGAACAAGGGCAGCGACAATAAAAGAATGACTCACACCTGTGTCTATAAGAACTGCAGCAAGGGTGGAGTAGACATAGATAGTACCTCGAATCATTTCAGGTGCGCAGTGGTCGTAAGCCTCAGCTGCCTGGAGCTGAGCCTGCCTCCGTTCGCCAGCTCCCTGTGGTCGGGGTGGACCTCCTGGGAGTGGTGGTGGTAGAGCCTCGAAACGTCGTCCACCACCCGCTACTCGGAAAGCTCCTCTGCCTCGTCCTCTTTCTCCCTACAGACTGCCACGGTTGAACCTCTGCCTCTACCTGGGAGGTCCCTCCATTGTCTCCTGCTCGTCTGTATGGCGGGTCGGGCAGTCACGAGCCATGTGGCCCTACCCGCCGCATGCATAGCACTGTCTTCTCCTCGCAAGACTGGATCTGTTTCATGTTCCCCACACAACCGAACCTGTATCCTGAGGTCTCCCACCTGATGGACTGGTCTGCTTGGACCCCTGTGACATCTGTCTACTGCTGGCTGTAGAATACTCTGCTACATGTCGCCCTGCAGTGGGTCTCACTGCTGGTGGCTGCTCAGCGAGAAATATCTCTACTAAAAGGGCTCTCTCCAGCACCCCTTCCTGCATTGGGATGCTGAGGGGAATCGTCGAAGCCCTAACCTCATGCCTCAGTCCCTAATCGAAGGTCTGATCCCTGAAGAACGGGTCCCGTACCATATCCGTGGAGTAGCGTGAGAGGTCAGTAAATCTCACCGCGTACTGAGCTACTATCATGCTGCCCTATCGCAGATGAAGCAACTCCTGGATCTGCACCACACGAAGGGTGGCGGGAAAAAATTCCGAGCAGAAGAGAATCTTGAAGTCTGCCCAAAGTAGAGATGCCTCGTCGTGCACCTGGAGCATCAAGATCCACCATCTACCTGTTGCTGCGTGCAGGAGACTCGCGACAAGGATCATCATAAGGTCAGCTGGTGTCCCTACCAACCTGAAGACTCTGACGATAGCCTCCAGCCAATCCTCAGCTTCCTGAGGGTCTGTCTCTCCACAGAACCTGGGCGGCCTCTATTGCTAAAACTTGTGCAATGCACTCAGGCGGCGTGCACTCTCCGCTGCTAGGGCTGGTAGCATCGGTGGCTTAGCAGGTAGTGGTACCGCTGGTGCCTCCGCTGTGATGGGGCCCTGCACCGAGGCCTCATCGCTCGGTGGGCTGCCATCTCACACGTAACTCGGAACCCTAGATGGATGCCTTCATGGGGCCATCCTAAAAAGAATCAGGTGCGCCACGATCAAATAGTATACCTGGTGAGCTTACACAAAGTAATCACAAAGAAAAATTTTGAAATACACACACGCAATTAGTGTTTTCGTGCACTGAGTCGAAATTCAGAGGTCAGGGTCCTGGTGTATGGATACGTCGGCCTCCACACCAACACTGGACTCCTTGGACTGAAAACCACACTCAATACTCTTAACACTATTGCTTCATAGAAGGGAAAGATTAGAGTTCTGAGTTATGTGGTAGAACCGACTCATCTGATACCAATCTGTCACGACCCGTCCTCGAGGCCCCTGCTGTGACTACCCCAAGCCCACCTTCCATAGGCCAGGGGCTGGTGACTAGTACCAAAGGTATAATCCCGATAAAAAGGGAAGGAATTTCCTTTTTATATAAGTAAACAACACAACAAAGTACACAAGAGAAGTATGCACTATGTAAAACTGAGTAAAAAAGTAAGTGCGGAAAAGTAAATGGGCCAGTATACAAACCCAACTGAAAGTAAAATTCAACTGAAAGGGAAAGTACAACAATAGTAAAGTAAAGCTGCAACCACTGAGTCATCCTCCGGGAATCCCACCTGAAGGGTGGGTACAGATGGTCTCCTCAGCACCTCGGGTCCGTCCGTCCGCTCCGTGCATGCCTCACTGGGTGGTCGACCTCTGGGTACCGTCCAGCTCCACAAGACTCCTCCACGATAAGTGTTGTTCGTCGTCTGCATCCAACACAACGTAGTGCGGGCATAGCCCGTGCAGGGGTGAGTATACGATACTCAGTAGGGACCCTGAGACCCCCGACGGTCTCCCAGAATCCATAAAGGATAAACCACAAAGGAAAGATACAATCACAAAGTATCAACCAACTCTACTTAGGTATATGCCCATACATATACCTAAGTTATCAATCACAGTTCGGCTCCTGCTTCCGAGCCCAAGTACAACCCAATCCACACAGGAAAGAAGTCAATCACATCAATGATAATGATAGAAATTCAAGACTCATCTCACACAGGTATACATATTTCGTATAACGATAGAGATGACCAAATGTGGTCACTGATTCATCTAAGCTGTCGGACCCACACAGGATACAAGTCCAGCTAAGCTGTCGGACCCACACAGGATACAAGACCAGCTACTCTGCCGGACCCACACAGGATACAAGTACATAGGTCAATACTGCCGAACCCACACAGGATACAAGAACAGTAGTCATCGTCGTCGAACCCACGAAGGATTCTAGTATGGTTGTCGTCGCTGTCGAACCCACAGAGGATTATAATACAATAGTTGATGTAGTCGTAGCCAGCTCTAGGGTTCCCGCACACAGCACGATCGATTCCGGGAGGGTCCACTCCTCGAGCAAGGGGTTCGATACATCAACTATCACAAAGTCTAGAGTTGATGTATCCCAAAGTTCTGTCTCGTCAAAAGAAACCCAACGCGACAGACGGTGCGTCAATCGGACGTCCGGTCTGAGAGTTAATGGGTTTTCCGTTCCAGGAGCCCAGTTGGTTTTTAAGCTAAAACCAACCCGACCTTACTCTAGCTATGTCCAAACCTCAAGTGGAGTATGCCAAAAGAATCGTATCATCAAAAGTAATTCAACGTAGTTGACGACACGTCAATCGGACTTCCGGTCCTTAAGTTATAAGTATTTCTGCTCCAAGGGCCCGGTTGGTTTCAGGTTCGAACCAACCCGGCTATACCCAAACTTCGCCAAAACCACAAGTGTAATTTACCAAAACGACTGTATCAAGCCACGTATTCCTAAGAAACTGACGGTGCATCGATCAGAGGTCCGTAGCTCAGGTTATGAGCAAAAGACCGAAAAATGGTCCGAAGTGGGGGGTCTGGGCCCCGTCCGACCCGGCCCGGCTGGGCGCGGCCCGGCCCGACCGGCGTGACCCGGTCCGCGTGACCCGCCCCGGCCCGGCCGGTGGGGTGGGTGGGTGTGTGCTGGATTGGCCAGCTGGCCGAGCGGGGGGCGTGTCCCCCTATTCCGCGAACGCGGTGCCAGGCTGGCGCCGTTGGACTCCCCGGATCCCTCGTGGCCACGGGATCCGCTGCTCGCTGCTGCGGTCGGTGCCATGGCGGGCTCATGCCAGTGGCCCGATGGAGCGCCACTGCCTCCAGGCGGCTGGTGTCGGCCGCTGCCTCTGGCCACCAGGTTCTTTCGCGGGCCACCGGAGTCATTCCGGTGGTCCGTTTTTGCTTCCGTCTGCGCCTGCGGTCGTCTGCAGATCCGAAATCCACTAAGAAGGCCCCAAATCGCCGTTACAGTCCCGTTTCATCGTCTCCAAACACCCCGCACATCAAGAACAAAATAGAAGTGGGTTCGGACTTGTTCTTTAGTCTGTACCCACCGCGTTAGTGGTTCAAAACATCACCCAACAATTAAATGCCATGTTCGAGAGTATAAAACACATAAAAGGAGATTACAAATAAATTCCCCCTACCTCAAAGTTGTTGTCATTCGTCGTCGATCTGCGGAAGATGAGCTTATCGGTAGACGGGAATCGCGGAAGAACGGTGTAGTTCCGTCAACGATGGAGGAATGTTCGTTGTCATAGGTGACATAGGCTCCTTGACGTCGAGGTGCGTCCGAGGAAGATGCGTTGTTGGACGAAATTCTTCATGTTCTTCACCGGGGGTGTTCTTCGTAGAAGAAGGACCACCTCTCCTTTAATTCTCCAGAGTCTTTCCCCAAAAGTGTTTCGCCAACAAAAAAGAAATAAGAGGCTCTCCAATTAATATAATTGTTATGCAATTAATATTAATTCCAAAGTGGTGCCAATTAATTTAACGCTGATATTAAATTGATTGGTTGGCACATTTAATGAGATGAGAGAGGTAGAAAGGCTCCACCATAATTAATATGTGGAGTTTTCAAAGTAAACAGTAGGGAATTAATAGGGAGTTTGAGGAGAGTTATTGGGGGGTGAAGGTTGGGGCTTGTGCGGGCCCTACCTCACAAATATCCACACTTGGGAGGAAATAACCAATTCAAAAATAAAATCATGTACCACACAATTTTATTTAGTTTAAGATTAAGCCCCAAAAATTAACTTTCGACCCGCACAAAACGCAACTGCGGTAAAGGTCCCCTTAAAAAAATACTGGCGCTGTGAGTTCATTGGTGCCCTCAGATTTCAATTCCGAGCACCGCTTAAAAAGATAGAAAAACCCGCTCATTCATTCACTGAATGTACCTGAGCTAAACTTCAGAAAATTATTCCGGGCACACCCGGCCACAGAATCAGGTGTCGTCAGAAACTGCGTACTCGTAAAATTCCAAAGAATTTAAGAAAAAAAAATTTCCTTGAAATTTACGGGTCTTTACAGCAACAGTCATAGTACATGGACGGTTATGCATGAAACGAAAATACATCATGTTATATATGCTAATATCAGGACCAAAACAACCGGGTAATGATATTGATGTTTATTTAGCTCAATTGATCGAAGATTTGAAATTATTGTGGGATTCAGGTGTTACATTGTATGATGCTTACAGAAAGGAAGATTTAACTTTGAGAGCCATGTTGTACGGGACGATAAATGACTTCCCTGCTTATGGAAATTTGTTAGGATATAACATTAAAGGAACTCAAGGGTGTCCCATTTGCGAACAAGGTACACAATCAATTAGGTTGAAACATTCATCGAAAACCGTGTTTTTAGGACATCGCAGATTTCTACCCCGATAACATCAGTACCGTTCTTGGACGACATCATTCGATGGAAGTTCAGAAGAATTTACAACACCATCTCCACTAACATGCGATCAATTATTTGAGAAAGTTAAAAATGTGGGCACTACTTTTGGTAAACTGGCTTCGAAAAACCTTACAAAAATCGGTTGGAAAAAGTGATCATTTTTTTTGAATTACAATACTGGAATTGTCTGTATGTCAGAAATTTTCTTGATGTTATGCATGTAGAAAAAATGTATTTGATAGTATCGTCGGCACGTTATTAAATATATCTAGCAAAACAAAAGATGGAATTAAGGCTAGGTTGGACATGGTTGAGATGAGAATACGAGAAGAGTTGGCACCAGTGAAGGGTGAAAATGAACATTTCTTCCTCCTGCTGCTTACACCCTTTCCAGGCAAGAGAAATATTAGTTTTGCAACTTCTTGAATGACATAAAGGTTCAGAGGGGTATTTGTCAAATATCAGGAACCTTGTGTCAATGAGCAACTTTAAGTTAAAAGGTATGAAATCACATGACTGTCATGTTTTGATGAAAGATCTCATTCCTATTGCTTTACGTTGCATTTTTCCCAAGAATGTCCTCCATACATTAATGAAATTGTGTTTCTTCTTCAAAGCTATATGCAGCAACGTTATAGACCCAGCGAAATTGCCAACTATGGAAAGAGAAATTTCCATCATATTATGTGAATTAGAAATGTTATTCCCACATTCATTTTGTTGATATGATGGTTCATTTGATGGTCCACTTGGTGAGATAGATTCAACTATGTGGTCCTATACATTACAGATGGATGTACCCCATTGAATGGTATATGAATATTTTGAAAGGGTATGTCAAAAATTGAAGTCGGCCAGAGGGTTGTATTGCGGAATGATATATTGTTGAGGAAGCCGTTGAATTCTTTATTGAATACCTATCAAGTGTGGAAATCATTGGCCTACCAAAATCTCATCACACTGGGCGGCTTGAGGGTGAGGGAATTTCTGGAAGACAGGTTGTCACAATCAATATTACAGATTGGGAGCATGCCCACCTTTATGTTTTGCATAACAGTTTTGACGTTGACCCATATATTTAAATACACAAAGAAATTCTTATTCATTTGAATCCATCTATGGCTGAAAAATGGATATCAGATACACATAATCGACAGTTTATAGGATGGTTTCATGACCATATTTTTAAGAAGTTAGATGAAAATACATAGTCAATTTCAGAATGAATTCAATGGCTAGCAGGAGGACCAAGTGTGTATGTATTATCTTACAATGGTTATGTAGTTAATGGTTATACATTTTATACTAATGAACATGATGAAGACAGTACCATGAAGAATAGTGGGGTTACACTTGTGGATGAAGCGATGCATGTTTCCTGTGCTAAGGAAAGAAATCCAATTTATGCGAATATGTCATACTTCTGAAGATAATGACTTCTGCACCTGCTGATGCACCCAATCCCGAGACATAACATGTATCTCAACCTGTTGCAGCTGGTCCCACTGCTGAGGTACAATATATCTCTCAACCTGTTGCAGCTGGTCCCACTACTGAGGTACAACAGGTTTCTCAACCTATTGCTGCTGGTCCCAGTGCCGATGCTAGCGCTTCGGAGGAACATAATGATGATGTAGAAAACGAGGAAATGGTAGGCAATGAAACCCAGACGGCACAAAAAAACAGGTGTGTCGTAGTTTGATAGTTTTAGCCAAAATCCTTAAGGCAAAAGAAAAAGGCATCAAATATGAGGTGGGATGGAATAAGCGAGGCCAGCATGCAAACCCCAACAAAGCCATGTTTAGTAGCTACATTGGAATCATCACTCAGCAACACGTGCCGATTGATGTAGATTCATGACACCATGTTGTCAGCGGGCTGAAAACATTAATGTGGGAAGAGATTACGGTAATATTACGATATCATTTATTTAATTTATTAAAATAAAATAAAACACAATACTGAAATATTGACTAACTCTTCATCATCTTTTACAGAGTGCATTTATAGTAGATATATCACACAAATAATATGTATTAATACTGGCAGGAAGGGTTCATAGAGGCTTTCACACCATTTTAACAAAACATCATCTAAAAGATGCTGAATGGAAAATCAAGCCGCACCCACCTCCTCTTTATGCACACTTGATATCCCAAGGAGCGTGGGATGTGTTTTGCAACCATCGTGCGGATCATACTTTTCAGGTACATTGTGTTTGGTTACACATTGTTTAACGTTTCTTGTATTCATCACTTTGATTGATATTTTTTTTATTTATGAAACAACAACTGAGTGCTAAAAATAATGAACAAGCAGCAAAACTAGCATACCCCTACCGTAAAGCAAGGTTGGGGTATGCTTCAATTGAAAACAATTGGTACGTATTTTAAAAGTACCGTAATACTTTTATGTGACATAAAACAACACTGTAACCATGTTTATCTATTTATATGTAGATTGATGAATCAAAATATGGAGCCACTTCCATCCCACGCCATGTTCTATGGAAGGAGGCTCGTGTTAATAAAGAGGGGAAACTGGTAGATGAAAACACACAAAAAGTGTGAAAAACATGTGTAAGTATGACATAATATAAATTTGTTTTGCTTTAAATCACTATTAAATAAATATGATTACTTATTTTTCCATATTTTCTATTTGACATAGTCACAGGAATCAAAAACACATGCACCGGATGCAGACATACTTTCAGCGGCCTTGGAACAGCCAGAATAGTATGGCCGCGTCAGAGGTGTGGGTTTTGGGGTGACACCCCAGACATATTTTTAGAAAAAAAACAAGAGGATGAACAAACTGAAGAAATTAAAATGATGAAAGATAGAGTATCTACCCTTGAAGAAAGAATCAAAAGTTAGGGATACTTGCTAGAAAATTTGATGGGGGAGAGGCAAAGAGAACAAACAACTCAAGAACAACCCGTGTGAGAAGATCCCGCCCCACCCCCACCAGATTGAGGTGAGCCATTCCCCTCAAAGACCTGACTTAACCGAGGTAATCAATGTTCTAATATTTGTTTCTGTGAAATTTGAATCACATAGACACTGATACCTTTCTTGTAATGATATTCTATAGGGTGAAAATGACTGTGATTTATATCTGTTAACTCCCACCCATAACCTTGTAGCGAGGGCTACAATGTTCAATATACAGAATGACACGCTACACTCCAGACCACTTCCAACCGGTCATGTCAAAGTGTCAATTAACGTAGCTCATGATCTGAGTGCCGAGCTACCCATGCCAAATGATGATGACAACATTCATACGGTGGAAAAAGCTGTTGGAACATTCGTTGCATGGTCGTCGAATCATGTAAAAAACATTTCGACCAGGAGGTATTCATTTCCAACTCATTTTTCAAGCAGAACCTTTAACATTAAATTAGAAAATGGATGAACCGATGAATGTTATTACAGAAGGAAAAAATAGAGGATCTAAAATGAAAGAGTGGCTCAAAAGGATCAACCAACCAATCAAAATGATCTACTAAGAGAACCTTCACCCTGCCTGTTCTATATCCACATTTAATATCATTGAAAGCTCATGTGGATATGAAAATGAAATGCGGAAAGAGTCACACAATTGTTTGTGAAAAAGATATGTATGGAGAGGAAACATTAGATTTCGTTAGTGCTGATGCTGTAGCTGAAATCATCACATACGAATGGCTAGGCGCCTTAGTTATAAATGTATACATGAGGTATGCTTTCATGATTTTATTTTACAGAAGCTGATATAATATGTTAATTATGGATAAATACATTTAATATTTTTCACAGGCGTATATATGAAAAAAATTGAAGGGATTTTCCCATGAATAAAAATTTGGACTTGTTAGTCCTCACACCATTTCTACACAACGAGAAGAAATAGATTCCGATTTTCAGGCTGAATTAATGTCAAACCTGCTCAGAACGTTTCAATGCAGAATTATGACTGACAGACTCTTTTTAATACCAACGTTTCAGGGGTAAAACTCTACATTTTAATCATATCAATTATATTTTCATTTCTATCATTACTTATTCCTTTTTGTGTTTTTAGGCAATATTGGATGCTCATTGCAGTCAATTTGGATACTCCAAATATTTATTTTCTGGATTCACTGCATGGATATCCAACAAATAGACCACACATGATGGCCATTGTCAATTTTTAATACACTAGATCCAACATTTTAGAACTAAATATCTAGTTATATAATTTATATTATCTTTTAATGAGGATTCTGTTATGATAGGGTGGTGTATGAATATCGTCTAAAGGCTGGAATGAATCCAGGGCCTAAGGACAACAAGTCATACAAGATCTAAAAATGGAGAAGTATCAGGGTATATATAATTATATTTCACTATCCAAATACATATCAAAACAAATTACTTATTTTTCTCAATGTTTATACAGTTTTAGAAACAAACAAACGACAAGGAATGTGGTTATTATGTTTGTAAATTTATGAAAGAGATCATATTTCATGAACAAACTAGCATTCTTGAAGAGGTATTTTTAAAAATAATCACTACTTCATTTAAAAGAATTATTAATCCTTCGTGTATTTATATTTTTTCAGTACTACTATGACTGTCACAAAAAATCCGATTCAGAAGATGATATATATGTGTTTAGAAACGAATGGGCAGCATACCTGATGGAAGAATGTAAAAAAATAGGAAAATGAAGGTGAATTCCTACTACTTATGTTATCTTTATATGATCATTTATATCTACCTTGTTTACACTTATTGAGCATCTATGATCAACCTACAAGGAACAAGCTCTACAAAAGGATGAGCAAGGAGCTTTCACCACAGCAGAAGCTAAACGGATTACAAGAATGAGAGGGTATGGACCATTCCATTGGGACAAGCCTGTGCATGCACGGGAATTCCTAGCCGAATAACAATGCGAAGGTGGAGAGCTGATTTCACGATAAAGATACTGGGGAGGAGCAGTTCCAAGTAGTTAGTCTGGGTTGTATGTGATGTTTGAAGCCTACGGGAAATGAATTCCTCTAAGGACTATGGTCCATGTAATACTTATGCCTACAGGCCTTGTAAGGGTTCCACCTCACCCCTTGAAAGGTGGATTATAAAAATCAATAAAAATTGAAGGCCTTCGGGCCATTGGAGGAGAGACTCTTATGAACTACTGACATATGAAATACCAAGAAAATGCGTTCATATTGTTTTGATACTTTAGGAAAATGATCCATGAGTTATTTTTGACGTGTACAAATCAACCGCACCTCAATCCAAAGCACGGTGTGACCGGTATGGCGAAAAGTGTCTGATATCAGTTTGAAATTGACATTAACTTTAGAAAACAACACTACTGACGTACGAAAAACCGCGAAAATGCATTCAGATTATTTTGATACTTTAGGATAATGATCCATGAGTCATTTATGACATGTAAGAATCAACCACACCTCAATCCGACGCATGGTGTGATCGGTATGGATAAAAGTGTCTGATATCAGTTTGAAATTGACATTAACTTTAGAAAACAACACTACTGACATATGGAAAATCGAGAAAACGCGTTCGGATTTTTTTTATACTTTAGGAAAACAATCCATTAGTCATTTTTGACGTGTACGAATCAACCTCACCTCAATCCGACACACAGTGTGACCGTAATGGCTAAAAGTTTCTGATATCAGTTTCAAATTGACATAAACTTTAGAAAACAACACAAGTGACATACGAAAAACCAAGCAAACACATTCAGATTGTTTTCATACTTTAGGAAAATGATCTATGAGTCATTTGTAACATGTAAGAATCAACCTAACCTTAATCTGACGCATAGTGTGACCGGTATGGCTAAAAGTGTCTGATATTAGTTTGAAATTGACATTAACTTTAGAAGACAACACTACTGACATACGGAAAACAGAGAAAATGCATTCAGATTGTTTTGATACTCTAGGAAAACGATCCATGAGTCATTTGTGACATTTAATAATTGACCGCACCTCAATCCGATGCATGGTGTGACCGATATGGCTAAAAGTGTCTGATATCAGTTTCAAATTGATATAAACTTTAGAAAAAAACACTAATAACATACAAAAAACTGAGCAAACGCATTCAGATTGTTCTGATACTGTAGGAAAACGATCCATGAGTCATTTTTGACGTTTAAAAATCAACCACACCTCAATACGACGCATGGTGTGACCGATAGGACTAAAAGTGTCTGATATCAGTTTGAAATTGACATTAACTTTAGAAAACAACACTACTGACATACGGAAAACTGAAAAAACACATTCTTATTGTTTTGATACTTCAGGACAACGATCCATGAGTCATTTGTGACGTGTAATAATCAACCGAACCTCAATACGACGCACGGTGTGACCGGTATGGCTAAAAGTATCTGATATCAGTTTGAAATTGACATTAACTTTAGAAAACAACACTACTGACATATGGAATACCGAGAAAACGCATTCAGATTGTTTTGATACTTTAGGAAAATTATTCATGAGTCATTTGTGACGTGTAAGAATTGACCTCACCTCAATCTGACGTACGGTGTGATAGGTATGGCTACAAGTGTCTGATATCAGTTTTAAATTGACATAAACTTTAGAAAAAAACCCAAGTGACATGTGGAAAACTAAGAAAACGGGTTCGGATTGTTTTGATACTTTAGGAAAATGATTCATTAATAATTTTTGAGGTTTAAGAATCGACCGCACCTCAATCCGACACACGGTGTGACCGGTATGGCTAAAAGTGTCTGATATCAGTTTCAAATTGACATTAACTTTATGAGACAACACAAGTGACATATGAAAAACTGAGAAAAGGTGTTTGGATTGTTTTGATACTTTAGGAAAACAATCCATGAGTCATTTTTGATGTGTATGAATCAACCACACCTCAATCTGATGCACGATGTGACCAGTATGGCTAAAAGTGTCTGATATCAGTTTTAAATTGACATAAACTTTAGAAAACAACACTACTGACATACTAAAAACCAAGAAAACACTTTCAGATTGTTTTGATACTTTAGGAAAACAATCCATGAGTCATTTGTGACGTGTAAAAATTGACCTCACCTCAATATGACGCATGGTGTGACTGGTATGGGTACAAGTGTCTGATATCAGTTTCAAATTGAAATAAACTTTAGAAAACAACAAAAGTGACATACAGAAAACTAAGAAAACGTGTTCAGATTGTTTTGATACTTTAGGAAAACGATCCATTAGTCATTTGTGAGGTGTACAAATTAGCCGCACCTCAATCCGACACACGGTGTGGTCAGTATGGAAAAAAGTGTCTGATATCAGTTTCAAATTGGCATTAACTTTAGAAAACAACACAAGTGACATACGAAAAACCTAGAAAATGCATTCGTATTGTTTTTATACTTTAGGAAAATGATCCATGATTCATTTTTGATGTGTAAGAATTAAACAAACCTTAATTAGACACACAGTGTGATCGATATGGCTAAAATTGTCTGATATCAGTTTCAAATTGACATAAACTTTAGAAAACAACACAAGTGACATATAGAAAACCGAGTAAACACATTCAGATTGTTTTGATACTTTAGTAAAACGATCCATGAGTCATTTTTGACGTTTACAAATCAACCAAACCTCAATCCGATGCACGGTGTGACAGGTATGGCTAAAAGTGTCTGATATCAGTTTCAAATTGACATAAACTTTAGAAAACAACACTACTGACAAACATAAAATGGATCAAACACGTTCTTATTGTTTTGATACTTTAGGAAAATGATCCATGAGTCATTTGTGACATGTAAGAATTGACTGCACCTCAATCCGATGCATGGTGTGACCGGTATGGCTACAAGTGTCTAATATCTGTTTGAAATTGACATTAACTTTAGAAAACAACACTACTGACATACAGAATACTGAGAAAATGCATTTGGATTGTTTTGATACTTTAGGATAACGATCCAAGAGTCATTTGTGATGTGTAAGAATCGACTGCACCTCAATCCAACGCACGGTGTGACCAGTATGGATACAAGTGTTTGATATCAGTTTCAAATTGACATAAACTTTAGAAAACAACACAAGTGACATATGGAAAACTGAGAAAACATGTTCGTATTGTTTTGATAATTTAGTAAAACGATCCATCAGTCATTTTTGAGGTGTAAGAATCGACCACACCTCAATCCGACGCATGGTGTGACCGGTATGGCTAAAAGTGTCTGATATCAGTTTCAAATTGACATTAACTTTAGAAAACTACACAAGTGACATACAAAAAACTGACCAAACACATTCATATTGTTTTGATAATTTAGGACAATGATCCATGAGTCATTTGTGACATGTACGAATCAATATCACCTCAATCTGACTCACTGTGTGACCAGTATGGATAAAAGTGTCTGATATCAGTTTCAAATTGACATAAACTTTAGAAAACAACACTACTGACATACGGAAAACCGAGAAAACACATTAAGATTGTTTTTATAATTTAGGAAAATTATCCATGAGTCATTTTTGACGTGTAAGAATCAACCTCACCTCAATACAATGCGCAGTGTGACCGGTATGGCTAAAAGTGTCTGATATCAGTTTCAAATTGACATAAACTTTAGAAAAAAACACTACTGACATACGACAAACTGAGCAAACACGTTTAGATTGTTTTGATACTTTAGGAAAATGATTCATGAGTCATTTATGACGTGTACGAATCGACCTCACCTCAATCCAATGCATAGTGTGACCGGTATGGCTACAAGTGTCTGATATCAGTTTGAAATTGACATTAACTTTAGAAAACAACACTACTGACATACCGAATACCGAGAAAATGCGTTCAGATTGTTTTTATACTTTAGGAAAATAATCCATGAGTCATTTTTGACATTTAAAAATCGACCACACCTCAATCTGATGCACGGTGTGACCATTATAGCTACAAGTGTCTGATATCAGTTTCAAATTGACATAAACTTTAGAAAAAAACACAAGTGACATACGAAAAACCAAGAAAACATGTTCGGATTGTTTTGATACTTTAGAAGAACAATACATTAGTCATTTGTGAGGTGTAATAATAAACCGCACCTCAATCCTATGTATGGTGTGACTGGTATGGCTAAAAGTGTTTGATAACAGTTTCAAATTGACATTAACTTTAGAAAACAACACAAGTGACATATTGAAAATTGACCAAACTCATTCGGATTCTTTTGATACTTTAGGAAAATGATCCATGAGTCATTTTTGACATGTAAGAATCAACCACACCTCAATACAACTCACGGTGTGATCGGTATGGCTAAAAGTGTCTGATATCAGTTTCAAATTGACATAAACTTTAGAAAACAACACTACTGACATACGACAAACCAAGCAAAGGCGTTCAGATTGTTTTGATACTTTAGGAAAACGATAAATGAGTCATTTGTGACGTGTAAGAATCAACTGCACCTCAATCCGATGCACGGTGTGACCGGTAAATCTTTTCATTAGATAAAGAATCAGTATTTATTAAATGAGTTAAATCATCCAAAAACATATTGATTTTACATTATTCCCTTTCATTGTTATCATAATGAAAACATTTGAGTTTATCATTTTCATATTTTAGTTTCAAATTTCCATATTAATATATTCTTTCATATTAATGTTTTAATTTATTTCATTATTGTATTACTAACATAATATTTGTTTTCTTATATAGGTGAATTTTTTTCCTTGAGTTCAGATGCTTTGTTCGGCAACAAATACCATGGACGACAAATTTTGAGAGCGGATCACAGATATCTAAGGATGAAACATTAATTTTTATAACTATTGTTGGATAATTGTAATTGTAACCATGTAAAACATTGTTTGAAATGTATATAGTAGTGTGTTTTTTTGTATTCAGAATGTTAAGTAAATGTATATAGCATTTTTGTCAAAATATTGTGTGCGGGTGCTATTTTGTGCAGGTGTGCAGGTGATATTTTGTGCAAGTATGCTGGTGTGTGCAGGTGTGCATGTGCTGGTTGTGCAGGTGCAGGGGAAGGTGCCTTTATCAGCGCTCAAGGTAGCGCTGATAAAAGAACCCCATTATCATCGCTAGAAAAGCACTGTTAATGCTGGTGTAGATAAGGGGGGGGGGGGGGTCCCCTTTATCTACGCTCCAAAAAGCGTTGTTAAAGGAGACCTTTATCAGCACTAAAAAGAGCACTGATAAAGGGGGTCCTTTATCAGCGCTTTTTTGAGCGCTGATAAAGGTCACCTTTAACATCGATTTTTGGAGGGCTGATAAAGGGGACCCCCTTTATCTATGATGGTATTAACAACGCTTCTCAAGCACTATTAATTTCAGTTTTTAGCGCTATTAAAAGGCCAAGTTGTAGTAGTGATTCCTTCCATATTATGTGATATTCTATACCCTTGGTTCTAGTTGCCACTCCGGGGCCTATTAAAGGCTAGACTCGGGGGTCATTATCTCTCCTTCAACTTGAAGAAGGAATGGTCTGGCGGTTTTTTATTCCTTCCCTCATCTTGGAGAAGGCGGGTCATGACATTTTTAGGTCTTTAAATAGAGATATTCTTCATTAACGGAGGTGAGTTCCATTCTATTAGTCATAAAAATGTTTTTCCTTGATTGATTTATCTAGGATAGTGGATTTTGAATTGGGTATTGGTCCATAAGATAAAATTGAATCCCAAGAATATATTAAGTCTTAAAAAATGATTCACTTTAATTAGATTAAAATTTCAAATTTTATGTTTGAAATACATAATTAACATAAAACTATTAAATTTCCAAAATTAAACACTTCCCAAAATTCAACCCAAAAATCACCACAAATAAAAAAAAATGATTAAAATGAGATAAAATTGATTAATTGGAAGGGATTAAATCATTCAAACACAAATGAAAAATAATTAAAATATTATTTCTATCAGTATTCCTCTATTTCTTCGATTTCCCCCATTCTAGACCAAGTTAATGGCCAGAAATGGGTGAAGAGAGTATTATAAATCTATGGTAGGTGGTCTATACCTTTTCCATTTAAGTCTCAGTGTTTTATAGCTTGCGCCATAGTGCCTCATTCTAGACTTTCTGAGTGTTGATCCTTAAATTAATAGGACCTTAAATTGGATGTTTAAACCACGATTTAAACATGTTATTACATCCATATACAAGATTGGTGGTTTTCAATATCAACTCAAACCACCCATGAGGTGGGTTCATTTTATTAATAACTTTTACACCACCCATGGGGTGAGTTAAGATCTAAATTTATTAATGGAAACCATATAAAAATTAAATTAATTTTAAAGGTTTAGTACCTTATTTAACACCTTTTCATTTATAAATGAAAGGAGTAATTAAACAGGATAAATGGTATTTGTGGAATGAAATGAAAAATCCTTTGGCTTATACATAACTATGTATTTTATTAGTGCAGTGGAATTAACACTAATATGAACCTCCTTATTATAACTTGTAAGTTTATTAATTAAATAATTGAATGTGATAAATTCAATTGACAAAATATTATGGACACTAACATGGAAAATTGAATCATTATATTAATTACATTGATAATGGATGATGTGGCATGGAACCTATGACCCACTTACATACAATATATTGTATTCCTTGAACTGTTACCTTGGATATGACTTGCTCATACCACCTCGAACATTCTCTTTAGGCACCACCCAAGTCTTTGCTGAGTTTTCTATGTATGAGATAGATGGACTCGAAGAGGGAACTTTGTTCATTGTACCTGGTCATTGGAACTCATAGGTATGATATATAGTTATTTAGAGCATTCCATACTTGCTTGACCACTGACATTCCAAGTTAGGTTGTAGCTGACACCCTACTCTGTTATGTAGTCATTCATTATTTTATAGAATGCTTATTATAGTATGTTCTTATAGACTGGATCACATTACTTATTTTTCCACTTTATTACTATTATATCTTTAAACTATTATAGATTATATACATTGATTGGATTTTTTATAAACTCCATTGGTGGTGGCCTACTGAGTATATCTCACACCCTATTCGGGTCTCTAAATGGTCCGGAAAGACTTCATGATTGCAGGCAGGGACAAAGGGAGAGGTCCAGTTCTAGATGTCTGACTTCTTATGCTAGGATATAGTACACGAGAAGAGGACTAAGCTTATGCTCATAATACTAGTAGAAATTATTTTTGGGTCTTTTTATTCTTTTGTAAAGAATTTTTTATATGACTATTTCTCTATTTCCCATGTACTGCCCTTTTTGTATATAGCCATGACATGATAATCACTTTGTATATGATAGTGGATATGGTTTTTACCAGTTATTTATCATGGTTGTATGATTTTATTATTCTTTTTACATTTATTTATTTTAATTCCACTATTTATCTACTTATTATGCTGTTATTATTAACTCTGATCATGAGGGTATATTATCCCCACCATACTATTATAGATCCTTTTTTCTAATCAACAGCCTCTAGAATAATGGAAGGTACAATTGTGGCCAGGTGGATCTAAGATTTGGTTGCTGATTAGTGAACCATGCCTGGGGTGCAACAAGTTATATTAGAGGCATTTTTTTTCATTTTTTCATAGAGTTTGGGTTATTAGATAGGAGAGTAAGAATGTGTTAAAATTTGGTAATAAGCATGTGCCTAAAAGTTGCTAACCCATGTACAGGGAAAAGAAAAATTACGTGGGAAGGGAATTTTATTTTTGGATTATTCCTATTATAGTTTTATTGGTTTCATAGTTGGGTGAATGATAGACCCTAAGGGTGTTGTTGTTTCCCTAAAGGCCTAATCAAACTACAAAATTTATAAAACTCAGACTAGTTAATTAATTAATTAAAATGTAGTATATTTCAGGTCGAGGAAAAACCCATAAAAACCCATAAAAATGGTTAAATTAGGTTTTTAAATGAATTTATTTAATTAAAATGAATAAATTGGAAAATAAGATATGGGTTTGATTGATTTTAATGAAGCTAAATGAAGATGAAGAAAATTGATTGTTTGGAAAAATAATATTTTGAAAGTGTGCTGGGATTTTGTAGTTTTAGGGTTTAGGTGAAATTAGATTTTAGAAATTAAATTTATCAATCCATGTCAAGCATCTAAGTCAAGACGATGTGTATCCAATGGTCATGGTATCCTCTCCTCAACACAATAATCCCCCTTTTCCCATGGTCAAGTAATTAGGGAATTATTGAATCAAGTTTGTCTCAGTACCATATCTAAACCTGATTTCCCTAAATTTGATAATTGTCATGCCTCAATTTAGGGTAACCAGTTTCAAAATTATAATGTTCCTTTCAAATTTATTACCCAATAGTCATGATTAAAAAAAAAATAAAGTGATTAAAATTGGATAAAAACTACAAAAATCCAGATCATGAATTAAAATAAATAAATCCAATGTTACCATACCCCTTCTACTACATAACCCTAGAATAAGGTAGGATTTAGCCCCTCATCCCAGTTATTAGAGAGTAATAGGGAAGTAATAAATAAAAAGAAAACATAAAGAAAAGAGTAGAGACATTGAACTGGTGAGGACCCCGCACAACGCGACTTCTCACTCTAAGATTTGGTCTTTGGATCTCTTGGAAGCAGTAGATCATCCCTCTATTTATAGAATCCAAAAGGGATTTTTAGCATTAAATGGTGTCATAATGGGTTAAAAAGTGATAATGGGTGGTCCTGGGGTCATAAAATAGTTTTCCTCCTTTAATTGCGTCAAACCTGGCTATTTTTTGGGTCATCCCAACATTTTCACCATGTGTAATTTTTTCACCGCATGTATTTTTTTCACCTTGTGTAATGTTTTCACAACCAAAATTGGTTTCACATCCTGAAATAGTTTTTTAGCCTGAAATGATTTTATAGCCTAAAATGGTTTCACTTCCTGAAATCATCCTTTATTGTGGGAGGCCTCCTTTAAGTGTAAATCATGGTTGTTTTCACTCATTTTTATAATTTCCAATAAATTAATGAATATTTTAAAATATAAATTATATCATTAAATAAGTGGGAAATAATTAATCATTTAAACCATAAAATTATTTCATTTTAATATCAAAATCATGCATGAAATGTACGTATCAATATCCCCCCACACTTGAATTCAAACTCGTCCCCAAGGATTTAATCTCAACATACTATAAAGGAAATTCACCTCACCATGATTTAGACTCAATATCAATAAAATAAATTGATAAAATGGGAAATTAAATGTTCAAACAACACATAATAAAATTCATCAACACCTCATTTTTCAAAGAACAAATCAATCAAGTATTTTACTTTTTCTATTTGAAATAGATAATACTTTTTATTCATCTATTTTAATTTTTCCATTCATTATGAACATGAATTCCATTTTCAATTTACCTCTTTGAACATTTACTCTAATCATTAGTGTACAATTGTATATAGAGTTAATCACATTCTTTAAGAACATTTCAATTACCATAGGCTTGCAAGGCATCTACTTTCTCCAATACGTAGATACAAAATCACAAATAATCTTGAGGGATTCCCCATTTATGATCAAATGAATATGATGTTTAGGGAAGGTAGGTAAGTAATGTAAGACACGTAAAGCTCAAAAAATAGGTTTGTATCTAAATTAATTTGTCTGATAATAAAAAATAGCTCAATGAAATTCTCATATCCCCTTAACATCTCAAAGAAGGACCATAAAAATGAAATGAAATAAATAAAATACTCTCTTCTATTATTTATCTTTTTATTTTATTTTTTTATTTAAAAATTTGTTTTGGTAAAAATATTAAAGCAACCAACCAAACCCAAATGATCTACTCATGAAACTATTTTTAATAGTTATAACAAGATCACCAGTCAAGCAATGGTGATTTTTGAATTTCTCAAGATAGAACCCATTTTCTCAATCATTTTTTAATTTATTTATAAGAGGGTGTGAAATAAATATAATGGATTGCCTTCCAAAAATCCCATTAAATTCCCCCCACACTTATCTGTTACAAAAATTTTATCCCTTCCACCATTCACCATCTCCCCACTCTTATTTTTTATAATCATGCAATTTATTTAGAGGAAGTCAGAAAATTATAAAATGTGCTTATAACACAGATATTATCTAACAAGGTTGTTCATGGATTCTATGGGTTTTAAAATGGATTAATGTATAATGGGTATCAAGATAAGGGATCATAAATTAAATTGAATTAATCATATTAAATGTGATTTTTTTGAAATCATAGCTTCAACAAGATACAAAGAAAGTTCTAGAAGAGAACATGACCAAGTTTCACAAAAAAATATACTGTAGAAAGATTGTGAAATATTGGTCTTGGAGGTTGAATCAATAATGAGAATTAATTTTTGGGAAAACTACTCATGGAAATTCATACAAATAATTAAATCAATTAATTTAAATATCTAAAATTCAAAGCAGTGCCAAATATTCGAAAATTTTTATTGAAAAAGTTCAACTAGTGTCCTTAAATCATGATTTTCTAAATCCTAATCTAGATTCTTATCCCTACTAATTATTTTCCTATTTTTCTCATTCAAATTTAATTAAAAAGAAATTTTAAATCATGGAATGGAAATTATCCTGAAACGTTTATGTATCCTAGTTCATTTGAGTAAAGTAAAAAAATCAAATGTGGGCCTGAAATTGGATGTTAAAATCTCTAAAACAATTAAATGTGGGGAATACAATTCAAAAAGTACAGAATTGAAACACGTAATCCCCCTTAGAATGATGATTCTAAGTTAGATTCATAGGTTCTGCCTGCTCCTAATTCACGTTGTGTATGGATTTCATGATTTGTAGTCTCTGGATTCACAATGTGAATGGTGTTCACGATGTGTATTGGGTTTTCAGGTTCATCTTGTGCTTTCTACTAGTTTTTTCCTTCTAGGATCTCAATGGTTATGTAAAATAAGAATAAATTGGTCAAATACCAGTCCATTATTAATTAATTTTGAAATATTTTGGGGCAAGTTCATGTGCGCATCTAAAAATAGAAAAAGAAAAATACAAAAAACTCGGGTTGCATCCTAGAAGCTCTTTTGTTTACTATCATTGGATCGAACTTACCTCCTTCAGCTTCATCCAATGTGATGGATGATTGGAAATATTTTACCTGGTTGAGGTCCATAAATGGTATTATTTTCAACCTTACCATATAAGTTAGAACCAATCGATCTTCTCTTAACATCTTAATTCTTCATCCATATAACACTTGTTTGATTTCCATCGACCCGATCTTCCATTTCTTCCTCCATTCTGATGAACTAAATGGAAGTTCAGGTATCATACATACCTATTATCCCTTGTCAAATTTGATGGATTCGTTCACTCCTATGGTGTTAGCATTATGAACTTTCATCTTTTCTTTCTTTCTCTTAGTACTTTTATTTTTGTATCCTCTTTCACAACAGCAACTACCTCGTGCACTTTTTTAACTTTAGTGATACCCATATCTTTAGGTATTTTATATTATCCATACTCATTGTCTTCTCTCACATCATAGTTCTTTATTTCCCAATGGATATTGAAACATACTTGTTCACAGCTAACTCTCAGACAAAGTTTTCATCTTTGGACATCAATAAGCACACACCCAGTGGCTAAAAACGGTCTCCCTATATTGAGTGGAGTCCGATCTTCTTCTATATCCATTACTAAGAATTAAACAGGGAATTAGAAATTTTCAACATTGATCAGAATATATTTGATGATCCTTATAGGGTATTTCACTAATGATTCATCCATCAGGAGTCCAACTATGGTGGGATTCAGTCCTTCCAATCACAAAATCATAAAGCTAGTGTATAAAATGATATTGAAACTCACACCTAAGTCACACAAATATTTTCCAATTTTATTAGATCTGGTAAATTTTGGAATAAAAAAATTACCTAGATCACTTTTCTTCTTAGAAAAGGCCCTTTATACCACCATAGATCACTCACATGTGAGTGGGATGGTACCAATTTCCTCCAGATTTTTCTTATTGGTCACCATCTCTTTTGTAAATTTTATGTAGGTTAGCATGTTCATGAGAGCCTCTTCACAAATAATATTAATATATAATTTTTTAAAGTGTTTGATAAAATTACCTTTTTGTGTGTTGATCTTTATTTGTTCCATTAATTTTAGGAAAGGTGGTCTCGACTTGAATTGTGGTGGTTCTTTTTTATATTCTTCAGCTTCTCATTCCTTACTCTTTTCAAGATCTCCTTTATTTTATTATTGTATTTTTTCTTGGTTTGAGATGACCCAAAGTGACTTTTAAACTTCTTAGATATATGAATTTCAAATATTCACATGGGTGTACTTCAGGACATACAGGCAGTGCTCCTCCTGGTTAGTCTCTAAGTTTCTTGATGATTTTTCCTACTTGCAATTCAAGTTGTCATAGTATTTCCTTTTTTCTCTTCAGTCATCCTTAATCTCTTTTTTTAATGCACTATGATCTTTTGAATAAGCCTTAATTTATTTAATAGTATTTTAAATAGAGGTTATGAATCTATCCAAGGTCTCCTCTATCATGTAAACCTGTCTTGTGAGTGAAGTTCCTTGGGGTTATTGGAATCCGAATGCTCTCTATTTATATCCTTGCACTTGCAGTTGTTATTGTCAGTACCCTTGAAAATAATTTCCACAATTATAATCAGAATAATTTGTTCCCTCTATAAACATAGATTGGGGTTATTTTTATTGATACATAATTTTATCTTTTTCTATTATCATGGATTCCATTGGTTCCATCATCCCACTATTAGTTTTGATTATGAGAATGCCTCTTTATTGCATTCCTTCACTTTTTCACTAGAAACTATTTATTTCTATTTTTATCCAAAAATATTTAGTTCTCTTCATGAAACTTATTTATCAATGATCCTATAGAATAAGCATCCATAATCAACTTGTTTCCCTATGAAAAAACCTAATAAAAAGTTTGGACTAGTAGTCACAAATCTATACTATTATGGGGAATTTACGAGCCATATATTTGTAACATTATCATGTAGAGTGGAGTAATCCATCCTCAAATTGAAAAATTTTTAGAATGTTTACCCATGTGTCTATAGAATCAGAAGGTGGGAAGAAGTGGGGGAGAAAGTTCATGGCCAGCTCATCCCATTTAGTGATGAAATGTGTAGAAAGGCTTTGGATTCAATCCTGAGCCCACTCATGTAATCAAAATCAGAAAAGAATGTGTCTTACCACATTGCTTGAAACATTTTGGAATTGGAATGGGTCACAAAGCACGAAGAAGCTTCCAAGATGTGTGTTCAGATATTTATGAGGTATTCTAGTGAATTACATGTTGTTCGAGATCATTTGAATAATAGAATGTTTGATTGCAAAGTGGTTTGTAGTAATGGGGGAACCTGTATGCTTGGTTACAATCCTGTATTTGATGGATGCCCATAATTCATGAGCATTCACATCCTCAGATCTCTTTGTAGAAACCCTCTAGTAGCTATATGTTACTTTGTTCCTGCCATGGTTGTAGTGACTTTTCTCTTTGGGATTGACTCAAAATGAGAATTGTGATCGATGTGATCTTTTCCTTGTTCTCGAGTATCGTAGGTGTGTATTTAATGATTTTAAACCTTGAAATTTTCATCACAAAATACCCAACATAAAATAAAGAAAATATAATGAAACAAAAAAAATTAAATACCTATAAAACTAATTAGAAACCATCCTCAGCAATGACACCAATTTTGATAAGCCCTAAGGGCATCATTATTTCCCTATGGGTATAATCAAAATAAAAAATTTATAAAACTCAAACTAGTGTAATAAATTAATTAAAATGTGGTATATAGTAGGTTAAGGAAGAAACCAAAAAGACAATAAAATTAGTTTAATCAGGGTTTTAAAATAATTTATTTAATTAAAATTAAAAAATATGTGAAGAAGAGACATGTTTTATTGATTTTAAGGAATCTGAATGGAGACAAAGAAAAGTGATTGTTTTGAAAAATCAGATTTGAAGGTGTTCTAGGGATTTATACTTTTAGGGTTTGGGTGAAATTGAATTTTATTAATTAAATTTATTAATCCTTGTTCAATGTTAGATTAGAGAGGAGGTGGATCCAATGTTTATGGTATCCTCACTTCAACTTGACAATTCCCCTTTCCCCATGGTCAGGTAATTAGGGTATTATTGAATTGAGTTTGTCTTGATACCATATTTAAAAATGGTTTACCAGAATGTGAAAATGTTCATGAATCAATTTAGGGTAACCAGTTCTGAAATTATAACGTTCCTTTCTGATTTATTAAAGAATGATCATGATTAAACAAAAATAAAGAGATTGGAATTGGAAAAAAAAATTCAGCAATCCAGAACATGAATAAAAATAAATAAATCCAATGACACATTCCCCCTTCAAGTACATAACCCTAGAAAAAGGTGAGATTTACCCCCTCATCCTAGTGAAGAGCGAGTAATACAGAAGGAATGAAGTAAAATAAAACCTAAATAAAAAAAGCAGAAATGTTGAAATAGAGAGGACCCTGCACAACACAACGTCTCACTCCAAGATTTGTTCTCTGGATATATTGGAAGAAGCATCTCATCACTCTATTAATAGACTCCCAAAGAACCCATGTAACATTCAATGGAATCATAATGGGTCAAAAAGTTATCTCGAGTGGTCCTAGGGTTATAAAATAGGCCCCCCTCTTTATTTCATCAAATATGTCTATTTTTTGGTCATCCTGACATTTTCACCATGTGTAATGTTTTCACATCCGGAATTTTTTTCACAGCCTAAAATGGTTTCATAGCCTAAAATTATTTCATATCCTGAAATGGTTTCACTGCCTGAAATCATCCTTTATTGCGGGATGTATCCTTTAAGTGTAAATCATGGTCATTTTCACTCCTTTTGATCATTTCCCTTAAATTAATGAATCCCGCCAAATATTAATGATATCATTAAATAATATGAAAATAATTAATCATTTAAAGCATAAAAGTATTGTATTTTAATATCAAAAAGCATTCCTAAAAAGTACATATCATGGATGCACATGATATGTGGAATTTACTATTATTGATATGGATTCACTTTTACCATTATCTCGGTGTATAAATAAGGTATTAGACTCATATATCATTTTGGTCACATAGAGATTCACATGTCATGCATATTCCATGCCATGTAGATTGTATTGCTTGACCACCTGATTATGTGCCATGTTTATTTGTATACCATTTTTAGGTAGATATTCAAAATTCTTATTTTTATACCATATTTATATGATTATTTTCATATTTAGTAGTATTATTTCTCTGTGATAGCTTTCCTTATTGTAGTTATGATATAATATTGGTTATTAAAGTTTCTACATCAACCTAAGGGGTGTTTTCCTATATAGCTTGGTGGTGGAACCTTAATTAACTAATTATGACATGTTTGATCCATGGACCATTGGTTTCATGGAATAAAATATTTATAGTTGTGATTAAATGGGTTCCAATAATAAATTATGAAGTGTATGGATCTTTATAAATTCACAAGGGTAAACCATATAATCAAACCATCTTGTATGAACTCGTTGCATTGTGATGATAAAGGTAAAAACCTAGTTGTAGTTACATTTCTTCTCAAATACAACTTTTAAAGCATAGACTTTTATAAATTGGTAATGGTGATACATATAATTGAACCACTATAGAGGTTGGTTTTAGTTACATGACATGCCAATTGAATTTTATAAAGTGTATTACTTTATAAATTGGGAATTTTAATACATATAACTGGACCATGACGAGTATATATATAAAAATATACATGTGAACTACTGATTCATTAGAAATTAAATGATGTTGTTGCCATAAAATGGGGATTCCAATTGTAACTTAAAGTTTTTTCCTCCATAACTTGTAATTGACTGTCCATATGATGGAACCCCTGAAATAATTTAGAGAAATTTTATTTGACTTGAACTTAGTATTGGAAAGTAGATATTGTCTCTTGTGACCCTTATGATCTTATATACCACCTAGAGTTGCTCATAGGATAAGGTAGAGGAGTTTTACTCTTATATAGGAAGGTTTGTACCTATCCTATTCTTGTGTCTATGATTTAAATCAGTATCAAATCTATTATGAGGTGTGTTCTTGACATTTATAGAGCTATTCTATCATGATATCCTTGAGTCGTACGCTAGGAGGGTAGAAATGACCATGCTCTAGAGGTGGTGGGCCTTGAGCCACAAATAATTCCTCCAGTGGCGCCACTTGTGACACCTCCCTTTATACCTGACCAGTGCACTGGTGCCTAGATTTGAGAAGGATTATTATGGATCACACAGACTATATAATAATCCCCATGACTTTTCCTTACCATGGTAGAGTTGATGTGAGTGTTTCATTAGTAGCATCCACCCACATTTTTGGGGGATGAAAATATACAGGCTACTATGTCATGGATGAAGAACATGACATCTATTTTCAATCATCTAGAGACGCCTTCTGAGAGGAGGTTTAATCTTGTAGATTACATGATACGTGATTCATCCAAGAGATGGTGGGATGTGTTGACCCAGGATGATCAACATCAAGCTTTCTCTGGAGTGATTTCTAAATATCATTCTATGATTATTTCTTTCCTATGAAGATGAGGGATGATAGTTATAGAGAGTTTATAAACATGGAGTATGTTGATTTATTAGTTATAGACTACTCAACTCATTTCACAGAGCTCTGACATTTCACACTGATCATTCTAGGTGATGATTTATCAAGGGTTAGGTGATTCAAGGATGGTCTAAAGCATGGAATATGATCACACTTAAATGTATTTGGTTTGAACACCATTACTAAAATTGTGAACTAGACCCTAATTATTAAGTGTAACTTGAGAGAGGATGTGGGTTTGTGCCAGGTAATTTCATCTTATAGACCTGAAACTACTTCAACCAATTATAGGAAGTGTTTCTTAGAGTTTTCATTAGGAGGTAGTAGTAGTCCCTGAATGATCCTAGGCATCTATGTGATATTTCATCAGTGTGGTAAATGGGTTATATAAAGATCCAATGTGATAGATCTCCAGTTTAGTGTAGAGTCTATGGTTGGATGATCCATCTATATAGGTTTTTATGGAATTTTCCACCCATTACTAGTGGAATAGGATCTTCATAGGCTCTACCTTCAAAAGTAGAATTAGAAGCTCCATGTCATCCAGGAAGTAGGCGAATTATTGGTAGTGTGGGTTGAAGAGGGGGTCATGGTTGAGGGAGCTAGACACCAGATATATAGCACTAGTAGAGCATGCCTACCCAGTTCAACCAGGATCCATCTTAGTATTGTGAATCAGTCCCGATATATGTAGTGTAACTGATCCCTAAGGATCATAGTGCCGATCCATATATGATTATATAGATGATCTTAGTATCCTCTACTTTAGTTTCTTATTTATTTGATATAGGAGCTTCCCACTCCTTCATATATATTTCTATTGTATAGATCCTTGGTCTCGATATTCAGTATTTCTATGGAGTAATGACACTTGATACCCCATTGGGAATTTGATCAGAGGGTGTACACTAGTGCAAGGAGTTCCCCCTTAAGGTAGGTGGGTATTGTTTCTTATGAGAATTCTTTGTCCTTGAGATGAAAGGTTTCTAAATCATTCTTAGGATGGACTGGTTGGTTCCTTATCATGCTCATACTGATTGATATCATCATAGGGTGTCCTTTACATCACCAAAGGTGATAGTTATATTCCCAAGGGTAAATGGGATGCCCAAGAAAGTCAAGTTGGACTTTAGAATCATGGGATGGGAAGGGTAAAAACCCATATTCCTAGACTCTATATAGATGATCATGGAACATGTCAGGCTGATTTCCATATTGTATTAGATAATTTTAGGGATGTATTATCTGAAAATTTTTCTAGACTACCTCCTAAGAGAGAGGTAGAGTTTACTATTTATCTAGTTCCAATAGAAACACTAATATCCATTCCACCTTATTGGAAGGCTATTACTGAGTTGTAAGAGCTCAGGGGGAAATAATAGGACTTCAAAACTAAGGGTTTTATATGGCCTAGTACTATCCCCTAGGGTTCACCAGTACTTTTTTCTAAGAAGGTGGATGGTACCCTCAAGATTTTCATGGATTTCCATCGATTGAACTAGATTATGATCAAGAACTTGTATTCACTTCCATTTATAAATGACCTATTCAAAGCTATGAGGAGCAAGGGTTTTCAACAAGATAGTTTTGAGGTTGGGTTTCCATCTAGTGCATGTTATACCATTGAATATACCACATAAAATATTTCATAATAGATATGGTTTGTACAAGTATTGGGTCATGCCATTCGGTCTTACCAAAATTCCAGCAGTATCCATGGATTTGATGAATCGGGTTTTCCAACTGTATCTTAATTAATTTGTGGTAGTGTTCATGGAATATATATTTTTGAGCTCACATACTCAACATGAACATTACCAAAATCTTGATATTGTTTTGAGAACACTGATAGAGCACCAGTTGTATACTAATCTCAACAAATGCCACTTTTAGATCAATAAGGTCAACTTATTAGGTCATATCATCTCAGAGATAGTAGTATTAGTTGACCCAGATAAGTTGAGATATGTTTTTTCCTAGGAATGACCTAAAAATGTATTTGATATATGAAGTTTCTTTTGGATATCGGGCTATTATATGTGCTTCATTCAGGGTTTCTCATGCTTATAATCACCTCTTATGGGCTTGATTAAAAATGGTGTGAAATATATGTGGTCTAAAGCATGTGAAAGATCCTTTCAAGATACTAAAGGGATATTTAATTTATCTTCGATATTGATTTTACCTGATCCAAGAAGAGGCTATATAGTTTATTATAATTCCTCAAGAATTGGATTTGGAGCTATTCTAATGTAGGGGGTCAGTTCATAACATACGAGTCTCCCCTGTTGAGGCATCATGAGAATAACTACCTGACACATGATCTCGATCTAGCAGTTACGGTTCATGTATTGTATTGTTGGAGGCACTATTTGCTATAAGAACATATTTTGATGTACACTGACCACAAAAGTATCAAGTATAAATTTACATAGTGTGACTTCAATATCAAGAAATGAAAATGGGTTGAATACCTACAATCATTTAACATTTAGAATTCCTATATTCCTGGTAAATTAAATGTTGTTACTGATGCTTTGAGATTGAAGACTTAGAAAAAGGTAGTTTATAAGGCTTGTTGTAAATGGTCATTGATGGCCCTATTTTCTGAGATGAAATTATAGTTCCAAGAGAATCACAAGAATTATATTCTTATAGATTTATCCATGACCTCATCACATATGGATATAGTGAAGATGAGTTGGTTTTCTGATCCTGAGGGATTGGTCCTATGGGAAAGAACTTTAAGAACATATCCAATACATGGTTGGATTGTTGATGAGGATGAGGTATTACACATTTATAGATGCATCTAGGTTCCTACAGACATCCGAGAGGAGTTTATGTGAGATTCTCATGCCTCTTCTTGAATGGTACATCCTGTCCTTATGAAGATGTATCGTGATTTATGCTTCCAATACTTGTGGCTTGGTATGAAAAGGGATATATCTGGTTTAGTTACTCGATGTTCCACCTATCAGTAGGTGAAGGTGGAACACCAATGAACACTAGGGATTTTATAGTTATTTCTCATTTCTGATTGTAAATGGGATGGAATCACTATGGATTTTGTGATTGGATTACCTAGGTCACCTCGAGGTCGTGACGTTGTATGGGTTATCATAAGAAGATTTTAAAAGTTCAATCACTTCTTAACTATTATATAGTATTTTTTAGTAGATGATATAAGAAGTTTATATGTTAGAGAGATCATATTTCTTTATGGAGTTTCACATACTATTGTATCAGATAGAGATTCTTGTTTTATGTTGCAGTTTTGGAAGGTGTTGCAAAGGGAACTGGGTTAACAGTTACTATTGAGTAAAACCTATCACCCATAGACCACCGCCACCACAAATTTTTTTTTTGTATTTTTAAAATCCACTTATTGGTCAAGTGGAAACCAGAAACCGATATCCATATCATCACCACACATACCACATACCACATACCCCACATTACAACCAAGATCCACATTCTTTAGGAATGCATCCTAGGTTTTGGGGTTTTTTGGGAGAAACACATACTACTCACCAAGTTCGTTTATAATAACAGCTTTCAAGAGATTATAATGATAACTGTAATGACCCAAAATTTTATTAATGAAAATTCCTCCTGATCTAATTAAATGTATTATTATGTAAAATGGTTATATAAAACATATGAAATTCCTCGGTTTTATGTTTTGGGATTTTAAAATACCATTAATAATTGTTACCTTTTATAATATAGTCGTTGAATAGTGATCACATGATTAGTATAAATATTGGGCTTTAAAAAATCCAATTTACTCAGATAAAGGAAGCGATTGCCTTTTCTAGAAGATTTTCTTCATACAAAGCCCATTTTTTGAAGCTCGGGAAGGAGGTATCATCACTGTTCTTCACTTTGGACCAAGCCTAATCCATGCTTCAACACATTAATCTTGAATAGAATCACTTATGGGAGAAGTGGAAGTTAATAGAGATTACCACCCGAGCGATGTTATCTAAGTCACCCCAAGAGTCTATCACCATCGCACACCTTACCCTTAGGTCTTATGAGGGTGTTATAAGGGGTTATGTAACAAGACCCTAGAACTATTATTATGTGCATTATTTTTGAATAGAATAAATAATATACATTCATTTTATTATTGTTACTTTGTAAATGTTTTTTAAAGCACAAATAGTATTTTTAGTTAATATTCAATCAAGAAATATATTTTTATGAATTAATGGATTTTTTAATTAAATAATATTTTAATTAAATATTATTACTAAATTAATTTTATTTAAATATAATTATCATATAATTTTTATACAATTGTAATTTTTATTAAGGTTTGAAAGCTGTTTTTCTCAAAACCCATGAATTTTCAACAAATTTCAGTTTTTATTTTAAAAGTAAAAATTCACATATTTAGAAAATTATTTAGATAAAATTAATATTTTTTTTTGAATTAGTATGTCAAAATTATCTAACTATGAATTTTTCATAATTTTCTAAGACATTCAAATTTTGGGATAAAATTAAATACCATTTAAATATATAATGTTTTTTATGACATCATAATGAAACAATAGTGATGTAATAAAATAATATAAAACTTATATTCTGATAATATATGTTTTAAATTTTAAATAATATGATTTTATATTTGTTTTGTTAATTTTACAATTCCTTAGTGGACCCTCCAAGACTTATAAAATATTTTAACTTTTTAAAATGATTTCCTTGAGAGTGTGACTCACCTCCAAATAAGCAAGACCAAAATTTTAATAAGTTCGGCCATTATACTTATAAAATAATGTTTTACACTATCCTTTGTAAAATACCATGGGCAAAAACCATGGGATTTTTTTTTGGTTTTGAATATTTAATTATATAGATTCCAAAACCTAAGTTTGTGAAATATTAAAGAATTCCCCTCTCTTTTCCTATATAAACCCACCCAAGATCCCACTTCTCTTCACTAAAAATCCTTATATAATTATCTACTCTACCCTACTCTCTATATAATCCTCCCAAGTTTCCCCAATCTCTCAATAATCCCCTCCACAAGCTCTTGAAGTCACACACTCAAGTAAGGGATCCTCACTTTCCTTCCTAATTTATGTCCAAGTTTCCTTATATTGTTATGCCCTTTTATTTTCAATTAAAAATGTTGGGGTATGATTTATAACCTCCCCTATACATCCCTCCTTATGTTTGAATGATTATATACCCATTTATCTCTCATTAATGCCTCCCATGTACACCCGTTACCATGCTGAAATTCCGTAAGGGATTTCTCTCTCCTCATTTACATTCAAGCAATTATTTTATATTATGCATCTAAATTACATTAAAAATGTTGGGATATTATGTTCCATGACCCCCTTACTGTATATTTCATGTATAAATGACGAGATACCCATTTATCTCTCATAAACCCATTTTACAATTTCTATTTGACATCGTTATGCTGCCGACGTTACACCAAAATTTCCCATGCCAAAATCATCATGTAAGTGAATACCATACCCATTTCTCTATCAAGGGTATTCACATTTATGAAAATGAACTTTTTGATTGAGGACTTAAATTTATGTATTACACATATCTTATTTGTGGAATAAATTATGATGTTTAATGAATCCATGTTGTATGATCTATGTGGAACACTTATGCATGAAATGAAATTATTAAGAAAGGTGCGCCCTGATAGCACTCCAATGCATTGGGTAAAGAATAACATCATGTTAAATCATGCGAAATGAGTGTTGAATCATAGTAATTCATGTGTAATGAGGCTTTAATCATACCAATTCATGTGAAATGAGGTTTTACACATGCTCTAAGTGCAATGAGCCTTGGCTCACGCTAATATCATGTTAAATTTTGTTGCCACATCTCCATGTTATGATAATCATGCTATATCATGCCTTTATGTTCACGCTTCTCTTATGATCCATTGATATGCCTATTTCCTAACATGTATTCTATTCTTTATGTTATGCCTTTTTTACTCCCTTTTTGGGATTTATAGATCAACCGTTTCTTATGTATGTCCTCAAGTTATCCCATGAAATTCTATGTACAAAAGAATGTTGTGGTCATGTAAAAGAAGTTTTCAATAAAGATGTTGTATTTTATATCTTAGGATGTCATGTAATGTTTTTAATTTCCCAAGATACTAGACCTCTCGATCCTCTGAGTTTTATTAAGTGCAAGTTTATGTAATAAATCAAGTTTAAATATATATTAAAGAGAAGGGTAGTTATAGTTGGTATCAAAGGATAGGTTTAGTTATTTTTGGGATTAGGATTATAAAACCCTAGTGAAAGCCTTAGGGATAAAACTAAGTATAATAAAAACATTCCTAAATTTTTGTGAGTATAGAGTAAGTGGTTTATCAAGAAAATACATCCCTGTCTGGATACAAACAAGTAGATGTGGCTCTGGCACATATGTATTTAGGGGTAAAACCAAAAACACTGCTTTAAGATAGACTCTAATGGGAACTAGTGAACAATAACAGGCCTTACTGCACTCTTGGTTTGACACTCCTGAGGAATATTTTTTTTTGTAAATTCATAATCCTAGTATGAACCATTATTAAGAGAATAAAAAAATTCCCCTAAGAATATATGTTGGTAAGTAGATCATTGATAACATAGATTGAAGCCTTTAAATTCATAAGTTAAGGAAATAAATGTAATTTATAAGTTATCCCTTTTGGTATTTGAATTCCCCTTTATGTGTTACCCCTAAGTTTCCTTTTATTCCAACCAATGGTCGGTAATAGGAGAACTTAGGCTAACAACCGATGTAAAGATCAATGTGATGACTGTTCTAATGATATTCCAAATCCGATGGGAGCGGGAATCACAAAATTTTTCATGATACTCTCTTAGTTAACTCAAGTTTTGAATAGAAACATGGGTCAAGAGGGATGTTTAACCCCCCCCACCCAAGAAATAAAAATCCACAATATAGAGTTTCATGAGACAAAGAAATCCTTCTTTTAATAGATCATATGATCCCTTAATCGCTAAACAATGGATCAAATCCATTGAGAAGATCTTATCCACACTTCAATGTTCTGGACAAGAGAATGTTATTCTCAATTCATATTGTATTGAGGGTGAAACTGATCAATGGTGGACATTGATAAAAAATATGAAGCCTATGGAAGAGATTGAGGCATTGGAATTGAAGGATTTCTGGAAAATGTTTTTTTCGATAAATATTTTCCTCGCACCCTCAAAATTAATATGGAAAGGTACTTCCTTGACCTCAAGAAAAAAGATGACGAATCCATCAGAGAATACAAGGAAAAATTCAAAAGTATTTAATGATACACCTCTAGATTTGTCATTACCCCTGAATGCAAGGTTGACTGCTTCTTTGGTGGGCTAAAACCTAGCCTAAGGAAATCCCTGGTGATCCGTGACTTCGATAGCTATGAAGAAATTGTCTGATATGCCTTAAAAGTAAAAATGAAGATTGGAAAATCTTAGGGGTATCATGGGGATAAGAAGTGGAAATTGGAATTTAATTCTGGTAGTCTGATGCATAAATCCAACATTTCTAAGAAATTCTATCACCCCAATTTCCAAAGTTGTCAAAAGAAGCACCCCATAAATTTCATTAAGGGGATGCGGAAATGCTTTAGGTGTGGAAGAGAAGGGAACCAGGCCATTAATTACCGACAAGAAAAACCCACTACTGTGAAAGAGGATAGGAATGCTCCATTTGACCCTCAATGCATTGTTCTTTGCTTCAAATGCAAATAATCATGGAAATTTTCAAACCAGTGCCCTAAGCCAAGGGTTTTTGGAGGCAACCAACTACCTCCAAGGCAGAAAGGGTGAGATTTTTCCATCACTACCGCTTATGCAAATCCCAAAAACAAAGTGGTGATAGGTACTCTAGTTATTCATTACAAAACAATGGAAATACTTTTTGATTATGGTTTTATGCATTCTTATATATCCCAGAAGTTTAGGAGAACAATCCCAACACCACCACAAATCATGGAAGTAGAGATGTTGTTGAGAACAAAAAATGGTGAAATTATTACATCCCATGAATATAACTCCTCCCCAGTCACAATTTGTGGATTGAACTTCCTGGAGAACCTATTCATACTCCCTATGGTGGAATTTGATGCAATTCTTAGCATGGATTAGATTTCCCTATATAGATTCAACATAAATTACTGTGAGAGGGAAATCACTCTCCATATGGAGAATCGACCCCAGATTCTATACAAGTGCAGGGAGGAGGATGCATATTCTTTAGCACAATCATCTCAATCATGGATATTACTACCCTATGATCATGTGTATCTTTCTCAGATGATTGAGTATATGGAATCAACCTTCCTTGAAAAAATTCCTATTGTGAGGGAATTTGTTAAAGTGTTTTCCGAGGAATTTCCTGGTCTTCCTCCTAGAAGAGATGTTGAATTATCGATTGATCCTATACCATGGGATTTTCCAATATCCAAGACTTTGAATAGAATCTCTATTGTGTAGCTTGAGGACCTAAAGAAACAAATAAAATAGAATATAGATAAAGGGTTTATATGCCCAAGTGCTTCACCATGGGGTGCACTAGTCCTATTTGTCAAAAATAAGGATGAGTCAATGCGCCTTTTCATTGATTATCATGAGCTCAACAAAACCATGATAAAGAACAAGTACCCTATGCTATGAATTGATGACTTGTTTGATCAGCTATGTTGGGCATAATACTTCTCCAAGGTGGATTTGTGGTCAGGATATTACCATGTAAGGGTGAAGAAGAAGGATATCCTCAAGATTTATTTTCGTACAAGGTACAAGCACTATGAAGTCATAGTAATGCCTTTCAGACTCACTAATGCTCCATAAATATTCATGGAATTGATGAATAGAGTCCTTAGAGATTACCAAGAAAATTTTTTAGTAGTCTTTATAGATGATAATATAATATACTCCAAAACAAAGGAGGAGTATCTAAGCACTGTACTAGAGACCTTGCGAAAGGAGAAGCTCTATGAAAAGTACAACAAGTGTGAGTTCTGGTTTAAGGAGGTATCATTCTTGGGTCATATCATCAAAAGAAATGGGATATATATGGATCTCTCCAATATAAATGAAATTAAGGGATGGTCGAGGACAAAATATGTGATGGATATCCATATCTTCCTTGGGTTAGCTTGATATTATCACCAATTTTTAAGAAATTTCTCATGAAAGTCAAACCCTATTACCAAGATAACTCGGAAGGGAGTTAAGTATTCTTGGTGTGATGAATGAAAAGATACATTCAAGGAGTTGAAAAGGAGTCTTATCACCATGCCCATGCTCACACTACACACAAGTGGAGAAATTTTTGATGTATTCAGTGATTCTTCAAAGAAGGTATTGGGTTGTGTGTTAATGAAAAATGAAAAAGTCACTTCCTATTCTTCAAGTAAATTGAAAGTTCATGAGAAAAACTATCCAATACATGATCTGGAGTTGGTTTCAGTAATATTTGCATTAAAAATTCTGTGAAATTACCTCTTTGGGGAGAAGTTTGAAATATATAAGGATCACAAAAGCCTCAAGTACATATTCACACACAAATATTTGAACATACGACAACAAAGATGGTTAGAGCTGATCAAAGACTATGACTGCTCAATCCATTACCACCATGGGAAAGAGAACAAGGTGTCAGATTCTCTAAGCAGAATGGACCCAATGATTTTATTATTTATTATAATTGAAAAGGATCCAATATTCTTAGATATGATGAAGATAGATATGGGAATCATAATGAAGGGAAAATTATCAGTCCTTTCACAAATTATTTCTCAACCATCTCTTTTATAAAGGCTAAAGGATGCTCAAAAGGATGATATAAGAATTCAAAAGAAAGTGGAAAATATCAGAAGAGGGAAATCCCTGGAGTTCAATGTTAATGAAGAAGGAATTGTGAGATTTAGTACAAGACAATGTGTTCCATCAAATCCGGAGTTAAAGAATGAACTTTTGGATGATGTACATAGTTCTAATTTCTTCATTCACCCAGGAAACATAAATATGTATTGAGATATCTGAGAGAATTATTTGTGGGATAACATGATGAAGGAGATAGTTGAGTATACATCAATGTTCTTGGTGTGTCATCAAGTGAAGGCTAATAGGAAAAAGTCTAAGGGGATGATGCATCCATTACCCATACCAATATGGAAATGGGAGAATATCACCATGATATTTGTCACAAGACTTACAAAGGCATCCAAAGGAAACAATGATATCTGGGTTGTTGTGGATCTTCTTATAAATACTGCACACTTCATTTCAATTTGAGAGTATTTCTCATTGGATCAACTAGCATGGATATACATCAAATAATTGGTAAGGATTCATGGAGTACCACAATCTATTGTATTCGATCAAGATCTAAGATTCACCTCTAAGTTTTGGAAGAGTATCCAACATGCTCTGAATACTGAGCTGAACTTCAGTACGACTTATCATCCTCAAACTGATGGCCTATCTGAGCGGACTATCCAAACACTTGAGGACATGTTGAGATCATGATCAATGAAATTTAAAGGAGGATGGGATCGAAATCTTCCTCTAGTTGAGTTATCTTACAATAAAATTTTACATTCAACCATCCAAATATATCCTTATGAATCCCTTTATGGGAAGAGGTGCAAAACACCATCATGTTGGGATGAAGTTGGGGAGAGAAAACTCCTAGGTCCAGAAATGGTTGAAGAAATGGTGGAGAAGGTTAAGACTATCCAACAACACATTAAAGCTTCTCAGAGTCAACAAAAGAGCTATGATAAAAACCATATAAAAGACCCAGAGTTTAATGCTAGAGATATGGTATTCCTCCTCATATCACCGTGGAAGTGATTTATGAGATTTGGAAAGAATAGAAAGCTTATTCCAAGGTACATTAGCTCTTTTGAGATCCTTGATCGCATTGGAGCAGTGGCCTATCGACTAGAACTCCCACCAAACCTATCTCAAGAACATGATATATTCCATGTATCACTCTTAAGGATTTACATACCTGACCCATCACATGTACTCAATCTAGAGGTGGTACCATTAGAGAATGACCTCTCTTATGAAGAGAATCTGGTGAAGATCTTATACCGTAGAGAAAAAGTTCTATGAAATAAGACAATGCCCCTTTTCAAAGTGTTGTGGAGAAACCATAAGTTTGAAGAAACAATGCGGGAGCCATAGGAAGTCATGTGTTAGAGTTACCCACATCTGTTTTAGTGTTGGAAAAGGAAATTTTGAGGGAGAAATTTCTGAAGGGGGGAAGATTGTAACAACCCAAACATTTATTAATAAAAATTACTCTTTATCTAATTAAATGTATTATTATGTAAAATGGTTATATAAAACAAATTCACTTCCTTGGTTTTATGTATTCTTGTATTTTAAAATACCATTAAGAATTGTTACCGTTGATAATATAACCATTGAATAGTTATCACATGATTAGTATAAATATAAGGCTTTAACGAATCCAATTTACTCAGAAAAAGGAAGTGATGGTCTCATCCAGTAGAATTTCTCCATACAAAGTCCATTTTTTGGAGCTTGGTAAGGATGTATCATCACTGGGATTCACTCTGGACTAAACCTAAGCTGAGATTTAACACGTTAATCTTGAACGAAATCTCCTATGGGAGAAGTGGAAGTTAATAGAGATTACCACCCGAGCGATGCTATCTGAGCCGCCCCAAGAGTCTGTCACCATCACACACCATACCCTTAGGTCCATTGTGGGTGTTATAAGGGGTTATGTAACAATACCCTAGTACTATGATTATGTGCATTATTTTTGTATAAAATAAATAATATACATTCATTTTATTATTGTTACTTTGTTAATGTTTTTTAAAGAACAAATAGTATTTTTAGTTAATATTAAATTAAGAAATATATTTTGATGAATTAATGGATTTTTGAATTAAATAATATTTTAATAAAATATTATTACTAAATTACTTTTTATTAAATATAAATTATAGTATATGTTTTATACAATTTTAATTTTTATTAATGTTTGAAAGCTATTTTTTTTCAAAACCCATGAATTTTCAATAAATGTCACTTTTTTTTAAAAGTGAAAATTCAAATATTTAGAAAATTATTTAGATAAAATTAATATTATTTTTGGATTTAGGATGTAAAAATTATCTAAAGGTTATTTTTCCTAATTTTTTGAGAGAGCCGAATTTTTGGGTAAAAATTAAATACCGTTTAAATATATAATGTGTATTATGACATCATAATGATCCAATAGTGATGTAATAAAATACTATAAAAGGAATATTCGGACAATACATGTTTTAACTTTAAAATAATGTGATTTTATATTATTTTTATTAATTTTACAATTCCTTAGTGGACCCTCCAAAACTTATAAAATATTTTAACATTTTAAAATGATTTCCTTGAAAGTGTGACTCACCTCCACATAAGAAAGCCTAATATTTTAATAAGTTCAGCCATTGGAATTATAAAATAATTTTTTCCACTCTCCTTTGAAAAAAACCATGGTAAAAAAACATGGGTTGGTTTTTGGTTTTGAATATTTAATTATATAGATTCCAAAACCTAAGTTTGTGAAACATTAAAGAATTCCCCCATTTTTCCTATATAAACCCACCAAAACTCCGACTTATCTTCACTAAAAATACTTTTATCATGTCCCTAATATTTCCTCATGTCTCTATAATCCTCCCAAGTCACCCCAAGATCTCAAGAATCCCCTCCTCAAGCTCTTGAAGTCACACACTCAAGTAAGGGATCCTCATTTCCTTCCTTATTTATGTCCAAGTTTCCTTATATTGTTATGCCCTTTTATTTTCAATTACAAATTTTGGGGTATGATTTTCACCTACCATATAATTCCCTCATTATTTTTTAATGATGATATACCCCTTTATCTCTCATTAATGCCTCCCATGTACACCCGTTACCATGCCAAAATTCTGTAAGAGATTTCTCTCTGCTCATTTACATTCAAACAATTATTTTATATTATGCATCTAAATTCCAGTAAATATATTGGTATATTATGTTCAATGACCCCTTACTATAAATTTTATGTATAAATGATGATATACCCCTTTCTCTCTCATCAACTCATTTCAAGATTTTTATTTGACGTCGTAATGCTGCCGAAGTTGCACCAAAATTTCCTATGCCAAAATCATCGTGTAAGTGAATATAATACCCATTTCTATATCAAGGGTATTCACTTTTATGCACATGTACTTTTTGATTTATGACTTACATTTATGTATTACACATATATTATTCACAGAATAAATTATGATGTTTAATGAATCCATGTTATATGATCTATGTAGCACACTTATGCAAGAAATGAAATGATTAAAAAGGGTGCGCCCTGATAGCACTCCAATTAATTAGGTAAATAACAATATCATGACAATTCATGTGCAATTATTATTTAATCATGATAATTCATGTGCAATAAGGGTTTACTCATGCTAATTCATGTTAAATGAGGGTTTACTCATGCTCCATGTGCAATGAGCCTTGGATCACGCTAATATCATGTTAAATGCTGTTGCCACATCTCCATGTTATGATAATCATGATATATCATGCCTTTATGTTCATGTTTCTCTTATGCTCCATTAATATGCCTATTTCCTAACATGTATTGTATTTTTCATGTTATTACTTTTTTAAACCCTTACTGGGATTTATAGATCACCCTTTTCTTATGTGTGTCCTCAGGTTATCCCATGAAATGCTAAGTACGAAGGAATGTTGTGGTCATGTAAAAAAAGTTTTCAATAAAGATTTTTTATTTTATGTCTTATGTAGTCATTTAATTTTCCAAATTTCCCAATACACTAGACCTCTTGATCCTCAGAGTTGTCATAAGTGCAATTTTATGTAATAAACCATGTTTAAATATGTATTAAAGAGCAGGGTTGTTATAATAACTCCTTATGATGATTTATACAACATGATATTCCATTCAACCCTATACTGGTAATATGAAGGAGTGGTAGAGATACTATGATTTTGTCTCATTTAGGAGACTTCATAGCATATACAACTTATCAGGAAGCATATGGATATAACTTGTTCTAGGTAGATGTCTTATGCCGATTGTAACCACCGACCACTAGACATTCAGGTAGGAGATTGGATTTTATTATGTGTTTTAACTAGACTATGGTATAAATGGATTTACAAACAAGGGAAGGTATTGTGCCTTGATATATCAGGCCTTTGAAGATTTTTGAGTGAGTCGATCTGGAATCCTATCAGTTGTAGTTACCTTATAGGTACCATTCCATGCATGGCGTCTTATATATATATATCTGAAATTCATCATTATTATTCATGTTGGTATTAATTTCGTTATCCTAATGAGGTTGAGTGTAGAATCCCTGGCCCAGACAGCCACCCAAATAGTGCTAATAGGCTGCATACCACTGGCCTTAGGTGCACCACCCCCAAATCCAAAGGCTACCAACTAGCAGAGAGGGTGTAAATAGGTATAGTGGGTAGGATATACCCTATATAAATAGATAAAGTACTAGTCTGAGTATAATAATATAACATGAAGCATAAATAAATGGCTCTGTAGACTTGAACCAGGCCCAAAAATTAGAAGCACATTCAATAGAAATAAGCAGAAGAAGCAATATAGAAATAACTGTAGTGAAAAGTAAACAGAACAACATGCCAGCAAGTAAATTATAGCCACTCAAAAAAAAAACAAAGCATGCATTCCATGTCAGGTTGTATAATACAATATCTAAGGTGTTTCCCATAGAAGTCCGTTGTAGCTACATATAATAAGCATGCTGAAAATAAATAAAAACTAAACAAAAACTCCATCTAGGAACGAACTCAAGGTCCATGCCAATATCCATGTCAAACAGTACTGCGATCCAACTCTTAAGGATGATCCTTTATTTGTATGTAGATCCATAAATCCTACACGCGTCCCAAAGGGCCCATGTAGGGTGTGAGAGAAATCTCAGTATGATACCACCCAATTGTTCATAAATTGTATAAGTTTTTAAGAGGATATGCATCTCTAAGTAAAGTAAAAATTATGATGCAATAAATAAACACAACCTCCACTAGTGCTCAGTAGCTGCCAGGGAGTGTCACCTACCTCAGCCAATGCTGGAATATCAGAAGCAAAGAGAGTCCTTGACCCATGGCCCAAGGTACCCCTATAGTCACAAATCCTTGGTGAACCCTCAGGTTCCACCTTAATCACATAGCCTGGCATCACGTGCCTCTTGACACCTCATGTCTCATAGTACCAATGTCTTGAAGGCATGCCCAAAAAATAGTATCTCGGTCTCACGGACCCCTGCTTGAAATCCCACATCCTCCCATGGCACAAAAAATGGAGGAACATCGATGTATGTCCTCAAATAAATATCCAGGCCCATATCCTCAAGTACGGGGAGCATCAACTCCCAACTTGATAGCCTCATCTCTATCAACTGAAGGATCCTCACCTTCCACGTGGATTTATATGGTAAGCACCCCAAACCACAAATACCTAATCCATAACTACCGGGGGACTCTCTACCCACACGAGTGGTCTAAACCACATCATCACGAAGTCAAAAAGTGTGCACATGACTCAATCGGAACTTCTACCATCATGGGTGAGTGGAAAACACCAAATAAAGGACCGAAGACACACCATCTCTAGCACTTTGTTCCCCTGAAACCATGTTGATCAAATTATATGGCCATTCCATCCAAGTTTCTCGGGCCTTTCCCAACCTGACATCCTTGTTGCCTTAATATGATGTCCATGGCACTCAATCTTGTGGTTAGAACCACTCAATCAAATCTAGGTCAAGCCCAACCAGTGATCAACATCACTCAATCCCAATGGCCATGCCATACCAACCTTGGGCATATCCCATCACAATCCCAAGGGCCACAACACATGTAATCTCAAGCATTACATAATCAAAAAAACAAATTTAAACAATTTAAATAAGTAATTCAATTTAAACATATTGAATTACACTAGCTACTAGATATAGAACATTATAATGGAGGTCTTGAATGCCTCTAACTCACTTAATCAAGTTTCAACAATTTAAAAATACCAATTTAAATCAAAACAAAACATTTAAAACCACTTTGGAACCCCCGTCCAAAGTATCCCAAGGAGTAACAACCTCTCTCCTAGCCTCTCTCAAGCGTAAAAGGTATAGGGAATTCCCAAAACACCCCACATGGTCTAAAAATCAAGTAAATATGCTATAATAGGGTTCTTCTCAAAACCCTCCATTACGCTAAAAATCTGCATCCCCCAAAAGTCTGTGAAAAATCAAAACAACGTATGCACCACCTACCTTATACTTATAGGTGTAGGCACATCCAATATTAAATTAAAATACAAAGATGATCGACGTAGATCTGAGTTTCCATAAAAAACAATGAAATTTGTTCATATAGAAATAGTGGTCTATGAGGTGAAAGATAGACAATGGAGAAGGGTGTATGGGATTAGCCTTACCGAGGCAGTCCTATAACTTCTGATGGATCAAAGAATGGATTTTGGATGAAGATAATGGTTCAAAATCCACTAGAGGAGCAAAGGGGTGGATCTCCACTACTATGCATGACCAAGGATGAATAAAGAGCGAGAGAGTAGAAAAAAAGAATGAAAAAAGAAAAATAAGGAAAAATACCCAGCACTGCTCTCACGGTTTACCAGAACGGTTTGAAAAACTGTGTGGTAACTATGTGGAAGCCACTTCCTAAGGATTCAGGTCTGAATGAACACCCTCCATGGTTTTCCATACCAAGCGCAAATCATGTGAAACTCTCTATAACTCTATAGACAAGTCTGGACAGCTGTGCACCCCCACTCACATGATTTCTCCTAAATCGTACTCCTACACCTTCTTCCCAAAAACATGGACTTTGGGCCTCCAACACTCCTGAAACCCTTCTGAAAACTTGATGCATTCTCTTATCCTCCAAAATAATCCAAAAATACCATTTAAGGCAAACCGAACTCTCGGAATTTAGTTCCGATGAACAAATCAAAAAGTAACATCACTACTAGTTTAAAAATTTAAACTAGGTGAGCATTTTGACCCATTCCAAAAACCTGGGTCATTATAATCTCCCCACCTTAACATAGCTCATCTCTGAGATATAAAACAAAACAAGGATATGGTACCAAACATAAAAATCTTGGTAAAAAGAACCTAGTCTACCCCATTCTCAAGGGTTCTAGCCAAATTCCTCAAGGGGCTCCCCACTTTAGAAATTTCCTAACTCAGTCTCAACCTGACCAAAACTCAAATCACACAAGGATCCACCAGCCTATTTTTAGACCCATGGTCCTCCCATGATGCATCATCACCCCTGCACCTCATCAGGTTCTCCTGTGTTGCTCCCAACACCCAATCATATCTCACACCTTATCGATTCCCTCCTCAATCCCATGGAACCCATGAAACAATGAGGTCCCACATCCCATGGATGCTCAAAACAACCCATTTCCTTGAAACTCAATCAAAAACCACATACTTGATGCCCTGATGCCTAAGGCACCTCATATAACCCACATCCCTCGGATGCCCTGATGCATAATCACCTCAAAATACACATCCAACAATTCTCATGATTCCAAGAACCTCATATATATATATATAATAACACACCCATACCAGTTCCAACCCCCTGACTAGAGTCTGGTCAGTCCATATACAACATATTCACCTCATGCACTCAAAACAAATATTCCTATATAGGAAATGCCAAAGAAATGAAAAAAAACTACAGCCACACCCGCAGACTACCTTGAACCGTCATCGGCTCACCAGCCTACTCAGCCCCCAATAGCTCCATGGTGTGAACCTATCCTGACACACAGCTTATTGAAGCCTGAAATCCATGTGGTTCTACACCATCCACTAAAAACTATCCCTATGGATGGGTCCCACTATCTATTCCACTTAGTCCACAGTTAGTTGAACCTCGGCTACCCTCACAAGGTACCCATCCTGAACCGATCTCTGAAGCCTGTGCCTACCTCAGTCCCTCCCTTCTAGATTTCTAAGAAGCCTACCTGCAGAACCTCTTGATATTCTCCACCTATCCACATGCCCGACACTCCTTTAGGGGCCTATCACACAAAGTCTGAACATGCACTGGTTTCCCACACTAAAAGAAAACCACTTCTAAGCTACCATGAGGTGGTCTAATTGAGTAATTGGTCTGAATACCCTACTATAACTCATCCCAAACCCATTTCCTACAATTTTAAACATCACCTGAAGTAGATGCCTGGACCAAACAGGACCTATCCATTAGTTTTCCCTCAGCTATGAGCACTTGATTCACTACCTCTAAGAATAAGGCCAGCCTAAATAAGTTTACCTACACCAGGATGGCGTGCCGTAAGCCATATTCAAAGCACCTCACCCTCGAGGTTTCATTGCTTACCATACCTAGTGCAATACAAGACAACTCAGTGAAGGCATATTCATAGTCCATGATGGAAATTTCACCCAACTGAAGGCTCAAAAACTCCTGATCTCTCTCCGCCCTCAGCATCTTATGGAAAAAGTGATCGAATATCCTATCCTCAAATTCCTTTAAGGCCAAACCATCATGTCTGCGAGCCTGAACCTGCACATCCCACCAACGCTTAGCCGGTTCTCTAAGCATATACGTTTCCAACTTGACCCTCTTCCCTAGAAGTGTCTTGAGCTGTTTGAAGATCAACCACATTCTCTCTTTCGAGTTCTTAGCCTCCTGCGAACCACCCTCACCCTGAAAGCGTTGAGTGCTATGACTAGAACTCCTGAATATGATAGGCCACATAGGGATATGTTCCCTGAGAACCTCTGTCAATCCCCTATAAAACACATACAAGACTAGATCAGAGCTGCTTTTCGAGCCACAACTTGGATTCAATCAAACCCGGCAGCTTCCCTGCCTGCATTGGATCATATACCTAATCTTGTTTGTGAGCCTATACCTGCAGCTCATATTCTGCCTAACCCTCAGGGGTCTAAACTTGATCGATCTCCTACAACACTATACCATCACCCGCCTGAAACTCCATCCAAGCTGTCTAAGAGGAACCCGCTGAATACCATAAAATGGTCAGACATCCCATATATATCACAATATATAACACGGATAGGTAAATCAGTAAAAAATCAGAATATAACAACAACCCTTACTCTCCCCCATTGCAACCATGCCCATGGTATCCCGTCCTAGCAGACTCTTTACCCACCATCAATTGAGCCAAGTATCACAAAATCCCTAGGACATACCCATCTTGGCAACCATCATCATCATATATATATTTAAAAGATGTTCAGAAAGAAAGAAAAACACACAAGCCACACAAAAGGACAAAGAAACATATTTTTATGGGGGTCTAAAAAAATGGAGACCTAGAATATCACCTCTTATAATGTTAATCCCTAGTGGTTTCAAGCTCTGTAAGCCATGGAAAAATATGTACTCTGTTTCAGCAAAATAAAGCGATGCCAAGTAATCCGCCGCCGTGTTACCTTCCCGCCAAGTGTGGGACACTTTTGTGTGGGTGCTGAGAAGAGTACGACACTTCCGGGTGACATATTCAATCGACTAAGGAATAGGTCCTAGACCCTGAATAGCATTATGGAACATCATTGAATCTATTTTAGCTTCCAGCAGATGAAGTTTTTGCTGCCGGCACACCGAGAGTCCTGTGAGTATAGTCTTTGCTTCTGCCAAAAGCGAGGTACCATGCCCCATCCGGACGGAAAACGCCAAAAAAAATGAACCAGAGAAATCACAGAAAATCCCTCCTCCACCCATCTAGTCAACCACATTTCCTCAAATTAACGACTGAGTTACCCAATCTTGGTGATCAAAAATTACCTCAACCATAAAACTTAACTAATCCTATGATAGCCAGACCGAATTCCCATGCCACATGAAATTTTACATAAATTTAAAGCATGACATATCATAATGAATAAAAAAAGAAATTATATCAGGAATCTCACCACTTCATATAGAAATTGACATATCTCACATGGTATTATCACTTCACAAGGCATACATACATATATGAAATTGAAATACCCTAAAAAGTTCCCCATCAAAGCTAAGAAAACAGGCATTACCTCATATGGACAAGGTCAAAATTACATATCCTCATAACTTTATATACCAAGAAAAGGTTCCAAATCATCCCTATCACAAACCAAGTTGGGGCTCCATCCAAATGGCGCCTGACCCAACCCACAACAAGGCCCTAACAATATTCTCAATCCCCACGGTATGTCACAAGTGCCCGAGTATCACAATAAAAATTCGTAATGATTTACCTAAATAAACAAATACAAATCAACCAACAAAATAAACCAAACCAAAAGTAAAATTCATAGCCAAACAAGCCTTTAACCAATTTTTTTTTGAGTCACATGTAAAACCAAAACCCAAACAACCCTAAAAAGTATGGTGACCAAAAACCATCCCAAAAACTACCACCCGGTGAGAGGACACCTCCCTCAAGCCATCACCACAATGCCACGTCAAGAGGTCTGCTAACAACCTGAACCAACACTCCCAAATGATGGATCCTTACCCGTGTCAAACATAAACAAATCTACTTACACCCAATGGTGTAAGTAGGGCGTGATAAATCGCCCAGTAATAGGCCACCAAGAAAATATTCCACGCATAAGCATTAGAAGAAAAATACATTTGCAATGATAAATAAAGGAAAGTAAGAAATTCTTAACAACATAAATGAAAACAGATTTCATGAAATGACCTTAAAGAAAAGTAGTTTAAAGAAAACATATGTTTGTGTAGTAACTCAAGTGACATATCATGTATCATTGGTGTGCACAGAGAAATTGAGAGCACCCAAAGATGGGAGAGGCCCTATGGGTACTAGTAATGAGTGGGACCCTAGGATGCTGTGTCTCATTGAATCGTGGCTTAGAAACCACGACGCTTAGAAACTGTGGATTAGAAACCACGACCCTAAAAAAACGTGGCTTATAAACCATGATCCTCATTCATTCATATGTTTATTTAGTGTTTCAATTGTCAATCCTTCCAGTGACACTGGGCCAAGCCACTGCCGGAACACTAGCTCACTAGTTCTAGTCCCCCCACCTAATACCCTAGGATTCCCTCTTTGTTCTCATCAAAAATCCAAGTTCACATCACATGTCACATTAACACTTAAGATCCAAGCAAGGTTATTACACACAAAAACACACCATCCACATACTGATAACTTCTTTTAAAACCATACGCACACCAAAACTTTTTAAAACATAACCTGAACTGCTTGTACATTAAACTAAACCAGCTGTATAATTTTATAAAAACACATTTTATAATTAATAAAACAACTAAGAAAAATTATTAAACAGTTCCCAAACATGTAACAATTTTTTTAAAAGGAAAAAAGTCACTCAAAACCCTTTTCAAATCAAAAAATATCTTAACACTACACCAAAACATAAACCGCATCATCTGCACTTCCTAACACACACACTGTAGAGTTAAAAAACCATGATAAACAGGTGAAAGTGGGTTTCAAAATAAAATTGGACTCAATCACTTGGACACACTTCCAATAAGTTAAATGCACAATTAAAACTTATTAAAAAATAATTTCACAACATGAAAACTAATTGAAAAGATGATAAATTAACTAAAAAAATATGAAATGGTCATTAGTTAATATTTGTGTGTGGAATCACCTACCGGTATGTCGCAAGCTTTGCAAAATTGGTGCGCAAAGACCACTGCATGCTAACATAGCTCAAAGAAACCCAAATACACCCTAAAAACAAGTTAATAAATTAATTGCATCAAGAATGAACCACCTAGAACAAAAAAACCAACCGCAACCTTGTACCAAAATAGAAGAAGTTCACCAGAAAAAGATAAAGTCACTACAAGGGTTGAGCCAAGAAGAGGGAGCCTCCACAGAGTTGGGCTGTGTGAGAAACTCATCTGAAAGGGTGGATGGTGGCCCAATGTGGAGGAGGAGGAGGGATAAGAAGGTGAGGCACATCTATCCAGAGAAGGGAGGAGGATGCGGCTGTTCGGAGGAGGGAGAAGGGTATCCTGACATGGAAGGGGAGGGAAGAGGGAGGTGTGGCTCGACGCGGAGGATGAGGGAAGAGGGAGGTGAGACCCGGCGCGGAGGAGGGAGGAGGTGTGGCCCAGCACAAGGCAATAGAGAGGACGTCATGGCCACTGAAGGTAGCATAGAGTGGCAGGGTTTGCAAATGTGGCTAGGTGCAAGGCGGTGAGGAGAGAGGTGAGATGGGGTCACAGCTGGGTACAAGAGGAAGAGGCGGCTACTAGGGTTCCTGGAGGCCATGCAGACCATGTGGAAAGGGCAGATGAATAGTGATTTGTGGGGAAATAAAATGAGGGAGTTAAAAAAATAAAAAAAAGAAATAGAAAGGAAGGGATAAAAAAATAAAAGAAAGAGAATAAAAATAAAAATAAAAAGAAGAAGGGTGGAAAAGGAACCTAAAAAAAGTAATCCAATATAAAATAAAAATTACATATTAATTTAATAATATAAATTTAATAAAGGTATAAATAATAATAATAATTCTAATGGTGTAAAAAAATTATTTTTTTAAAATTCTAATAATAAAAAGTCCACCCGCACACCAGGCAGGCCGTTCAGCTTCGCTCGTGCCCTGCCCGCGCATTGGGAATTGTCAAGACAACATTCATTTATCAGCGCAAAAAGTGAACAACTAGCATATGTATCATCCCACATTCCAAAAAACAATTATTAAAAAGGATAGATAAAATCATGCGATAAAAATTAAAATTAAGAACATACCTCAATGCGAAGTCCAGGCGTGACAATTCTCCCCACCATGGAAACTTTCTGCCCTAGGAAAGTCAATTTGAAACCTGATCAGATAATATTAGTGGGTACTCATGCTCAACCCATGACTTCCTCTCCCAAGTCTCATGCTCATCATTCCCATATTTCCAAATAATGCGAAAAAATGGAATGGACTTCTCATGAAGCACCCTCTCTTGTGAATCCACTATCTACACTGGCCACTCAAAAAATGATAATTCGAGATCTATCTCGAACTCCTCCCTATTTAACACATGTGACAGATTAAGATTGTAGTTTTTTAGTTGGGAGACATGAAAAACTTTGTGAATCGATGTCATGTGAGAAGGAAAAGCTAACCTATAATCCACCACACAAATCCGCTTAGTAATCTTGAAAGGCCCAACATACCGCGGCATCAGCTACCACTGCTTCCCCAATCGACGGTGACCCAAATGAGGGGACACCTTCAAGAACACTCAGTCACCCACTGAAAAATAAAGATCCCATTGCCTCTGATCAACATAAGATTTGTGTCAACTCTTAGCTATCAATAACCACTGTCTGATCAACTTGACTTTCTCAGACGTTTCCTGAACAAGGATCGCTCCCAAAAGATAGGTCTCACCTACCACAACCCAACACAAAGGAGAAAAAAAGGTCAACCATAGAGATCCTCAAAGGGTGCCATTATAATAGAGTATTGGTAACTATTATTATAAGTAAACTCAACCAATTCCAAATAGACATCCCATAAACCTCTGAAATATAACACACATGCATGAAGAATGTCCTCCAGAATCTGATTCGCTCACTCCGTATGGACATTCATATAGGGATGTTATGACATTATCATCTTATTCTATGACCCAATGCCTTTTGGAGGCCTTCCCAAAACCAAGAGGTAAAGCAGGGTTCCCTGTCAGAGACAATCGCTGAAGGCACACCATCAAGTCTGACCACCTTCTGAACATACAAATGGCCCAGCTCATCTACCTTTGCTGTATCACCGATCAGAATAAAGTGAGATGACTTGGTCAAACAATAAATCACTACCCAAATAGCATTCCTTCGCTGAGGTGTATGAGGAAAGCCAACGATGAAGTCCATGGCAACCTCGTTCCACTTCCAGGTAGGAATGGGTAAGGGCTAAAGCAGAACAGATGGTATCTGATGATCTGTTTTCACTTGCTGGCATATGTAGCATCTCGAAACGAATTCCGATATGTCCCGTATCATACCTGGCCACCAAAATTGGTGACAAAAATCGTAATACATCTTGGTAGTACCAGGGTGGACATCCTAATGAGATTGGTGGAAATCCCACATCACCACCTTCCGTGGAGATAACGACACCACTACAAGACCCCTAAAGCATAAAATCCCTCCAGGAGACAAAGAACACTATGAAGAAGTCTCCCTACCATGAGGAAACTGTATAGACCGCTGAAATAGCTCATCACCAAGCTTCTCTTTCTGAATCAATTCTAGAAGGGTAGGAGTCAATTGAATACTAGCCAAGAATGCACCTCCATTGTTCTCCTTGGTCTCCAAGTGCATCTGGGAGAAGATCCCCATCAAAGTCCACTCATTGCTAAACTTACTCAACACCTACACTGGTACATTTCTGATGAAAGTGTTATCCACCACATTACCCTTGCCTGAGGTATAGACAATTTCAAAGTCAAATCCCTACAGATACTCGATCCAGTGGTGTTTCCTCAGATTGAGATCCTTCTGATAGAAGATGTAGGCTAGGCTCTTATGGTCAGAATAGACTATAAAATCTCCCCAAAGAGATAGCAGCACAAAGTCTTCAGGGTGTTCATCACTACTTCTAACTCCAAGTCATGAGTCGGATAATTATTCTCATGTGGCCAGAGTTGGCGAGAACCATAAACCACTACATGATTATCCTACTTGAGTACACACCCAAGGCCTATACCTAAAGCATCACAATAAACCACATAGCCCTTCCCAGACTCTGGTAAGATCAACACAGGTGTGGTGGTCAACTACTAATTTAACTCCTCAAAGGATTCCTGGAACTTAGGGCTCCATTCAAACTTCACCCCTTTCTGGGTGAGTGCAGTCATGGAGGAGGCAAGCCATGAGAAATCCTAAACAAAATGCCTTTAATAACCTACTAGGCCAAGAAAACTTCTGATATCAAACACATTACTTAGTTTTTTCCACAAAATCACTACACTGATCTTATCAAGATCCACTGAAACCCCTTTTTCTAAGACAACATGCCCCAAAAACTTCACTTCCCTGATCCAGAATATTCACTTCTATGGTTTGGCATACAAGCGATGATTCTGCAAAGTGCCCAAAATGATCTGCAGGTGCTGCTCATGCTCTTCCTCAGATCCATAATAAACAAGGATATCATCCACAAATACCACAACAAAGGAGTCTAGATATTGATGGAACACCCTATTCACGAGTTCCGTGAAAAACGCCAGAGAATTTCATCAATATGAAGGGAATGACCAAGTACTTGAAGTCACTGTATCTGCTCCAGAAATCCGTCTTCGGGATGTCTGCTTCTCTCACCCTAAGTTGGTGGTAACCCGATTGAAGGTCAATTTTAGAGAACCAATTTTCCCTCTTCAGTTGGTCGAACAAATCATCAATCCAGGGAAAAGGGTATTTATTTTTTATGGTTACCTTATTCGATTTTCGGTAATCAATGCACAACTAGAGGGTTCCATCAGCCTTCTTCATGACTAAAACTGGGGTGGCCCAAGGATAGATGCTCGGGCGAATGAATCCTTTGGATTTCAAATCAACCATATGTATCTTTAATTCCCTTATTTCGGTGGGGTCCATACGATATAAGGTAAGAGATATAGGTTGTGTTCCTGGAGCCAACTCAATTGAGAACTCCATGTCTCGCTCCGGGGGTAAGCCTGAAAAATCCTTTGGGAATACCTCTAGAAACTCATCCACTACAGTAGGTAACTCACTATGAGAAGTGCCACTATCATCATCCAGTGAAAGTGACAATAAATGATAAGAAATATTCCTCAAATCAGGAAGTGGAGGTCCCACGTGACCCGAACGAGGATCCCATTCCCCAAGAAATACCAGGGGGCTCCCATCAGGTTCCATAAAACCAACCCATCATCGATAGTAGTCAATATGATCTTTAAAGTGCACCATCCAATCCATGATGAGGATTACATCAAACAGGTCCATATCAAAAACCAATAAATCCTACTCCATATCGACTTCAGACATAGAGAGCACACACGACAGACACCTAAGGCCTTGCTCCCTCTTTTTCCTCAATGGTGTTACCAACTCCATGGAAAAATATAAAAGTTTGGTTGGTAGGTTCAACAGGTTCACAAGACGGGTAGATATAAAGGAGACTAAATCAACAATATCAAATAAAACTATAGCTATAGAAGATGCAATTAGAATGGTACCTCGAATAGTCGGAGGTCCTGCATCAGATCCCGCTGGTGCCTGATCCACATGATATAGATGCCTGGTCCCTGACTGGGAATGAACGCTCACCTAAGGCTCTACCCTAATCTGGATCTGCCTCGAAGATGACTTGTCCCTACCACCATGACCACTAAACCAATATCTCGTCATCCTGGTCGGCTCTGATAGAACTGATACCCCTCTGGAAGCCGCAGATCCTATCCTGCTCTGGTAAGAGTGTACAGTCCTACAAAAGTATTGTATATGTCCCACAAATCCAAACCCATGGAAAGGTTTGGGAGGGTATGGACATGTATTTTGGATGTGCCCTAACCTTTCGCACTGATTCCACACAACATACCTCGTATCAGAAGAAATAGATGAGGTCTTCCTGAAAGGATGGCCTGGGCTTCCACCCGCCTTATTCCCTTTCTCATAATGCTTCCTCTTCTTCTCGAATGAACTTTCATTGCCAAACCCTGACACCGATCCAAAAAACCCCAAATTTTCCCTCTAATCAATATCAACCATGCAATCATGATCGACCACCTCGACATAAGTTCCCATCTTGAACAAGAAAACCTGAGAGTAAATTTCTGGTCGAAGCCCCTTCTCGAACTTCCGATCATTCCAAGAATCATTTGAAACAATCTCAGGCATGTACCACACTATCTCAGAAAAGCGGTTTGCATACTCCATCAATGTACAATCCCCCTGTGAAAGATCCATGAACTCCCATGATCTGGCATAGGCCAGGAACTCGGGACAGTGCTACTCATTAAAGATAACCTTTAAATCCTTCCAACTCATCTGCTCATGCATCCCATCCTGAAGAACCAATTCCCATAACTTGTGACTGAGACCCTCTAGCTGAAATGAGGCACACTTTACCCTGACCTCCTCAGGCATGTCAAGGAACTCGAACATGCGATCTATTTTTTTAAGCCATTCCTCTGTCTATTGAGGTTTCGAGCTACCTCTGAATGAAGGAGGATTATTCTTCAGAAGCTCCTGAGCCTTATCTTTCTCAGAGTCTGACTCATCTCCTCTAGCTAGAATAGGAGTAGGAGTATGATTCACCCCTTTTCCTAAATCCTGAACATCTCTGAACACAACTTCTAACAATCTCTGATCAAGCAGCGAGGGAGAACTCTCTCCAGCTTCCTCCTGTGGGTGCATATAAGCTCTCCAGGGAGGCATCCTACTGCAAGGAGAAATACTCACAAAAATAACATCATTAATACATCATTCCTGGAGAAAAATAAAATTTTTGTAAGGAAAATAATCATCAGTAAACCCAACATGAAAAAGTAACATCGTGTCCAAAACATATCTTCCCTACCCGATGTCCACGCACAGTCTGCAGCCTGCACGTCCCACCTAGAAGAGAAGTCAAACAAGCATCCCGACACCCCATGGAGACTCAGGGTCTGTCCCAAGGTGTGCTGGCCAGGTACCCTACTCGTAACCAGAATTATGAGCCCCGAAAGTCCTAGATTCTATCTAACCAGACTCGTCCAAAATAAAATAACCCAAATAGAAAACCTCTTTTTCATACCATTTTGTCACGAACCAAGCCGGGTCTCTATCCAAACGGCACCCGACCCGACCCGCAGCAAGGCCCGAAGTTAATTACCGATCCCCATGGGATTCCATAAGTGCCCGAGTATCACAATAAAACTTGGTAATGATTTACCTAAATAAAAAAATATAAAGCAACCAAAAAAATAAATCAAACCAAAAGTAAATCTAACATCCAAACAAGATTTTAACCAAAACCAAATTTTGAGTCACATTTAAAAAAACCCAAGAAACACTAAAAAGTATAGTGACCAAACACCATCCCAAAAACTTCCGCCCGATGAGAGGACACCACCCTTAAGCCATCACCACAATGCCACATCAATAGGTCTTCTAACAACCTGAACCACCACTCCCAAATACTGGAACCTTACCTATGTCAGACATAAAAAAATATACTTACACCCAAATGTGTAAGTAGGGTGTGAGAAATCTCCCAGTAAGAGGCCACCAATAAAATATTCCACACACAATCATTAAAATACAAATACATTTGCAATGATAAATAATGGAAAGTAAGAAATGCTTAACAATGTTAATGAAAATAGATTTCATGAAACAACCTTAAATAAAATCATTTTAAATCAAACATATGTTTGTGTATTAACTCAAGTGACATATCATGTATCATTGGTGTGCATAGAGTAATTGAGAGAACCAAAATATGGGAGAGGCCTTATGGGTAATAGTAAGGAGTGGAACCCTAGGATGTCCTGTCTCAGTGAATCGTGGCTTAGAAACCACGAACCTCAGAAACTGTGGCTTAAAAACCATGACCCTCAGAAAACATGTCTTAGAAACCACAACCCTCAGTCATTCATATGTTTAGTTAGTGTTGAAATCGTCAATACTGCCAGTAAAATCAGACCAATCCACCTCTGGAAGACAAGCTCACTAGTCCTAGTCCCCCACCTAATACCCTAGGCTTCCCTCTTTGTGCTCATCAAAAATCCAAGTTCACATCAAATGTAACATTAATACTTAAGATCCAAACAAGGTGCTTACACACAAAAACAATCCATCTGCATATTGATACCCTCTTTTAAAACCATACACACACCAATTTTTTTTAAAACATAACATGTTCCACTTGCTAATTAAACTAAACCAGCTGCATAATTTTATAAAAACACTTTTTATAATTAAGAAAAAAACTAAGAAAATTTATTAAACAGTTTCCAAACATGTCACAATTTTTTAAGGGAAAAAAGTCACTCAAAACCATTTTCAAAGAAAAAAATATCCTAACACCATGCCAGAACATAAAATGCATCATCCACACTTCCTAACACACACATTGCACAATTTACAAAACCATGATAAATAGATCAAAGTGGGTTTCAAAATAAAAGTGGACCCAATCACTTAGACACAATTCCAACAATTTAAATGCACAATTAAATCCTATTCAAAAATAATTTTTCTGCATGAAAAATAATTGAGAAGATGCTAAATTAACTAAACAAACATGCAGATGATCATCAGATAATATTTGTGTGCAGAATCACCTGTCGGTGTGTTGCAAGCTTCGCAAAATTGGTGCACAAGGACCACTGCATGCCAAAACAGCTCAAACAAACCCAAATATACCCTAAAAACAAGTTAATAAATTAATCACATCAAGAATGAACCACCTAGAACGCAAAAACTAGCTTTAACCTTGCACCAAAAGAGAAGAAGTTCACCAAAAAAGAGAAAGTCAACGCAAGGGTTGAGCCGAGAATAGGGATCCACCGCGGAGCTGCGCTGCACCAAAAACTCATCCGAAAGGGAGGAGGGTGCCCCATCATGGAGGAGGAGGAGGGAAAGGAGGGTGCGGCATGGCTGTCTGGGGGAGGGAGGAGGGTGTGGCTTTTTGGAGGGAGGAGGGTGGCCTGACATAAAAGAGGAAAGAAGAGGAAGGTGCAGCCCGACGTGGAGGATGAGGGAAGAGGGAGGTGCAGCCCGACACATAGGAGGAGGGAGGAGGTGCATCCTGGCGCAAGGCAGTTGGGAGGGCGTCACAGTTGCTGGAGGTAGCAGGGAGTGGTGGGCATTGTGGATGTGGTTGGGTGCAAGGCAGTGAGAAGCGGGGTGGTATGGGGTCGCGACTGGGTGCAAGAGGAAGAGGTGGCTGCTAGGGTTCCTGGAGGCTGCACAAACAAGGTGGGATGGGCAGATGAACAGTTCCGCATGGGGAGAGAAAATGAAGGAGGTTAAAAAAAAGAAATATAAAGGAAGGGACAAAAAAAGAAAAAATAAAAGAATAAAAATAAAAATAAAAAGAAGAAGGGTGGAAAAGGAACCTAAAAAAACTAAACCAATGTAAAATAAAAATGATATATGAATTTAATAATATAAATTTAATAAAGGGATAAATAATAATAATAATAATAATGGTGTTTAAAAGAATTATCTGCTTAAAACGATAATAATAAAAAGTCCACCCGCACACCAGGTAGGCCATTCAACTTCGCCCGTGCCCTACCTGTGCGTCAGGAATTATCAAGACAGAGTTAATTTATCAGTGCAAAAAGTGCACAAATAACATCAGGATCATCCCAACTTCCAACAATACAATTATTAAAAAAATGATAGATAAAATCATGAGATAAAAATTAAAATTAACAACATACCTCAATGAGAAGTCCAGACCTGACAATTCCTTACCCCACTAGGTCAAGGGTCACATGTCACAATCAATCACACCATGAACCATGTGATCCACCATGGTGAAAACCATATAAATTGTAATCAAAGAAAAAAAATCATAGATTTCCCACCCAAGGTAACTTGGTCCATCTCTCTCACCTTGGGCGGCAGGCACCCAAGAACAAGCTATAAAACCAGTTCCAATCACAACCTGTCTCTAGTTTACCATATCCCAAATAGTAAACTAGCAGAAAAGAAAAGGTAGTATCGATCTCATTAGTAGCCAGTCTAAAGCTGCTACTAAATCATAGTCAAGAACTACTTTGATACCACTTGTAGCATCCCTTAATTGAATAGGCACTCAAACAGTACAAACGGGTAGGGTTCCAGAGGCCTTAGGTGCACCTCCCCAAACTAAAAAGGCTACCAACCAGTAGTGAGGGTGTAAAAAGGTATAGTGGGGAGTATATACCCTATGTAAATAGATAAAGTACTAGTTCGAGTATAATAATGTAACATGCAATGAAAATAAATAACTCAACAAACTCGAACTAGACCCACAAAGTAGAAGCACATTCAATAGCAATAAACAGTAGAAGTAATATAGAAATAACTATAGCAAAAATTAAATATAACAACATGAAATAAAATCACTTATAGCCTCTCAAATAAAAAAAACAAAGCATGTATTCCATGTCAGGTCATACAATACAATATCCAAGGTGTTTCCTATGATATACCATAGTAGCTACATATAATAAGCATGCTGAAACTAAAATAAATATGAACAAAAACTATAGCTATGAATGAACTCATGGTCTATTCTAATATCCATGATAAACATTACTATGATCTAACTTCTAAGGCTTATCTTTTACCTGTATGTAAATACATAAAGTCTACATGCGTCCCGAAGGGCCTGTGTAGGGTGTGAGATGAATCTGAGTAGGATACCACCCAATGGTTCATACATAGTATAAGTGTTTAAGAAGATATACATATCTAAGTAAAGTTAACAGTATTATGAAATAAATAAAAACAACCTCCACTGGTGCTCAGTAGTCGCCAGGGTGTGTCACCTGCCTCGTCCAACATCAGGATCTCAGAATCAAAGAGAGTCCTTAGCCCATGGACCAATGTACCCCTAAAGTTACAAATCCCCTGATGAATCCTCAAGTTCCACCTCAATCACATAGCCTAGAAACACATGCCTCCTCACACCTCCTGTCTCAAAGTACCAAAATATCGAAGGCATACCCAAACAATAGTTTCCCGGTCTCACGGACCCCTACTTGAAAGATCATGTTGGCCCATGACATGAAAACCAGAGGAACAATGATTTCTTTCCTCAAATAAATATTCAGGCCCATGGCCCCAAGCATGGAGATCATCATCCCCCAACCCAATATCCTCATAAATATCAACCAAAGGATCCTCACCTTCCCTGTGGCTCTCTACGGTAAGCACCCCCAAACCTCAAATACCTAAGCCGCAACTATCGGGGGAATCTACCCACATGAGTGGTCAAAACCACCTCATCACAGATTTAACCTATGTGGACACAACTCAATCAGTGTTTTAACCATCATGGGTTAGTGAGAATAACTAAATAAAGGACCTAAGCCACACCACCTTTGGAACCTCGTGCCCCAGCAACCATGTCACTCAAATCTGATGGCCATTCCATCCAAGTATCTCAGGCCTTACCCAACCTGAAAGCCTTGTCGCCTCAATATGATGTACATGGTTCCCAATCCCGTGGTCAGAACCACTCAAGAAAATCTGGGTCAATCCCAACTAGTGATCAACATCACTCAATCCCAATGGACATTCCATTACAACCTTGAGCCTATCCCATCATAAACCCAAGGGTCTAAACACATGTAATATCAATCATTACATAATCACAAAACACATCTAAGCACTTTAAACAAGTAATTGAATTTAAACAGATTGAATTACACTAGCTACCATCTATATCACTTTATCACGGAGGCCTCTAATGCCTCTAACTCACTTAATCATGCTTCAAAAATTTAAACATACTAGTTTAAATCAAAACAAACATTTAAAACCACTTTGGTACCCCCGAAAAAAGTATCCCAAGGAGAAAAACCTCTCACCCGAACTCCCTAAAGTGTAACAGGTATAGGGACTTCCCATGACGTCCCACATGGTCTAAAAATCAAGTCAATATTCATTAACAGGATTCCTATCAAAACCTATTGTTGCGCTAAAAATACAGAACCCCTAAAAGTCTGTGAAAAATCAAAACAAGGTATACACCACCTACCTTAGACTCGTAGGCACAGGAACATCCGATATCAAATTCTAATTCAAAGTTGATCAATGTAGATATGAGTTTCTATAAACAAACATGAAATTATTTTGAATATAAATAGCGGTCCTTGAGGCGAAAGATAGATGAAGGAGAAGGTTGAATGAGATTAGCCTTAGAGAGGCGATCCTATAGATTCCGATGGATCAAAGAGCGGATGTCAGACAAAGATACTGGATCAAAATCCACTAAAAGAGAAAAAGGGGTGGCTCTCCTCTAATGTGCATGACCAAGAAAGAAGAAAGGGGGATAGAGGAGAAAAAAAGAAAGAAAAAAAGAAAAATTAAGGAAAAATACCCATCACTGGCTGCATGGTTTACCCACATGGTTTAATAAACCATGCGGAAGCCACTACCTAAGGATTTAGGTTGGAATGTACACCCTACATAGTTTTCCATACCATGTGCATCTCTCTACAACTATATATATGAGTCTGCACGCCCATGTGCCACCACTCACATGGTTTCCCCTAAACCATTCGCCCACACCTACTTCCCAAAAACTAGGACTTCAGGAATCCAACACCCCCAAAACTCTTTTCAACATCTGAGGCACTCTCCTAGACACCAATATAACCCAAAAACACAAATTAAGGTCAATAGAACTCTCATAATTGAGTTATGATCAACGAATCAAAAAGTTGCATCACCACTAGTTGAAAATTTTAAACCAGGTAGGGATTTTGACATGTTTCAAAAACTAAAGTTGTTACAATATTTCCACCTCAACATAGCTCATCCTTAAGCTATAAAATAAAACAAGGAGATGGTACCAAACATACACATCCTGTTAAAAATAACCTGGTCTACCCCTACCTTAAGGGTTCTGACCAAATTTCTCAAGGGGATTCCCACCTTATAAATTTCCCAACTCGGTCTCAACCCAACCAAAACTATAATAACACAAAGGACCAAAAACCTATTTCTAGACCCATGGTCCTCCCATGATGCATCATCACCCTAGAACCTTATCAGGTGCTCCCGTGTCACTCTTGATACCCAATCACATCCCGAACCACATCGGTGCCTACCTGAAACCCATGGCACCCATATAATAATGAGGTACCACATCCCATGGATGCTCAAAACATCCCAGTGCCTTGAACCTCAATCAAAAACCGCATCCTCGATGAACCAATAACCAAGGAACCTCATGTAACCCACATCCCTCAGATGCACCGACGCTTAAGAACCTCAAAACATGCATCCAATGATTCTCCTGATGCGAAGAACCTCATATATATATAATAACACACCCATACCGGTGCCAACCCACTGACCAGTGTTTGGTCAATCCATATAAAACATGTTAAACTCATGAACTCAAAACAGAAATGCCTTAACAGGCCATGGAAAAGAAAAGAAAAAAACTAAGGCTATGCCCATGGCGTACCTCTGAACATCATCATCTCACCAGCCTGCTTAGACTCTAATAGCTCCACAATGTGCACCTGGCCAGACACAAGGATACTTGAATCCTGAACTCCATGCGGTGCTACACCAGTCACTGACCACTAACCCAATGGTTGGGTCCCACTATCTCTGCCACATCCTCCGCATGTAGATGAACCTCAACTACCCTCACCAAGTACCGATCCTGAACTGATCTCTGAATCCTACACCTACCTCGGTCCCTAACTATGACTGCATGATAAGTATTCCTATAGAGGGTCTCAAGATACCCCGCATTTGCACATGATCGACACTCCTTTGGAGGCCTTTAAAACTAAGTCCGGACATGCCCTGGTTTCCAATATTGAAATAAAACCACTACTGAGCTACCATGAGGTAGTCTATGCAAGTCTTTGTCATGATCACCCTACTGGAACTTACCCGACCTCATTTATAGCCATTTGAACCATCACTTGAAGCCGCTTCCCTACCCAAACAGGGCATGTTCATTAGGTTTCCCTCAACTACGAGTGCCTGATTCACCACCTCTAAGAACAAGACTAGCCTTAAGATGTTTACCTACACTCAGATGAAATTTCATAAGCCATCTTCAAAGTGACTCTCCCTCAAGGTGTCATCACTTACCATACCTAGTGAATCGTGAGACAACTCAATGAAAATATCTGCATAGTCCATGACAGACATGTCACCTTTCTTAAGGCTGAAGAACTCCCGAGATCTCTCTGCCTGCAATGTCTCAGGGAAAAAGTGATCGAATAACCTCTTCTTAAAGTCTTTTGAAGCCATACCCTCATGTCTATGATCCTAAAACCACACATCCCACCAATTCTTAGTTGATTTTATGAGAATGTATGTCATTAGCTTGACCCTCTACCCTAGAGGTGTCTCGAGCTACTCAAAGACCATCTACATTCTCTCTATCCAGTTCTCAATTGCCCACAGACCACCCTCACCATGAAAGAGTGGTAGGTGCTATGACTGGAACTCCTGAGTAAGATAGTCCATAGAGGGATCTGCTCCTGGAGAACCTATGTCAATCCCCTACAAAAAACATATTAGATAAGATCAGACCTTCTTGTCGAGCCATGGACTGAACATTTTCAAACTCGACAGCTTCCCTGGCTACACTGGATCCTGAACCTGATCTTGTCCCCGAGCTTGTACCTGTGGCTCATGTTTTTCCTGAACCTCAGGGGTCTAAACCTAATCGTGCTCTTACAGCACTATAAAATCACCCACCTAACACTCCACCTGAGTCATCTAGGAAGAACCCACTGAATACCATCAAATGGTTAGAAAAACCATATATATCAAAATATATAATGTAGATAGGGAAAGTAGTAAAAAGTAATTTTATAATAACTACCCTTAGTCTCCCCCCATCACAACCATACCCATGGAATCCTGGCCTCACGACCTCCTTACCCACCCTCAATAGATCCAAGTATCATAAAATCCTGAGGTCATGACCATCCTCAAAACCACGTTTCCTTAAATCAATGACCGAGTCACCCAATCCTGGTGACCAAAAATCACCTCAACCATAAAAATTGTCTTCTACAATGAGATCTAGGCCCAATTCCCATGCCACGTGAAATTTTACATAAATTTAAACCATGACATATCACATTGCATAAAATAAGAAATTATATCATGCATTTCACCTCTTCACATGGAAATTGACATATATCACATGGTTTTATCACTTCACAAGGCATATGTGCATATATAAAATTGAAATATCCTAAAAATGTACCTATCAAATCCAAGAAAACACAACTTGCCTCACCAGGACAGGGTCCAAATTCCATATCCTCATACCTTTCTGTATCAAGCTAAGGTTCCAAATCCTCCCTTACCCCACTGGGTCAAGGGTCACATATCACAATCAATCACATCACAAACCATGTGAGACACCAAGGTGGAAACCATATAAACTGTAATTTTAGAAAAATTAAAATAGTAATTTCTCACCCAAGGTAACTTGGTCCATCCCTCATACCTGGAGCAGTAGGAACCCAAGAACTAGCTATAAACCCAGTTCCAATCGCAACCTACCTCTAGTATACCATATCCCAAATAGTGAATCAGAAGAAAATAAAATACAGTCTCGTTATTATTAGTATCCATTCAAAAGCTACTACTAAATCCCAGTCAAGAACTGCTCTGATACAACTTATGTCATCCCTGACCTGAATATACACTATAATAGTGATAACGTGTTAGGTTCCACTAGACTTAGGTGCATCTACCCAAACTCCAAAGGCTGTCGACTAGAAACAAGGGTGTAAACATGTACAGTGGGGAGGCTATACCATACGGAAATAGATAAATTACTGGTCTGAGTATAATAATGTAACATGTAGTAGAAATAAATGGCTTAGTAGAATCAAATGAAACCCAAAAAGTGGAATCTAATTCAATAGAAGTAAATGACAGAATCAATATAGAAACAATTGTAGTGGAATGTAAAGAGAACAACATGACAGTGAATCAATTATAGCTACTCAAAACAAAAAAAACAAAGCATGAATTCCATGTATGGTCGTACAATACAATATCCAAGGTTCTATTGATGGAAGACCATATTAGCTACATATAGTAATCACGATGAAACTAAAAGAAAACTAAAAAAAACTCCATCCAGGAAGGACCTCAAGGTCCATACTAATCTCCACGCCAAACATTACTACAATCTAGATCTCAAGGACGATCCTTTAACTATATTTAAAGCCATAAAGTCTACATGTGTCCTGAAGGGCCCATGTAGGGTGTGAGACAAATCTCATTAGGATATCACCCAATGGTGTGTACCTAGTATAAGTGTTTAAGTAGATATGCATCTCTAAGTAAAGTAAACAGTATGATGAAATAAATAAACATGACCACCACTAGTGCTCAGCAGCCTCCAGGGTGTGCCACCTACCTTGACCAATGCCAGAATCTCAGAAGAAAAGAGATTCCTTGGCCCATGGCCTAAGGTACCCCTATGGTCACAAATCCCCTGTGAACCCTCAAGTTCCACCTTAATCAAATAGACTAGAACCACATGCCTCCTGAAACCTCATGTCTCAAAGTATCGACATCCTAAGGCACACCCAAAAAAAATATCCTGGCCTCATTTACACCTTATTAAAAACTAACTTCAACCCATGGCATGAAAACCAGAGGAACATCGATGTCTATCCTCAGATAAATATTCTGGCCCATGGCCTCAAGCACAGAGAGCCTCACCCCCCAACCCAATAGCGTCATTGCTATCAACCGAAGTCTCCTCACCTTCCACATGGATTTCTACATAAGTCACCCCCAAACCACAAATACCTAAGCTAAAACAATTGGGGTCCTCTACCCATATGAGTGGTCAAAACCACATAATCACGGAGTCAACCTATGTGAACATGACTCAATCAGTGCTTTGGCCATGATGGGTGAGAGGCAATCACCAAATAAAGGACCTAAACCACACCGTCTCTTATACCTCATGCCCCTGCGACCGTGTCTCTCAAATATAATGGACATTCCATCCAAGTATCCTAGGCCTTTCCCAAACTGACATCCTCACCATCTGAATCTGATGTACACAACTCCCAATCTTGTGGTCAAAACTACTCAAGAAAATTCGGGTCAAGACCAACCAGTGATCAACGTCACTCAATCCTAATGGCTATTCCATCCAAACCTCAGGCCTATCCCATCACAACCCCAATGGTCTCAGCGCATGTAATATCAAGAATTACATAATCATTAAACGCATTTAATCACTTCAAACAAGTAATTCAATTTAAACAGATTGAATTACACTAGATACTAGCTATAACACATTAACACAGAGGTCTTGAATGCCTCTATCACACTTAATCAAGATTCAAAAATTTAAAAATACGAGTTTAAATAAAAAAACATTTAAAACCACTTTGGCACCCCCATACAATGTATCCCAAGAAGCAATGACCTCTTTCCCGACCTCACTCAAGAGTAATAGGTATAGGGCCTTCCCACAACATCCCACATGGTCTAACAGTCAAGTCAATATGTTATAATAGGGTTCTACTCAAAACTCGTCATTTCACTAAAAATATATAACCCCTAAAAGTCCGTGAAAACTCAAAACAAGGTATGAACCACCTACCTTATAATCGTAGGTGTGGGCATGTCCAATATCAAAGTCCAAGTTCAAGCCAATCGACATAGATATGAGTTTTCATAAAAAAATATGAAATTGGTTTGGACAGAAATAGTAGTCTATGAGGCGAAAGTTAGATAAAGGAGAAGGGTGGATGGGATTAGCCTTACTGAGGTGATCCTATAGCTTCTGAAGGATCAAAGAATGGTGGTCGAACAAAGAGACTAAATCAAAATCCACATGAGGAGAAAAGGGGTGGGTCTCCCCTGCTATGTGTGACCAAGAAAGAAGAATGATGTAGAGAGGAGAGAAAAAGATATAAAAAAGAAAAATGAAGGAAAAATACAAAGCACTGGATGTACAGTTTACCCACACGGTTTGAAAAACCTTGCAACAATCATTTGGAGGCCACTGTATAAGTTTGTAGGTCCACATGACCACCCTGCATAGTTTTCCATATTATGCGCAAACTGTGTGTAGCTCTCTGCAACTCTATAGATGAGTTTTCCCAGCCATGCACCACCACTCGCATGGTTTCCCCTAAACCATGCACCTGCACCTACTTCCCAAAAAATAGGCCTTCAGGCCTCTAAAACTTCTGAAGCCCTTCCAAACACCTGGGGCAATCTCTTAGCCTCCAAACTAACCCAAAAACACCATTTAAGGCAAATAAAACTCTTAGAATTGAGTTCTGATGAATGAATAAAATTGTAGCATCACCACTAGTTGAAAAATTTATACCGGGTGGGGGTTTTTACTCATTCCAAAAACTCGGGTTGTTACATTGACTTAGAGGTATATGAATCCTTTGAGTATCATCTTATAAGTATCATTGATCGGAGAACGAAGGCTATCCGAGGTCGGTTAGTTCCACTAGTTTGAGTGCTATGGAAGCACACCCATGTACAGGATGAGTCTTGAGAGTGAAAGACTAACATGCATGCTCAGTGGATAGATTTATCCTCAGAATATACCATACCACCATAGGAATGGAAACTCAAGGATGATTTGTTTTAAGGAGGGGATTTTATTACATCCTAACATGTCTCATGAGGTAAAAATCCTTTAATATTCATTTTTAACCTTTATTTTCAAACTATTAGAGGTTCCTAAGGTCTTGAGAAAGAGTTCGAGGGAATCTAGGGATTTTTCAGAGCTCAGATTCCAGTTTTTGAAAAAACAACATGAGGCACACAAATTCGCACATGGTTAGTAGTAATTGTGTGGATCAACCATGCAACCCATATATAGAGGAGCATAGTTTGATAAACCATGTGATGGAGGCTTCACAACCATGATAAAATCTATATGGGAATTATATAGGGGACCCACACGGGCTATGCACGGTTATCCAAACCATGTTCATATCCCACACACTTAGTGACACATAGGATGTAAGCCTAGTTGGTTGATACTGCTAGAGAAAATGACCCAAAGGTGTTGGATTCTTTCCTTTCTCTAAAATAAGAGGACACAAAGGTTAGTTAATGAGAGAGATCCTTTTTTCACCCTAAGATATCCAGTGATTCTATTTTTCTTGCCAAAAGGTATTCCATAACCAAATTTAATGAAGGATTTCATCCAACTGATGGTGTTTCCATCATCTTACCCATAATTTTCAAAGAAGGTTTTGAGAGATTATATGGTTTCCCTTAAAACTTTTCCAAGGATAAGTATGTCATTAGAATACAATAGACGTGACAGAGTGAAGTCATCACTTCCATCTTTGATTTTCTTAAAAAATCAAATATTAGTAAGATCATTAATGAATCTAACCATATAATATTCAGTAATAAAAAAAACAAGTCATGGGAGGGGGTATCATTGTCTAACATCCCTATTGTATTGAAAAAATCCTTTGGGGGTCCATTTATGAGGATGGAAAGCCTTGCAGAGCTAATGGTGGTATTAACTAACCTAATAAAAGAATTTGAGAATCCATACCTTCCGATGATAGGAAAAAACAAATCTCCATTTCAGTGTATCAAAATCCAATATTAATTTTGAGTGAAATGTTCCCTTCCTTCATTTTCCTCCTCATTAGGTTAACAATTTTGGATGTAGTTAATAATAAGTTCTAAATAATTCCTCAAAAACAAAACCAAACAGATTTGGGGGTAATTTACTCTTTAATTATTCCTCCCATCTTGGTCATAATGATCTTACTGATGATTTTTGGGATAGTGTTTCCAAGTGAAATGATCCGGCAATATTTAATTTCAACTGCATCATATTTCATAGGGATTAGTGAAATGAAAATTGAGTTGATTAATTAAGGCATGGATTCATGATTGGAGAATTCCTTTATATAATTTTTTATATCATCTAGCTAAATATCCCAATAGAACATAATGTTTTTGGTAAATCCATATGGCCCAACATCACTTTCCATGTTAATAAAGAAAAGTGTTTCTTTAACTTCTTATTTGGAAAGAGGCATGATGAGAGTTTGATTTTAGTGATCTTAAATACATGGGGATATGTTATCCAATTTTTTTTGCGTGTTTTACATATCATCATCATAATACATCTGATTTAAATAGTTCACCACTGCACTTGATATTGCATTTTTAGATGTATGGAGACATCCATTGATGTTCATGGAATTATTCCCTACTCTTAACCTCTTCTCCTTATGCATCCTATAAAATAAATTCGAGTTCCTATCCCCATAATTCATCCATTTAAAATTTAATTGGTTTTGGTCCAACCTTTATTTGACAGTTATGAGGTCATCAATCCTGGAGAGAGCCTTCAATTATTCTCTAGATGGGGTATTGTGGTGTTGATTCCTGATTTTGTAGCACGAAAGATGTTATTTAGAATCCTTGAATTCAATATTAATATTAGAGAAGAATTTTATGCTCCATTACCTTAGGATTTTTATCATACTTTAATTTCCCAGTAAGGACCTAAAATGTGCTTCCAAGGGACTCCATCCTCCATAATTCCAAAAACAATTTCTCTACAACCAGAAGTAATAAGCCACCAATTTCTGAATCTAAAAGGTAGAGGAAATGACCTTGTTAACTAAGTGGATAGTTCAATATGATGGGGTTATGATATAAATAGTGTTTGGGGAGGGTGTGACCCGATACCCTATTAGTAGTACTTATATCATCCATTTGGAAAAATATTCAATCCAACTTACTTGTTTGTCTTCAATTAAAGGTGTACCTTCTCCATGAGAATTCACCTCCAGCAATTGGAACATCAGCAAGACCCCACTAATCAATGAAAGGAGTAATTAAATTTGACAAATGGGAGTATTGGAATGAAATGGAAAATCCATTACAGTGAACCCTCTAGGATCCATACCACATCCTTTCAAAAATAGGTTGTGGTTCCTTCTTTCTCCTTTAGAACACCACCAAACACCTCAAGATATCCTTGGAAACCTCTTTCACCATAATTCCTTCAAATTAATAGGTCGTAAGGTCTAATCCATTATATTTTTCTGATTGGACATACATATACTTTGGTCAACTGATGGAAAATTACAAATTTTATCAGGCGGTGTTTTATAAAGTCCATATGACAAAGTTAAAGAAGTCCATCAGATGAAGTTTTACAAAGTCTACTGGAAAAAAATTTATCAGATAGAGGAAAACATTTTTTATGGATGAAATTTTATAAATAATAATAGATGAAGAACTTCATACGTCTCACCTGAAGAAAATTTCTCATTCCACAAGATATAATCTAAAATCATTGTAATGATGATTTATCTAAATGATCATCAGATGAAGATGTGGTGCTAAAACTTTTAAGTGGGGAAGGATTTATTTCTATGTAATTGAAAATACCTTTGAGATATGAAGAAATATGACCATTGGGAGTGGGATTATAAATAAATTTTTATTCAAGGATGGAGGAAGATTTTATATCTACAATAATCTAATGTTTCTGTGAATTCTAGTAACATCTTGTTAATTAAGAGAGCTTAAATTGAAACTTTTATATAGTCTTTATCTTAAGTTATAAATTGTGATGATTATTGACAATTGCTTAATAAATTTTTATTTTGTAATCTCTTTGACTAATCTAGTGTGATCGATGGCTTCTAGGGTTTAGGAAGATAGAGTTTTACTGGTCTTCTGATTGAGGGTTCCTAAGGCTAGGGAAATAGATATTATACTAATCATTGTATACAGGTATTTCTTGGTGTAAGAAAGACATACCTTTAGAGTTAGGTAAAAAATGTAGATAACTAAATTCAAGTTTATTTACGTTCTTAACACATAAGGTTAATGTGTGTATATTATTATAAAATTTTCTGTAAATTTTCATTAAATACTTTATATAAGTTTTACTTTACTTGTTTTTATATGTTCATATTTATGTTTTTCATGCATAAGAAAATTCGTAAAATATTTATTATAAACTTTTCTAACTCTTAGTATAAATTAAATTAGTATGAATATTTCTATGATATACATTCTTATGTGGTTAAGGAAAAATATAATTTTTATTTTATAAACTACAATTCACACCCCCATAGGAAAATGCATACTCTTTAGATCCTATATTTCATATTAGAAAAGGTTTCTACTTGTTATAAAATTTTACAATAACATGTTTTTATAAAAAAGAGTATATTTTTTTAAGACGGTATGTTTATCCATTGGTACACTTTATAACTTAATCCCAAGAAGACCACCTATATTTTATTGTGCTAATTTTGATTACTGGAGAGATCACATAAAGACCTTCATTATAAATACATTATTAGATAACTTTACTATGTTGAAAGGAGATTATAAAATTCTTAATAAGGAAGTTACTACTTTTACAAGAGAAGAAGATTTAGAAGATCGAATTAACTATCGATTTATAAATAATTTTTTATGTTTTATGATAATAAATATATATAATTATATTTATTTTTATGAAACTATAAATAATATTTTGAAGTAACAAATTTCGGAACTACCAAAGTGGTTGAAACAAGAAGAGATATGTTAATAGAATAATGTAGAGATTTTGAATTTATACCAGTAGAATCATTTACACAAATTTATTAGCATTTTATGACCATTATAAATATTCCACAATATTTGGGAGATAATACTTAATAGAATAACAGTTGGTTGAGAAAATTATTGAAATTATTCTGAATTAATGGGAATATAAATGAATTTATCTTAATGATATTAAGAACCTTACTGATCTTAGTTTTAATAATTTAATTAAAACTCTCATGTAGCATTATGGTAGATAGAAAATGGAATCTGAGAAAAAGAAAAAGAAAAATGGTGTAGTTTTTTTCTCTACATTTATAGCATCTAAGATAGTAAGATTAACTAAAAAATTTATTAAATATCTGAAGAAGAAGAAAGTGAATGTTGAGATAGAAGGTGGTTCTTTATAACAGAGTGAGAATTAAATTTCTCATATTGTTAATATAATTAATTGTTAGAAAGAAATATTTTAATTTAATTATAATAAAAATTTTAAGGACATAAGTGATATGAAAGATGCTTCTAAGATGATTTTTTATGAATATAAGAAACCAGACCACATTAAGATAGATTTTTCTTGAATAAAGAAGAATTATAATAAAGATATAAATCCTAATATGTTCTACAAGTGTAAAGGCAAGAAAATTCTAAAATATTTAGACACTTGGAGTACAAGTGGAAGAAAAAACTCTTTAGAAAACTATTCAAATGATCGTAGTGCCCAAATGGCCCGAAGGCCTTCATTTTTATTGATTTCTGATAACCCCCTTTCATGAGATGAGGGAGAACCCTTACAAGGCCCATAGTCTCAAAGATTACATGGCCTATAGGCTTAAGAGATTACATGACCCGAAGGTCTTAGGGAATTCAACCAGGCTATCTACAAGGAACTACCCCTCCCCAAAATCTACATCATGATAGTATCTCTCCACCTTTGCATGGCCGTCTGGATAGGCTTCTCATGTAAGCACATGCTGGTCCCAATGGCATAGCCATACCATCTCATTATGAAAAATCCATTTGGCTCTGCTCTGGTGAGTGCACCTACTCTGAATCCTCTTCTGGGGATACTCCTTTTTTATAGAGTATGTCTGGGGAAACTAAATTTGGCCCGAAGGCCTTGATGTGGCCCGGAGGCCTTAAAGTTGACCCTAAAGCCCTACTGACACGAAGTCCTAGGTATCCCAAAAGCCTTAAAGACTCCAAGACCAAACTGGTGGCCCAAGGTGAACAGTTCCATCTACTATAGTACCGAATAGTACCTGCTACAGTAACTTCTACAGTGCCTTCTACAATACCCACACATTATACAGTTCTGCTACAGAACCTGTATAGTGTACAGTTCTGCTGCATTACCAAACAGTACCTGCTACAATACTACTACAGTGCCACTACAGTACCTACTACAGTACTGCTACAGTCCCGAAAATATGCCTCTACCTTGTTTTGAACCTGGGTCTCGTGGATGCACTTAAGGATATCTCATCAACTGGGCTGAGGCTCATGTGAAGTATTGTTATAGTAGTGATAGTCAAAATATCATGGGATTATATACTTGAATTATAAAGATAAATCAATGATTTATGGATAAGGTATTTTTTAAATCCTTAACCAATTTAACTTTAATTTATAATTATCCAGATTCTAATGATGAAAATAGTTTGACATCCTTAGAAGAAGAAAAATATACTTCATCTGATGAAGATGGTACTTTACCAAGTTATGAGGAAATTTCCAGATATTCCACTTTAAACAAAACAACAAAGTTTAAAAAATATATGAAAATTATAAGGTAGAAAATCCCAAATCTAATTCTATAATTTCCAAACATTCCCTAAAAATTTAAAATCTTACTAAAGAATTAGATAAGAAATATAGTTCTACCTCATCTATTGATAATAAAAATTTAGTTGAAAAAACTAAACTCTGAAATTTTTTTTCTAAAAAAACTTTTATTGGATTTTTTTTGGTGAGGAAAATTTTGATAATATGTGCACATAGATATGACCTCATTGAAACACTTCATGGGTGGGTTTTAAAATATCTTAACCCCATTTTCAAAATAACTATTTTGTTCCTAAAAGTGATCCCTTCTATAAGAAATCATAGAGAGGTGGAAACAGGAAGAAAAAATATTTCCTGATTAAAGTACAATCTTTTGGTTTTCATAGAGAATATATTTATAAAAAATTATTCATTATACAATATAAAATAGTTGGATAGATTCTGATTCCTAAATTTCTTTTTTCTAATAATATTGGACCCAAGCAAGTTTGGGTATCTAAATCCTAACTTTTTTATTTCAAGAAAATAAGAAGTTCACAAAAATAGAATATATAGTACATGGCTAGTGTATATTTCCAAAAATATGACTAGTAAAAAAAAATATTTTAGAATATTATCAAGATGAAAGGTGAAAAACTCGCTTTCAGAGATAATTCCCAAGGAGAAATATACAGTATAGGTGACATTTTTCTTCTTTTTATAGATTTAATTTCAAATGTTTTATTTTTTATAGGCCATAAGCACAACCTCATTAGAATATGCCAGTCATGTGATGAAATTTACCTTGTGAACTCAAGGAATGGTAAATGTATTGTTCAATGTTTAGAAGGAAAATTTATTATTTCTACTTATAGTCATGATAATGTATATACACTAATCTTATAAGACTATAAAAGGCAATATCTACCTCACTATAGTGAAATAGAATATCACTCATGGATATGGAATTGAAGTTTTTTACAATATAATGTTAGAACTATAGTAAAACTTTCTAATAAAGGACATATAAGAGATATACCAGAGATTAGTTTTAATTATTTTAAAGTTTGTGATCCTTTTCAATTTTTATAGAAACATAAGTCATGATTTAAATACATTAGGGAATTTTCTACTAATTATGATTTATAGTTAGTGCACATGGATTTATTTGATCCAACAAAAACTGGAAGTATTGGTGGAAAATACTATGTATATGTCTTAGTTAATGACTACATTAGATATACATGGGTCTATTTTCTAGTGAAAACCTCAGAATCCATTTTATCTTTTAAAAATTGTATATCATGTGTTAATGAGAAAAATATACCTTTGGTAACCATTCACAGTGACCATGGTGGAGAATTTTTAAATTTTTATTTGGAAACTTTTTTAGTAGAAAGGGTATAATGCATAAAATTTCATCTCGTGGAACAACTCATAAAAATGGTGTATGTCATGACCCATCCTATTGGGGCCTGTGTGGCAACTCCCCAGACCCGTCTCCAATAGGCCAGGGGATGGTGACTAGCACTGAGTAGGAATTCACTAACATGGGAGGCATTTCCTAAGTACTTGTACACATGCACACATCTCCAAGCCCAAAAATGATGAAATGTAAAAACTAACAAGGAACAAAAATGAATTCATACTACTAAATCGAACCAACATAGTACAATAGAATGTAAAGTGTAGAAAAGTAAACTGGGCCAAAATACAATCCCACTAAAAAGAAAGAGTCTGCAAACTACAAAGTCTGACCTGTAAGAAAACAAGATAGGTACTGAAACTGTTTCTTGAAGCCATGGGAACACCTCATACTGTCTGAAACTTACAATGCTATATCCGGTCCTGGTCCTCCCTGGACTCCACCAAAAGGTCACTCATCTACAAAAGAGATGTCATGTCTGGGAAAATACCATGGAGGGGTGAGTATAACAATAATCAGTAGGACACCACAAAAACCAACAACAATATACAAGGTAAAGGCACAATCAACTTTATAAAGTATATTTCTATGGTACATATAACAAGAAAAAATAAAAATATACTCGAAACCCATACCCGTATTCTAGAGGTAAGTCACAATGACCACATACTCATGCTAGGGATTCAGTACAAATATTCCACAAATCACTCATCTGGGAGAACTCACTCCTGAGTTTGATATCCCTAATGACATCTGTATGAGAAGTAACATTCATCAGGAACCTCCATGAGAGAAATACACTGATAGATATGAAGAGAGAATACAATACACTCACTCTAGCAGAAACAACTCCATGAGTGGGAAAGATCACGATACAAAGATGAGGATCACTTCCAGGGTCGTGGAGTATACCAAAACTAATCTAGATTAACCTTCCAAGTAGAGGACTGACATCTGGTAGGATTTGTCATGTCGATAACCTAAATCTACATAGGGCACAAGAATGGATAGAGGATCCTGTTGTACCTATCGTACCCCTCGTGGTTTAATTTTCATGATCACAATCACTCTCTTATTTATCTAATCTTGTTTTAAGTGTTTTTGGATGATAGGCATGATTTCAGGTTGCCAAGGAATTGGGCCAAGAAAGCCAGAAGGAAAAAGTGGACTGATTTCAGTCCACTGGCCAACTGGTGGATGACCACCGGCCAACCGGTGGAATCTTTACAGAAGGCATCCCCTCTGTCCAGACCACCGGCCAACCGGTGTCCCATCACCGGCCAGCCGGTGGAACCCAGACAGAAGGGACACCTACTGTCTCACCACCGGCCAACCAGTGGCCTCCTCATCAGCCAGCTGGTGGTGCCTGGGCAGAAGGCCTCTCCCTTTTCCAAAGCACCGGCCAACCGGTGGCCAAGCACCAGTCAGCCGGTGGAGCCAGTCAAACTAGCCGTTGGGCTTTGACCAGACTTGTCCACTTGACTCCCAACGGCTCCGAAGGCCTCTCCAACGGCTCCGAAGACCCCCAAAGGCCATTTGAGGGTTCCCCCTCTATAAATAAAGGACTAGGAAGCCTCAGAAACATATGGTAGCCCACAGGAACATTTTTTGATCATTTGGCGAACCTCCGGCGCATTCCTTCAAGGATCCCCATTTGCTCCAACTCATTTCCAAAGCCTACGTCTCCGCTCCCAACTCAACCGTTGAGAGATTTACTACCGCTTGATTTTTAATGGTTTTAGCAAGAAACCCACTAGACTTTAAGGTAGTCTAGAACCTATTACAACTTGCTTTTAATGGTTGAGCAAGAACCCAGTAGCCTTCTTACAGGTGAAGGCTAGCTCACCTATGACTCAAGCCTTTTAAAGGGAAGGCTTGACTAACCTCTTCACACCTTGAAGGTGGTGTGAAAACCCAAACAAAAGGAAGATAAAAGAAATGGGGGTTTGTAGGCACAAACCCAAATTGATGCTCAAAAAGATAAATAATGAAAAACCGTAAGAGGAGAAGCCTTGGGCGCCAAAGGATTGATGAAGTTGATGAAGAGCGCTCCCAAGCTTCTTTGATGGTGCTCCTTGGTTGTGGAAGTGAGTTGGAGCAAATGGGGATCCTTGAAGGAATGCGCCGAAGGTTCGCCAAATGATCGAACAATGTTCCCGTGTGCTACTATACGTCTCTGGGGCCTCCTAGTCCTTTATTTATAGAGGGGGAACCCTAAAATGGCCTTTCGGGGTCTTCGGAGCCGTTGGAAAAGTCTTCGGAGCTGTTGGGAGCAGGCTGATCAAAGCCCAACGACTAGTTTGACTGGCTCCACCGGCTGACCGGTGCTTGGCCACCGGTTGGCCGGTGCTTTGGAAAAGGGAGAGGCCTTCTGCCCAGGCACCACCGGTTGGCCAGTGAGGAGGCCACCGGTTGGCCAGTGGTGAGACAGTAGCTGTCTCTTCTGTCTGGGTTCCACCAGCTGGCCGGTGATGGGACACCGGTTGGCCGGTGGTCTGGACAGAGGGGATGCCTTCCGCCCAGGCACCACCGGCTGGCCGGTGGTCATCCACCGGTTGGCCGGTAGACTTAGAGAGTCCACTTTCAGTCCTTCTTGGCCCAATTCCTTGGCAACCTTTTGCCTATCAACAAAAACACTTAAAACAAGATTAGATAAATAAGAGAGTGATTGTGATCATGAAAATTAAACCACGATGGGTACGAGAGGTAAAACAATATCCCCCTATTTTGATGATCACAATCACCAAAACAAGCTATGTAAAAGACTGAAATGAAAGGCATGCTTTAAAGGATAAAGCAAAGCATGAGGAAAATATTTGTCCCCCAATCAACCAAGAATTTCTCCCCCTTTGTGATTATCAAAATAGCACGGGGCATAAAACTTGATTGAGGGAAAGGATTGAAAAACAAGATAGAGATTTTAAACCAATTGAAATTTTTGAAATTTGAATTGAAAGTTTTGAATTGAAAGTTTTGAATTGAAAGTTTTGAAATTGAAAGTTTTGAAATTGAAAGTTTTGAATTAAAAACGCAAAAAGGCTTAAACGATCCTAACTCCCCCTAAATAAAAACAACAAATCACCGGGGAGAGGATTTTAGAACCGAGACAAATTTTGGTCCGGAGAGACTCGCTAAAAGGGATTTTTCAATCCAAACTTGTCTAGTGGCGGGTCTTCTCCTATGAAATTCATCATTAAAGGAAATGGTTTTGGGCCTTCCATACCGGGCATTTTTGCAATTGCACTCATAAATTAAGTGCCCGGGTTTTTTACAATAGTTGCAAAATTTATATTGGGAGCTCCCCCATACAAAAATAGTTGGAGCATGGGAGGAGGAAGCTTGCTTGGAATAGCCAATCCCTTGGGTGGTTCTAGATATGCATTGGGAACCAAGGAGGTTCGAAAGGTTATGTTCACCTTCGGTGAACTTAGCTAGGGATTCCCTTAAATCCTTGATTGTTGATTCCATAGAATCAACATCGGGAAGGTTTTGGACCTTGAGGGACAACTCCTCCTTCTCTTTGAGAAGTTGTTCCTTTTCGAAAGAAAGTTTTTTGAAATTATTTTTTAAAGCAATAAATTTGGAAGAAAGTTCATGAAAACCTTCCTCCAATTGATCTCTCGCATGTTGGAGATCCTCATAAGATAAATGATTGAAAGAATTTGAAGAACTAGAGGATGAGGAGTCGGAAGAGGTTACCTCATGAAATTCCATTAGGCATTTTTTACCGTTTTCACTTGAGGAGGAGGAGGATGAGGATGTGGAGCTATCACTCCATGTGGCCTTGAATGCCTTCTTCTTTTCCTTTTGCTTGGCCTTTTTCTTGTTGAGTGGACAATCGGGCTTGTAATGGCCTTTCTTTCCACACCCGTAACATGTTACCTCGGGCTTGGATTTTTCGTTGGGTTGAGCCTTGTGGGATTTATTCTTCTTGTGCTTCTTCATGAATTTGTGCATTTTGCGGGCAAGATTCTCCATTTCTGAATCGCCACTTGAAGAGGAAGACGATGAGGAGGAGGAGATTTCTTCTTTCTGAACTTTGAAGGCGATGTTCTTTGGAACTTTGATCGGTTTTCCTTCCTTTTCAGCTTGCCTCCTCATGGTGATCTCGTAGGTCATGAGGGATCCGATGAGCTCTTCGACCAGCATGTTCTTGATGCCTTTTGCTTCTTGAATTGCCGTGACTTTCGGTGCCCATGAGCTTGGTAAGATCCAAAGGATCTTCTTGACCATCGTCTCTACAGAAGCATCATCTCCAAGAGACTTTCTCCCATTACACACATCAGTAAAGCGAGTAAACATTTCCGTAATAGATTCGTGTGGGTGCATGGTGAAACTTTCAAAGTCTTGACGATACATATCTAATCTAGTGTCTTTGACTTTGTTAGTGCCCTCATGGGTCACTTCCAAAAGCTTCCAAATGTCATGAGAAGTGGTGCAAGTAGAAACACAGTGGAATTCATTACGGTCTAGCCCACAATGAAGAGCATTCATGGATTTGCCATCAAGCTCAAAATTGGCAATGTCTTCGGGGGTCCATTTGGACTCATCCTTGTTAGATAAAGTATAGCCTTGCATTACAATCCTATAGATAGGATAACCAATGCTTCTAAGAAAAGTAATCATACGAGTTTTTCAATAAGTGTAGTCGGTTCCATCAAAGAATGGAGAACGACCCAATGAATAACCTTCGGGGGCGAAAGAAGATGAAGCCATCACAAAGGATCTTGAATTTGAAACCGGTTAAGGTATTACTCAAACTTTTCCTTTGATACCAATAGTTGGGTTGGAGAGTGATGGCAAGAGGGGGGGGGGGGTGAATTGCCTTTTAAAAAATAATTAACAATTTAAAATCAAAGTAAAAAGTGCAGCGGAAATAGAAGAGGCAAGACACAAAACTTGATAACGGAGTTCGGCTTAAACCAAAGCCTACGTCTCCTCTCCCAACTCAACCGTTGAGAGATTTACTACCGCTTGCTTTTTAATGGTTTTAGCAAGAAACCCACTAGACTTTAAGGTAGTCTAGAACCTATTACAACTTGCTTTTAATGGTTGAGCAAGAACCCACTAGCCTTCTTACAGGTGAAGGCTAGCTCACCTATGACTCAACCCTTTTAAAGGGAAGGCTTGAATAACCTGTTCACACCTTGAAGGTGGTGTGAAAACCCAAACAAAAGGAAGATAAAAGAAATGGGGGTTTGTAGGCACAAACCCAAATTGATGCTCAAAAAGATAAATAATGAAAAACCGTAAGAGGAGAAGCCTTGGGCGCCAAAGGATTGATGAAGTTGATGAAGAGCGCTCCCAAGATTCTTTGATGGTGCTCCTTGTTTGTGGAAGTGAGTTGGAGCAAATGGGGATCCTTGAAGGAATGCGCCGGAGGTTCGCCAAATGATCGAACAATGTTCCCGTGGGCTACCGTACGTTTTCGGGGCTTCCTATTCCTTTATTTATAGAGGGGGAACCCTCAAATGGCCTTTCGGGGTCTTCGGAGCCGTTGGAAAAGTCTTCAGAGCCGTTGGGAGTAGGCTGGTCAAAGCCCAATGACTAGTTTGACTGGCTCCACCGGCTGACCGGTGCTTGGCCACCGGTTGGCCGGTGCTTTGGAAAAGGGAGAGGCCTTCTGCCCAGGCACCACCGGTTGGCCGGTGAGGAGGCACCGGCCAACCGGTGGCCAAGCACCAGTCAGTCGGTGGAGCCAGTCAAACTAGCCGTTTGGCTTTGACCAGCTTGCTCCCAACGGCTCCGAAGACCCCGAAAGGTCATTTGAGGGTTCCCCCTCTATAAATAAAGGACTAGGAAGCCCCGGAAACATACGGTAGCCCACGAGAACATTGTTCGACCATTTGGAAAACCTCCGGCGCATTCCTTCAAGGATCCCCATTTGCTCCAACTCACTTCCACAACCAAGGAGCACCATCAAAGAAGCTTGGGAGCGCTCTTCATCAACTTCATCAATCCTTTGGCACCCAAGGCTTCTCCTCTTACGGTTTTTCATTATTTATCTTTTTGAGCATCAATTTGGGTTTGTGCCTACAAACCCCCATTTCTTTTATCTTCCTTTTGTTTGGGTTTTCACACCACCTTCAAGGTGTGAAGAGGTTAGTCAAGCCTTCCCTTTTAAAAGGCTTGAGTCATAGGTGAGCTAGCCTTCACCTGTAAGAAGGCTAGTGGGTTCTTGCTCAACCATTAAAAGCAAGCTGTAATAGGTTCTAGACTACCTTAAAGTCTAGTGGGTTTCTTGCTAAAACCATTAAAAAGCAAGCGGTAGTAAATCTCTCAACGGTTGAGTTGGGAGTGGAGACGTAGGCTTTGGTTTAAGCCGAACTCCATTATCAAGTTTTGTGTCTTGCCTCTTCTATTTCTGCTGCACTTTTTAATTTGATTTTAAATTGTTAATTATTTTTTAAAAGGCAATTCACCCCCCCTCTTTCCATCACTCTCCGACCCAACTGATCCTACTCTAAGCCTCTCTAAACGAACTGTAAACACTATCCATAATGTCCTATAGAAGGGGGGCATGATCCTATGTATAGGAAATGATACCCACTGACCTTTAGGGGAGTGATAGAGTGGTCACCAACCCAAAAGAGACTTGTCCATGAAATGGTGGAAAATGAGATAAATCCATGTAGAAAAGAGTATACAACTTGTAGAAGTGTCACACATCGTATCCCTTTGACCCCGGGTACTGCCTGTGTACAATGACCCGCATCAGAAAAACATGTCATGTATGAAAAGGTATACATAGAATATAGTGGGACTCACATTCAAATTCCAACTATCCGGGGTCCTCTTTGTAGAAGCTGGACATGTACTAGTACATGGCTTCAACCCATGTTTTCCTACCCGTGTACCAGTACATGGGGTATCCCATGTATATGGTTGGGGTTTGGACGTGTGGTGAAGTACATGTTGTGTACTCCACCCCATGTCTTTTTATCCTCCAAGATACATGCTGAGTTCTGAGTAAGGTCCCACATGCCGTGTGATAGGTATCACACATCATGTTCCACCTCTCTATCACTCGAATCCCTAGTCGCCACTAGACTAGTCCCACACATTGTGTAGTTCGAGATACATTCCATGTTCATTGAGACTTTCCAAAATCGTTGTTCTTCCTCCAGTGCTTTAGTTGATATTCTAGTGTTTGATTCGATGATTGGTTCACCTCAAAAATGAGTATCTTGGTACGTCTCATTCTTGCAACATCGATTTGGTAAGTTTCAGGCCTTCGATCAGCTCCAAAAACCGAATCTGATCATCCACACAAAGAACACTCGAAGAATGATATCTCCCAGAATACAATGATCCTTTCATCTCCATCACGTTCTCACCTCTTCTAGGTCGTCATGATGTCTTATCTACAATTTTAGATCATTGTGCCATGAAATGGATGCACAACGATCCTTCATTCATGACCCCGTGAAGAACAAACAACACACAAGAATAAAGGGGGAATAAATAAAAGAGGAACAAACTATGGAATAAACCTACTTTATTTTTTTAAGGCCTCGATATGATCCCCTTAGAAGTATCAAGAAACTAAATCTAAAAATAATCAACTCCCTGAATCAAACCCACAATCACCCATCCTACAATAACAGAAGAACCATGAGTCAACCTATTCGTGGGTTGATCTGTGTTCTCATTAAAATAAATATTGGGAAAGAAATAACTAAATCAAATTACCTACCTCGAGTTTGGATTGATATTTGATGAAGAACGATTGTGCAATCATTGTCGACGAGATCCTCCAACTCCGATGGCACAACGATTCACAATCGCTTGATTCGTCATCATTCATCGTTGAGAGGTTTCTCCAAGGGTATCCTCTTTAATGGTCTAGATAATTCTAGGGTTATGTGGATAACCCTATAAATTCTTCTTAAAAGCATATTTAAAACCTTAGGTCATTGTGTTAGCACAACCGAAAAATAAAATAAATATTAAATTTATTTTATTTCCTTAAATGTCCAAAAAACTAACTTTCACAATCGGCCCATGGTGGTTGGTGTTAGGACTCACCTAATGTGAATTAAATACTTTGAATGTAATGGTGCCCTCAAATTTATGATCCGGGCACCTTTTTAATGGTTATTAAACTTTTTCAGGAAACCTACTCACACGTGCTATTTAAAGTTTAATTCATTTCAAACATTTATTTCGGGCACCCTATGCATTAGAATCACATTCCATCTCAAATACTGGTCTCAAATTAATTTCATATAATATTTAAAAATAATACATGAAAAAATACAAGACAATAAATTCTCCTCACATTAGGGATTTAAGTCCTTGAAAAGCCAAAACAAGAGTCTATACAGAGAGATGTGGGTATTTCACACAAATCTAAGCCTCCCTCTCCCATGTGCTCTCCTAGATATTCTCGTGCTACCACTAGAAATGAACCGAGGGAATCACTCACCCACAAAGGATCCTCTACTTATGATCCTTGGTCTCCACTAGGTACTTAGAAAAGTTTTCTCCATCGTCAATTTATAGCCCTCCCAGTCAATAACGTGTGATGGGTCATGCATGTACCTCATTAGCTGCGACATGTGGAAGACATCATGCACTTGATAGAACTTTTGTGACAATGATAAATAGTATTCCACCTCACCAACTATACGAAGTATCAAAAAAAGGGATGATGAACATCAAAGATAACTTGCCTCCCCTACCAAATCTCCACAAACCTCATCGAGGTGAGATCTGAAGGAAGAAATGGTCTCCTTCCTTTGAATCCAAAGGTCTCTAGCATCTGTTATCATAAGACTTATACTGACTCTGTACAATGTTTATCCACTCCTGGATGACCTGTACCTTTTTGGTAGTAGCTCTTACCAACTCCGGGTCCATGAGTTCTGACTCTCCTAGGTCAGTCCAGTAATGTGATGACCGAAAGGGTCTCCTATAAAAAGCCTCAAATGGTGCCATACCAATGGTATAATGGTAGATGTTGTTGTATGAAAACTCGACCAGTGGTAGGTGGTCCTCCCAGCTATGACCAAATACCAAGATGCAAGCCCGAAACATGTCCTCTAGAACATGAATGGTTCTCTATGTCTGGATATCTATCTAGGGATGAAATGCTATTCTCAAGAATAACTGAGTCACAAATACCTCCTGCAATCCATTAAAAAATTGGGATGTGAAATGAGCATCATGATCTGAAACTATTGTTTATGGGACTCTATGAATCCACACTATCTCTTACAAGTATAGTTGTCTCAACCTCTCTACTAAACTCTACTATTAGATATCTAGGAAGTGGGATGACTTAGTGAGTCTGTAAATGATCGCCGAGATGGAATAATGTCCCCTAGATGTATGTGGTAAACCTGTCATGAAGTGCATCTATATTCCATCCCACATTTATTTTGTAACCTCTAGGGGGTGAGATAATACTACTGGAACCTGGTGCTCTGGCTTCACCTACTGGAGTATAAGGCATCGAGGAACAAACTCTGCCATATCATTCTTCATCCCTATCCACCAAAAATAATTTTGGAGTTCCTAGTACATCTTCACCACACTAGGGCATACCTCCAAATGGAATGTATGAAACTACATCAAAACCTCCTATCGCAACACTACTGGTACAACTTTGCATCTCCTAAAGAGGATGACGTGATCCCCACCATGTGAATATCTATCGGGAGCATTCCCTGTGGACATATGATCATGTAAGGACACATAGTCAATATCCCAATGTTTTTCCTTCCTGACTCACTGTAGTAGTGGAGGGATGGAAACCGTTTATTGGATTTAAGTTGCACCATCTTCATCCATGAAATATAGCTATGACAAGGCCAACTTCTCTAATGCCTCATTTAGTAGCTTCATACTAGATCTCCTGCTGAGAGAATCTGCCACTATGTTTCCCTTCCCAGGTGTATAAACAATCTAGAATTCATAATACTAGAGGAACTATCAACATCGCCTCTATCTCAGGTTCAGATCCTTATACGAGAAGATATACTTGAGACTCTTGTGATCAGAGTATATGATAAACCACTCGTCCATTAGGTAGTGTCGCCACATATTCAATGCAAAGAATACTGATGCCAACTAAAGATCATGGGTCACATAGTTTTTCTCATGTGTCCCCAACTAGTGTGAACCATAGGAAATCACTTATTTCCTCTACATCAAGACACAAACAAGTCCGGTCCCTGATGCATCGCTGAACACTATGTACTCGACTCCCTCCTCTGAAAATATCAAGATCAGGGCAATTATAAATCTCTGCCTCAAATACTGAAAAGCCTACTGGAACTTATACTTCCACTTGAAAGACTACCCCTTTCTAATAAAATTTGTCATCAGTCCTAATATTTGATAGAAATTAGGTATGAATCTCTGGTAATAACCTGCCAGCCCAAGGAAACTCCACTCATCCGTCACATTCCTAGGTTTCTCCCATGCTAACACTGCATCCACCTAGGATGAGTACACTAATACTCCATCTACTGAGATAACATGCCACAAAAAGTGGACCTTTTAAATCTAGAACTATCACTTCAATTGTTTCCCATAAATATGGTGCTCTCGGAGTATGCCCAGAACTGTCTGCAGGTGTCTCGCTTTCTCCACCTCGGATGCCGAGTACACAAGGATGTATTCAATGATGAACACTACGAACCGATCTAAGTATGGATAGAAAATCTGGTTCATGAGTCCCATGAACACTACTGGAGATTTTTTCACACCAAGGGTAATCACCAAGTACTCATAATGAACATAGCGGCATCTGAAATCCATGTTCGGTATATCCTCATCCCGTACTCACAACTGATGATAGCCCGATCAAAGGTCAACCTTTGAGAACCATCATGCCCCTCTCAACTGATCGAAGAGGCCATCAATCCTCACTAGTAGGTAATTATTATTTACCATCAATTGGTTCAAGCACCGGTAATACACACACAACCTTAGGCTCCCATATACCTTTTTAGAAAAAAAAACCGGGGCTGCCCAAGGTGAAATAATGGGTCTCACAAAGACTTTCCTCTACAAATCCTTTAACTGCACCCTCAAATCACGAAGCTCTGCGGGATCCATTCGATTTGATGGTGATTATATCAGTTCCATCCTGAGGTGTAAATTGATGTAGAATTAAATATCCCAGTGGGGAGGTAATCTTGGAAAATATTTTGGGAAGACATCCTCGTACTCCACCACTACTGCTGGGAACTAGAAGCTCACAACATCTACCACTATGAGGGTAATTCTATCCTAAAAATTAGTGATCGGCTGCACCCTCCTATGCATGATCCCATACTATACTGAATGGGTTTCCTTTTCACCAAAAAAGGAAAACCTCATCCCATCGCTTCAGACACACTGCATCCTTCACCTAAAATAATCAATATGGGCATGGACCGAAGATGTCTAATCCATACCAAGAATGATGTCATAAGGACTAAATGATTCCACCAAGAGGTTCCAACTAAAACTCTTGACTCCAAGGGTAAGATAAAACTGTCAACAAAGGTGTGTGATCACCGAGTCTCCTCCCATAGGCGTCTCCAAGCGTAAGGGTCAAGTTAAGAGTTCTACCGGAATCTCAAGGTCTCAAACAAGATATGTGGTGAGAAAAGAATGACTGAAACCTATGTCTATAAGTAAATAAGATAACATATAAAAGACACAGATCATATCTAGGATCATCCCTAGGTCATATGCCTCAAATTCATGTATCTTCCCCTGCCCCTGTCCTCTAACTCCCTAAGCCTAGCATGGGCCTCCTGGGGTTGGTGGTGGTAGTATGCAAAAATGCCTGCCACCTCCTGCATCTCTCCCTAATCTTCTTCCACATCTACCGCCTGGTTGATCTTCCTGCTCTACTCAGTGCCTATGCCTTGGTGGTCCATCCACCTCTTCCATATTAGCAACTCAACGGGTTGGACAATCTCTAGTGATATTTCCTCTATTGTTACATGTGTAGCATCACCTCCCCCTAGGATGACTGGATCCATTCTATGTGGTCAAACTACACCATCACCATGCCAAAACCTAAATAAGTCTTGCATCCAGTATCACCATTTGTTCCACTGATGTCCTCACTAGAAGGAAAACTCTAGTCACCACTTCAAGCTAGTCCTCATCCACTTGAGGGTTGGGCTCGCATCAGAACCCGAGGGGTCTCTGTCTATGAAACTCATGGAGTGCACTCAACCTATGATCCTCATCTACTGGTACTAAAGGTACCATGTACCGCTCCACTGGTTGTGGTATAATTGGTGCACCACCTAGAGGTAATGGTTGGGGAACTGGCCCCTGTATCGAAGCCTCTTTACTGAGGGGGTTATCCTCATGATCGAGCTACTAAATCATATCTAGTATGTGTCATAGAGGCATACTGTAAGGAAACAAGATGTATCATAGTTAATGATTATATTTGGAGAGCTGAATCAAGAAGGAAATGGAAACCACAACCCATTCATATATGATGCATGCACCATTTTTTGTTTCCTCATAACTATTATTCTCATGCACCGAGTCGAAAATAAGGTTACTAGAGCCCTTGTGTATGTATATGTCAGCCACCCACATCGACACTAGATTCCCTGGTCTAAAATCCAAACTCAAAACACTTAACACTATTTACCCAAATCAATATCACCGAATCTTGGTCCTAATCTAGAATCGACCACCTATGATACCACACTGTCATGACCCATCACAGTGGGGCTAGTGCCACAACTCCCTAATCCTGCCTTCAATAGGCCAGGGGCTAGTGACTAGCACTGATTAGGCATGTCACTATCATGGGAGGAATTTCCTATGTACCTATACACATGCACACATCTCTAAGCCCACAAATGCTGATATATAAAATCCTACCAAGAAAAAAAAATGCATGCATACTAATAAACCCAACAAGAAGAGTACAGTAGAAAGTAAAGTGTGGAAAAGTAAACTGGGCCAAAATATAATCCCACCAAAATGAAAGAGTCAACCAACTACAAATTCTATCCTTTAAGAAAATAAGATAGGTACTGGGACTACTGTTCGACATCATAGGAACACCTTGGACTTTATGAAACATACAAATCCATATCTGGTCCTGATCCACCCTAGACTTCGTCAAAAGGTCACTCATCTACAAAAGAAACGATGCGTATAGGAAAATCCAGTGTAGTGATGAGTATAACAATACTTAGTAGGACACCTCAAAAGACACCAACAATACACAATGTAATGTTACAGTCAACTCTACAGAGTATAAGTCCAAAATAAAAATAATAATAACATATTCAGATATACTCAAAACCTAAACCCGTAGTCTAGAGGTAAGTCACAACAACCACATACCCACGCTAGGGATTCAGTCTGAAGATTCCATGAAGCACTCATCTGAGAGAACTCACTCCTGATTTGATAGACCTGATGATGTCTGTTCAAGAAGTACCGTTCTTCAGGAAACTCTATGAGAGAGATATGCTAATAGATCTGAAGAAAGAATACTATACAGTTGATATTGGAGAACCGACTCCATGAGTAGGTAATATCATGATACACGGATGAGGATCACTGTCAGGGCCATGACATATACCAAAAATCATCTAGATTCAACTACTAAGTAGAGGACCAAAATATGGTAGGATTTGTCACATCAATAACCTGAATCTACCTAGGGAATAATATTGGATAGATGATTCTACTCCAGGCCTCTCATAGGGGACTCTCGACTTTATCCAGAAAGTCCTGCTGAAGGGGGTCATACTTCTGTGGATAGAAAATGATACCCACTGACCTTTAGGGGAATTAGTACGGGGGAACCAACCCAAATGAGACTTTTACAAGATATGGTGGATAAGGAGATAAAACCATGTAGAAAAGAGTACACCGTGCGTAGAAGTGTCACATGTTGTTCCCCTTTGACCTCGGGTACTCCCCGTGTATAACAGTCCTTGTCAGAAAAACATGTCATGTAGGAAAAGGTATACATGGTGTATAGAGGGGCTCACACACCATGTCAAACTATATGGGGTCCACTTCGTATATGCTAGACATCTGCTAGTACACATCTTCAACCCTCATTTTTGTACTGGTATACCAGTACACAGGGTACCCCTTGTATCTAGTTAGGGTCTGGCCATGTGGTGGAGTACATGTTATGTACTCAACCTCGTATCTGTGTATCCTCCTAGATACACACCGAATTATAGGTAAGTTCCCACACATCATGTGATAGTTGTCACATGTCATATTCCACCTCTTTGTCTCATAAAACCCTAGCCGTTGCTGGACTAGTCCCACACACTGTGTATTATGAAATACATGTTGTGTTCATCAGAATTTTCTAGAATCTCTGTTCTTCCTCTGAAGCTTTGTTTTATATTCTAATGTTCAATATAATTATTGGTTCACCTTTTAAAATGATGATTCGAGGTCCTCTTGTCCTTAAAACATTTATTTGTTATGTTTTGGGCCTTCAATCGGCTCCAATAACGGATTCTGATTATCTGCATGAAGAACGCTCGAAGAATGATATCTCTTGGAATACATTGATCTGTCTATCTTCATTGCCATCACACCTCCTCTAGGTCTTTATGATGTTCAATCTATGATTTTAGATCATTAAGTTGTGAAATGGATGTGCAATGATCCTTCATTCATAACCACATGAAGAATGAAGAACACACGAGAATAAAGGGGGAAGAAATCATAGAGGAACAACCTAAGGAACGAACCTTGTTCATTGTTTGTTATGACCTTCATATGATCTTGTTATAAGGATCAATATATAAAATCAAAATATAATAAACTCACTAAATCAAACTTTCAATCACCCATCCCGTAATAATGAACGAACCGTAGGTCAACTAGTTCATGGGTTGATCTGCGTTCTTCGTTAAATCAAAGAACATGAAAAAAAGAATGAAATAACATGCCTTACCTCAATTTTGGATCAATCATTGATGAAGAATTATTTCCCCGCCGTCATCGAAAAGATCCTAAAACTCCTCTGGCACAACGATTCATGATCTCTTGATTCATCATCATTCATCATTGAGAGGTTTCTCTAAGGTTATCCTCTCTAATGATCCATAGAATTACAAGTTTATGGGGCTAACCCTGTAAATTCTTATTAACATATTATTTAAAATCTTAGGTCGATGCATTAGTGAAATGGAAAAATAAAATAAATGTTAAATTTATTTTATTTTCTTAAAGGTATAAAAACTAACTTTCACAATCGGCCCATTCCATCCAGTGTTAAGCCTCACCTAAGGTTAAGTCAATACTCTGAACATAACAGTGGCATCATATTTCTGATATGGGCACTCATTTAAAAGTTATTCCACTTTTTTTTGGAAAACATCTCACATGTGCTATTTAAAGTTCAATTCATTTCAAAAATTTATTTTAGGCACCCTGGGCCTTGGAATCACACGTCATATCAAAGCCTAGTCCCAAATTAATTCCATATAAAATATAAAAATAATACATAGAAAAATCTGGGACATTATAGTGTAGTTGGAAGAAGGAATAAATTTCTTTAGGAGATTATTATAACCACATTGATTGAATAATTAATTGCTAATTTTTTTTGTGTTGAAGCAGTAAGTAATTATTTCTATACTATAAATAAATTTTTACTTATAAATTTTATTAACAAAACTCTTTATGAGTTGTACACAGGAAGACATCCAAATATTTCTTACTTCGGAGTTTTTTTTGTGAAAAGTATTTATTATAAATACTAAAGATAATTTACAAACATTCACTCTAAAATATGATGAAGGAATTTTCCTTGGATATTCTACAACTAGTAAGGATTATACAGTTTTTAATAAATGAGCAAGTTCTATGGAGGAAATAGTGCATTTCAAATTTGATGAAACTAATCCATTTATTTTAAAACAACCCAAACCACATCTTCATAGGATTTTTATAAAATTATATTTTAACCCATGTTGGAAATTTTTTTTTATGAGAGAAAATCTAAAGAATCATTTTTTGAAGTTGTACCCCTTGAATAAATTCAACCTTTTGTTGAATAAAAGTGTTTTACAAACCCAAGGATTTAGAAAATCTTAAGGAATCATCCAACTAATAATATAAATGGATATGTAGATCAACTGGTCAAAACTATATGTTCCTTAATAAGTGACCATGAACACTATGTGTTTTTATCAAATTTTGAACCTAAGACTCTTGATGATGCTTTTAGTGATAAATATTGGATAAAATAAATGTAGGATGAACTCAATGAATTTGAAAGTAATCAATTTTAGACATTGGTAGAACATCCTAAATATTTTTCTATGAATGGAGTAAAATGGGTTTTTGAAATAAATGTAATGAAAATGGAGTAATTATATTAAATAAAGAAAGACTTGTTGAAAAGGGTTATAATAAACAAGAAGGTATAGATTACGAATAAAAGTTTTCTCTAATATATAGACTTTAAGATATTCGAATAATTATAGTCTATGCAACATTTTTAAATTTTACACTATTTCAAATGGATGTGAAGTGTGATTTTCTAAAAGGATACGTTCAAGAGAAAGTTTTTGTAGAAAAGAGACATAGTTTTGAAAAAACAAATCCCTATATCATGTTTTTATACTTATGAAGGAACTTTATTGACTTAGAAATTACCTAAGAGTATGGTATGAAAGATTAACTAGATTTTTGTTACCAAACCAATTTTCATAATGGAGATATAGATCCAATACTTATTAATAATTTTCTTAAATAGACTATCATTGTTTAAATTTATATCGATGAAATTATTTTTGGATCGACTCAAAAATCACTTTCTGATTCCTTTATGAATCTAATGAAATATAAGTTTTAAATGAGCATGACGGGTGAACTAAATATTTGTTCTTGGTTTTCAAATTTCTCAAAAACTAGAAGGAATATTTATATCTTAGAAAGAGTATATAAAATATCAACTTAAAATTTTTGGATATGACAGAACTAAAAGTATTATTAATCCTACCAAAATATCAAAATCTTTATACCTTGATGAATTTAGAAAATTGGTCGATCAAAAAAATTAGACGAATGATAGATATTCTATTATATATTATAGCTATTTGAAAAATAGAGGATTATGTATAACAAGGGGTGATATTTTTAAAAAAAATCAACTTTGTTTTTCCTTTTTAAAAGTTGGGTTTTGTGTTTTTAAAAATAATGATATTTTTTGATCAAAAGTTTTCTTTCAAAACTTTTTATCCTTAATTTCTAAATTCCCAATCCACTTAATTAAAACATTATAATTTAATAAATTTTATAATTCACAAGTTTTCTAATTTTTTTATAGAAATGTTTTATGTTTTACTAGACATAGAAAAAAATTTCCACCAAACAAAGTTTCCTTATCATACATACATGTACTTTGTACATCAAAATGATGATTTCAAATTTCATTGGATGGATAATTTCAAATTTCATAAAATGGAGTTTTCTAAAGTCTGATAGAAAAAATAGAATAAATTCTATTAGATAATGTTTTAAAAAGTATACCTGATAAACTTTATCAAATGAAGGTAACCTTGATTTTCGGATGAAGTTTTAGAAATACTACTAGATGAAGAACTTCATATGTCTCATTGAATGAACATTTATCATTCTATCAAATGTAATCTATAATCATTGTAATAGTGATTTATCAAAACAATAATTATACAGAGGTGATGTGATAAACCTTTATAGTGAACTAGGAGTTCATCTGATGACATTGCAACCACCTACAAGATATATAGAATATGACCACTAGGAGTGTTCCTATAAATAAAGACACATTAAAGGAGGAGGAAGATTTTACATCTTTGACGATATAAAGTTGTTTTGAGGTTTTAGTAACATATTTTTACATTAGAGTGATTCAATTGTAACTTTAAGAGAGTCTTTTTCTTAAGGCATATGTTTTGAGGATTATTATAAATGACATAATAAATTTCAATTTTGTAATAGATTTGACTGATCTTGTGTGATCGAGGGATTATGTGGTTTAATAAAGAAGAGGTTTACTGATATTATGATCTAGGGTTCTCGAGGCTAGGGAAATAGTGACTTTATTGGTCTTTGTGTCAAGTAATTTCTTATTTTAAGAAAGAAATAACTTTATGTTTAGGTGAAAACTGTGGATATTGAGTTAGGTGTAGAAAATGGGATATTACCTAGGTATATGTATCATTTTATTTGGAATTTGATGGAGTTGATATGATCAGTTTTTGGAAAACTACTATACATGGGATAATGGTCAGGTTGGTTGACTGAGTGTGGTTATCAGGAAGAAGGTTGGTAAAGAGACTAGATCTTTGAGACATTGGTTATTGGGTTTAACCTACCAATGTAAATGATAAAGCAAATAATTACTTTATAAATAGTCTCAATAGTGAGTTTGTGGGTCTAGATATAGTTTTTAGGTGAGAAATAGACTAGTTTAGATTAGTGGCATCAACCTTCAAGGTATGATGTTGGTGTATTGGAAATTAATAAATACCACCAAGTGGGGAATCATAGTGGAGTTAGTTGGGATAATAATCATTGTGGTGCATGAGTCGGTTAGGTTTTGATTAGTGAATCTGTATTGGGTGTAGTGCTGGAATGACTAAAACCAATGGGAGGCATGCGATTTGGTTTATGCATCTGGCTCAATGATTTTGACAGCTCAAGTAGACAGTTCAAATCATATTGGACATGATAAGAGAATATACCCTTAGATTTAGTGGTTCTTGGGAGAACCAATTATCTTTAGTAAAGTTTCCTCTTTGTTGGTTGGAGGATGGTGATATGTAGTGATGGGGCCGAGTCTCATGCAGGAGACTTCAGAGTTTTCTCAGTTGATCTGAGAGTGGATGGAAACTGCTCAGACTAGTTCATGACATGATTTGTGGAGTGAACCTCAGTTCATGGCATGATTCAGGGGGTGAAACCCTATTTCATTACTTAGTTTAGAGTGTGAACTTGTTTTAGGGGTGAAACCCCATTTCATTGCATGATTTTGGGGGTTAATCATATAATGAAACCCAGTGAAGGTGTAATTTGGTACACCAGTTCTTGGGAAAAAGATTCATTAATGTCGTGGCTCATGGGTATGACTGGGATCCAATATGTGGGTTCATTAATGGGATTTTTATCTTTTTTTTTCACTTCCTTTGATATGTTTCTTGTTGGTATGGTTGATTAGTGTGAAAATTTCCGCCATGATAAGATAATTCATCTGGTGCATGTGATTTAGAAACAAGGACGTTTCCCGATAGAGACTTTAGACCAAGATTTGGGCATCTGGGACCAGTGGCTAGTGTGGTTGGCTGGTAAGGTCCAGTGATTTTTGAGAGAGAATCTAGAGAACTAACTGCTTTAAAATTGGGATATTATAAAACTTTGATCCTTATTTGAGGTATGAAACCTATTAAGTTTTTTCGCAGAACCTGTATTAAATGTTTTATGGAGGTTATGGGGGGTCAAGAGTGGCATGTAAGTGGTTTTGGGGAAATAAGGCATGTCCGCAACTGCTTCACAACATGAATCATTTATTCACACCTTGAAATTGAGGGGTAGAGGGGAGGAACTCATACCATGAAAAATAAAAGTATTAATAACTAGTTCATCCCATGAAACTGCTTGTGATATTTTTATTAATGGTTTAATTGGATTATTTTAATTGGGAGGGTTTCATAAAAACAAAATAGTGGTTCCCCCTTTGGCAATAGTGGGCATGGATCCCCTTCCCTTATTCATATTTTCTTCTAAGAGGGATTCCTCCCTCATTTTTCAATAGTTTCACCCACCATCAGTTGTGTTGGGAATATAGCAGTAAATCTAATATTCTACTTCCTATTTTTCGTCATTTATTATGTTGTATCTTTTACTTATTCCATTTATGTTCTTTTTTACTTTTATCAGGGTATCCATATTCATTTTTAATTTCTACCAAATTTTCCTCAATAAAAGGTTGATACATGATGAGTAGACATCTATGAGTATGAGGTTGGTATTTAATAATTTATCCTACAAGAGAGCATAATTTTATTGTAGTGTGTTTTGTGTGGACACATTGACATTATCATGCATTTGACCTAAAATTAAAAATTAAATATTATGACCCTAATTCTTGAAGTTGAACCTCTCAACGGGCCAATAACAACCTATTGGTGATTAGACCTTGATTTTAGCCACCCATAGGGTGTGTGTGACCTTTGAAAATGACATAAAAAATTAAACAGGTGACCCAATGGGTGTATTAGCCTAAATATGTGACCATATATGTGTGACCAAGACTAGATCCACCACTTAAAGTGCGCTTCACTTGGAAACAATTTTTGGGTAATTAAAGAGGTGACCCTCACGGTCCCTTGGACTTGAGTCCTGACCCTGGGTGAGTAACTGGGGATGCCTAGGATGTGATCTAGGTTATATGTCCGTGATTATTATGTGAGGCTTGGTGTTTTAAAATTAAATAAATTTAAATTGAATTGATAAATGGTTTTTCCATTGGGGATTGTTTTGGGATAACTAAATAGGAAACACATGGAGTTTCCTAAGGGGTGATCGAGGATAAGACCTGATGTATATTGAAATAAATGAAATTATTGATGAATTTTATATGGTTTTTTATTATGATAAATGTTTAGAATTATAAGGGTGATACCCCTTAGGTTCGATAGAGATGTCTGATTACTTATATTGCCTAGGATAATTCTCCTAGGAAATGGAAATGTTTCCTAATGAATTGGAACACCAATGGTGATACCCCTTGGGTTTGGTTATGACGTCTAATAATTTGGAATGCTAAGGGTGATTCCCCTTGGGCTCGGTGATGATGTCAGAAATTTTAGAATGCATTTGGGTGATTTCCCCTTGGTTTTTGGTCTTGACGCCTAATTATTTTGAATGCCTTGGGTAATTCCTTTATGTTTGATAGTATTTCTTGATAAAATATTATGGACAGAGACATCCAACTTAAGCTTAATTGAGTATGGTCGATCCCAAGTGTTAGATGGGAACCAAATTATCAATGGTGGTTTTATTTATTTATATGGTGTCTTTATCTATTACACATTTTAGCATTCACTTATTTCTCATACTGGATATTATTATAGATGATATTGGTGGCAATTTACTAAGTTTTTCTCACACCATTCTCGAGTCATCTGTTGGTACCCAAGTAGACCTCATTATTTGTAGTATAGGTTATGGGAAATTGCTATGTGGTTGATGCATGTTTGAGTTGCTAGGATGGATCATGGGAGTTTGGGACTAGGTTAGGACTCAAAACTATTTTCAAGTTTTTCCCGGTTTTGACTCTTGGTATTTTGGGTTTTTATTTATATTAATGTGGTTGATGTATGAACTCTTTACATTGTACATAGTATCATTTGACATGGCATGAGTTATATTTGACTATTTATTAGAACTTTCTCAGATGAATATTTACTACTTATTTATATGGATGTTGTATATGATTATTATTATTTACATTATTATTATACTCTAATATGTATGTATAGTCTTCTCATCTTTCCATCTTAGACCCACACTGCTAGTTGGTGGCATCTGGAATATAAGAAGGCACACCTGAGGTATAATGGTGACTGTCAGTCTTGGTACCAATTACTGTTTCAAGGTAATAAGATATTAAAATGTTGTTACACTAATTTGAGATAAAATTTGTACCTTTATAGGATCAAAATTTCAATGACAATTGACATGTTTATCTAATAATCTATCATAAAAAATCTATGCCTTTTTTATTCTAGCAAGGTCAAGATTGGAAGATCCATTATAGAAATATGGATCATGTTTTAAAAAACAATAACCCTTATATTAATCAAGTATCAATGTAAAAAACTTTCAAGGTGTTCAATATATGATTTATAAACTATCTTATAGAAATTCACCTCTCATGTTAATTGATGGGGATTTTTTAAATGAATAATAATGGGTGATATATTTGAAAATTTCTCTCTAGGTAATTTAAAAAAAGTTCCCCAAATATTCTTTTATGAATTTATTTTAGTGAAGGGTATAAATGTTTTGTTCTATGAAAAATAGTTATAGGTATATTTCATTTTTTTCTATCAAATTTTATTTTAAGTAAATAAAAACTATTTTAGTTAATTATAATCAGAAATTTTAGTTTTTTTCTTAATAAAATTATTCACCTTTGTTTTCCCTTTTTTGTTAGTTTTGAGAAAATATATCTTTAATTTATTAAAAAATATGGTACTTATAAAATTATTGTAATTTATAGACCCTAAAATATTTAAGAATTAAACGCACAACACTCCAATAATTTTGATACTATTCATTTATCAATTTATACCTATTTAATTATATTTATTTGAAGGGGCCAAAATAATTTTTTATAGATTTAATGCATATAAAATAGTTAATTAGAAATGAACTTTAAATCTATAACACACCAAGATTTTATAGTAAGTTTCTTTTTAAATAAATTTAATCTCTTCTCTATCTTGTGTTGCGTGCAACACTGAGTTTAAATGAGTTGTAATCTATTATTATAATATTATTATGTAACCTTTGTAACATAGTCATTAAAATTGGAGGGTGTGAATAGGAATAACTAAATTATGAAAATTATATGGGTTATATATTTATAAAATAAATTCATTTATTTTCGATAAAAATCATTTGAGTGTAAAATAATTGTTTTTTCAAAATAAATGTTTTTTATGTAGAAACAATGTGTTTTCATTTTGATAAATTTAATTAATAAATATTGGTGAATGATTTTAATTAAATATATATATAATATATTCAATATAATTTTTTAACATTCATCTTGAGTTTTTACTAGTCATAGTATAAGAATAAATTCAGTTTTATTCTTAAAAACTGTATTTTTATAAAAAGTGATTTTGTCTAGTTTTTCACACTTATTTTAAAATTAATTTATGCTATTTATAGAAATTAAATTTTAAAAAATGGATTAAATATTTTTAATTAGGAGGTTAGAATTTTATAAATATTTCTCTATTGTTTTTTGTCAATATTAATAGTAATTGTGGTAAAATTTATCACCATAGCAAAGCGTAAATCAATTTAATATAGGTTAAAGCTAAGTGATAAGGTCATAATATTTCATCTTAATTATTATTTGGTGAATGAAATTATAATTTAATAACCTTATGCTATAAATTTATATGTTTAATGGATGCTTTTCAATGATAATGACCAATATAATATTTAAATCAAAGATAGTTACAAAATACCACTCTCTTACTTTTAAAAATCTCTTATGTGTCCACTACAGACAAACAAAAGTTATGAATGAATATAATTGTCAATTTTTTGAATAATGAAATTATTTTTGTGATTATAATTTATTTATGTTTTTTAGTAATTACATAATTACCTTAAATGCTTGTGCAATGCGAATATTGTATTTATTCAATTAATAAAAAATTAAGATAAATGTTATTAAAAATATTAAATGTGATATAATTTTATTGATTCATAGTTTTCCATGAATTTTATAGATGAATATAAAATATTATTTAGGTTTAAAGGAAATATATTCTAAATCAAACTTTTTGTTGATGTATTTGAAGTCAAATTAAATGAATAGTGTCAAAATTGACAGTAATGATAATTTATCAAAATAATATTTTATTAAATTATTGAAAAACAATTAAAATATTTAATGAGTAAAAGGGGTGATATATGGTCTATAATTTCATTCCTTTTCCATTTACGATTCAATGGTTTACTTATTTGTAAAATTATAACTCATTAATAGTGAAAATTATGTTACCACGATTAATGTTAAAATTGGTCAACTAAGGGGTTAAATTAAAAGATAAGGTTTAAAACACCACAAAACCTATCAAAATATTATTTTATAACGATATTTCAACCATATACTACCCTAGGTTCAAATATATGTCAATTTTGATGAATTTATTTTGAGAATGACTTTATTATAATCTAATATTTTAAGAAATTCCAAAAGTTCCCCTCACCGCAATTATAAAAGGGAACCTCATACCTCACTTATTTACACCACTTTGAGCCATATAACACAACCAAAACCTACCAATTTATTATCTAAACATACTTATATAATTTCTATAGGTTCTGTTCATTTTAAAAGAGCTACCCTAAGTCCCTTATGAAGAGATCTAAATGAGGTTTTCTGAAGAATAGGTAATCGTTTTTACCGAGTCCTTTATATCTATTTATTCTCCTACTTCCTCTTAAAGTGTTGTAACCATACAAAGATAATAAATCTAGTATCATAAATATACTGATATTTTATTATAATTAATTGACAACCATATATCATCTCTTTTCCTTCCTATGAAAACTGAAAACATCGCTTGTGCGTACACATGACTTACCATATCCATGTAGCGGTGTAATTAATTTTTCATCACCACTTTACTTGAGTTTTTATAAATAAAAAATTAATGAGAATATATTATATTTATAAAAAAACTATGATTTTGTAACTATAATATACTATATACTTTCTTACCTTCTAATATTTTGGAAAATGATAATGTTGAACGTGCTTACGTGTTGACTACCACCTCCACGAAGCAATGTGATCCATTTTTCATTTATGTTTTACATGGATTATAATAAGGGTATATTAAATGAATATATATGATATATATGATTATAATAATTATTATGTAAATATTAATTATTATTCACCTTTATTTCCTTCCATCCATCAAAAAGTGAAAACAACGTCCATGCATACATACAGCCTATCGTCTCCATGAATGGTGTAATTCATTTTTCTATTTATATATTATATGGATGAATTTAAATATATATATATATATATATAAATTGAATATATATTATATTTATACCATTAATAAAATTATGTAGATGATGGAACCATAATAAATGTACAAGCACAAGAACTACCAAATCAAAACACACTTGAAAAACAAAGCAGTTAACAACCGAAAAAATGATAATAATTAAATATTATAAACAAACAGGTGATAAAATGTTATAAATTAATCATATAGGATATTATATATATGTTAATGGTTATTATATATAATTATAACAAATATAAATTTATTATATGGGAGGTTAAAATCACTTATTTCATCTTTGATCGGATATATTTTTATTCCCCATAAATATTTTTTCTGAAATATTTTCAAAACTGTTTCCACACTTTTATAATTATCAAAAGACCTTTTTACCCATGTTTTACATTTTATAAAACAGATTGTAAGGAATATTTTTATAATTTTCTAAATGAGGTAATTTGTGAATTTTATGAAAAAATATGGAAGAAACGTTTTTTACTTAAATGGAATGGGAGGCAGATTTTCAGATCGTCATTACTAATATTTTCTTTGAAGCTTCATTTATAAGTTTATTAGTTTATTTTAAAAGAAAATTTTTAATTTTTAATTTATTTTTTTAAAAACAATTTATTTCAAAAAATGAAAAGGTAATTTTCCTCAAGAATTTATTAATGAACTTTTAATGGAAATTCTATTCATCAATGAAAACAACCCATTATTTTACTTATTCACCATTGGGGATTTGTTTTAATGATATAATCCTTTAAAACATTCACTTACTTGTGATCATTAGATATTAAAATTCTCTTAAATATCCATATTATTTGTATCTTGGATATTATTTTTACTTAAAACATATACCATTTCTACATATAGTGTTATAATTTGAAATTATTTGATTTACTAGGGAATCATTGATAAACATATAGTATTTATTCAATATGTATATTTGTTAATAAGGCATATTGTTTAAGAATTAATTTGATCATTTGATATATAAAGAATGCATTGGACATACAGTGATGGGTGGGGCCCATAATTATATACCCTCGATGCACTGATATGTCTCATAATACAAATCAGTTTTCTAAATTAAATGAATCTTTACCAATAGTTATAAACTATATTAGAGAACAGTCTTGATGGTAGAGATATTATGATGTATGGGACCATGACATGAAATAATATGTATTTCCTTCATTAATAATTCAGTTATTATTATCAATGATATTACTGCATTGGAAATATCCATAGATTTATGTTTTGATCAATTTTTTTATTAAATGGAATGTGTTTTCAATGTAGGGGTTTCCCCACTAAGAAAACCAATATAGTTGGTGTTGGAGCTGAACATATCATGACCATATTAGGGTAGATGAACTAGTTTGTTTCTAATAACCATGAAAAAATGGAGTAACATGATGTTCCATGACATGATACACCTATTTTGCATCATTTCATGAGACAAAAGCCTTTATCATTCAGTGGAATAACTAATCCAGTGATAGCTAAGAAATGGGTCAAGTCTCTTGAAAATATATTTAGCACCATGGGATGAAATGAATGGGAAAAGGTTATACTGGTAATGTATTATCTTCAAGGAAATTATGGTCAATGGTGTTCATTGATTCAAAATTCTAAGGAGGAGAACAAATAAAACTTATAGAGTGGATATATTTTAATGTAATATTATTTGATAAATATTTCCTTCACAAAAGGAAATAAAGTGAAATCTTATCAGCTTAAAAAAATGAGGAAGAAATTTTTATAGGGTATAAGGTTAAATTTCCAAAACTAGAAAAGTATTATATGGAATAAATATGTAATACATAGAGAAAGATTGATCATTTATTTTAAAGCCTTAATACAAACCTCTAAAGGGAATTGGTTTCTCAAAATTTTTCATCATATGATGACATAGTATCATATTCCATAAAAATAGAGAAATAATTTCCTAGATCCTATATATTTAATGGAAATCAATATAAAAAGAGGTATTATAAGAACCATGAAAAAGGTAAAGCATCAAAGAAGAATAAGAGAATAAATAAATTCCCATCATGTGAAAAATGTGGGAAAAACATCCTAAAAATTACTTGAAGGGCACGGGAGTTGGTTACTAGTGTAGAGATAAGTGTCATCTAGACAATGAATGAAAATGGAAGAAAAAAATAAATGATTTACAGTGATTAAACCTTAGATAAATTGAGAATTATTCATACCAGTTCCCCACGTTTCAAGAGAACATACCTCAGAAGAGGCCGAGGGGAGAAGGCCAAGCGTATGTGAGCACTACAGATGAGGTTGAAGTTCCCAATGATGTTGTGACAAATACTTTAATCATATCCTCAAATTTAACCAATGATTTATTTGATTCTGGATCTTTACACACTTTTATATTAACCATTTTTTCCAAGAAAATTTTATATTTCCCTAGCACTTTAAGAAGGGAGTTTTCATTAAATACTCCTAGTGTAAAGTTCACCACAACAAGGATGTGTTAGTAAATTCACATTATAACCCATAAATGGGACCTATTTGAAAACACGATCATTATAACTATGGATTATTTTTTATATAATTTTTTGTATGTATTGGATTTCAAAATATGATGCAAAAATTTATTACAAAGAGAAGGAAGTTATAATTCATGATGAAGATGTGTACTTCCTTATCTTTAGAGGGGAGACTTCATAAACTGAATCATTTATAAATCCACCCCCAATAGATCTTATGAATGATATTCTTAAAGAAGAAGCACAAACACAACACATTAATGGAAAATTTAATATTCAAATAGAGTATGTACCAATTTTACAGGAATACATTGATGTATTTCCTCAGGAATTACCTGGACATCCACTAGAGTGTGAATTTGAGTTTTCCTTTCATTTAATTATTGATAAAAGACCTATATCAAAAAATCCCAATAGAATAGTCACTGTGAAATTAGTGGAGTTAAAGAAACAACTAGAGGAGTTATCTAGTAAGGTATTTATACATTGTAGTGTTTCACCTTAGGGTTCCCCAATTCTTTTCATTAAAAATAAATATGGATCTGTGAGTTCATGTAATCATTATAGGGAAATCAATGTTATTATGATAAATAACAAGTATCCTATGCCTTTTATTGATGACTTATTCAATCAAATTCATAGAGATCATTATTTTTCAAATATTGAACTTTGTTCTGGGTATCATCAATTATGATTAAAGAAAGAAGATATTCAAAAAATATCATTTCTAATGAGGTATGGGAATTATGAGTTTACAATAATGTCATTTAGAACAACTAATGAACCCTTTTTTTCATGGATCTAATGAATAAAGTATTAAAGTAACATCTTAATTATTTTTGTGTGGTATTTATTGAAGATATATCTATATAATTAAAAAGTTATGAGGATCATGAGAATCACTTGTAGATCATTTTTAGGACTCCTCAAATAAAAGAGTTATATGGGAAATTTTTAAAGTGTGAACTCTAGATTCATAAAGTTTCTTTTTTTTCATATTGTATTAAAGTATGTAATATCAATTGTTACTATTAAGACAAAGGATTTCCAATAACTTACTACACCAATGAACATAATTGAGGTACATAATTTTATTGGTTTGGGAGGCTACGATCAGTGATTTGTTCAAAAAAAAAACCCCTTTGGCTAACCCGTTAACCAAGTTTCCTCATAAAGGGGTTAAGTTCATATAGAAAAAGGAATGTGAATAATGTTTTAAATAATTGAATAGGGTATTTTTTAATGATTTGATTTTGAATCTATCATTAGGAATTGATGGATTTGTGATATATAGCGATTCATCGAGGAATGGACTTGGTTGTGTCCTCAAACAGAATGATAAATTTATTTTATATTCATAAAGGCAGTTAAAGACTCTTGAACAAAACTATCCAACCCATTATATTGGATTAACAACCATAATATTTTCTCTGAATATATGGAGACACTATCTATATGGTGAAAGATATGAGATATATAAGGATCAAAAGAGTTTGAAAATAATCTTATCAGAGATAAAACTCAACATGAGGAAAAGTCAATGGATCTAACAACTTAACTACTATTATTTCTCAATAAACTACAATCTAGGAAAGAAAAAAAAGGTATCAGGTACACTAAGTAGTAAAGGTCATGGATTTCTGACCAAAATGAGGATTTATAGGGATCCTATGTTCATGGATTTAGTAAATATGGATTTCTAAATTATTAAGGAAGTGGTAACATCACTCCTTTTTCAAATTATTATCATACCATCTTTATTGGAAAAGATAAAAAGTTTTCAGCCTCAGGATGAGAATATTCAAAGGAAAATTAAAGCTACGAATGATGGGAAATTATAAAAATTCATATATGAATATTGAATTATAAAATTTATAAAGATATTATGTGTTCCATCTATAACTTATCTAAAAAGGGAATTATTAGACGATGATCATAGCTCTAATTTCTCTGAACAACCTGGAAGAACCAAGATGTATAGATATTTAAAAGAACTTTTTTTGGATGATATGAAGTAGTAAATTGCTGATTATATGTTATAATTTTTGGTTTTTCAATATGTAAAGGCCGAGAGACAACATCCTAGAGGAGTTATGAAACCTCTACCTATTTCTATATAGAAATGGGATGAGATTACTATGGACTTTTTCACTAGATTAACAAATACTCCTAGAAATAATGATGTGATATGGGTTATTATTAATCTCCTTAACAAATATTCACATTTCCTCACTATAAGATAATATTTTCCTCTCGATTACCTTGAATGACTCTATATTAATGAATTTGTAAGATTTCATGGAACACCTGTTTCAATTATTTGTGATCATGATGCATGATTTACATTGAAATTCGAGAAAATAATTTTGAAGGCTCTTAATACCCATATTCATTTGAACACCACTTATCATCCACAAACTAACGAGTAGCTTAAAAGGACTATTAAAACAGTGGAATATATTTTGTGGTATACTCAATTACCTTTCAAGGCATATGAGTCCATTATTTACCTCTGGTAGAATTTTCCTATAATGACAGCTTCTATTAAAGTATTCAAATGGTGCGTATGAAACATTATATGGAAAGATATTTAGTAATACCACTTATTGGAATGAAGTTGGTGAAAGAAAAATCATGGTTCTAGATATTTTTGAAGAGAAAAATACAATGGTATAAGCTATTTATACTCATATTAAAGATGTACAAAGATGAAAAAAGTGTTATGGAGATAGCTGAAGGAAACATTTTATGTTTTGAGTGGGAGATCATGTTTTCTTGAAAGTATCTCCATCGAAAGGTGTTATAAGATTCGATATGATGGGAAAAATGAACCATAGGTACATTGGACATTTGGAAATATTTGAATGTGGCTTACCATTTGGTAGTGCCACCAAACCTCTCTAAAGTACCCAATGTGTTCCATATCTCTCTATAAAGGAAGTAGATGCCAGACCTAATGCATGTGATCACTTTCAAATAAAAATAATTGGAACTTGATTTATCTTACTGTAAAGATCTTATCTATATTATGGACACTAGAAAACAAGTGTTGAGAAATCGGATGACTAAGCTAGTAAAGGTACTTTGGAGAAATCATAAGATAGAAAAGTCGACAGGGAAACCTGGGGAAATTATGATAAAGAACTACAAAAATATTTTTATGAGGTGACATTCTAGAAATTTTGTGGATGAATTTTTTTGAATGAGGGAAGAATGTAACTCAACAATATTTTACAGTATATTTCTTTTTAAATAAATTTAATCACTTCAATATGATGTGTTTCACACAACATCGAGTTTAAACAAACTGTGATCTATTATTAAAATATTATCACGTGATCATTATAAACTAGATGTTAAAATTTTAGAGTATGAATATAGATTAATAAATATTTAAAATTATATGGTTTACATATTTATAAAATAAATTCATTGGTTATCAATGAAAATAATTTGAATGTAAAAGAATTGTTTTTTCGGAGAAAAATATTTTTATGTGTGCGCAATTTGTTTTTATTTTAATAAATTAATTAAATCACTATTGGTGAATGATTTTAATGAAATTTATATATTATATATTCAATAAAATGTATTAATATTAATTTAGAGTTTTTACTAGGCATGGGATAAGAATGGATCCAATTTTATGCTTAAAAATTATATTGATCTAAAAATCCATTTTTGTTATATTTTTTACACTTATTTTAAAATTAATTTTAGAAATTTATAGAAATTTATTCTTGGAAAATTTATTCCATATTTTTAATAAGTGGGTTAAAATTTGGAAAATTGGTCCCTTTTATTTTTGGTTAAAATGAACAGTAACTGTGGTAAAATTTATCACCTCGGTAAACGGTAAATCAGGTTAAACTAGGTTAAAACTAAGTGACAAGGTCAAAATATTTCAACTTAATTATTATATGAGGAATTGAGTTTTAGCCCCATCACCTTGTAATAAAAATTGATATATTTAATGGAAACTTGTCCATGAAAATGCCCAATATAATATTTAAAATAAAGAATGTTACAAAATGTCACTCTCTTAGTTTTAAAAATCTTTTATGTGTCTACATAGGGAAAAAAGAAAGTAATAATGAATATAAATGTAAATTTTGTAAATAATGCAATTATTTTTATTATTATAATTTATTTATAATTTTTAATTATTATATAATTACCATAAATTCTTATACAATTCTAAAATTGTATTTTTTAAATAAAAATTAAAATAAAATGAATGAATATTAAGGATATTAAAAGGGATATAATTTGAGTGATTTATAGTATTACACAAAATTTTTAGATTAATATGAAATATTAGTAATTTTTAAATAAATTAAATTTTAAATAAATTTTTTATAGATGTATTTGAAGTCAAATTAAATGAATAGTGTCAAAATTGACTTTAATGATAATTTATCAAAAAAATATTTTATTAAATTATTTAAAAATCATTAAAATTTTGAAAGGGTAAAAGGGGTAACATATGGTTAAAATTTTTATCCTTTTTCCATTTATGAGTAAATAGTTACCTTATATGTAAAATTATAACTCTTTAAGAGTGAAAATTATGTTAGTGCAATTAATGTTAAAATTGGTTAACTAAGCTATTCAATCAAAACATGAGGTTTACAACACAAAAAAACCAATAAAAATTTTATTGGTTGATGATATTTCAACCATATACTACCCCAATTTTTAATCCTTTTCTATTTGGAACATTTTTATCGAGAATGACTTTATTATAATTTAATATTTTAATAAATTCCAGAAGTGCCCCTCACCTCAATTATAAAAGGGCACATCCTCCCTCACTTCTTTACACCACTTTGAGAAATCAATCTCGACAAAAACCTACCAATTTATCTTCTAAAAATTCTTATATAATTTATATATGTTCTTTTCATTTCAAAAACCCACCCTAAGTCCCTTAAAAATAGATCTAAAGGAAGTCTACCGAAGAAGAGGTATTCGTCTTTACTGAGTCCTACATGTCTATTTCTTCTTTTAATTCTCATTAAAGTGTTGTATACATCATAATATAATAAATCTAGTATCATTAATATACATATATTTTATTATAATTATTTTAAAACCATATTCTATCTCTTTTCCATCCTATGAAAAGTGAAATCATCGATCGTGCGTACATACGGCTTATCGTCCTCACGTAGAGGTGTAATTCATTTTTCATCACCACTTTACTTGAATTTTTATAAAGATGTAACTAATGAGTATATATTATATTTATGCAACAACTATGATTTTGGAACTATAATATCATATATACCTTTTTACCTTCCAATCCTTTGGAAAATGATAATGTCGTTCGTGCGTACGTGTGGACTGTCACCTCCATGAAGAGATGTGGTCCATTTTTCATTTATGTATTACATGGATGGTAATAAGGATATATTTAATGAAAATATATGATATATATTATATAATAATTAATCTATAAATATTAATTATTTTTCACCATTCTTTCATTCCATCCTTTGAAAAGTGAAAATTGCTTTCATGCGTACGTACGACCTACCGTCTTCATGAACGATGTAATTCATTTTTCAATATATATCTTTTATAGATGAATATATATATATATATTAGATATATATTATGTTTATAAAAATAATAACATTATGGAGATTATCTAACCATAATAAAAGTAAAAGCACCAGAACTGCAGAATCAAAATATACTTGAAAAACAAAGTTGTTAACACCAGAAAAAATGATATTAATAAAATATTATTTATAAAATAGTGATAAAATGTTATAAATGGATCATATAGGATATAATATATATGTGTATGGTTATTTTACATAAGTATAATAAATCTAAACTTATTATACAGGAGGTTAAAATCACTTATGAGGCAAGCCAAACATGAAGCAATAGATTTCGTCTCAATTTCCACTCCACTGAGACATATTTGATATTATGATCCTATTTATTTTTATGTTGTGTATATACTACCTGATTGAGGTAATTAACATGAATTTATATTTATTCATGATTATTAAATGTCATTTGATGTTTAATCTCTTAAATAATTTCAATATTTTCTTCAAAGTTTTCCTCTCTTTGAAACTTGAATCAAAAAAAGAAATGTTTAAAAGAAAAACTGATATTATTTATCTTTTGATCAGAAATATATTTTCTTCCACATCCATATTTTCTCTAAATATTTTTCAAAAATGTTTTTAAGCTTCTATAATGTTTTATCAAAAGACATTTTTTCCCATGTTTGACATTTTACAAAATGGTTTGGAAGGAATCTTTTTTTCATTTTCCAAACAATGTACTTTGTGACTTTTCTGACAAAAGTATGGAGGGAAGGTTTTTTTAACTTATACTACATGATATAATTTTCAAACTTTTATGAATACTATTTGATTTTAAGATTCCATTACAATTTTATAGGTTTACTTTCAAATAAAATGTTTTACTTTATAATTGAACTTTTTTTAAAAAATAAGTGATTTAAAAAAATGGAAAGGTTTTTTTCCTTAAGAATATGTTAATGAAATTTCTATTCATCAGTGAGGAAAAAATTTTATTTTACTTATTCACCATTGGGGATATGTTTTAATGATACAATCCCTTAAAACATTCACTTACTTGTGATCATTAGATATTGCATTTCTTTTATATATTCATATTCTTTGTATCATGGATATGATTACTACCTAAACCATATACCATTTCTACATACGATGTTATAACTTGAAAGTATTTTATTTACTAGGGAATTATTGATAAATTCATATTATTTATTCAATATGGATATTTTTGATAAGGTATATTGTTCATGAATTAAATCCATCATCCTATATATGAGGAATGCATTGGACATGCATTAATGGGTGGGACTTGAAATTATATCACCCCTCGATGCATCAATAGGTCTCATTGGATAAATCAGTTGGCTAAATTAAAAGCGTCTTTACCCATAGTTTTAACTATCTTGGTGCAAGGTCTTGATGGTAGAGATATCATGATGTCTAAGATCATGATGTCCATGTGACGTCCTAGCCTGGGTGCCACACACTGGTTCCCCGAATCAGTTGGTCACATGACCTCAGGTGCGCCTCCCCATATGCCAAAGGTTATGTGATTGATCAGCTCAGGGAACTGGTGTATGGAACATGGGTCAGGATGTCACAAAGTGGTATCAAATGAGTTTTCCTTTATTTTTCTTTTTTCATAATATTTGGGAAATGTAGATAGGATAATAGGATGAGTTAGGCCTTGGTTAAGAGCTCGTGCATAAGAGTATCTAACCCATGTATGAGGGTAAGATCTATGTACCTATGGTGGGACTGTTGTTATTGATGTGTATTGTTATAGTTGATGCCATTTCAGCTCGAGTGATGCACTTATTATGTGATTTGATTATTGTTTCTAATATTATTTTTTTGAGATTTTAATCATAGCCTAGTATGGAATGAGAGTTGAGTATGCATGCATCATTCTAGGTACTCAGGATTATTTTGTGACATGCATCATTTTAGGAATGCATAAGAAAACGGGTTCAGGGTAATTTGTTTAAATTGAAATGTTTTCCCTTTCTTGTGTATTTGAACTAGAAATAGTTCTTGATATGGAATTGAAAATTATAAAATTATGTAAGATGTGAATAAATGGGTTCCTAATGAGACACATGAATAATGATAATGAGTTTACCTTTTTTAACCATAACCTTGCTTTAGGATGGTTAAGTATGGTGATAGATCCTCAGTTTGAACCATGTAGTGGGGTTTAGGGGAATGACTTGTTGTGGATTATTTTGAATTCCTCTTACGTAAGTGTGTTAAAGTGGTGTTATGTGTCCTGAGATGTGTGTTTTGCATTGTAGAGATATGTCTCTGTGATGACATTTTCTGGTAGGATGATAAGAGGACATGGCTGGAAATGATCCTCTAGCAGTAGAATCAGAGGCACCAAAAGTGTTGGGTGAGGAATTTAGAGATAAGTTCCATGAAATTTTTTCTCGGTTAACGCAGTTTATGGAAAGAGACTCCGACCGGGTTGTGAAAAGAATGTCTAATCTAACATGGGGATTATAGTTGTAGCATCCTCCAAACTTCATCAGAGAGGGTGGTCCTAAGGCAACAAAGTTCTAGATTGAGTCTATCTAGACAATACTTAATCACTTAGAGACTCCTACTGAGAAAAGAATCAAGATGATTGTAATGTCTCAGATTTTCCATTTATTATTTTTAAATATTATATGAAATTATTTCAAGACTGGGCACGAAGATGACACATCATTCCGAGGTCCAGTGAGCTCGGAATGGTGGTTTGAACTTTTTTTAGTTAAGTGAGTCGGCACTTGTGCGCGGTTGTGGCAGTTTCCAAATGGATGCCCGAATTAAAAATCTGAGCGCACCATTGCGTCTGGGATGATGACTTTACCTAAGAATGAGGCTAACCTCGACCGCCGCGGGTCGAGGGAAAAAGTTAATTTTCGGACGTTTTAAGTAAAATAAAATAAAATAAATTAACCAGTTTATTTTATTTAATTTAAGGAAACATCCGCTGCAGCATGGCGACGACGCAACTATTTCCTAAATTGATGGCGCATCTTAATGACTTTGAAATGGAAAGTCAAATCCATTAATACTACCGTGTAATTAAATGACAACATGTTTCCCTTTTTAATTGGTTAGGAAATTGTTGATCGTTGGCAACGTTTGAGAGGAATCTCTGCAGAATCTGCAAGGAGTTAGAAAGAATTCTCGGCGATGAATGATGACCGATCGAGATCGGGGATCGTTGTGCCGACGTTGAAGGATCTCGATGACAACGGCAACGCGACACCTTCGTCAACGATCGATCCTTTCAAAAGGTAGGGGTTTGTTATTTCAATTTCTTTTCCCCGTTTTAGAGTTTAAACGACGAACATGGATCAACCACGAACAAGTTGATCCACGAATTCGTACGTTCTTACGGGAGGGTTTTCTTTGGGATGATTTTGGGGGAAATAATCCATGATTTTTATTCTTGTTGATCTCTGCTACATTTTAAGCCTATTAACGGGAGTGGATCAACGCCGTGACAAACAACAGCGGAGGTTTGTTCCTCATTTTGTTATTAGGATTTCCTCCCCCATTATTTCTCGCGCGTTCTTCATGTTCTTCACAGGGCGACGAACAACGGATCGTTTCGCATCTGTTCTGCGACGCAACGATCCCAAATCGAAGGTTCGACTTCGCAACGTCCTTGTGGAGGTGCAGCGAAGATGGCTGACGATAAATCAGACTAGATCAGAAAGAGCGTTCTTCGAGCGTTCTTCATGCGGGAAGATCAGAACACGTTTTCAGAGAAGATAGGAGGCCCGAAAACGACGGAAGTGGCTTCGTGGGGTCGGGGAGACCAGATCATGGAAGTTTTGTGGCGATCAGATGGCCAGATTGATGATCAGAGCAGCATAGGAGGCGTGCTGGTGAAGAGCACCATTTCTGGAAATTTCCAGAATACACGGCGTGTACTTCCAAAGAACACGCCGTGTAGTTCTGGCAGTGGTAGATAGGGATTCGGGGTCAGAGAAGAATCACACGGCGTGTGAACCTGGTGACATGGCGTGATGGACCTTCCCAAAAGCTCGGCGTGTACTTTGGGTAGTACACGGACCCGGGATGCTCTACACGGCTTCAGGCGGCACGGTGTGTACAACTCGGCAGAGGCGGCTACGCGGAGCTCGGCGTGTATCACGGGGATACACGGACACGATATGGAGTACACGACCGTGTACTCCCTCACCCAACCAGGCGAGGTAAACAGCGTGGGTCACCCCGTTTGCAGATTACACGGGTTGGAGTACACGGGTTGGTGAAAATGTACGGGCACATGACCAGAGTACACGGAGCCAACCCCAGTGACCCAGACACGGCGTGTACTCCGTACTACACGCCGTGTACTAATGTTTTCTACATGACTAGCCTCACGACAAGGGCCATTGTACACGGGCAGTAACCGGGGTCAGACAACACGACGTGTATCATTTCTACACGCCGTGTACTTTTTAGAAAATGGCTTGGTCCTTTTGTTCACTATGCCTTGGACATCTTTCGTTTGGGTTAGTTCCCCTTCTTCTTGTTCCCCTGAAGGTCAGGCATTATTCCCTCACGTAGGATTATGATCCCTTCAGCATGAATTTTCTATGATAGAGTCAGAAATCCATCTGAGAGGCCCGGATCAAGATCCTATATCCATTCCAGACCCTAGGTAGAGTTAGGCATCAGCGTGACCAACTTTACCAGGCGTTGATCCTATACCTAGCAGGTGAATTCCTAATGAGTCGTGGTATCCGCCATGGCCCTGGCAGTGATCCTAATCTGTGTATCAAAATCTTTCTCACTCAGGAGTGTGTCTCCCGTAATGAGTGTAGCTATATCTAGTGACGGTTCCCGATGAACAGCTCTTCCCGGACGGACACCATCAGAGCTATAAGACTCGTGGAGTGTGTTCTCCCGGAATGAGCGCATCACGGAATCTTCGGAAAAAATCCATTGCTGGGGTATGCAGTTGCGTGACTTGTCTCTAGACCATGGGTCTGGGTTTTGAGTATATCTGGTTTGTTTTATATGTTCGGTAAACATATACTGTGCATAGCTGACTGTACCTTTACTTTGTATTGATTTGTGGTTTTCGGGGTCCTCTAATGAGTATTGTTATACTCACCCCTGCACGATCTTTGCCCGCACATCTGGTGTCTTGTTCAGATGATCAACCTTTTGACAGAGTCCAGGGCGGACCAGGATAGGACCGAGATTTTAGAGTTCCCTACAGGCCGAGGCGTTCCTACGGCTATGAGCGGCAGTCCCAGTACCTTTGTGCTTACAGGTTGGACTTTTTAGTTTTCAGAATCTTGCTTTTGGGTGGGCTTGTATTCTGGCCCAGTTTAATTTTACAGTATTCTACCTTTCTTCGTATTCCGTTGGTTGAGTTTAGTTGTATGCATGCATTTTGGTTCCTTAGTGTTTTACATTTCATCATTTGTGGGCTTGGAGATGTGTGTGTGTACAGGTACTTAGGAAATGCCTCCCATGTTAGTGGTATGCCTACTCGGTGCTAGTCACCAGGCCCTGGCCTATTAGAGGCGGGCTTGGGGAGTCATGGCGTGGGCCCCACTGGGACGGGTCATGATAGAGTGGTATCAGAGGAGGTCGGTTCTACCTTAGGACCAAGAGTATGTGAGTTTGGTTTGGGGCAACAACGTTAAGTGTTTCGGGTTCTGCTTTCAGGCCAGGGACCCCAGGGTTGGTGCGGCGGCTGGCGTATCCATACACCAGGACTCTGATAACCTGCTTTTCGACCCGGTTCATGAAAACACTGGTTGTGGGGAAATAAAAGGTACATGCATCATATAGGAATGGGTTGTGTCTTCCATTTCCTTGGTGTCAGATATCCAGATATACTCATTTACCGTTACACATATTATTTCCTTACAAAATGCCTCCATGACGTGTACCCGCTAGGATTCAGTAGAACGATCATGAGGATGGCCCCCTCAGTGACGAGGCTTCGATACAAGGACCAGCTCCCCAGGCGTTTCCACAGGTGGTGCACCTACTATACCACCACCAGTGGAACAACTAGTGGTACCTGCAGTACTGACTGGCGAGGAGCGCAGGCTTAGCGCACTCCAAGAGTTTCAGAGAAAGAGACCCCTTAGGTTCTGAGGCGAGCCCGACCCTTAGGCGGCTGAGGACTGGCTTGAGGCAGTGACCAGAGTTTTCCGTCCAGTGAGGACACCGGCAGACCAGATGGTGATCCTAGGAGCGAGCCTTCTTCAGGGTTCGGCGGGACGATTGTGGAGTCTGAACACGTAGACTCACGACGAGGAGACTCTTTCATGGACGGAGTTTGAGCGACTCTTCAGGGAGGAGTTCTATCCGGTTACGCTGAGAGCAGTTCGCATCCAGGAGCTTCTTCAGCTCCAGCAGGGAAGTATGACAGTGGATGACTATTCATTGAGGTTCACCAACCTCTCCAGGTACTCGATGGATATGGTCAGGGATTAGTACTTCAGAGATCGGACCTTTGAGCGAGGTATACAGCGTGACATTCGAGCTAGTGTCATGACTCTATGCATTTCAACTTATGCTGGAGTGCTCGAGTGGGCCTTGGTGATCGATAGCTTCTTGGCTGAGCAGAGATAGCCGCCGGAAGTCAGCAGCAGGAAGATAGGTGCAGAGACACTGGCAGTAGGGAGCCGACATCAGGCACAGGGATCTGGACATGGGAGACATCATAGGAGGATCCCGGATAGGGGATCGACGGTCCATGGCTCTCAGGATGGATCTAGTCAGCCTAGGGAGAAGCGATGCTATGCATGCAACGGTAGGGGGCATATCGCTTGAGATTGCCCGACACATCGAGCTGCTGACAGGGAAATGGAGGATGGACCACCGAGGCAGAGGCAGAGAACGGAACAATAAGATCCTCCAGGCAGTAGATGTGGCAGAGGAGCAGGGAGAGCTGCAGGTGGTGGCAGATGATTTTACTTACTTCCACCACCACCCCCAGGAGGTCCGCACCAGGCTTAGGGAGCTGGGGGATAGGTACGGTGACAACTGCATGCGGTCAAGGCATACGACCTAGGGGCTCGAGGGATGATTCGAGGTATGATTTGTGCCTTTTCGACCTTAGTTTCCGTACTCATAGACACATGTGCCATTAATTCCCTTATATCCACATGTCTTGTACAAAATATCGAGATTCCGGTAGAACCGTTGACTCGATCATTACGTTTGGATACACCTACGGGAGGAGACTCGACGATCACACACCTTTGAAGACAGTGTGATCTTACCCTTGGAGGTGAGAGTTTCAGTTGGACCCTCTTGGTGGTAGCGGCAAGGCCTTACGACGCCATTCTCGGTATGGATTGGTTATCTTTGGTCCATGCCCAGATTGAATATTTTAGGCGAAGGGTGCGGTGTGTCCACCGTGATGGAACAAGGTTTTCCTTTGTCAGAGAAAAGGAAACCCAGGCAGCACAAAATGGGCTCATGCATAGGAGGGGGCAGCCGATCACTCATGATTTGGCTAGCCTTACCCTTGGAGCAGTAGATGTTGTGAGATCACAGTTCCCAGCAGTGGTGGTGGAGTATGAGGACGTATTTCCATAAGATGTTCCAGGGTTACCTCCCCACCAGGAAATTGAATTCTGCATTGACTTACACCTTGGGACGACACCGATTTCCTCATCATCTTATCGGATGGCTCACGCGGAGCTTCGCGTGCTGAGGGTGTAGTTGGAGGATTTGCAGAGCAAGGGTTTCGTAAGACCCAGCGTCTCACCCTGGGCGGCTCCAGTCTTGTTTTCCAAGAAGGAAGGCAGGAGTCTGAGGTTGTGCGTGGATTACCGATGCCTGAACCAGGTGACGGTGAAGAAAAATATCCACTTCCAAGGATCGATGACCTCTTCGATTAGCTAAGAGGGGAACATTGGTTCTCAAAGGTTGACCTTCGATCATGCTATCACCAGCTACGAGTACGAGAAGAGGATATAACAAAAAAGTCTTTCAGATGTCGCTACGATCACTCTGAGTACTTGGTGATGCCCTTTGGCATGACGAACACCCCTGCTGTGTTCATGGTACTAATGAACCAGATCTTCCAGCCATACTTGGATGGGTTCGTAGTGGTCTTCATCGACGACATCCTTGTGTACTCAACATCAGAGGAGGAGCACGCGATACACCTGCGGATGGTTCTGGACGTACTTCAGGAGCACCAGCTTTATGGGAAGCTCTCAAAGTGTTAGTTATGGATTCAGGAAGTCCACTTTATAGGACATGTCATCTCAGCAGATGGAGTGGCTATGGACCTAGCCAAGGTGGTGGCTGTGTTATCATGGGAGCCACCTCGGAGTGTAACGGTGGTGCGAAGCTTCCTTGGGTTGGCAGGATATTACCGAAGATTCATACCTGATTTCTCTCGGATATCAGCACTAATGATAGCCTTGACCAGGAAGGGGAAACCCTTCACGTGGAAAAAAAGTTCCAGCAGGCTTTTGAGCAGCTAAGACAGAGTTTGACGAGTGCCCCAGTCTTGAGATTGCCGGAGGAGGGTGTCGAGTACATAGTTTTCGGCAACGCATCAGGGACCGGGCTCGGCTGTGTCCTGATGCAGCGGAACACAGTGATTTCTTATGGTTCGCGCCAGCTTAGGATGCATGAGCAGAACTATGCGACCAATGATCTTGAGTTAGCAGCGATAGTCTTCGCATTGAAGATGTGGCGACACTACCTTATGGGTGAGCGGTTCATTGTCTACTCTGACCACAAGAGCCTCAAGTACATCTTCTCACAGAAGGATCTGAATCTGAGGTAGAGGTGTTGGCTAGAGTTCCTCCAGGACTATGATTTCGAGATCATCTATACTCTTGGGAAGGGGAACAAGGTGGCGGATGCTCTTAGCAGAAGGTTGATCTCATAGATGTTGAGTGAGGCGACACAACAGTTATCCTTCATGGATGGAGAGGATACAGCTTACCTACAGTCGATGGTTGTCACCCCTCCACTCTTACAGTGAGTTAGGGAGGCACAACTTGGGGATGTTGACTGTTTGACTTTACATGCCCAGTTATCCACAGGACATGCTCCTGATGGATATTCGCAAGGTGGGGAGCACATACTTCTTTTCAGAGGACGCACTATTGTACCAGTGGTGTTGCAGGGGGAGGTCCTGAGGTAGTTCCATACATCCCCTTTGGCGGTACATCCTGGAGTGGAAAAGATGTACCAGGACCTCCGACGTCAGTTCTGGTGGTTAGGCATGAAGAAGGCAGTGACAGAGTTCGTTTCTCGATGCCTCACATGCCAGCAGGTGAAGGCTGAGCACCGGGTTCCAGCAGGGTTAGCTCACCCCCTGGAAGTTCCAGAGTGGAAGTGGGATGGAATAATGATGGAATTCATGATGGGCTTACCACAAACGTCCAAGGGGAAAGATTCCATCTGGGTGATCATTGACCAACTCACCAAGTCGGCCCACTTCCTAGATATCAGGGAGCAGAGTTCCGTAGAGAGTTTGGGACGCCTCTACGTACAGGAGGTAGTTCGGCTTCATGGCGTCCCCTCGACTATAGTCTCAGACTGAGACGCCCACTTCACATCTCGATTGTGGAAGGGATTTCAGGAGGCTTTTGGGACTCAACTGCGCTTGAGCACAACATTTCATCCCTAGACAGATGGTCAGACAGAGAGGACCATTCAGGTTCTGGAGGATATGTTGCGAGCCTATATCATGGACTTTGGTCACAGGTGGAAGGACCACCTACCACTGGTGGAGTTTGCATACAACAACGGCTACCACTCCACCATCGGTATGGCACCATTCGAGGCCTTGTACGGGAGACCCTGCCCGTCACCACTTTGCTGGACCGACCTCGGAGAGTCAGAACTCATGGGTCCAGAGTTAGTGCGAGCTACTATAGAGAAGGTTCATATCATTCGGGAGCGGATGAAGACTGCATAGATCCGGCAAAAGTCTTATGCTGACAGGTTATAGAGACCTCTAGAGTTTGAAGAGGGAGACCATGTCTTCCTGCAGGTCTCACCTCGACAAGGGTTGCAGAGATTTGGCCGAGGCGACCAGCTATCTCCGAGGTTCATCGGACCTTTCCAGATCCTGGGCAGAGTTGGTGAGGTGGCACACCGCCTGGCTCTACTGCCACAGTTGCATCAGGTACATGATTTCTTCCACGTGTCGCAGTTGAGGAGGTACGTGCATGACCCATCGCACGTCATCGACTGGGGAGAGCTAGACATCGAGGATGGAGTGACCTTTGCTGAGTACCCCGTGGAGATCGAGGATCAGTAGGAGAGGATCCTTCGTGGGGATCGATTCCCTTAGTGCGTGTCCAGTGGTAGCACGAGAATCTTCAGGAGAGCATGTGGGAGCGAGAGGCCCAGATCCGTGTCCAGTACCCTCATTTTTTGAATAGCCTTTGTTTTAGCTTTTTGGGAACGTAAAACCCCAAGGTGGGGAGAATGTAATGTCTTTGATTTTCCATTTATTATATTTAAATATTATATGGAATTATTACGAGACAGGGTGTGAAGACGACACATCATTCCGAGGTCCAATGAGCTCGGAATGGTGGTTTGAACTTTTTTTAGTTAAGTGAGTCGGCAGTTGTGCACGGTTGTTGCAGTTTCCAAACGGATTCCCAAATTAAAAATCTGAGCACACCGTTGCATCCGGGACGATGACTTTACCTAAGAATGAGGCTAACCTCGACCGCCGCAGGTCAAGGGAAAAAGTTAATTTTTGGACGTTTTAAGTAAAATAAAATAAAATAAATTAACCAGTTTATTTTATTTCATTTAAGGAAACATCTACTGCAGCGTGGCGATGGCACAACTGTTTCCTAAATTGATGGCACTTCTTAATGACTTCAAAATGGAAAGTCAACACCATTAATACTTCCGCGTAATTAAATGACAACATGTTTCCCTTTTTAATGGGTTAGGCAATTGTTGATCGTTGGAAACATTTGAGAGGAATCTCTGCCAAATCTGCAATGCATTAGAGAGAATTCTCGCCGATGAACGACGAAAGATCACGATCGAGGATTGTTGCGCCGCTGTTGAAGGATCTCGACGACAACGGTAGCATGACACCTTCGTCAACAATAGATCCTTTCAAAAGGTATGGGTTTGTTATTTTAATTTCTTTTCCCCATTTTAGAGTTTAAATGACGAACACGGATCAACCACGAACAAGTTGATCCGCGGATTCGTACGTTCTTACAGGAGGGTTTTCTTTGGGATGATTTTTGGGGAAATAATCCATGATTTTTATTCATGTTGATCTCTTCTCCATTTTAAGCCTATTAACAGGAGTGGATCAATGCCGTGATGAACGACGACGGAGGTTTGTTCCTCTTTTTGTTATTTGGATTTCCTCCCCCATTCTTTCTCACGCGTTCTTCGCATTCTTCATGGGGCGACGAACAACGGATCTTTGCAGATTTGTTTTGCCATGAAACGATCCCAAATCGAAGGTTCGACATCGCAACGTCCTTGTGGATGTGCGGCGATGATGGCAGATGACAAATCAGACTGGATCAGAAAGAGCTTTCTTCGAGCGTTCTTCGTTCGGGAAGATCAGAACACGTTTTTGGAGCTGATCGGAGGCCCAAAAACGACGGAAGCGGCTTCGTAGGGTCGGGGTGACCATAACCTAGAAGTTTTGTGGCGACTGGACGACCGGATTGATGATCAGAGTAGCGTGGGAGGCGTGCTGGTGAAGAGCACCGTTTCTGGAAATTTCCAGAATACACGGCGTGTACTTCCAAAGAACACGCCGTGTAGTTCTGGCGGTGAAGGATAGGGATTCGGGGTCAGAGAATAATCACACGGAGTGTGACCCCAGTCACACGGCGTGCTGGACCTTCTCCAAAGATCGGCGTGTACTTTGGGTAGTACATGGACACGGGATGCTCTACACGGCTTCAGGCGGCACGGCGGGTACAGCTCCACATAGGCGGCTACGCGGAGCTCGGCGTGTATCTCGGGGATACACAGACATGGGATGGAGTACACGACCGTGTACTCCCTCACCCGGCCAGGTGAGGTAAACAGCGTGGTTCACCCCGTGTGCAGATTGCACAGGTTGGATTACACGGGTTGGTGACCGTGTATGGGCACATGGCCATAGTACACGGAGCCAACCCCAGTTACCCAGACACAGTGTGTACTCCATACTGCACATCGTGTACTAAAACTTTCTATACGACTATCCTCACAACATGGGACGTTGTACACGGGTAGTACCCGGGTCGGACAACATGGCGTGTATCATTTCTACACGCCGTGTACTTTTTGGAAAACAACTTGGTCCTTTTGTTCACCGTGCCTTGAACATCTTTCGTTTGGGTTAGTGACCCTTCTTCTTGTTCCCCTGAAGGTCAGGCATCATTACCTCACGCATTATTATGATCCCTTCAGAGGAATTTTCTATGATAGAGTCAGGAATCCATCCAAGAGGCCCGGATCAAGATCCTCTATCCATTCCAGACCCTAGGTAGAGTCAGGCATTGTCATGACCAACTTTTCAGGGCGTTGATCCTCTACCTAGAAGGTGAATTCCGGATGAGTCGCGGTATCTTCCATGGCCCTGTAAGTGATGCTCATCTGTGTATCGAAATATTTCCCACTCAGGAGTGTGTCTCCCGTAATGAGAGTAGCTATATCTCATGACAGTTCCCGAAGAACAGGTATTCCTGGATGGACATGATCAGAGCTATAAGACTCATGGAGTGTGCTCTCCCGGAATGATTGCATCACTGAATCTTCGGACGGAATCCATTGCGGGGGTATGCAGTTGCGTGACTTGTCTCTAGATCACGGGTCTGGGTTTTGTATATATCTGGTTTGTTTTATATGTTCGGTAAACATATACTATGCATAGCTGATTGTACCTTTACTTTGTATTGCTTTGTGGTTTTCGGGGTCCTCTACTGATTATTGTTATACTCACCCCTGCACGGGCTTTGCCCGCACGTCTGGTGTCTTGTGTAGACGAGAAGCCTTTTGACAGAGTCCAGGGCGGACCAGGACAGGACCGAGCTTTTTGAGTTCCCTACAGGATGAGGCGTTCCTACAGCTACGAGCGGCAGTCCCAATACCTTTGTGCTTATAGGTTGGACTTTGCAGCTTTTCAGACTCTTGCTTTTGGGTGGGCTTGTATTCTGGCCCAGTTTACTTTTACAATACTCTACCTTTCGTCGTACTCTGTTGGTTGGGTTTAGTTGTATGAATGAATTTTTGTTCCTTAGTGTTTTACATTTCAGCATTTGTGGGCTTGGAGATGTGTGTGTGTGTACATGTACTTAGACAATGCCTCCCATGTTAGTGATATGCCTACTCGGTGCTAGTCACCAGCCCCTAGCCTATTGGAGGCGGGCTTGGGGAGTCACAGCGCGGGCCCCACTGGGACGGGTCATGACAATGATAGCTTATATGTTACATGGACATGCGAAGAATTGGTGAGACATCTAGACTCATGATGGAAAACTGGAGAACATGGAGTGGAAATACTTTCAAGAGAAGTTTCTATAGCACTTTCACCCTATGACACCCATGAAGGAGAGATAATATGAGTTTATGAGGTTGAATTAGGAGAGTATTTCTGTGATGGACTATGATGGATGCTTTATATACTTGTAGCATGCTATTCTAGCATAGGAAGATGTTGAGGACACTACGAAAAAGCGGTTTATAAATGGGATTAAATGTGAAATTAAGTCTCAAGTGAATATCTTAAGTCTAAAGAATTTCTCAAAAGTGGTGAATTAATCTCTCATTTCTTAGGGAAATATGAAGAAGGCCTTTAGTAGAGGATAGGTGGTTTCTACTGGATGTTCATGAGGCGTGACTTCCAAGAGATGGAAGCTTCGTTATGAGAATGTTGACTAGGGAAATATAAAGAAGAGTGGCCAAGGGAAAGGTTCAGTTACACTAGATCATACTCGGGTGAATATTCACCATTGTGGTAAGTCAGTTCACTTTCATATATAGTTCCCTAACCACCAGTAGAGTGCCAATATTGTGGCAGGATGAGACATCTATAGAGGTTCTATAGGAACCTATGACATATTGGTAATGATGGAGTAGCTAGAAAAAATCATAGTGTGGGAAAATGATCTTCTATATTGTATTAGTATAAAATCTTGAGTTCTACTAGTCATGGAAGTAGAGTTAATGGACACAATGCTTCTAGAAAAGAGAACCCATATCAGTATAGTGGTGCAATTCAGGGGACTCAGACTACATCACAGTAAACAGGGGAGGGATAGTTTCATGTTGTTCAGCCTACACTTGTGAATAGTGAGGCTAGACCATTGATAGTTATAGGTAATATTCTTGTAGATTCTATGATTTATAGTTCCTTATTTGATACTCGTGCCTCTCATTATTTTATATCTTCACAACTTGTCATTGGTATGATCCTGACAGTGTATTTCATGGGTGAGGTTATGATGATAGATACGACTTTGGTAGTACAGTCAATAGATACTCCAAGACTCATGATGTTCATGCCCAATATCTTACAATATTCTTGAGTACACTAATATAGAATAATATATATTCCAAAATATCTATGTTTAATTTTTGGATTGATCAGGTACACTTCCTGGGTCACATAATCTCAAAGGAAGGGGTTTCAGTGGACTCAGAGAAGGTGCATGCAGTTGTTTCTTGGGAATATCCCAAGAATGTCTTTGATCTCCATAGTTTTATGAGATTATTGGGTTATTATTAGAGGTTAATCCAAGAATTTTACCATTTTCAACACCTCTTTCAGGATTTAACAAGATAGGAATAAATTTTGAATGGTTTGTAGCATGTGAGAATTTTTTCTAGGAGTTGTCGAAGCGTTTGACTATGATACTGATCTTGATCATTCCCAAGACAAGTGTGGAGTACATGGTGTTTTGTGACACTTCAGGTATCAATCTTGGAGTGGTGTTGATGTAGGAATATGGAGTTTTGGTGAATGGTTTTTTTCATTTGAGGCCACATGAATAGAACTACCATACGCACAACCTCGAGTTAGCTGTAGTGGTTTATTCTTTGAAGTGTCAGCAACATTATCTATTTGGGAAAACATTTACTATGTTTACCGATCACAATATCTGAAAGTATATCTTTTAATAATAATATTTTAATCTCTGACAGTGGGGATGGGTTACGTATACACATTTATTCAACTTTGATCTAGCATATACTCCTAGGAAGGGAAACAATGTTACTGATGCTTTAAGTAGGAAAACTTAGACTCATGCAGTTTGGGAGTCTAGTGCTGAGTGGAAAATGATAACTTTATTAAATGAGATACATATTGTGGTTCTATAGATCTTGGAGAATATGGAACTTGTATTAGTCTAAGCAGAGTCTATACTTTTTAACTGGATTAAGGAAAGGCAATATGAGGATCTATAATATTTTCCCTTAATGTAAATCCTTGAAAGTGGGGATTCACCTTCATATTAGACCATAAATGAGGATGAGATCATCTATGTTTGAGGATGTGTAGTTCTGCCTGTAAGTATGCAAGAGGATTTGATATGTGGATTTCATTCCTTGAAGTGGTGAGTGTATTTGGGTTTGAAATAAATGTACCATCAACTACGTCCACAATATTGGGGTCCAGGAATGAAAAGGGAGATAGTAGGGTTCATGACCCAATGTTTCACCTATCAACAGGTGAAGGCTAAGCATCAATGACCATGTGGTTTACTATAATCATTTCCCATTATAGAATGGAAGTGGGATGATGTTACTATGGAATTGGGGGGGGGACTCCTGAGGACACCTTGGAAGAATGGAGTTATTTGGGTGGTTGTGGATTGACTGACGAAAGTATCACATTTCGTTCCAGTACAAGAGAATTTCTCAGTAGAACAGTTGGGAGATTTGTATGTTTGGGAAATAGTCCATCTACACGAGGTTTCATGGAGTATTGTTTCAAATCATGACTAATTTTTTACTTTGTGATTCTATAAAGGCTCACAGAAGGTGCTAGGTACACAGGTCTCTCTGAGTATGGCATTCCACTCACTGATAGATGAGAAGTCGGAATATACTATACAAGTACGTGAGGATATGCTTCAAGCATGTGTTCTAGATTTTGGTGGGTATTGGGATAATCAGCTAGAACTTATGGAGTTCACCTATAAAAATAGTTATCATAAAACTATAGATATGGTACCATATGAGGCTCTCTATGATAGGTCATGCATATCACCTCTATGTTGGATGAGGAAAGTGAGTCAAAGTTGTTGGGACCAAGTCTTATAAAGGAGATGTCAGAGTAGGTTCAACTGATTCATAATTAGATGGATACTTCTTAGAGTAGACATAATTCATATTCTAATAGATGTAGATGATCCCTAGAGTTTACAATGGGTGATCATGTGTTCCTTAAAATGTCACCTAGGTTGGGTCACTGTAGGATTCGGAGACAGAGCAAGTTGGTGACCAAATTTTTTGAATCGTTTGTGGTTGTGGATAGAATCAGGCTAGTGGCATACTAATTGGATCTTCCAAATAGGTATAGTGTTATGAATGATTTTTTTTCATATGTCACAACTTCTGTGGTATCACCCAAACCATTCTCATGTGATCAATGAGGATAATGTTGAGCTTGAGATAGATGTGTCATTTGAGGAGCATCTGATACATGTGTTGCGGGGAAATACTGTGCCGATAGATTGTATATTGTGGAAATAAGTCCATGTTAGAGAGGAAATATGAGATAGATAAGTAGATAGGTGGGCTCAGTGGCCTGATCATTGTACCACGGAATCTTAGAGATGATTGAGATTACAGTTCGAGGGTCAGCTATTATAACATGGGGAGATTGTAAGATCCCCAATTTTTCTAGAGGAGTCCTGATCTTGTTTGTAGGTACTATTTTACCTTGTTTTGAGTAAATCTTGTTTGGGTTTTATCTTGGGTGTGTTTGGATGATATTTGAAAATGTTGGAAGGGTTTTGGGCAGTGAACAGTTGGCTCAGAATTTTCCCAAACTGTGTTCAATTCCCCAACAAACTATTAAAACCCAAGATGAGGGGGGTTTCATAGTTAGTTAATGGTTTGGAAAATCATGCGCCCTCTTAGCAATAACTGTGCAGCACCTTGAGAGGAGGCACACGGTTAGTGGAAACCATGCACCCCATATTGGAAACTGTGAACACAAATTTTAAACCCCCAAAAATTCATTTAAAATTTCTTGAACCCCTATCTTATATCACTAAACCCCTTAGATCAACCCTAAAATGATATCTAGCATTTTTAGTAGTTCTCAAACAAATTCCAAGACATTAAAACCTCTGTTATTATCCAATCAAAGAACATATTGAAGATCTACACCTCTCTTGGAAAGAGAATCAAATATTGATTGGTTTCCTCCCTATATCCTATATTTCTCTCATCCTTTGAAGGGATTCTTTATTCCATTTGTATTTAATATAGATCTAGGTTTTGATAAATCTAATATGTTTGATCATGGATCTAGGTTTTTGATCTATATCTCGTTCTTCGTCACGATCTTGGTTGTTTTTCCTCATTTGGGGATTTCCGTTGGCAAGAGTTCATCATCTATTTTGAGGTAGGTGGTCTATATTAGATACTTGAATTGTAATTATGCATATTCATTTTGGAATTTCAATTTGCATGTTTGACAACTGAATCTTGAATTGAATAAATTTATTGATTAATTAATTTATGGAATCTTGGAATTGATTAATTGAGTTTCCATGAGAATATGAGATGATTTGAACTTGGAAAATTTGATTTGGGTAATTGTAATTATATAATTAGTGTAATTAGATTAATTAATTGGTTACTTAATTAATGTAATGTTATGAATGTAGAATTGATGGGAAATTGGGATTGTGTAGTTGGTAAATTAATGTGATATGAATTAATTGACAGTGGGGATTATGAGATGGTTGACCAGACCTTAATAGGTCAATGGGTTATATGAATTGAATATTGCAACATGGGTTAATAGTGAATTGCTTATATTATTTCATGTGATTAAAGTATTGAACCATGAATTTTTGTGATAAATTGTAATGGTAAACATGATGTAAAATGTTGATGAATAGGTTACTGATGATTAAACGAGATAATTTTATATATGGGATATATGTTTTTAATTTATATATGAGTGTGGGACACAAACTACTACTTAAAAATCCCATTTGTATGATTGATTGATATATGAGTGTGGGACATAGACTGCTGCTTCAAAATCCCACTTGTGTAATTAATTGATAAACATGTATGGGACATGAACATTAGATTCAAAATACCATATGTGATTGGTTAATATATGTGTAAGAGACATGGACTACTACATAAAAATACCATAGTGATAAATGAGTTGTGGGATATAGACTTATGCTTCAAATACCCATGGGGTTCTAGACATGGAATTCTAGGCCTAAAATGTTGGAATTAGACTATGGTTCCAATTTGACATGATATTGAATTGAAATTAAATGGATAATGAAAGTCCATTCATTATAATAAAATTTGAATTGAATATGTGTTATGGTTCGGACTCCAGCATGGGATGAAGTAGGTATTGGGGGTTTGAGAACCCGAAGGTTGATGTGTTTAAATAAAGAATAATTGAATTTATTCAAATTTTCTACTTTTTTATTGTTTTTTATTCTTTATACAACTGCATACACTGTTATTCATTGGATATTATTTTAGAAACCATTATTGGCGGACTAATGAGTTGTACTCACACCCTACTCGGGCTGCCTGATTGATACCCGAATAGACTTCATGTTTGCAGGACAGGATAATGGAAAGATCGCCATGATAGATGGCTGAGTCAGGATGGAGCATTAATGAGGGAACTAAAAATGGTGTTGGGGCCTTCTTGGGAGTGTCAGCGTGTCTTTCCTTTGGTTTTTCATTTTACACTTGATATATATTTGGAACGACATATCTACTATTTAATTTTCGATATTATATTTTTCTTTTGGTCATCATGTGATAATGGTTTGGTTTAGTTATTAGTTATATCATTTTGTTAATATTATTTATTTTTGTTGTTGTGCTACTTTAATAAAGAGTTTATAGTCTCCTCATGATCAATATTTGCCTCTCGTTTCTAGTCAATTGCCTCTGGCATATGGGGAGGCGTGCCTGAGGTCATGTGACCGACCGAATTGAGGCATCGATATATAGAACCTGTGTTGGGAAATCACAGTCCAATGGTATGAATTTCCTTCATTGAGAATTCATTAATTATTATCCCTGATCTTTCAACATTGGTATTATCAATGGATTCATTTTGTGATATTTTTTTATTAAATGACATGTATTTTCTATTATTTACCTTTCCATATTGATTATGTTTTATTTACTCATGATAGCTTCCACTGTACGTAACTCTTACTAAGAATTTGAGCTCACCATTATTTTTTTCCTTTTTTTTCGGTTATGAAGAATAAATCTTTGAATGATTTTCAAGAATATAGAACTTTTACTTTTTCTATGTTTATATTTTATAATTATAATGTAATATGGGAATCATGTTTGTATCTAATTTATCAAGACTACAAAACTAATTTATGATGATTGTTGATATCCCTTGTATCTATGTCAATGTAATAAATTATACACCATATTTGGGTTACTGGAGTTAGAGTTGTTATAAAATCAAAGTAATAGAACAAAATTTTAAATTTGTGAATAAATAACCCCTAATATTGAAGATCCGGTAACTTTAGCACTGCTTTTTGACTTGATCCTCATTTACCAAAAGGGAGGATAATATGTCTTTTCATCATTTAGCTACTCAAGGACTCTTAAATGACCCACATGTCTAGTTGGATTTTTCCCCAGTTGGTTGTCTTCTCTCATTTTACATGATCTTCGATCTCTTCATATAAGAGTTACTCATTTTTCCTCAAATAACATAAACAAGTATCTAGCCAAAAATATTTTTTTCAAAAGGAAATAAGTGATCTGTTTTGATGCTTTAATGACCCAAATAAATAAATTTTTAATTGGATGTTAGATCTTTATATGATAACTTTACTGAATGATGTCAAATTTGGTATGTCTAAATATTTATTTATGGAATACTCATTGTTATCTCTATTAAATATATAAAAAGAATTTTCAAATGAAATAATTTATTAAAGTTATTGTTATGTTTGAGGTTGATTTGGAAAATGAGAACCTTTGTAAATAATTTCATATGTCCCATAACCCCCAGGGTGTAGCCTAGTTGGTAGCAGCTCCTATGGGGTCTCAATGAGGTCTCAGATTCGAGTCTCACCAAGTACTTCCCTACATTGTGTGTTACTTTATTTTTTATGTAATGTATCCCCTTTCCCTGAATAAACTGAGGCTTCAGCCTCAAATTTTAAAAAATTTCATATGTCCCACATCAATGGAGTAATAAATACGTGTCATTGGATTTGTTTTTAAATGAATTAAAATGTTTTTTATGATTTAAATATTAAAATTGTTTTTGGTAGGGGAATTATTATGTTAAGATATTTTATTTATTTTAAAATATTTTAAAAATATAAAACAATTTTTGAAAAAAACTTATATTGGGATTATTTAGATAATGGGAGTTTCTAAAATTAATTGGAAAAATCCCACATTGATTAACTAACAAAAAATAGGAACCTCTCAATCTAATAAATATGCTATGTTAGGTGAAGAATGATTAAAATTCCTTTCACATATGTCCCTCAAGATGTAAAATTTATCTTTTAAATATATGGTTATGAATTAGATGAGGGTTATCTCACACTGTAGTGAATGATTTCAATGCAAATCTCTGGTTTAAGAATGGGAATTTTAGTTCTTGGTAATTTGTGGTGGCTGCCCCTCCGATGAGAGACAAATTTCGGGTGGATTTGGTTATTTATTATCACAGAATTTATATTATCGGAAAATCTGAGGCATTCAATGGTGTCTCTACCACCAGATCCTACCACTAAGAATCTATCATATCTTTAAAGTGGGTGAATTTCTCAGGGATAAAAAGATATGTGAGGATCGCAATGTAGTTTCCCAGGTTGAACCATCGACAATATGTCCTCACTGAAGCCATCGTAGATGGGCATGTAGTAGAGTTTGGGTTCACATTAAACTTTTTTACCACAGTGTGAGAGAACACTCCACTATTTTATACCCATATATTTCATTCAGAATCAACTCTGAATCACTTTTTTTATCTACCTTTGAAGGAAGACTCTATCAATGTTCTATTATTGATTCAAAAAATGTTGACTTTAATTTTAACATTTTTATTCAGTGTTTTATTAAACCTTAAATCCATATTTCTAGTGTTTTTTAGAATATTTCATTCAATTAGTATCAATGTGGGTGCCATATCGTTTTTATATCATGTGTTACATGAATTTTAAAATGCAAAATTTTGATAGTAAAAATGATTTTAATCACACATATTAAAATTCATGTTGTTTTAAAACAATAAGGTCCTTTTGATGCATTTTATGTTGTTAGAAATAAAATAACTTCCTTGGTCATGGATGTCTATAAATCCATGTCTTAAATTGACATTTACTCTAATACCCTATAGAAAAATCATAGTTTACTCCTATCTTGAAGTGATTGTGTTTTATGAGATTACATATGAGTCAATTACTAATTTCTTTTGAACTAAACTCCAAATATATTTTTGATAGTTTATTTATAAAAGTTATATTTTATAAATTTAAAATATAACCCATAATTTCAATGAACAATATATATAGTGTCTGAGTGTTAGGATCTCATATAAAAGAACTCAAGGTATAAGTTAATTGCAATGAAACCACTGAAATATCGAGAAACTATCATAGGAAAAAGCACATCAATTATTTGATGATCACCACTATCTCCAAGGAGAAAAGAATTCACCATATATACTCCAATGATCATTCATCAATAAACATGATGATTAAGTACACACATGTCATACTCTAATTTTAAAAATAATCTTTGCCTCAACTTTGGAATTCTGAGATATGAGTCCATTTCCATGAAAAACCTCAGTATAAGCACACTAACCACTATTAGTAGTGAATAAGAAAAAATCATAATCAAATAGACATGTAGAATAAAATCATCAATCCTGAGTAATCATCAATTTCCTTTCCCAATTCACCAGTCCCACTTAGAGATCCTCGTGAACCACCATTATCACCAACTAACGTTGGACTATACTCATACACATCCACATCCAAAAAATATTATTTTAGTAAGAATGAAATTTTAGTGTCTGTAAAAACCCAAAGGAAGATATAATTTTGTTTTTATTTATCAAAAAAACATTGGTACTTTTGAAATTTTAATAGGTTGAGTTATCACCAATTCGATGTATAATTCTCTAAAATGTCCAAAACACCCTTTAAATTCTCTCAAATGGTATGAATATTCTCACCATTATGCTCTATGTAAAAGAATGATTAAAATTAACTATATCTAGGACTTAAAGAAATATCGACATGGAAATATTGTGCCACATGGTTTAGGGGAAGAGGATCACCACATGAGGGTGCTACGTGTAATGACCTGGATAGGGAACCAACTGTCAACCCAAGCCAGAGTTCCATGTGGCCTCAAGCATTCCTCCAGTACATCAAAAGAAATTTACTAGTTGTGAGAGTCTATAACCATCATGGAGAAACTAAACTATTGATATCACAATATATAATAAATTATAGATAATGGAATCATCATAAAACATCAATGTAAGAACAATTAATTATTGTAAAACTGAGTTCCCTAGACCCAACTTGAACAATATTTTTTGATTACCATATCATATATACAATGAGTTATGGACGATGTATTCTTACCATAAGGGTGTCGATATTTATGAATTCACTATTTATATGGTAATATCCTTGGATTACTTATCGTATCAATAGGTTATATTAGTTCCCATATTATAATGTGAACCTAGAGATACCATGATTGTAACCTTAAACTTATTTCCTATGGTTCATATACATCATGTCAAAAAGACACAAATGATGTGAAACCATCAAGTGTTGTGGACTCATAAACACTGGAACTTCTTATTAAGAAGTTCAAATTTAGTGATCTTGAGTTGATGAAATCATGAGGAATGACCCTACAACAGGGAAACCACATGTTTCAAGTGTCATTGGTATTTCCAATATGCAAAATGTATAATAGTCTCCTAAATTGAGAGTATTATCAGTGTATACTATTTAATTATGTACTTTGATGCAATATTAAAACCATGAAATTTATGTCATGGTGATGTAGCTTGAATTGGGTGCATCAACGGAGGAATGACATTGATTGAAAAATAAATAAAGATTTTTTTTTCTTCTGATAAGAAGTGATATCTCAGGCCTAGTTGATCAGGATGATAGTATCTTTGATAAATCCATCATCATGGTAGAATAAGGTAAGTAATTCTAGTAAATTCAATGAATAATAAAACAACAATGGACAATGACATGGATTGTGAATACTTCTTTATGAGATATCATGAGACCAAGATATTATATTACATAATGTTTGTTCGTAGAAGGTTGTCGTTTCCATGACTATACCTTATTTCCTTAGAGGACTTGATGGGTTGCTAGTATATACTCTTTGAATGTGAGTATTACTCAATATTTTCAAGATAAAGTCCTAGAGATTCACACAATAAGCATATTCAAAAGTCTTTCCTATTGTAATGAATATGCCTATAGGACATGGTTGGCACCACCATAGGGTCTGAGAGATGTCCGAGTTTGAAATATCATTATGAAATAAATAAATTCATATTATTCAAGTTTAGAATAATTAGTATTGAATTTATTGATGAAAATGTATTTATAATATTTTAAGTGAATACACTGGAAAATATTTAACGAATTAAAATTATTTTAATATTCAAAGTTCGTTTAATATTTGTTTGAATAACGAGTCATGTAATGACTCGTCTTTATCCCATAATATATTTATTATATTAAAATTAAGTGATAAAAATGTTAATGAAGTTTATGAGACATTTAATTGGTCATAACACATCATTTAAAAATTATTTAGTGGGTAATAAATGTTTGAGGGGTGGGTATCCATTTTTAGGTATTTCATACCTCGTTATATAAGTAACATGAGACTCTCAATTTAAATACTATTCACTGATAGAATTTGAGAGAATCTATCTTGTCTCCCCTGTATCCTAGAGTGGGAATAAGATAATCTAAGACTTTTATCCAAGTTCTTATTCATGAATCAAAGGATTGGTGTGGAGGTGACCATGGAGACATTGAATATTTCATCAAATCTCTATGCTAGCACATAGATACTGACGATCGATATCCCCGCATACTTTTGAATCGTGTTTGGATGATCAAGAGATATCTGACTTCAGTTCCTTCGAGAAATGGTCACCAATGATGAGCGGTTGTCAAATACACCTTGAAATTGATTAAAGTAATTATTCAATTTTATTTTCTATTTAAATCAATTCATGCTATATCCATGACCTTTTTTACTTAGATGTGTATCGCTCAAGACGACATGTTGACATCAATCTAGTAATAAAATTTTAACCACTTGACCAATATGCTTCCATTGTGCACCCATATACCTCCATTTTTTATCTTATCAGGTTTCATAATGGTTTATTCCAAATAAAAATTAAATTTTAATTGAATTTGAGTAGAGGGTGTTGTAACAGTTCTAGTACAACAAACTGTGTTTCGATCTGATCTCGGTTGACCAAGTTGCGGCCATCTGAATATTTGATTTAGATTGAAGTAGGTGTTCTTGCAAGTTGAAAACGAATAACATGTGTGTGTGTGTTATTTTACCCAGATTCGGTTGCCAGTGATTTTTTAGGTGATACATTAGTTTCTGGTGAACTCCAAAACTCCAACCAATTTTCAGGCAACTAAAAAAGTATTTTCTATCTATCCCCTTTTCCACAAAATTTCAGAATATTAATTATTATTTTTCCAAATCCTAAGATCATAGACATGATCAAAAGAGGAAAAATAAAAGAAAAACATTTTTTAAAAAAATAGCATGGGTAAGGGAGGTGTTGGTTCCAGTACATAATGTATTTCCCTAGTTTTACTCATGAGGTACAAATCCTTTAATTTTCGGTTTAAACCTTTATTTTTAAACTAATGGAAGTTTCTAAGGGCTTGAGAAAGAGTTTGGGAGCATTTGGGGTTTGTTTAGAACCCAAAGATCCAGTTTTTGGAAAAATAACATGAGCTGTACCATTGGCACATGGTTAGTGGTAACATGCAGCTCAACCACACAACCTGTATATAGAGGAGCATAATTTGATAAACCGTGTGAAGCAGGACGCATGACCGTGTGAAAAACTATAAAGAAATTTCATAGGGGACCCATACAAGATGCACATAGTTGGTGCACTATTTAGCCAAATCGTGCACCCATTTAAAAATGGGTGAAATGCTAATTTTTCTCCCTACCCTCTTTAAGAATTAAACCCTCTTTTCTCCTCCCATTTTTCACAGTAGCGCACACGCTGGAGCTCCCATCTCATCTCCTCCTACTCATTTTGATAGTTCCTTTATTTGATCTTAAAATCAAGTTTCGTTGTTCATGTTGGATTCATACTGGTAAGCTCCTCAATCCTCTTCACTCCTTTCTTCGTTTATCTTGTTGCATGGAATGCTAAATCTGTGCGAGCAAATATGCCATATTTTCAGGGTATTCCACTATTTCTTTGATTTCTCCCATTCTAGATCCATTTAAAGGCTGAAAATAGATGAGGAGAGTAATTCCAATCAAAGTTAAGTGGTCTCTACTTTTCCCCTTTAAGTCTCGGTGTTTTATAGCTAGCGCTATAGTGTCACACGCTGGACTTTCTGAGCATCTATCCTTAAATTAAAAGACCCTTAAATTGGATCACTGCACCAAAGTAAGCATTTAACTGTAGTTTATACCACCCTTAAACCATTTCATGAAGGTTTTGAAAAACCTATGCTAAATCATGTTTCATCAATCATTTAGCGGTAGTTTTTCAAAATTGCTGTAGAACGATTTAGTAGCAGGTTTTTAAAAACTGATAGAATCAGTTAGCAGTTGTTTAAATTGCCGCTTAATTGTTTTGTGATGGTTTATTTTTTTATTAATGTAAGCAATTATTTATTTATTTATTTATTTACTATTTATTATTATTTATTATCATTCATGCATGCATATGCACATGTCATGCATGCATGCATCTTCTATGCAGAAATTCAGCTTATATATGTGTTGAGTGATATTTGAACCTCTTACCTCTTGGTTATTCTATAATAACTTTACCACTCCTCCAATATCTTCATATAACGAGTTAACAGAATTTAATATACTTATACATATATAGATAAAAAACAAATAATAATATTGAAGAATAATAATAAGTAAAAAAATAACACATAACAAATAAATACGAACTAAATAATTAATAATTAGTAGTTAATAATTAATAATTAATAATTAATAAATAACAAATAAGTGATTAATAAATAAATAAAAAATAAATAAGTAATGAATAAATAATAAATAAATAATAAATAACTAAAAAATAAATAAATGAATAAATAATTGAAAAATAATAAATAAATAATTCATAAACAATACATAAATAAAAGATAAAAAATAAATAAATAAAAAATAAAAAATAAATAAAAAATAAATAAAAAATAAATAATATGACAATTATAAATTCATAAAAAATAATAATTAAATACTAAATTAAAAATAAATTAATAATTAATAATAAATTAATAAAAAATTTATAAATAATATGCAGTAACATATAATTAATATATAATAAATATTAAATCAATATTAAAAACATTAACCATTATGTAATAATAAATAACAAATTAATATATAATGAATAATAAATAAATAGTAACAAATAATAAATAATAAATAATAAATAATAAATAATAAATAAAAAAATAAAAAATAAAAAATAAGAAATGATCACTAATAAATAATCATTAGTAATTAATAAGTAATAAATAAAAAAATAATTATTAAATATTAATTATTAATAAATACCTAATAAATAAGTAATAAATAAATAATAACTAATATGTTAATTTTAAATTAATAAAATATAATAATAAATTAAAAATAAATATATAAACATTAAATTAATAATAGTTAAATAATAAATAAATAATAAATAAGTAAATAATAAATAAAAAATAGATAAATAATAAATCAATAAATAAATAACAATTAATAAATTAATAATATGTTAAATACAATTTGATAATAATTAATAATTAATAAATTAACAAATTTATAATAAATTATAAATATTATGTAATAATATGTAATAAATATTAAAAAAATAATAAATAATAATATAATATATAATAAATATCAAATAATAAATAATAAATAATAAATACTAAATGAACAAATAATAAATGAACAAGTAATAAATGAGAATTAATAAATAATAAATAATAAATAATACATGGATATAAATATCTATAAATATATATACATATAACGAAATTTACATAAATATATAAAAAACCACATTTTTGTTACATAAATATATAATGGAAACATATATATAATTTTATATTAATATAAATATATATATATATAAACACAAGTAAATATATATATATATATATATACCAATAAAAAATATAAAAATATATAAACAAAAATAAATATAAATATAGACTAATATTCATAAATACATATAAATATTCATTCATCGATACAATTATATATAAATTTAGATAAATATTGACAAAAAATATAAATTATAAATAAATATACATAAATGTATGTAAATACATACACACACACATATAAATATAATAGATAATAAATCACCAATAGAGGGTAAACCACAACAATTGCAACACCATCAAATCAATAGGAATGTAAATCCCTGAAATAAAATCATATATGACAAAAAAATCATATTAAGACATTCTTAAACGAAGATGAAATCTCATCAAATGTTCAAAAATCATGATATTTGAACCAAAAAATCAGTTTTGAAGGTCTTTCGGGCCTTATTTGACCTCAAATAAATAGTGATCAAGGCCCCCTCCGAGTCAACATGATGTAGAGTTTATTGAAATCTTCGATTTGATATGTGCTAGAGCCCAAAATGACACTCGGATAAAAAATTATGGTTGTTTGACATTTAAGTTCGATTTTCATCTTCTCTTAAAATTGAAATATTTTTTATTCTACTGAAGATTATCAAATTATTATCTAATTTTATTATATATTATTTCAAAAGATTCAAATTGACTAGTTGCGGAGTTAAAACAAACCCCTGGATAAAAAATTATCTTTATTTGATGCTGATGTTTGATTTCCAACTTATCAAAGAATTAATTTATGTTTCAAATAATTACTAACTAATAATTATTATTAATTGGTAATAAATGCATTTTAATTAAATAAAACTTTAAATAATAAAAAATAAATGATAATAAATATTAATTATTAATTATTTATAATAAATCTTAATTAAATATATAATATATAATATTTTTTAATTAATTTAGTAGTGGTTTTTTAAAAACCGCCGCTAAAATTTAAATTTTAAAAATTATAAAAAATTAAAATATATAATTTTGCAACATTTTTTCAAAAACCGCTGATAGGAAAAAAATTAAAAAATTAAAAAATTTAAAACGCTTTTAGCGGTGGTTTTTAAAACCACTGCTAAAAAACCGCCATGAAGTAAATTTATGTGAAATATTTAGCCGAGGTTTTGAAAACTTCTGATAAAAAACTCCCATGAAATACAGTTTTTCCTAGAGTGGATGTTTAAACCATGATTTAAACATGTTATTGCACCCATATACAAGGTTGGAGGTTTTCAAACTCAACCCAAACCATCCTTAAGGAGGGTTAGTTTTATTAGTCATGTTTACACCACCAAAGGGGTGAGTTAAGATTTCCATTTATTAATGGAAGCCGTATATTAATTAAATTAATTGTTAAAGGTTTAGTATGATGTTTAGGACCTTGTCGTTTATAAATTAAAGGAGTAATGAAATGTTATAAATGAGAGTTTTGGAATGAAATAGGAAATCCCTTGGCTTATTCATAAATATGTAATTGATTAGTGAAGTGACATGGACACTAAAATGGGCCCCCATTCTATCACTTGTATGTGAATTGATTAAAGAATTGAATGTGATAAACTCAATTGACAAAAGGGAATAGACACTAACATGTCCCCTTGAATCATTATATTGATTACATTAATAATGGATGATACATTATGGCACCATCGACCCAATTACATATAATATATTGAATGCCTTGGACTATTACCTTAGATATTTCCTTCTCAGACCACCTGAAACACTCTCCTTGGGCTCCACCCAAGTCTCTGTCGAGTTTTATATGGATGAGTTTTGTGGACTTGAAGAGGACGCATTCTTCCATGGTATCTGGGTCCCAACGCTTGTAGGTCTATATTACCCAGAGTTTTGTATGGATGATCTTAGTGGAATCGAAGAGGACACCTGGATCATTAGCCCTAGGTCCTAACCCTTATAGGTCTGATACATAATTATTTGATGTATACCATACTTCCCTGTCCCTTGACATGCTGGAATAGGTCGTAGTTGATTCCTTACTCTGTTATATAGTCATTCATCATTTTATAAACTACTTTTAATATCATGTCCTTATAGACTGGATCACATAACATATTTTATAGCTTTATTCCTATTATATCTACACAATGTTACTATTCATATGCATTGACTAGATTTGTTAGACACTGTTTGTGGTAGCCTTCTGAGTATATCTCACACCCTGTTCGGGTTGCTGATTAGTACCCAGACAGACTACCTAATTTTAGGTAGGGATAAAGGGAAGAGTCTAGTTATGGACACCTAAATTCTTATGCTAGGATGGAGTATGAGAGTAGAGGATCAAGCTTACGCTCATGAAGTTAGTGGAGATAAATTTTTGGTTTTACATGTTTTTTATATCATGTTTCTTTATTTTCCATGTATCACCCCTTTTTGTATATCACCATGACATAAGCATCATCTTGTACATGATAGTTGATACGGTTTCTACCAGTTATTTATTATGGTTGGATGATTTACTTATTCCACTACCATTTATTTATTCTACTTCCGTTGTTTATCTTCTTATTTTATAGTTTTTATTAACTCTAATCATGAGGGCATAATCTCCCCACCATATTATTATAGATCCTCATTGCTAGTCAAAAGCCTCTAGCATATAAGGAGGTGTGCTTGAGGATAGGTGGCTCTCAGGTTTGGTAAATGTTTAGTGAACTGAAACCAGGGTGCTACAAGGGGAATCAGAGGAATTATCTTCCTTTTATATTACTATTTGAGTTATTAGAAAAGATACTAGGAATGTGTTGGAATTCGGTCCCATCATCAGTTTACACCCCCGATGGACAATAAAAAATCTACTATGGACTCCTACTATTGTGGTCAACATGAAGGGCATGAGAATACTCTCTGCAACTAGTCTCAGAGCATATACTAGATCCGATTCAATAAAGGAGTGTGAATATTCTTAATCAAATGATTCATTGAAAAGGGTGGATGATAAACAGATTATACCTCAAACAATCTCCAGCCTATATGACGATGCCACCTCCACTAATACAACTGACCATGCTCAACTCCTTTTCCTCTCTTTCGATGGCCACATCTAAATGTACACTCAAGAAAAGGTCCATAAACATGAGAAATATCATGAGGTTATCCTATACCTACTCTATCCACTCTTTATAGGGAATAATACGACTACCCCTACTGTTAAAGCTGGCACTGAACCTGACTGCCTCTACCAATCTGAGCTCATACAACCATTGGGTAAAAATCTTGATGATGGTCATGAACCCCACAGACAAAAAACATTGGCCCCAAGTCCTTAGAAAAAGAATGGAAATCACTAGCCCCAGAAGACTGAAAGGGGGGCCTATGAGGTCAACTCCTTTCCGATTGAAACCTCTAAGGCCCTCACACCTGAGACCTGCCACAAGAAACTCTACTTCTCGAGGAACCCTATTGGTTACCCTTTTATGGTAAACCTACTTGTGAGTGCATAAATTTGAACACCTTATACTTCTTTTGAACCTCTAAATATGTTAGCAATGTAAAGGGGGTAACTACATACTATATAGAGGGATAGAGTGCCACCTTCAGATATCTTGCATGGGACTCCTCATTAAGAAAAATATATGGGGAAAATTTATAAGTCCTTGAAATTGATTTCCATATCCAACACAGACATACTCCCATGTCAAAGAGAGATCATATCATGCCTCTAAAATACCTTCATGGTTGATGAGAGGAACTCTACCTAGAAATATTTTTGTAAGTCGACTGGTGACATATTTTCCTCCTTTCTCTCAACAATATACAACATTCAGCACAGATGCACAACTTCCAACCTAGGACTAACTACCAATGGGACCCAATACTCAAGAAACACCCAGATCAAATTGAAAGAAATCTTGTGATACTCTAACCATCTCTTTATTTATAGATCTGAAACTCTTCCTTCATACTTCCCTAAATCTATTGATGAAAAACATACAATGTTCTTTACCACTAATTTTCCTATTCAACCAGATCAACCCTCTGATGATCAATCTTATCTTCCTATCGAACATCCAATTCCTAAAACACATGTGGATAATATCCAACAACCATATATTAAAGGGAAACAAAGATTTTCTAAGCCCAATAGTATTGAATTTTTATTAAGATTAATTTAATTCTTTTTAAATTCATTTTAACTTCCCCAAAAAACCCAAATTCTCATAAAAAAACTAGTCAATCATGATGAATATATATCTCCAAGTTTTATACCCTACAAGAGGTGACACCTCATTTGTCTGTTTGGTAGTCTTGGATTCCTTATGTTAGATCACAGGAAGACTGAAATCCCATGTCCTAGTAGTTCTACCTTGTCCTATGTCATGCACCAAGATCAACTGACATTATTTCCTACCAACCCATGAAATCCTCACTCTAACTAACTTTGAACTCCATATTATCCATCAACTTGCTTCAGATACTACTCTGTCATGACCCCCTTCCTCCAATGGTATACCTCCTAGTCAAAAAATGAAGGAAGATAGATAATGACCCCCAAGTCCCACCTTCAGTAGGACCAAGGTTAGCGACTAACACTAAGTGTATAAAATCTCAATATGGGAGGAAATGCCCTCTATAATATATGTAGGATTGGGATATAAGATATCACTAATACCTAAAATAAATGAATTAATGTAAAATAAATCCAAAATCATCCCACAATGCTTGTATAAAACAAATATATACTGGTAAAAGTCTCCAAATAAGTACCCAAAAAGAAAAAATAATGAAGCAATGCAGAGTCATTCCAAAGGTCTGATCTAGAAATTTCCAGAATGGCCCACATAGTGCTACTAAAACCTGAAAAATAGTTCTATATATATGGGGTGTGCATACATGTATACTTAGTATAAATCTTAAAGTCTCAAGTGCACATGTGAATGGAGAATAATAATTCACTTGTGGGAAAACAACAGAACCAACAACACCTAAACAAGTCAAGTAACTAATCCCAAACTCATCAGGTCTCTCTCACTAAATAACACATCCAAGTATAATAACATAATATGAATCATATTGTTGATATCATACTCTGCTTTACTTTTCCACTGATTAGTCACTCTCACATCCCAATTACATACATCTTGGAACTCCCTCTTATATATATCACAACCTTCCTATAGACACCTGGGTCATCACATCACATCACATCACATCACATCACATCACATCACATCACATCACATCACATCACATCACATCACATCACATCACATCACATCACATCACATCACATCACATCACATCACATCACATCACATCACATCACATCACATCACATCACATCACATCACATCACATCACATCAAATCACATAACATAACATAACATAACATCACATCACATCACATCACATCACATCACCTCACCTCACATCACATCACATCACATCACATCACATCACATCACATCACATCACATCACATCACATCACATCACATCACATCACATCACATCACATCACATCACATCACACCACATACCACCACATCCCACCCATGGACACTTGGGTTATCACATAACATCTCATCTCACCCATAAAAACCTATTCCATTTTCTCAACTCATACCTAGGGTAGTAGGGTATCATGAACATGAAGGACATCAACCTCGTACCCTCCTCCTACCATATATGATCCCTACCACATGCCATCTCATCATCTCACTAAACACATATTTCTTGGAGACAACTGGTATATACCACCACATCTCATCATATCTTGAAAGGAAATTTTTTAATTATATCTATCATAGATCGTTCATGCCATTGTCACATGGAAGACGGAGCAGGGAAGAGTGGGTGGTCGACCATCCATCCTCACCACCAGGATGTTGGGAAACCCCCATAAAATTGTTGGTTTTCATCACTAGGTTCTAGACATTGGTGGGGTGTATATAGAAATCACAATGAATATACAATGTATATATATATACACCTAGGACCAACTAATGGTTTCATAACAAGAGAACCAACCAACTAATGATATTCTACTTTTTCTGACACTTCTAAATGCACAACACCACTAAAAAATCTGCTTGAAACATTTCATATTCTCATTACAAGACAAGATAATTTAAAAATATCAATTACCAAAAAATTAACATGTCTATTTATTACATTAATTCATCCTGATACTTCTCATTAAACATTAAACATTTTAAACCACACATCCAATTTAATTCATTAATTAACAATTTTTATCCCATTGACCAACCCAACCCATGCCATTTCAATTTCAACATTATAATTTAATTCCAATACTAATTGGACATCCATCATAGAAAATTACCATAAAAACAAACCAAACAACCCAAATTCCCAAGACAAAAAGCCTGTACGTCACCACCATTTCACAACCACAACTACTTTCCATATCACAACCATTCTCCACATCACAACCGCACATCAACACCCCACAACACCATGAAACTATAAACCCACTCAAAAAACTTCACTTCACACATTCACATGACACAACACTTTTCAAATCATTAAATAACATTTTCTATATTTATCAAAGGGGTTTTAATTACTTACACTTATTTATTTTAAATTAATTCTCACACAAGACATATATTTAGGTGCAACTAATTTATTAGACAAGTATAAGTGATTAACCATTTAATCAAGGTGGTTTAAAAATAATCAAACATCAATGGATTCATAAAACACATCAGTTAAACATAAACAAATGGTTCCAACAACCATGATTTTCAGTGGGACATTTAACTCGTACAATCAAAATAACAATAATAATATAAAAAGATGTAAAAATATATTAGAAATTACCATTACCCTTAAATTTCAATTAATAATTTAATTATCATTATTTGGATGATGAAAACCATATTTCCATAGATAAACAAGAGTAAAACCCCTCCCAAATTATACATAGGGTGAGAGATAATGGATCCCCTACTTAAAACAAATATGCTGTGTAGAGTTGGAACAAGAGGAAGGACACCACTGAACACCACAATGAGGAAGAACAACTTACCAATATATAACAAAACAACCATGTAATAACCTTGCCAAAACCACACCAAAACCCATTATTAACTAATATTATCCCCCTCAAAGATGAATAAATGGGATGAAATAGGGATAAAACAAAGAGGAGACTTATGAAAAAACCACCATGGATCGATCCTCTAGGATTGGGGTCAATATTCACTAAGAGAGGGTTAAAAGGGACCCTCGGGAGACACTTGGGTTTCCCAAGAAATTTGGGAAAAGTTTTTAAAGTGGTCATGATTGAGGGGATTTAACAATTTATAAGTATCTTGAAAAACATAGGGCCACAACATAGCCAAGAGGACCATGCCATAGAACCACTGAAAACCAAGAGGACCACAAAGAAACTCTCCCCACTACACTATATCCAAGTTAGTCAAAGGAATCTCTAAGAAATATGAATATATACATGTTGTAGATCCTATAAAAGTGAGGAGGAAGTCCAAGGTGCAACCAAATTAATTCTTCCACAGATCCCTGATAACTAGAAAGGGGTACATTACATCTCCTACTCTATGGAATAGGGGTGCCAAAATTAGTAGAGCTGCTGAAAACTAACCCCTGAGACTCTATTCAATAGACAAGGTCTCTATTTCATAGACACTAACTACCAAAAGGGAATATTTCATAGTCAAGGATCCACTACATAGCTACCCAAAATTAGTAGTAGCACCGAAAAGGATCCACCATAAGTCACAACACCGTATCCTGCCACCTTACACCATAACCATTCCATTACAGATCATCCTCTAGGATGCACACGGAAGCCTTACCAAAATAGGTAGTGGAATTCCCCTTTTCCTTCTGAACACATCAAGACACCTCAAGATCTCCCCGAACACCCCTATCACCAAAATTAAAACAAATTAATGGGTCCTAAGGACTGTGTTGGAACCAGGCTCTTCAAAGCATGATTTGGTGTATGGTTTGTGTTTGTTGTCAATCCTCAGTGGATGTTCCGAATGTGTTCCAGCAAAGTGATCATACAGTTCAAGCAGACAACAGTATTGAAGGTGGCGCTGTTTCCCAGTGTTTGCCAAATTTTTGGGCCTCAAAATCGGAAAATGAAGACATGGATTGTCTGCAAAAGGAGCTTCGCAGAAAAAGGAAGTGGTGCGCGAAATATAAGAGGCTTGCGCGAAAAACCTAAGTTAGGCGCGGAAAACAGCGGGATGCGCGAAATAGTTTTTCGCGCAAATAGTGTTTCGAAACCAGAGAGGGAAAAATGGCTAAGGCATGGGCTGCGCGGAAAATCAGGGATGTGCGCGAAATAATTAAGTTGGGCGCGGAAAACAGCGGGATGCGCGAAATAGTTTTTTCGCGCAAATGCTGTTTCAGAATCAGTTTGGTGAAAAATGGAAAAGGCATGGGCTGCGCGGAAAATAAGGGTTGTGCGCGAAATTCTTAAGCTAGGCGAAAGATTACGCGCCAGATGAGAGGTTTTCCGCGCCGAAGGGGATTTTGCGCGCAGTGGTCTCAGTCGCCTATAAATATGAGGTGACCCCCTTCATTCGAGGAGTTGGAAGACTTAGAGAAGTTCCGAGGTCTGATGCGCGAAAAGGATCGCGTAAAGGAGCTTGCGCGAAATATTTGGAGTTGCGCGAAAAAGGGGATTTTTGCGCGAAATATTTTTCCGCCCAAAAGAAAATGTTGCGCGCAATAGGATGATTTTGCGCGCAAATGGTTGATGTTTCACATATTTTTCAGTAAGGTTTATCTGCACGTTTTGGTTAGTCAGTTCAGTGGTTCTGTGCGTTCTAGTGCATCTCTTCCGGACTTCGATGCAAGCAGAGTCTCGTGCTGTGCAGAGGCAAAGACTTCAATGCAAATTTATTGAAGAGACCTTCATGTCTATAAACTGAGTGGGACTTCACCAACGGCAGTGACCCAGGGGGAGTCAACGGGAGTGACCTGAGGAACGCAGTGAGCTATCCCTGAACAAGTGTAAAGGCAGTGAGCCTGGGACAGAGTGACTGTACCCGAACCTTTGTAATCTACAGCTAGTGAAGCATAGTGGATTAGGTACGACCGACAACCTGTCGGCGTATGCTCCTTGGACGTAGCCCTTAGTGGTGAACCAAGTAAAAATGACCGTGTCTTCTCTGTGCATGTGAATGTTTTCATTTTGATCGTAATCATCATACAGGTTCAACTAGTTCCTACCAACGTGGGAACAAGATCCAACAAATTAAAAGAAAAAGTGGTCACCCTGATTCACCCCTCCCCTCTCAGGGTGTCCCGGGGTCCTTCAAGTGGTATCAGAGCGTAAAGGTTGCTGGCGTTGAATCTGACCTTCTTCGTCATGGAAAACGCGATCAATGTCAGGGGAGTCCCTCACTTCGATGGAAGCAATTTCCAGATCTGGAAGAACAGAATGAGATCTCATCTAAGATCTCTTGGAATGGAAGTTCTTTTTTCTACTGTTCAAGGAATAGATGTCACTGATCCAACAGGTCTGGCTATGACTGAAACAGACAGGAAACTTCTTGATGCAGATGCTAAAGCACAGAATGCCCTCACTGCAGCCCTTTCTGATCAGATTTACCTGAAGGTGATGAATTGCACCTCAGCAAAATCTATGTGGGATAAACTTGAGAATATTTATGAAGGTGATAGCAAAGTGAAGGAGGAGAAACTACAAGTGCTACACAATCGGTTTGATGATCTTAAGATGCATCCAGACGAGAATGCAGACTCTTTCTTCAATCGAATTACTGAAGTGGTTGGAGCAATTCGGGGTCTGGGCGAAGAAATCAAAGACATTGATATTGTAAAGAAAATATTAAGAAGACTTCCACCTCTGTATAATGCGAAGGTGTCAGCTCTTGAGGAAAGAGATCTTTCCAAACTTTCTCTAGATGACTTACTAAGCAGTTTGGTAGCTTATGAAATGAGAGTCAAACCAGAAGATGCTACGACTCGGGTGAGCAAGGAAATGGCATTCAAGGCCATGGATAAATTGAAAATCTCAAAGGATAGTAGCGGTGATGATGATGAAGAGAAAGAAATTCTTTCTCTCATTGCAAAGAAGTTCCAGAAGGGGAAAGGGAAATTCAAAGGGAAGTTACCTCTCGCATGTTTCCGTTGTGGAAAAGTTGGGCATATTGCTTCTCAGTGCTTGAAGAATATCAATGATGATGACAGTGAAGATGAAAACTTCAAGAAGCCTCAAAGAAGGTTCTTCAAAAAGGGAGAATTCAAATCTGGTAAGAAAATGCAAAAGAAGAGTTTTGTCTGTGAAGAGGAAGAAGATGACAATGAATTCTGTGATGAAGAAGAACCAGAATTCAAAACTGGGAACCATGCTTCTATGATGGCCACTGTTGAAAAGTCAGAAGATACTGATGGTGAAAAACAACTGAGAACTTGTGTAGATCCTGAGGTGCAACTTAAGGATGCAGTTAGTAAGCTTAAGATTAAATGTAAGAGCTGCAATAAGTGGAAATCAATTGTGGAAGAATCAACTGAATATGTTGATCAACTTGAAGCTGAAATTGAACGACTGGAGAAATTTGTGAAGGTACAGTCTAAAATAATTGAAAGCAATGATGATGCAGTTGATCTGAAGCTGAGAATTGAAGAGCAGGCAAAGGTCATCAATGACCTCACATCCAGACTGGATGAAAAATCCAAGACTGTTGAGGGTCTTGAGGAGGAAGTAGTTACTCTAAGGAGTAAAATGGAGACAAAATCAGTTCCAAAAGAATCGAGGAAGAAAATACAGTTCGGAAGATTCTCAGATGCAGAATTACTTGCAAGAGCCAAGTGTGGTTCTGATGGGGTTGAAAAAGTCTTGAGTGATCAAAGACCCGCTTGCATGGGAAAGAGTGGAATTGGCTGTGAGGCTGAGTCATCAACAGCTGGAAGTGAAAAGATCCAAAAGAAAGAAAAGATGAATGTTGAACATGAAGAAATGTTACCTAGAGTGATGAAAAAGGAACCCTCAATCCAAACTAAAAGAAGACCTGAAAATTATCCTCAAACATTCAAAAATGACAGACATTCTTACTATTCTCCTAAGGAAGAAGGTATAAGGAGAAATTCAAGTGAGAAGACATTTCCTCTAATGAAGTGTCAGTTCTGTGGCTATCTGGGCCATACCATGTCGTATTGTGAAGAGGCAAGAAGCTATCTGAATGGAGAAGATATAGATGCTCAACAAAGGAGAACAATCTCATATCCTAATTCTCATAGAAGAAATAATTTCTATGGATATTGTTTTTGTTGTTCTAACTTTGGTCATAAGGCCGTTAATTGCAGGCAGAGAAGAGACATAGACACCTCATCCCGAAATTCAAGACAAGTCAAGTCTCATCAGCAAGACAAGGTTGCTCTTTTAAACAGGTTCTCACCTCTCACAGAAGACTTTGACTATGAAGAACCTGGGTATGCGGAAGAGATAGTTGAAAGGCCATCAGTCCTATATACTCAATCTAATGTCTCATGGAAGGAAAGGAAGAAGATTGAGAAATCGAACCTTGCAGAGGTAGCCCTCAAAGCTACAAAGAACAACAGTACCTGGATTCTGGATAGCGGTTGTTCATCTCATATGACGGGTAATGCCGGCCTACTAACAAATATCATAAAGAATGTTGATGGCACAGTGAGATTTGGTAATGATGGGGCTCTGAAAATCAAAGGAAGTGGAAGTACCCAATTAGCTAATGGAGAACTAAAGAAGACTGAAGTCCTTTACGTAGATGGCCTACGCCATAATCTCCTTAGCGTGAGTCAACTCTGTGACTCAGGACTTATAGTTACTTTTAATCAGAAAGGCTGCACCATCAAGGGAAAAACCGGCAATTCACTTATGAAAGGATGCAGAACAGAAGGCAACTTGTATCAGGTTGATAGTGAAGAAAATGTATGTTACATGACTGTTGAAGAAGAAAACAATTTGTGGCATCGGAGATTGGGACACATCAATCAACAAGACATGGAGAAAATATCAAAATTGAGAATTGTCATGGACATCCCCAACTTGAAGCGTGAGCGTGAAAAATCCTGTGATGCTTGTATTCGTGGGAAGCTGGTCTGCAGTTCATATCGGCCAAAGAAGAAAAAGGCATCTCATCTTCTTGATCTGATTCATACAGATGTTTGTGGTCCAATAAATATTGCCGGGACTCATGGAGAAAGGTACTTTGTCCTTTTCATAGATGATTACAGTCGAATGGCATGTGTGATGGTCATTCACCGGAAACGACAGGTCCTTGACTGCATGAAAACATATCGGCGAATCGCCGAGAATGATACTGGACGAACAATCAAAGTGTTGCGATCTGACAATGGAGGAGAATACACGTCCATTGAATTTGAAAATTATCTGGAGAAGCATGGGATACAACATGAGGTAGCTGCTGTGAGAACTCCACAACAAAATGGAGTTGTTGAACGAAGGAATCGACAGGTGAACAACATGGCACGAACTATGCTGATTGAGAGTCGTATTCCACGACATTACTGGAAAGAGGCTGTTCAAGCTGCAGTGTACATTCAGAATCGAACAGGACTTTATATGGGTGAGACTAAGACACCATATGAATTGTGGCATGGACGGAAGCCATCTCTAAAATACTTTCGTGTCTTTGGAAGTAAGTGCTTCATCAGGAACAAAGAAGGAAATCAGGGGAAATATGGTGACAACGCAGATGAAGGAATCTTCCTCGGTTACTCAATGAACAGCAAAGCCTACAAATGTTTCAACAATCGTTTGGGAAGGATTGTGGAAAGCAATGATGTTAAGATAATTGAAGAGAAAACCACAAATGCTTCACGGACGTCATATGCTGATGTGATAGAAAGTCATGAAGAATGTGAACATGAAGAACCTACAAATGCAGAAATAGAGGAAGCTGTTCAAAACACTCATCAATCACATGATGATGTTGACTCAGAAGAAGAATCTGAAGAAGAAACTATGGCTGAAGAGAATACTACTGAAACTCGCAGGAGAAATCGAAGAGCTGAGATTGATCCATCCAACATAATTGGGGATAGGAGTGCACCCACTCAAACCAGAAGGATGAGGAATACCACGCAATCTGCATTTCTATCAGTTGTAGAGCCATCCTCATTCGAAGAAGCTGCAAAAGATGAATCTTGGGTGAAAGCCATGAATGATGAATTAGATCAGATTGATAAAAATCAGACATGGGATCTTGTCCAGAGACCCGAAGGTCACAATGTGATTGGTACCAAATGGATCTTCAAAAATAAGTTTGATGAGCATGGAAGTGTCATCAGAAACAAGGCACGACTGGTATGTAAAGGATACTCTCAGATTGAAGGCATTGATGTTGAAGAAACCTTTGCTCCAGTGGCTAGACTGGAGTCAATCAGGCTATTCCTTGCCATGGCACTCCAAAGAGGATATAAAGTCTATCAAATGGATGTCAAGACAGCATTCTTGAATGGTGTACTCGAAGAAGAAGTCTACATTGAACAACCAGTGGGCTTTGTCTTGGGTACCGATGAAACAAAGGTCTGCAAACTAAAGAAAGCTCTATATGGGTTGAAGCAGGCACCACGGGCGTGGTACTCACGGCTAGATTCATATCTCAAGAAGTTGGAATTCAAAAGAGGAGGAGTTGATCACAATCTCTATGTGAAGAATTCTCCAAAAGATCAATTCATGGTTCTTGTCTACGTTGATGATATCATATTTGGTGGCAGTAGGAAGAAATCAGTGGATGAATTTGCCAACCACATGAAATCAGAATTTGAAATGTCTATGATTGGGGAGCTCACATATTTCTTGGGGCTCCAAGTGATTCAAAAGAAGGAATTCACATTCATTTCTCAGGAAAAATATGCAAGAGAGCTGCTGAAGAAGTTCAATATGCAAGACTCCAAACCAATGTCAACTCCGATTGCAGTTGGAACTAAACTTGGAAGGCATGAGGATGGGAACTCTGTTGATCCCACCATGTACAGGAGGATCATTGGCAGCCTACTGTACCTGACAGCGACAAGGCCAGATATTGTCTTTGCAACATGCCTTGCGGCCCGCTTTCAGAGTAATCCAAAGGAGGACCATATGGCAGCAGTAAAAAGAATCATGAGGTACATTCAAGGTACACATAACTTCGGGTTATTTTTTGCTGCAGGCAGGGACAGTGAATTATCAGCATTTTCTGATGCTGACTGGGCTGGTGATGTCGTAGATAGAAAGTCCACTAGTGGTGGAGCTTTCTATATTGGGCAGAAATGTGTCGGCTGGTTGAGCAAGAAACAAGAAAGTACTTCTCTTAGTACTGCTGAAGCTGAATATATCTCTGCCACAAAAGCATGTACTCAACTTCTTTGGATGAAGCAGCAGCTAACAGATATTGGTGATAAGGTGCAGCAACCAATGGTGATTTATTGTGATAACAAAAGTGCAATTGATCTTACGAAGAATCCGGTTCAGCATTCTCGTACAAAACATATTGAAATACGGTATCATTTTATCAAAGAAAAGGTTGAACAAGGCGTGATTAAAATGGATCATGTTGGAACTAATGAGCAAGTGGCTGATATCCTAACCAAGCCATTGTCCGCGGCTGTGTTCGAGAAGCATCGGTTGAACCTCGGTGTTCGACCACCTCCTACTGCATAAGGAGGCTCCGGAAGTCCCCTCTCCCCGTGTGTTTTGACTGTTTTTATCTGTTTATGGCTGTGATGCAGGTTTATGGGGGAGATACTATCCAGGGGGAGTATGGCTTGAGCTGAACATTGAACAAACTTTTCGGTCTTTGGTTTTATTGTCAATGGGGGAGAAAGGAATAAATTCAAGGTAAGAGATTCTTCTGTGATGAGAAGTGTCAGCTTGTGTTGAGAAGTTTAATAAGGATAACATCGGGATGGAGAATTTCGTGTACGATTTCAATTCAAGCTTTCTCTCTTGTTTTCTACACCGAGCATTGCTCACGTAGACTTAGAGTGTTGGCTGAGTTGATTCTTGCGTTCTGGATTTGCTCATGGTTGGAGATCTATTGAATTTATCTCTAATTGCCAACAAACCCAAAGGGGGAGATTGTTGGAACCAGGCTCTTCAAAGCATGATTTGGTGTATGGTTTGTGTTTGTTGTCAATCCTCAGTGGATGTTCCGAATGTGTTCCAGCAAAGTGATCATACAGTTCAAGCAGACAACAGTATTGAAGGTGGCGCTGTTTCCCAGTGTTTGCCAAATTTTTGGGCCTCAAAATCGGAAAATGAAGACATGGATTGTCTGCAAAAGGAGCTTCGCAGAAAAAGGAAGTGGTGCGCGAAATATAAGAGGCTTGCGCGAAAAACCTAAGTTAGGCGCGGAAAACAGCGGGATGCGCGAAATAGTTTTTCGCGCAAATAGTGTTTCGAAACCAGAGAGGGAAAAATGGCTAAGGCATGGGCTGCGCGGAAAATCAGGGATGTGCGCGAAATAATTAAGTTGGGCGCGGAAAACAGCGGGATGCGCGAAATAGTTTTTTCGCGCAAATGCTGTTTCAGAATCAGTTTGGTGAAAAATGGAAAAGGCATGGGCTGCGCGGAAAATAAGGGTTGTGCGCGAAATTCTTAAGCTAGGCGAAAGATTACGCGCCAGATGAGAGGTTTTCCGCGCCGAAGGGGATTTTGCGCGCAGTGGTCTCAGTCGCCTATAAATATGAGGTGACCCCCTTCATTCGAGGAGTTGGAAGACTTAGAGAAGTTCCGAGGTCTGATGCGCGAAAAGGATCGCGTAAAGGAGCTTGCGCGAAATATTTGGAGTTGCGCGAAAAAGGGGATTTTTGCGCGAAATATTTTTCCGCCCAAAAGAAAATGTTGCGCGCAATAGGATGATTTTGCGCGCAAATGGTTGATGTTTCACATATTTTTCAGTAAGGTTTATCTGCACGTTTTGGTTAGTCAGTTCAGTGGTTCTGTGCGTTCTAGTGCATCTCTTCCGGACTTCGATGCAAGCAGAGTCTCGTGCTGTGCAGAGGCAAAGACTTCAATGCAAATTTATTGAAGAGACCTTCATGTCTATAAACTGAGTGGGACTTCACCAACGGCAGTGACCCAGGGGGAGTCAACGGGAGTGACCTGAGGAACGCAGTGAGCTATCCCTGAACAAGTGTAAAGGCAGTGAGCCTGGGACAGAGTGACTGTACCCGAACCTTTGTAATCTACAGCTAGTGAAGCATAGTGGATTAGGTACGACCGACAACCTGTCGGCGTATGCTCCTTGGACGTAGCCCTTAGTGGTGAACCAAGTAAAAATGACCGTGTCTTCTCTGTGCATGTGAATGTTTTCATTTTGATCGTAATCATCATACAGGTTCAACTAGTTCCTACCAACGTGGGAACAAGATCCAACAAATTAAAAGAAAAAGTGGTCACCCTGATTCACCCCTCCCCTCTCAGGGTGTCCCGGGGTCCTTCAGACTGGGCCCTTATAGGTTCATTATCGGGTGTGCATGTACTTTGTAAATCCGATGAAAGATTTCAAAGTTCATTGGTTGGTGTTTTATAAATTACAACCGAAAAATTATAACTAAGTCCATCAGATGAAGTTTCACAAAGTCTACTAGAAAAATTCTATTAGATAGAGGTACACATGCTTTTTGGATGAAATTTTATAAATTCAACTGGGTGAGGAACTTCAAACATCTCACCAGATAAACATTTCTCATCCAACAAAACATAATCTATAAAAATTGTAATGGTTATTTATTAAAAGATCATTGGACAAGATGTTGTGCTGAATCTTTCAATTGAGGAATGAGTTTTTCCAATTTTTTTACAACCGTATTTGAGATATATGAAATATGAAAATTGGGAGTGTGGATATAAATAAATTTTATTTTTTAGGATGGAGGACACTTTTACATATACAATGTTCTAATGCTTCTATGATGTTTTGGAAACATCTTATTACTTGAGAAATCATTGATTTTAACTTTTAGAGAGTTAATGCATCCATTGTGAGGATTATTGAAAATGCCTTATTAAATTTTGATTTTGTAATTTTTTTTACTGATCTAGTGTGATCAAGATATTTTGAGGTTTAGGAAGATATAGGTTTAATGATATTTTGATCAAGGGTTCCCAAGTCTTGGGAAATGATGATTGTATTGATCTCGGTATCGATGAAATTCTTAGTGTAAGAAATAGTGACCTTTATGATTAGGTCAAAACATTGGAAACCTAAAGTCAAGATTATTGTCTTCTTTAACACTTAATGTTAAAGTGTGGATCTTTTTATAAAATTTTCTTTAGTTTTTTCTTACATAACTTATATAAGTTTTATTTTACTTGTTTTTACAGGTTCATATTTCTGTTTTTCATGTATTAGAAAAGTTTCATACTATTTATTATAAAATTTTAAAACTCTAATTACAAAGTGAATCAGTATGAATATTTTTCTGGTATAATTTATTAAGTGGTCAAATAAAATTATAATTTTTATTTTTAAAACACAATTCACCCCCATAGTAAAGCACATACTCTCTCGATCCTATATTTGGTATCATAGTAGGTTTCTACTTTTTATAAACTATTACACTAACATGTTTTTATATAAAAGAGTATCATAATTTTTAAGATGGAATGTTTGTTCTTTAGGACAATTGAGAACTTAAACCCAAGAAGAATACATATATTTGATGGTGCTGATTATGAGTACTGGAGATATCACATGAATACCATCATTATAAATACTAGAGTACACAAATTTTTTATTATGAAAAGAGATTATAAATTTCATGAGAAGGAAGTTACTACTTTTACTATAGAAGAAAATTTAGAAGATCATCCTAAATATCGAGTCAAAAATTCTTTTTTATGTTCTATGACAATAAATATCTATAATCAAGTTTATTTTTTGAAATTATAAATCATATTTGGAAGTAACACATTTTGGAACATCCAAATTGGCTCAAAAAACAAGAGCTATGTTAAGATAAAATTATAGATATTTTGAATTTATACCTTTAGAATCAGTTAAACAAATGCATCAATGGTTATGACCGTGGTAAATATTCTACAATCTTTGGGAGATAAAGACTTGATTGATGAAAATTTGGTTAAGAAAATTATTGACATTATATTGAATGAATGAATGGGAATCTAAAAGAATAGATCTTTACGATACTAAGAACCTTACTAATCTTAGTTTGGATGATTTAATTGTAAATCTCATGTATTATGAGGGTAGATTGAAAAGGGGTTCTAAGAAAGAGAAAAATAAAAATTGTGTAGATTTTTCCTATACATATGTACTAGATAATAAATTAAGATCAACAAAAAAGTTACTAAAAATTTTAAGAAGAATAAATTGAAAGTTGATATAGAAATCAGTTCTTTATAATAGAGTGAGAATGAACATTCTCACCTTTCTGAGAGAATGAATAATATTTTGGGAAAGAAATATTTTTGATATTAGTACTGTAAACATATAAAGGATATAAGTGACAAGAAAGATGCTTCTGTGATGATTTTTTATGAATATAAGAAACTAGGACACATAAGGCTATATTTTTCTAGACTAAAGAAAAAGGATAACAAATATAGAAATTCCAAGAATTTCTACATGTATAAAGTCAAGAAAAGTAAAAAATAATCAGACACTTAGAGTGAAAGTGGTGGAAACATCTCTTCAGAAAACTCTTCAGATGAAAGTGGTGATAGTCAAAAGATCATAGGATTATATACTAAAATTACAATGACTAATATATTCTTTATAGATAAGGTATATGTTTAATCATTAACCAATTTAACATTAAATTCTATTTATCCATATTCAGATGATGGAAATATTTATGCATCCTCTGAAGAAGAAAATGATACTATATCTAATGAAGATGATACTTTACCAAGTTATGAGGAAGATTCTAGATATTCCACTTTACTTGAAATTTTTTTAACAAAGTTTCAATAAACTATGAAAATGATAAGTAAGAACTTTCCAAAACCAATTCTATAATTTCAAAAAATTCACTAAAAATTTCAATTCAAACTAAATAATTAAATAAGAAATATTATTCTACCTCATCTATTGATAATAAAGATTTAGTTTTAAAATAAAACTGTAAAATTTTTAGTCGGAAAAAACTTATATCAAATTAAATTTATGGGAAGGAAAATTTTGATAATATGTACAGATAGATGAGACCTCATATAAATTCTTTAGAGATGGGTTTTATAATATCAAAACCTCATTTTAAAAATAACTATTTTTCTCTTAAAATTTCTCCCTTTTGTATGAAATTTTATAGAGGTAGAAACTAGACTAAAAAATATTTATTGAATAAAGTAATTTTTTTTATTTTCATAGATCATATATCTCTAAATAATTATCAGTTGTACAACACAAAATATTTGGATATATTTGGATTCCAAAAGTGATTTTTTCTAACAATTTTGGACAAAAAAATTTTTGGGTACCAAGATCCTAACATTTTTATTTCAAGAAATTAAGAAGAGTACCAACGATTAAAATATATAGTACATGGATAGTTGATATTCGTAAAATAAGAGTGGAAACAAAAAAATATTTCATAATATTATCAATAGGAAAGTTGAAAAATTCATATTCAGATATAATTACCAAGACGAAATATATGGTATAATTGATATTGTTATTCTTGGTAAAATATTTAATTTCCAATGTTTTATTTTTTATAGGACTTAATTAAAATCTCGTTAGCATAAGTCAATTATGTGATTAATTTTACCTTTTAAACTTTAGGAATGATAAATGTATTGCTCAAAGTTCAGAAGGTAAATTTATTCTTTCTACCAATAGGCTTAAGAATGCATACACACTAAACTTAAAAGACCTTAGAAGCCAAGATCCACCATTACTTAGTGAAATAGAAGACCACCCTTGGTTATGGAATAGAAGTTTAACACACTATAATATAATAACTTTAGCATAAAATTCTAAGAAATTACTTATAAGATATCCAATGGAGATTTGGTTTAATTATTTTAAAGTTTGCGATCTTTATTAATTTGGAATGAAACATAAGTCATGATTTAAATCTATTAGTAAAGTTTCAACTTATAATGATTTATAATTAGTGCACATGGATTTATTTGTTCCAATAAAAACTAGAATTGTTGGTGGAAAATACTATGTATATGTCTTAATTTATGACTACACTATCTGTACATGGATCTATTTTCAAGATAAAAAGTCAATAGCATTTTTAATTTAAATTTTTTTTTCAGCCTATGTTAGTGAGAAAAATATAACTTTTTTTACTATTTATAGTTTCATGGTGGATAATTTTTAAATTATAATTTTGAAACTTTTTGTAGTAAAAGGGGTATAATAAATAAATTTTCATCTCCTAGAACACATCAGAAAAATGGTGTAATTGAAAGAATAAATAGAGTTCTTTAGAAGATTACTATAATTTCTAAAAAAATTGGGTTGAAGTAGTTAGTATTTATTTATATACTATAAATTTAGTTTTAATTATACATTTTATTAATAAAACTCTTTATGAATTTTGGACAAAAAGAAATCCAAAAAATTCTTAATTTGGAGTTTTTGGGTGAAATGTATTTATTCTAAATACTAAAGATAATTTATAATAATTCACTATAAAAGATGATGAAGTATTTTTCCTTGGCTATTCTACAACTATTAAGGATTATAGAGTTTTTAATAAAAGAACAAGTGATATTAAATAAATAGTGCATGTCAAATTTGATGAAACTTATATCCTTTTTTTAAACAACCCAAAACCACATCTTCATATTATTTTTATAAAACTATTTTTCAACCGATGTTGGAAAAATCTTCTTATGATAGAAAAACTAAAGAATAATTTTATGATTTTGTACCCCTTGATGAGATTAAACATTTTGGTGAATAATAGTGTTTTTTAAACTCACGGAATCAAAAAATCGTAAGGAATCATCCCACTGATAATATAACTGGAGATGTAGATCTACCAGTAAAATCTAGAAGTTCATTAAGAAATGAATGTGAACATTGCAAATTTTATAATAATTATAACCTAAAACTCTCTATGATGCATTAGGTGATAAAGATTAAATAAAACCATTACAGGATGATCTTAATGTATTTGAAAGGAATAAAGTTTAGACATTGGTAGAATGTCCTAAATATTTTCTTGTAATTGGAATAAAATGAGGTTTTCAAATTAAATGTGATGAAAATGAATTAGTTACAATTAATAAATAAAGACTTATTGTAATGGTTTATAATCAATAAGAAGGTATATACTAATATGAAACTTTTTATCTAATATATAGACTTGAAGATATTTATATAATTCAAGACTGTGCGTTATTCTTAAATTTTAATCTTTTTCCAATGTATGTTAAATGTTATTTTCTTAATGATATGTTCAGGAGGAATTTTATGTAGAACAAACACCTTGTTTTTAAAATGAAAAATCCCCAATTCATTTTTTAGACTTACTAAGGCACTTTATGGAATTAAACAAGACCTAAGGGATGAGTAAGATAGATTAAATAGATTTTTGTTACAAAAAAATTTGTTAAACAAGATTTTGATCCAATACATAAAAAAACGTTTTTAATGAAATCATCATTTTTCAAATTTATGTCAATGAAATTATTTTTATCTCAACTCAAAAATAATTTTATGATTCTTTTATGAATCTTATGAAATATGAGTTTAAATGTGCATGATGGGTGAAATACATTTTTTTCTAGTTATCAAATTTCTCAAAAACTAAAATATTCTTTTATATCTCAAAAAAATGTATATAAATTATCTATATAAATTTTTTGGATATGATAGTAATAATATTTTTAGTACTCATATTAGAAATTCAAAATATTTATATCTAGTTGAATCTAGGAAACCAATTGATCAAAAAAAAAATAGAGGAATGATTGGTAGTTTATTATATCACACATCTAGTCAACAAAGGTAAGATTATGTGCGAAAAGGTGTAAGATTTTTCAAAGTTTTACAACTTTAGTTTTTCTTTTTTAAAAATTGGATTTGTTCTTTTAAAAAAATTTGAGATTTTTTAGTAAAATGCTTTATTTCAAAACTTTTTATACTTAATTTTTAAAATCACAATCCACTTACTTAAAAGTTTATACTTTACTAAATTTTATACTCCCTAAGTTGTCTAATTTGTTTAGTAGAAAATGTTTATGTTTTACTGGATGTACCAAAACCTTTCTGTCATAGGATGTTTCCTTATCAGATGTACATGTACTTTATACATCAGATGGACGATTTCAAAGTTCATCGGGAAGATTTTTATAAAGTCTAATAGAAAAAGTATAACAAAGTCCATCGTAAAAATATTTAAAAAGTTTATCAAAAACACTTTATTAGACATAGTTAGACATTATTTCTAGATAAATATTTATAAAGTCTACTGGATAAATAACTTGATACACATCATCATACAAACATTTATCATTCTACTAGGAAAAATCTACAAGCATTGTAATAGTGATTTATCAAAATGATCAATAGATGGAAATGATGCATCGAACCTTTCAAGTGAAGAAAGATTTTATCCAATATCGTTACAACCACCTCCAAGATATATATAATATGACCACTGGGAGTGTGTCTATAAATAAATATGCATTCGGGGATGAGGAAGCTATCCCTACCTGACTTGTGCTAGGGCTCGAGCCATAACTACCCCAAGCCCACCTCTATTAGCCAGGGGCTGGAAACCAGTACTGAATGCATAACAAACAAGAGGAGGTGTTTTCCTAAGAACGTGTACACACACATAGTCAACTCATTGAAAAAGTGTAGAGGGAAAAGAAACAAAGATACAAAACTACTATAAATAAACCACAAACATGCATTGACCTCTAAACAGTACAACTACGGAAAAGTAAACTGAAAGGAAAAGGGAAAAAATACACGCTTGAGCAAAAAAGTGCCACAACCAGGTAATAGGTTAAAAAGTAAAATAGGTGAGATAGCCCCACTCTTGGATCCCATGCTACAACCACTACACGTGGTCCAAGAACCTCCTACCCTAATGCTCCTATGAAGTCATGATCAACCTGTCTGTTGTCTGTAAGGGCACACTGACTGAAGGCAAATACCAAGCAGGGGTGCGTATAAAAATACTCAGTAGGATGCCCCAAAGGCTCAAGGGAGTGATAAGTGAGGTACCGAAGAGAGGACCGGTAGTTAGAACAAGATACAGTAAAAGGAGTACAACTCAACCCAACAAGAGAGTGACGTAAGGTCATCCTAACACAAGGAGCTAGAAATAGTGATAAGATGAAATTATCGTCGAGTCTTCACTACCTTTAGTAGGAGAGTATACTCATCCAACCATGATAATCTAGACACATAAAGCACATGGAATACCCTGTACGTCTTCGCCTCTCATTAAAGGATAGTAACCAAAATCTAAGGAGCGAGTACTGAAAATAGGATACATATATGGTCAACCAAAGAATCCCAAACAAGTGAGTAAGGGGGTATCCATCTCACAGCTCATCCTAGTAAAAGAGTTTCCACCAGTTCGAAAAGTAACCACCATCGATTCCAAACATCCCACACCTCTGCCCTGAACTGAAAGTCAAAGGGGATTAATCAATACACCTTGATACTATCTACTTTAAGTGGGTTTGTATCACCTGCACGATTATAGATCACATTATAAGGATTCTTCTTAGTGGAAAAATCATCCCTCTTTCCCATGATTCCAAAGGTACGTCAAAAATTGTCTCTTCACTAATTTTCATAGTTGAGAGATCATGTCATAAAGTTGAGAACCCAGTACCCATCCCCACTTGAGGGTATGATTAGAAGAGTTGTTGGTAAACCTCACTTCCCGACCCTACTGGAGGGTACCCTCGAATGAATAAATGACAAACCTCACTACCCAGCCCCACTGGTGGGTTAGTCCTGAAGAGTAATCAGTGAATCTCACTGCCCAACCCCACTGAAGGGTAAGCCCAGAATAATAAATGATGAATCTCACTGTACATCCCCATTGGAGGGTAAGTCTTAAAGAGTAGTCAGTGAACCTCACTTCCCACCCGCTATTGGAGGGTAAGCCCAGAAGAGTAAACAATTAACCTCACTACCGAACCCCAACAGAGGGTAAGTCCGAAAGACATCATTACCATTATCAAGTGTTGTCTTGGTTAGCCGTCACACTCAGAACATCTAAAATCTCCTCAGATAGGAATTTCACTCGGAACATCTCGCATCATATCTCGAAATCCACTATAGAGGGCACCATCACTTTCTTTGTGGGAAAACACTCATGATAAGCTACTCCCAAACCAAAATCTGAGTTCAGAAGAAGGAGATACGAGAGGTACATGATTCATAAAGTGGTACATGAAACATGTAGGGAACACATGATGTGTGACCCTACCTCATCATCTGAACATGTACTTAGATGTACTCAGATACTAAACTCTGAACTATTACCCATAAGGTGTGCCAGTGTACTCCTAGAGTACATGGAACCTCTATCCAAAAGGATGACAATCGCACATTGATTGTCATTGATCTAGAAGGTGAAAAGATAATTCTACCAACATTTCTCTTGAAAACATCCTTGTATAACCAAAAAAATCTCACCATTGCGATCCTTACGAAAAAACACACAGGATTGACTATTCATTTGCCCGAAATGGACTCTCGGTGAAGAAACTGTATTCCACCACGCTGTGCATAAATAGTTCCTCATGGGGCCCATGAATCAATACCAAAACACATTAAATAGATTGCACCATTGAAATCCCCTTAGAAAAACACATGGGATTAGCTATTCATTAGTCCAAAATAGACACCCAGTGAAAAAGTGACAATTCACCGCAAATGCTCAAAACACGGATCACGAGACCTACACCACCACTTTAGTTTAAGTTCCCAGAATTAGTCTTGAAGACGAATCCTCAAATCCAGAGTCACAATGCCTCTGATGGTTCATCAATCAGATGTCATATGGAGATGTACGGTCCGATGCAATTTTCCCGAATAATAATAATTATATTATTATTATTAAAAATTGACGCTTCGTACCACCGAACTTGGAGCCCAAAAAAAATAGTTCGCAAAGAATCCTCAAAAGACCCTCCTAGAAGAAAGGGTTTCTTGTTCATAGAAATCATGTGAAACATACCCTTGGTTTGAGAGAAACGGGGTTTTTAATAAAAACCCTGGTCCAAAAACAACCGGATCAGCCGGTCCTGCTCGCTCAGTCGGCATGTGCCACAACCTTCGGCCACGCCCGCTATCGCCTTCTGCCGTGTCCTCTACCACACTACCACTCTCATTGGAACCTACACCAAAAAATATTCTGTGGACCACTACGATCACTCTAGTGATCCAAATTTTGATCCAAGACTAGATCTTGACTCCCCAGGAGAAGACCTTCCCTGCGCCAGCCTCCGCTCGATGATTCATCGACGTTTTAGTGTATTGAAAAGTAAACGCTGCTTCTGATTGATTTTATTCTTCCCCCGGTGCCTAAAACTCGAATCCAAGAATAGATCGGGACTCTTTGTGTTGAGAGCTTCACAGATATGGTTCTTTCTTCAAGATCAGAGGTTGTTTGGGCATGGAGAAAATTTTATCGTCGAAGAATGATAAAGAACATGAAGAATGAAAAGAACAGACAATCCAAAATCAAAACATACAATGGGAGTTATGATTTCATCCATAAAAAAATAATTCTAAAGTAGTAAACTTCAACAGAAATAAAAAACAACCACAAAGGATTCAATCAAAGGGTCTGGAGAATCCAAAATAGAAATCCTACCTTGAATTTGGATTCGCTGTTGTGTCTGTTGCACTTTTATCTACTAGAACCTTAAATCTCATTGAAATTTGATGAATTTTGGATGAAAAATCACCGTTGGCCAGAACTCTTTCATCCAAGAGAGAAATGAGATTACTCTAGCTCATTTCTCTTTACTCCTATTTATAGGAGGCTGCCAGTAGTTGCAGAATCTAAACCCCCTTGCGTGATCTCAACTGAGGTTTCCCCTATGGAAAACACCATGCTACAAACTCAACAACACTAACATATTTCTATTTCAAGAACTCGTTCAGAAGTTATTCGAAGTAGAATTTCTAATAAAATAATTTTATTTATTTATTTTATTTACGGTTTTTCCCTCTGGGACTTTTCTATAGAAGGCCAGTGCCAACAAAAGTTATACCCCACCTAAGGTAAATGACATGATCCAAATACAACTATGGCCTCAAATTTATAATCTAATTCACCATTTGAGAGTTATTTGGGTTTGATATATTAAATTAATGAATTAATAAATTAATTAATCCATTTAACGTACCACTAAAGATTAAGGGGTCTGAACGTCCTATGCTAACATATTTAATGTTTCTCCTAGGGTAAACACCACGTTCCAAACCCAACTATGGTATCATATTTCTGATCTGATCAACCATTTAAGCGATATCCCATTTCCATCATGTGAATAGTACAAAAACACTTAATATTTTTGTGTAGTTTATTCTGACCACACTGGGCCTCAGAATCACACGTCGTCTCAATGCCTAGATCTAGAAATATATTTAGAAATATTCCAAAGTCTTAAAAGGTAAAAACCATGTATCTATAGAAGATTTTACATCTATGATGATCTAAAGTTTATGTGAAGTTTTAGTGACATCTTGTTACTTTAGAGATATTCAATTATAACTTTTAGAGATCCTTTTTCTTAAGGAAACTATTGTAAGTATTATTGTAATTTCCTTAAGAAATTGTAATTTTGTAATTGCTTTAACTGATCTAGTGTGACCGAGGGATTACGAGGTTTAAGAAGATAGATGTTTATCAATCTTCTGATCTTGGGTTCCTTGGGCTACGGAAATAGTGACTATATCAATATTTGTATCCAGGGATTTCTTGGTGTAATAATGATAGACCTTTATGGTTAGGTCAAAACCATATATACCTAAAGATAAGGTTATTTAATTCCTTAAGACTTATGGTTAATGTGTGAATCTTATTATAAAAGATTATATAGTTTTTTCTTACATACTTTGTATAAGTTTTTTACTTGTTTTTACAAGTTATTATTTTCACTGTGCATGTATAAGAAAAGTTTCATATAGTTTTTTGAAAAATTTTACTATCTCTAATTATAAAATGAATCAGTATAAATCTTCATTTGATATACTTTCTTAAGAGGTTAAAGAAAATTGAAGGTTTTATTTTATAAACTAACATTCACCCTCTCTTGTAGTAAGACACATGCCTTTCGATCCTACATCATGATTATGAGAAAGGTCATGGTAGTTGATTTAAATTCATTGGGAATTGATATAAAATGATTGTTTTTAAATAAAATTGAAAATCAGTTGTGTGGGAAACCATGATGTTAATAAATTCTAGAGCAAGCCTCAAGTTGAAAACTTATTCAGATAATGAGACTCATGAAGGCCAATGTTTAGTTAATGGGGGATATCATGTAGGATCATTCTCATAGTTCAGTAATAAGGAATTACAAAGGTGGGTAGAACACTTTGGGAAGTGGAGAGAATGAAACCCATTTTGATAAGTTTGTATGAAGATTCAAATGTGACATGTTCCTGAACCCGATAGGTGGAGGTTGAGGGTTGAAATGTTTCATGGGTATATATAACCGAATTGGTTGTAGGAAATAGGAGATTACCCTAGTACATTCATTGGTTGATCTAGAAATTTATAATGATTATATGATTAGTAATTAGAAAACTAATGGATATGAGATAACAGTAAGGTGGGATGACTAAGTGTGGTTATCAGGAAGCATGTTGGTAAGGAGACCAGGTCTGTGAGACTTTGGTGCTTGGGTGTAACCTGCGAATGTGAATGATGAGGAAATTCATTCTATTATAAATAGTCTTAGTAGTGAGGTTGTGGGTTTAGATACATTTTTTAGATGAGAAATATACTAGTTTGGATCAGTGGCGTCATCCTTCAAGGTGAGATGTTGGTGTTTCAAAAATTCATAAATTCCACCGAGTGGAGAATCATGGTAAAGTTAGTTAAGATAATCAAAAACATGGTTCATGGGAAAGTGAGGTTCTGATTAGTGAATATGGATTGGGTTTAGTGTTGGAATTACTACAACTGGTGAGAGGCATGCACTTTGGTTCATGCATCAAGATTTGGGATTGTGATTTTCTAAGAAAACAGTTCCAATAATAGAGGACATGCTGATAACATGCATCCTAGGATTCAATGGTTCTTGGGAGAACCACTTGGATTTAGTAGAGTTTTCTATTTCTTGGTTGTAGGTTGGTGAGATGTGATGATTATGATGAGTCTCATATAGGAGACTTTTAAGTTTTCTCAGCTGATTTGGAAGTGGATAAAAACTACCCAGAATAGTTCAGGACATGATTCATGGGGTGAAACCCACTCCATGGCATGATTCATGGGGTTAAAACCAGTTCATGGAATTATTCAAGGGGTGGAACCCAATTTTTTGGCCTAGTTGAGAGTGTGCACATGTTTCAAGGGTGAGACCCCATTTTTTCACATGATTCAGGGGGTGAATTATGTGATGAAACCTGGTGAATTTGTTACTTATGGAATCTATATTCCTCTCAGGGAAAGTGTTACTTATAGAGTCTATACTCAAGAATAAAAATCCATTAATTTCATGGCTCATGGGCATGAACGAGACCTAGTATGTGGGCTTGTTATTGAGATTTTGGTTGATGCGTCCTTTGATGAGCTTCTTGTTGGTATGGTCGATCAGAGTGAAAATTATCCCCATGATAGGATAGTTTCTTTGGTGCATATGATGTGGTAGTAAGGACATGTCCATTTGGAGACTTGACAATGGAGTCGAGGATATGGGATCAGTGGTTGGTGTTGTTGTCCGGTGGGTCCAATGTTATTTGATAGAGAAGCTCGAGGATGAATTGCTTTAAGGTGGGAAGATTGTAAAACTTTGAGCCTTATACAAGGCAGTAAAACTATTTTTTTCATATAACATGTATTAAATGTTCTACGTTGGTTATGGGAGGTTGGGAGTGGTCTGGAAGTGGTTTTGGGGAAAGAGGGCATATCTGCAATTACTTCATGGAATAAAGCACTACTTCACACTAGTAAACCGATGGGCAAATGGGAGGAACCCTTACCAGGAAAAATCACAACATGAATTACTAGTTCATTCCATGAAACTACCTATGTGACTTTTCTTAATGGTTTAATTAGCTTATTTTAAGGGGGATATTTTTATAAAAACAAAAGGGGGGTTCCCCCTTCTGTTGTAGTGGGCACCGAACCCCCTCCCCTTGTAATCATTTCCTTCCAAGAGGGATTCCTCCCTCATTTTTCAATGGTTTTTTCCGCTGCTAGGTTTATTGGGAAGATAGTGGTAAAGCTAATATTCTACTTCATCTTTTTCATGGTTTATTTATTTTTCTCTTTGTCTTATGCCATTTATGTGCATTTTTCCCTATTTCTAGGGCATCTGTCTTCTTTTTTGGATTTCTACAGGATTGGCTTGAATCAAAGGGTGATAACGAGTGGGTGTCTGTGAGTATGAGGTAGGTTTTTAATAATCTATCTTGCAAGTTTTCACCATTTTATCAATGCATGAATTGTGTGGTCACACTAAAATTATTGTGCATTCAACCTAAAATTATAAATTAAATATTATGGCACTAATTCATGAAATTGAACCTCTAAACGGTCCACTAATAGTCCATTGGTGAGTATATAAGGATTTTATCCACCCATGGTGTGTGAGCGGCCTTGAAAAATGATGCAGAAAATTAAAGTGGTGGATCTACGGATGTCTTAACCTAAATATGAGTCCATATATGTATGACAGAGACTATAACCACCACTTGAGGTGCAGATAACTTATAAACAATGTTTGAGTAATTAAAGAGGCGACCCTCATAGTCCGTTGTACTTGAGTTATGCCCATGGGTGAGTGATTGGGGATTCCTAGGATGTGACCTAGGTTCAGAGTATAGGGTTATTATGTGAGGCTTGGTGTTTTAAAATTAAATAAATTTAAATTAAATTGATAGATGGTTTTTTTGATTGGGTCTTGTTATAGGATAACTAAATGGGAAACAAAAGGGGTGACCCAAGCGGTGATCGAGAATAAGACCCAATGTATATTGAAATTAATGAAATTATTGATAAATTACCTATGGGTTTTGATTATGATAAATGTTTGGAATGACAAGGGTGATACCCCTTGGGTTCATCAGTGATGTTCTATTACCTAGATTGCCTATGATATTCCTCCTAGGAATCGACAATGCTTATTGATGACTTGAAGCACCAAGGGTGATACCCCTTAGGTTCGGTGATGACATTTAATAATTCGGAATGCTAAGGGTGATACCCCTTGGTTTCAGTGATGATGTCTGAGGTTTTAGAATGCTGTTGGGTGATTCCCCCTTGGGTTTGACGTTGATGCGTGATTATTTGGAATGCCTTGGGAAATTACCTTATATTTGGTAGTATTTCTTGATGACATATTATGAACAGAGACATTCAGTTTAAGCCGAAGTGATTGTGGTCAATCCCAGGTGTCACTTGGGAACTTTAGGATCAATGATAGTTTTATTTAGTTATATAGTGCCTTTCTTTATTACACACATTTGCATGCACTTATTGCTCAAACTAGATATGCTTATAGATGATGTTGGTGGTGGTCTAATGAGTTGTATCCACACCCTTATTGAGTCATCAGTTGGAACCTATGAAAAATTTGTTGTTTATAGGATAGGATATGGGAAAATGCTATGTGGTTGATGCATGTTTGGGTTTCTAGGATGGATCATGGGAGTTTGGAACTAGTCTAGGACTCGAAACCATTTTTAAGATTTTTCCCAATTTTTCCTTTTAGTATTTTGGGTTTTCAAGTATATGATTTTTGTTGATGTATCAATACTTGACACTGTACATAATATCATTTTACATGACATGAGTTATATTTGTTAATTTATCAGCACTTGCTTGGATGACTATTTATTGCTTATTTATCTATCTTCTATATCTGATTATTATTATTTTAATTGTTGTTGTACTCTAATATGTAGGTATAGTATTCTTATCATACCATCTCCAAAAACGATCTTATTGTAATTCACCCCTCATGTTAATTTAAGTGGATTTGTTTTAAAAGAATAATGATGGGTGATATCATTGAAAATTTCTCTATAGGTAATTTAAAAATACTTTCCCAAATATTCTTTTATGCCTTTATTTCAATGAAGGGTATAAAGGTTCTTTACTATGATAAATAGCAATAAGGATATGGATTTTTTTGTCTATCAAATTTAATTAATAGTAAATAATAATCATTTTACTTAATTATATTCATAAATTTCAGTTTTTTCTTAATAACATTACTCACAATATTTATCCCTATATTTTTAGTTTTGAGAAAATATATCTTGCATTGATAAAAAAATTGGGCACATCGGAAAATTTTAATTTCTAGACCCTAACATATTTAAGAGTTAAACACACAACACTCCAAAAATTTATATACTATTCATTTATCAATTTATACCAATTTAATTATATTTTTTTGGAGCGACCATGATAATTTTTAATATATTTAATGCATACAAAATAGTTAATTTGAAATGAACTCAAGATAAAATAGAATGAAATTTCAAATTTGAGAATTACTAACCCATGATTTAAAAAAATATCTATTTATAAAAAAATATTATATGATATTTAAAAGAATTTATATAACAATGAAATTTCATAAAATAATCCTAGTTTATAATATAGATGTAGAATAGTGCTTTTAATTGATTTTGAAATCTATCCAAAAACATCCATAAAAAACCATGTAGACATAAAAAACTATCCAGTCAATTTTTTTTCAAAAGTTAATAAGTGATCCGTTTGGGTGCTTTAACAATCCAAATAAATTGAATTTTTAATTGGATGTTAAAACTTTATATGATAACTTTTCTGAATAAAGTCAAATTTGGTAGGTCTAAACATCCATTTATGGAATACTCATTATCATCTATATTAAAACTATAAAATATTAGGAAAATGAAATAATTTATTAATGAATTAATTAAGTTCATGGTTGATTCGGAAAATGAGAACCTTTGTAAATAATTTCATATGTACCACATCAATCGAGTAATAAATTGTGTCATTGGATTTGTTTTTAAATGAATTAAAATGTTGTTTATGATTTACATATCAAAGTGTTTTTTGGGAGGGGAAGGATTATGTTAAGTTTATTTATTTATTTTAAAATATTTTAAAAATAAAAAATAATTTTAGAAAAAACCTTATATTGGGATTATTTGGATAATGAGAGGGTTTGAAATTAATCTGAGAAGTCCAAAATTGATTTACTAACAAAAAGGGGAAATCTATTAATCCAATAAACATGCGATGATTGGTACAAAATAATAATAATTCCCTTCACATTCATCCCTTAAGATATAAAATTTATCTCCTAAATCTATGGTTAAAAATCAGATGAGGGTTCTCCCACACTATGGTGATTGAGTTTAACAGAGTTCTCTGGTTCAGGAATGGGGATTTGAGTTTTTGGTAATTAGTGGTGGATTCCACTCCTCTGTTTTTTACCTGTATATTTCATTCAGAGTCCACTCTGAATCCCATTTGTTATCTACCTTTTAAGGTTTACTATATCAATTTTCTATGATCGATTAAAAAATTGTTGACATTTTTTTACATTTTTATTCCATGTTTTATGAAACCGTAATGCTTTACTTCTAAGATCTTTTCAAAAAGTGCCTATGAAATTATAGTTAAAACCCAATAGAACACCCCAAGCACTAAACAACTCCAAATCCAAGATCATATATATATTGTAATCAATGTATTTGATATCATAAAACAGATTCATAACCTTATTGTACATCACCCACCAGGGTTATTTAATTCATTAATGGATTTATAGTTATTGGAATATGTTCTTACCTAATATCACAATATATATCACTCCCCCAATATCAAACCTTGTTTAAAAACTCATGATAAAAATATCAGCCCAAGGCTATGCCCTTAGTCATTGGGGAATGTCATCATATAGATGGGGGATCATGTAACGTTGGTTATACGAGTATACTTAAGGGATTTCATAGCCCTATCATGGTGGATTATGCAATGTTGACCCTAACATTGTGAAATGGAATGGCTTAACTCCATGCATCAATCAATGGAAGATCACATTGTAACAATTGAAGTGCAGGAAGAGAAATTCACTAACTCCAAGATAAATCAATTATTTTTAGATGAACACCGGATATAATGTCTTGGTGTTAGAATATCACCTAAAATAAATCAAGGTAGAAGTTAATTGAAATGAAACCACTGAAATAACACAATAAAAAGAACATGAATTCTTTCATGATCAACACTATCTCTAAGGAGAATATAATTCACCATGTCTACTTTAATGATAATTCATCAATCAACATGATGATCAAGTACTCACATGTTATACTCTAATTTCATGCATAATCTTGGCCTCGAATTTGGAATCCTGAGAGACGAATCCATTTTTGTGTAAAAACTCACTATAATCACACTACCCACTATTAATAGTGAATAAGAAAAACTCACTATCAAATAGACATGTAGAATCAAATCATTGATCTTGAGTAATAATCAATGTCCTTTCCCAATTCATCAGTCCCACTAAGAGCTCCTCATCAACCACCATCATCACCAACCAACATTGGACTATACTCGCACACATCCACATCCAAAATATTATTTTAATTAGAAATAAATTTTAGGGTCTCAAAAAAACCTAAAAGAATATTTTCATGAACCAACCATAACTAGGTATTGAGATGAAACTACCCCAAGCACACCTCCATAGGCCTGGGGGTGGCGACAAGCACCAAAAGACATATCCTAAAAAAGAGGAATTTGATTAATATACCTGTATGCACACACCCAACCATCTCAATACAGAAGTGAAGAATAATAATAGTGAAAAGATACAATAGTTATAAATTATACCAAGCATGAAAAACCTCAAGGGTGTACAAGAGTATTACTGTGAAAATTGAAAAGTAAAGGGAAAAAATACACAACCAACCGGAATTGTGTCTCAACCTGACAAAAATTAGAATGTAAAATATTGAGAGAGCCCAACTCCTAATCTCCAATCTACGATTTCCATACATGGTCCAAAGCACCCAGTATCCTTAACCTCCTTTGAAGTCACCACCAACCTATTCATTGTCTGCATAAGACACAACATGTGTGGGAAAAATCCATTTAGGGGTGAGTATATACATTCCCAGTAGGACACCCCAAAATCTGTAGGAGGATTAGTAAAGTTACAAATGAAATATAAATACAAATGATAGTAAACATGATGCATCTCATCCTAAAGAAATAGAGAGAGAGAGAGAGAGAGAGAGAGATTAACCTCGTACAAGAACAGAGGGCTCAACATGGTGTGTAGATGAACTACACATAAAGTCTTTGCCACCCGTAGCAGGAAAGTAAACTCATTTGACCATGAGAAGCTAAACATAGAAAGCACATGGCATACCTCATGAATCTTCAGAACCCATGGATGGAGAGTAACCAAATACAAAGGTATGGATACATATGCATATATATATATATATATATATATATATGTGCTTAGAAAAAGAATACCAAATGATAAAGGGGATCTCTATCTCATAGATCAACCCAGGAAAAGAGTTACCAACAATTCCAGAAGCCTCTCAATGATGCCCAACATCTAATTCTTCTACTCAAAAGTAAACATATGAAATAACACACCTTACCAATGTTCTACAAAGATGAGGGGGAACAAAATCCAAGTATAGGACTCATTACCTAGTGTTTCATGGGGGTTCCACTCTATAAGTATCCGTAGAGGACCTGTGCCCAAGCTGATGAAGGGTTCCACTCTGTAAGTTTCATAGAGGACCTTCACTGAAGGTTATGGGGGGGGGGGGTCCACTATGGTGTCATGAGTAATTTCACCCTATCCGATTGGTGGGTTAAACTCGATAGGTAGAGGACCCACACCCAAGATGATGGGGGGTTCCACTCTATAGGTCGAGGACCCACACCCTAGTGTTACATGGGGGTTCCACTCGGTAGTTAGAGAGACCGAACCCAAGATGATTGGAGGTTCTACTCTATAGGTCATGGACCCACACCTTAGTGCAATAGGGGTTTCCATTCTGGTAGGTCATGGACCCACACCATTTTGCGATAGGGGGTTCCACTCTATAGGTCGTGGACCCACACCCTTGTGCGATAGGGGGGGTTCCAATATGGTCATCGAGGACCCATTCTCTATCCTATAAGGGGGTTACAATCGGTAGTTAGAGTACCTATGCCCTAGATGATTGTGGGTTCCACTCTAGTGTCTCTGGTGATCCTCTACCTGATCATTGCCATCTTCAAGCATTGTCTAAATAAGTACCGTGCCCAGAACATTTCACATCAAATCCCAAAAGACACAAAGGAGGGAAGCAACACATTATATGATGAAAAGCACTCAAGATATGATACTTGTGGGAAAAAATACATGTTCAATAAAAGTAGATATGTAATATTGTAGTTTCCTAAAAAGGAGTCAGGAGGTACACAACATGTGAGGGGACCCACACAACGTGTGGTCCTACTCCGTCACCTGGTCGTGTCCTTGGAGGTACATGGCTCTCCTACCATATAGGTATACATAATGTGTGGGGGATATACATGGTATTTCCATGCCACTTGGGGTCCCACCCATGTTCTTGGACTTGTCTGTGCATCCACCCCATATCTGTGTACTTTACCACATGTCCATGTACTTTGGTACATGATCATATTCCAGGCCGTGTACTCCCAAATGAGTTATTTCCCATGTTCTCCACCACATGAATCGTCCACTTAGGTAAGCGGTACATGGTGTGTAGGTAGTCTACATGGTGCACCATCCTTAAAAATTCCCAAAATCATAGTCGTCACAGTATAGGGGCAACATGCCGTGTGTTCTTCAAACCACATGACGTGTAGTCATAATTTTTACATAATATTAGATTTATTCTCCACATACCATATCTAGTCTTTTTTTCCTTCAGATTCGACATCTACTTCTCCTAAAATCGGTGGATCTATTCACTGTTTGTCATTTCTCACTATCTGGGGGCCAAAAATCCGATCTCGTCCACCCATGGGGTTTCACCGCATGTCCCGCACGCCTCCTTTCTTTCCTCCATTGACGATTCAGCTACCAATAATTGAAATGATTTACTATAACCCGCAATAAACCTATATATTTATTTGATACATTGATCCTCCCCTCACACATTGATTCGTCATGATTCTAGGAGTTCGATCGGGCCGAGTACTGCCCGACAACGTTGGACGGGGACCGCGTGGTCTAACCAGTGAAGAATGAAAAGTAATTGAGGGGTAAAGGCACAAGAGTAAATTTTTAGGAATCGTTGTCAAGTTTTCATGGCCAATGTTCAAGAATGAGAATATCGAGGTTTAGAAAAACCAAAGAATAATTAAATATCTGGTACACATATGCATGCAAGGGACACAATTGGCACATATAAAAGGAGGGGATTGACTAGCTCAATAAATTTAATCCAAATGGGAATAATCCAAAAATTAATGAGTCCTTCCTAGACATCAGATCGTTCTTCATCAAATAACGTGCCCACCAATGATTGATGGAAGTCATTGTATTCACTTTATCTTGATCTGCTCTGATCTAGAGTTTCATCATCGTCAAATGCGATTCACCAATGAAAGGAGAGGAGGAAGAATCTCTTGATGATTCTATGATTACAAGGATAACCCTAGGTGATTATCCATAATAATAGATTTATAGGTAAATATATTTTGTTAAATGAATGAATGAATGAATTAATCCACTGAATTTATCGCCAATGGGTGAAATATCCAAATGCCCCATGCTGACCTATTTTAGGTCACTCCTAGGGTAAAAATCACATTCCAGACTCAAATTTGATATAAAATTTATTAAATGAGTTTCCATTTAATATTTATCATATTTTATTTTAGAAATTTCATGCGTGTAATATAAAAAATACTTAATATTTTTTAGAAATTAATTCTGGGTACACCGGACCTCAGAATTTCATGCCACCTCAGTGCTTGGCTATAGAAATATATGTAGAAATATTTCAGAGTCTTACAAGGAAAAAATAGAGTCTCTACATCATTCCCTCATTAAATATTTTCATCCAAAAAAAGAAAAACTAAACAAAAAACTTGGGATACTGATCCTGCATCTAGATCTCCCTCTCCCAAGAGCTCTCCGGAACATTCTCATACTGCCAAAACAAGAAAACCAAGGGGATGTATCGTCCACATAGGGTCCTCAATTGTTGATCCTCGATCACCACTAGGTGCTCTGTAAAGGTGGCTCAATCCTTGATGTCCATTTCACCCTAATCGATGAAGTTTATTGGGTAATGCACGTATCTCCTCAGGTGCAACATGTAGAAGACGTCATGCACCCACTCCAACCATGGGGGTAGGAAATGGTGGTAACCAACCTCGCCAACCCTTAACACAATCTCGAATGACCCGATGAACCTAGAGGATAGCTTGCCTCCCTAATTAAACCTACACAATCCTTTTTGTGGTGAGATTTTCAAGAAGACGCAGTCTCCCCACTCAAACTTCAAGGGCCTACGACAATAATCTGTGTAAGATTTATGCCATCTCTAGGTCCTCCTTATCCACTCAAAAATGACCTGGACCTTCTCCTTCATCACCTGAACCATCTATGGACCCACAAGATATGTATCACCGATCTCTTTCCAGCATAAGGGTGACCTGTAGGGTCTTCTATACAGGTCATAAAATGGTGTCATACTGATAGTAGAGTGGTATTTGTTGTTATACTCAAACTCCACTAAGGTCAAGTGATCCTCTTAGCTCCAAAAAAAGTCTAACATGAAATCCCTTAGCATATCCTCCAACATTTGGATAGTGCACTCGGTTTGGTGGTGAAAGGTTGTACTCATCATAATTTGGGTCTCGAATGCCTCTTACAGGCATCTCCTTAATAATAACGTAAACCGCATGTCATAATAAGAGACAATCATTGAGGGAACCCCATGGAGGTGAAAAATCTCGAATATGTACAACTTCCCCAAACTCTCCACCAAAATATTATACCTAATAGAAAGGAAGTGCAACGACTTCATGAGTTAGTAAACTATCACCAATATGGTGTCACAACCCTTCATTGTTTTTGGAAGTCCTATAACAAAGTACATGGATATTTTGTCCGACTTCCACTCCAGGAACTAAATAGCCTACCACAAACCTACCAGAATCTGGTGCTCAGCCTTCACTTACTGACAAGTGAGGCAACGAGAGATGAACTTGGAAAAACATTATCTCATGCCAGACCACCAAAACTACCATAGATGGTCTCTATACATCTTAACCACATTAGGATGTATAGCTAGGGGAGAAGTGTAAAACTCTCGCATCACCTTCTCCTGCGTCATGATTGGAACCACCGTCCATCCCTAGAAAAAGATGACACGATTTACTCCTTCAAAATATCCATCTAGTGAAACCCCAATGAATATATGGTCCTTAAAGAACTCATAGTTAATGTATCATAGCTAGAACTCTCCCACATACTCAAGAAGCGAATGATTCAACACCATTGATTGAAGAAAAACTGTACCCCCATACTCAACCATGGTCATCTTCAAGGAAGACAACTACTCAGAAGCCTCCTACACCAAGAAAGCCTATGTCTTCATGCTAATGCAATCTACTAATATGTTTCCCTTTCTTGGGGTATAGACTATTTCAAATTTATATCCCCATAGGAACTCCAACCATCATCGCTATCTAAGGTTCAAGTCTCTCTACATGAAGACGTACCTGAGACTCTGATGGTCTAAGTAAACCAAAAAACACTCCCCCCAAAGGTAGTAACTCTACATCCTTAGGGGTAATACTACCACTTCCATCTCTAAGTCATGAGTTTCATAGTTCCGCTGGTGGGGTATCAACTACCTAGACATGTACGAGATAGCTACCTTCAATTGTATCAGTACACAGCCGAGACTAACTCCTGAGGCATCACAATACAATATGTACTCCATTCCCTCCTCTGGCAGTCTCAACACAAGACCACTTGTTAACCTCAGCCTCAACTCCTCAAAGGCCCTCTATCACTGCTCAGTATAGGTAACCAACTTCCCTTTTTTTGTGTTAGGGTGGTCAAAGGGGATGAAATCATTGATAATTATACAACACACCTACCGTAATACCCTTCTAAACTAATAAATCTATGCACCTATGACATTATATTGGGTGGATACCAAGAAAGAACTTCATCTATCTTCACTGGGTTCATGGTTAAACCATGCCCATAGATGAAATTCCCTAGAAAGTGATCCTCATGAATCCAGAAGTGGAACTTTGAGGGCTTCCCATAAAGATGGTTCTCTTGAAGAAAATCTAGAACCATACTCAAGTGCTCCGCATGATCCTCCTCTGATGCAGAGTAGATGAGTATGTCATCAATGAAGATGACCACACATTGGTTCAAGTACAGCTGGAAGATCTGATTCATCAAATCCATAAACAGAATGGCAGAATTCGTCGCACCAAAAGGAATCACTCGACACTCATAGTGTATTTAGCATAAAAAAATGTCATCTTTGGAATATTTTCCTCATGAACCCTTAACTGGTGGTAACTAGACCAGAGATCAATCATTGAGAACCATCCCACACCTCACAATTGATCAAAGAGGTCATCAATCCTTGGAAAGGTGTACTTATTCTATATCAAGGCCTGATAAAGGTGATGATAATCCATGAAATGATGCAAGATTCTGTCCACATTTTTCAAAAACAACATAGGGTTTACTAGTTGAAAACACCATGTCTTAAGAAGCCATTCCTTTGTAGACCCTCCAACCACACCACTAGCTCTCGAAGCCCCACAATGCTATCCGATGTGCTAACGCAAACATCGGGATATCCTTGGTAAAATTCTATACATAGGTTAATCTTACAATGGAGAGGTAAACTTGATATTTCATCACACCCCACCATCGTTGAAGGGAGATGATAGCTTGTAACATCCATCGTTTAAAGGGTAATACTAGAAAACTAATAAATCAGTTGTGACCTCCTGCGAACAATCTCATCCTACTCTATCTGGGGATCACTCCTCCTCAAGAGGGGAGACTCCATCACATAACCTAAAAGCACTATCAAAATCACTAGTATCAATCATATGAACATGGATAGTCAACAACCAGTCCATACTGAGTAAAACATTTTAGGGTCTCACTTCTGCTACAGAAAGACTTGGTGTGAGTCTCTCTCCCCTCACATAGTAATATTGTTCCATCGAAAAGAACATGTGATCACCAATCATCTATATAGGGCCTCCAAAATATGGGTTGAAAAAAGGTCATATTCTGGTATTTATAGGTCTCAAATAGGGTCTACACACATGGAAATGAGACTTATGACTCTGTGCTGACAACTACAAATGGAGTAGTAATGACATAGTTCACACCATAAACCACATATGAGCCTCTCAGATAGATGTCCCATCAATCGAGGGCTCAAATTTTCCCTTTAATGCATGTTCTCCTCAACCAGGGCGGTCTACGACACCCCATAACATCCACACATCCTAAACATGTGAGTCAAAGGGAATAATCCACCAAACCTTGAAACTATATTCTCTAGGCAGCATTGAATTTCCCTTATGATTTTGAATCGTGTCACAAATATGCATCTCTATGGGGTAAGCCTCCATCTTCCTCGCATGTTTGATTTCATAGAAAAAAATCTCTATCATAGTACTCTACTGATTCCCAATGTCTTCCTGGAGAGATCTCACACTCAATATCACCATATAAATGGGTAATATCCAAGTGGGATATCAAAAACATTGGATTAGTCCTGACCTCAATCACTTGATAAGGGATCCTGTATCAAAAACATTCTCGGGTGATCCTTTTTTTCAGAACTTTCAATGCACACTCAGCATGGATGCATCATCTACTTATACCACTGAAACCAACTAATTCTCTATAAAGAGCATTGGTTATGGGTAAAACCATCTGATCAGCTAGGATATACGCAAGCATGAAAACTTGGATCACCGTATCAAGCCAAACCTTTGATGCATAGGGATTTGACTCCTCACAGAACCTTAGCATCATCTAGTGCTATAACTCATGTGTACACTAAGATTGCACGTATCACTAGCCTTATATGTTGGTACTACCTGCTATTTGATAGGTAGGGGTGTTGTTACCTTCCCACCTGGAGGAAATGATCTCATAGGAAGGACCCTGAACTGAGGCCTCATCGCTCTTTGGATCTTCATCATGATCCGAAAATTGATAACCTATCTGGTTGTCTTCACAGTGGCATATCGAAAGTAATGGAGATGTACCATGGTCAAATGAGAATATATATACATATCAATGAGGAACTGAATCAAGAAGTATAGTCAAAGACTCAATCCTATATGATATGTGTAACATTAATCCTTGCAACTAATGTATTAGCATGCTGATTCGAAAAGCATGTATTCGAGGTCCTAGTGAATGGATACATCGATTTCCCATACCATCACTGGATTCCTGAGTATGAGATCTGCACTCTAGATAATTTTACACTATTTCACTAATCCCAACCAAAATCCTCACAAGGAGAATACTCCAAACATCATCCCAAGGAATGAACTTATCTGATACCAATTTGTCATGATCTGACCCTAAACGAGGGTCGAGTTGCAACTACCACTATCTTGCCTCTATAGGATAGAGGGTGGCGACAAGTGATGAAAGGAATATCCTAAATGGGAGGCCTTTTCTTAATGTACCTGTATGCACACACCTGCACATCTCAATATAGAAGTGAAGAGGAATAGTAGTGAAAATATGTAATAGCGAGAAATTATACCAAGCATTAAAAACCTCTAGGGTGAACAAGAGTATGATAGTGAAAACTAAAAAGTAAAGGGAAAAATATATTCACAACTAGAAATGTGTCTCAAACTAAAAAAGAACTAGAATTTAAACTACTAAGAGAGCCTAAATCCTTATCTAAAAGATACGACCACCGTACGTGGTCCAAAGTACCTAGTATCCCAAAGATCATTTGAAGTCACCGTCGACCTCACTGTCATCTTCATAGGAAACAAAATGTGCAAGAAAAACCCATACAGGTGTGAGTATATACATACCTAGTAGGATTCCTTGAAAGTTTAAAGGGTATTAATAAGAGATAAAATAGGAACATAAATATAAAAGATAGTAAACATGATGATTCTAAACCCAAAGAAAGAGAGAGAGAGAGAGTAACCTCATCCAATCATAGGGGGATCAACATGGTGTATAGATAAACTACACGTTGAGTCTTTTCCACCCATATAATGAGAGTAAACTCATCAAACCATGAGAAGATAAACATAAAAAGAACTTGGCATAATGTACTCATCTTCGCAACCCATGGCTAGAGAGTAACTAAATATAAAGGTATAAATATATATGTAAATATATATTCTCAGAAAAAGAAGCCCAAATGAGAGAGAAATGATATCTCCATATCACATCTCAGCCCAAGAAAAGAGTTTATATAAGTTCCATAAGTCTATCAATGATGCCCAACAACTCACATGCCGACTCATAATTAATTGTGTGAAGGCCCACACCTTGACTCTGTGTTCTATAGTCGAGGTGAAAAACACCAAGTAGAGGAATTATCTCCTAGTGCGACAGGGGTGTTCCACTCTATTAGTATCTCTAGAGGACCCACACCCAAGATGATGGGGGGGGGGAGGGGGTCACTCTGTAATTATTCATAGAGGACCCAAACCCAAGTTGATGGGAGGTTCCACTTTGGTGTTATGAGGACCCACATACTATCTTTTAGGGGGTTCCACATGGTAGGTAGAGGACCCACACCAATGCTAATGGGGGGTTCCAATCTATAGCTCAAGGACCGAAACCCTGATGTGATAGGGGGTTCCGCTTAGTAGGTGGAGGTCTCACAACCAATATGATTGGGGGTGGGGGGTTCCCACTCTATAAGTTGACGACCCAAAGGCTGGTGTGATAGGGTGGGGGGGGGGGGGTTTCTACTCTGGTCATCGGGGACCCATTCCCTATCCGATAGGTGGGATCCAATATGTAGGTAGAGGACCTATACACAAGAGGATGGGGGGGTTCCACTCAGGTCATCGAGGACCCACACCATATCCAATAGGTGGTTTCACATAGTAGGTAGATGAATCGAACCCAAGATGATGGGTAGTTCCACTGTATAGGTTTTGGACCAGCACCATGGTGTGATAGGGGGTTCCACTCTGGTCATCTAGGACCCACGCCCTATATGGAAGGGGGGTTCCACTCAGCAAGTAGAGGACTAATACCCAAGATGATGGGGGGGGGGGGGTTCCACTATAGTGTCTATGGTGATCCTTTGTGTGATAACTTCCATCATCGAGTGTCGTTTAAATATGAATCGTGCCTAAAAAGTTTCACATTGTATCCAAAAATCCACAATGGAGGGAACCATTATGTTCTATATGGTAAAATAATCCGGATAGGCTACTTGCATACCAAAATCTAAGTTCAAACGAAAAAGATATAAAAATATTGAAGTTTCTTAAAAAGAATCCAAGGGGTACATGACATGTGAGGTGACTCACATGATGTGTGGTCCTACCTCGTCACCTAGTCATGTCCCTGGAGGTATAGGTCTCACCTATCGCGTAGCCATACATGGTGTGTGGGGGATATACATGACATGACAATTCCACCCGAGGTACCAAACATGTTATTGGCCATGTCTGTGTATCCAACCCATATCTATGTACATTACCCCATGTATTTGTACTTCGGTACATGTATATATACTTTTCGGTGTACTCCCACATGGGGTCCTACCTATGTGCTCTACTACATGGCTTGTCCACCCAGGGATGTGGTACACATCATATAGAGAGTCTACATAGCATGCAATCCTTATAAATTCCCCAAAACATATTCATTGAAGCATATAGGCCACATGTCATGTGTTATTCAAAATATATGGTGTGTAGTTTATATTATTCCAAGAAGCTCAGATTCATTCTCCATGCGCTAGATCTGGTTTTTTGACTTCAGATCCGGCTTCTTCTTCACCCAAAATTGGTGGATCTAATACCATTTTCCATTTTTGACTATCCGGTGGCTAGAAATCTGATCCCGTCAACCCATGGGATTTTCCCATACATCCCACACACCTATGTTCCTTACAGCGTTGATGATTTGACTAAAAATCATTTCAATAATCTCCCATAACCCACAAAAAATCTATATCAATCTCTGATTCATCAATCATCCCCTCGCACGTTGTTTTATTGTCATTACAGGAGAATGATCGAACTCGGTATATCCCAAAAATGTCAAACCAGGACCATAGGGTCCAATTGGTGAATAAGATGAAGAAATTGAGGGGGGAAGTCACAAGAACAAATGTTTAACCATAATTTCCATGTTTTCTTGTCCAACGATCAAGAATAGGGACATCAGATGTGATTCTCCAATGGAAGGAGAGGAGTAAGAATCTTTCAATGATCCTAGGAATATGATGCTAAACCTGGGTGATTCTATATAATAATAGATTTATAGGAAAATATATTATGTTAAATGAATGAATTAATTGATTAATCCACTGAACATATTGCCAACATGTGAGATATCTGAATTCCATGTGCCGACCTATTTTAGGTCGCACATAGGGTGAACATCACATTCCAGACTCAACAATGGTGTTAGATTTCTAATACAATCTTTCATTTTATAGTTATCTCATTTATCCCCCATTGGCTCCAGTGAATCCTTACGCGAGATTCGCTTTTGCGGTGATTTTGATGCTCGGTGCGGTATGTGAGATTGGTGTGCGTTGATGGTGACAATCTAAGTTTGGTTGAAGGGCTACGGTGACAAAGGAAGCTCATTGAGTTTGAATCGTTCTTCTATGGTTTGTTTGTTCCGGTCACCGGCTCTGATGATGGGCAGTGAAGACAATAGTTTACAAGGTATTGATGTTTTTGATTTTCTGCTGATGGTGTTGATGGTATAGTGGTGATGATGGCATCAAGGGCGCGACTTGAGATCGTTATTTGTGTCCCGAGGTGGTGTGCTGGCCTTTTTTTTTGAATTTTGAATCAAATGTGATTTTTGTCTACGCGGTTTCTGGATTTTGGTGGTATGTTAATCCCATGTATAGTTCCCGCTCATCCAAAAAGAGGTTTTCAAAATCAAATAAAAATAAAATTTTCAGTTCAGTTCATAGGTTGAGTTATCACCAATTCAATGTCCAAATCTCTAAAATGTACAAAAAACACTTTAAATGCTCTCAAATTGAATGAATATTTTCACCATTAGGCTCTATGTGAAAAAATGATTAAAATTAACTATATCCATGACTTAAAAAAATATCAATGTGGTAAGATTGTACCAAATGGTATAGGGGAAGAAGATCACCACATGGGGGTGCTAGGTGTAATAACTAGGATAGGTAACCAACTATCAATACAATATAGAGCACCACATGGCCTCAGGCATTCCTCCTTGGACACTAGAGGTAGCTAACCATCGGCGAGAGTCTATAACCATCACGGGGAAATAACACTCTCAGTATCACAACATATAATAAAGGATAAATAATGGAATAAATATAAAAAATCAATGTAAGTACAAGGAATTTTTTAAAACTAGGTTCCCTATACCCAAATTGAACAATACTTTTCGATTAATATATCATATATACAGTGAGTTATGCAAGACGTATTTTTACAATAATGGTGTTGATATTTCTATGTCCACTATTTATATGGTAATGTCCTTGGATTACTTATCATATCAATAGGTTATAACAGTTCCAATTCTATAATGAGAACCTAGAGATACCCTGACTATGACCTTAAACTTATGTCCTATGGTCTATATGTATCATGCTGAAATGAAACATTTGATATGAAACCATCAAGTTTTGTGGACTTATAATCATTGAGACTTTTTCTTATGAATTTCACATTTAGTGATCTTTAGTGGATGAAATCATGAGGAATTACCCTCCAATAGGAACACCACATGTTTCAACTGTCATTGATAGTTCCTATATGAAAGAATGTGCAATGGTATCCTAAATTGAGTTTGAATGATATCTATGAAATAAATAAATTCATATTATTTGAGTTTAGAATAATGAACATTGAATTTATTGGTTGATGAGTATTGATAAGATTTTAAGTGAATACATGAGAAAATATTTAATGAACCAATAATATTTTAATATTCAGGGTTCATTTAATATTTTTTGTAATAAAGAGTCGATTTAATGACTTTCCTTTATCACATAATATATTTATTATATTAAAAGTTAGTGATAAATGGATTAATGATGTTTATGAAACAGTTAATTAGTCATAAGATGTCATTTAAAAATTATTTAGTGAGTAATAAATGTTTGGGGATCGAGGATCCATTTTTAGGTATTCATACCTTGATATATAAGTAAAAGGAGGCTCTTATTTCATGCAATGTTCACTAAATGAATTTGAGAAACTCTCTATCATCTCTCCTATATCCGAGAGAGAGAAGCAGCTGGTCCAAGCCTTCAATCCAAGTTCATCTTCATGAATCAAAGGATCTCCATAGCTATGATTTCAAAGACATTGAAATATTCATTTAATCTCCATGATGTCACTCAGATACCAATAATCGATATTCCCACAGAATTTCAAAGTGCGTTTGGATGATCAAGAGTGATCTGACTTTAGTTCCTTAGAGCAATGTTCATAGGTGATGAGAGGTTTTCAAACACACCTTTAAATTGATTGAAGTAATTGTTAAATTATATTTTGTGGTTATATCAATTCACATGAGATCCACAAACTTTTTTAATGGGTTTTGCATCGTCGGAGATGACATAGTTATGTCAACCCGATGATCAAATTTTAACCACCTGAACCATATGCTTCTATTTCACACCTTTATACCTTAAATTGGTATCATATCATGTTTCATAATGGTTTAATCCAAACAAAAATTAAAATTTCATTGAATTCATGTAGAGGGTGTTGCAACGGTTCCACTACAATAAACCACATTTCGATTCGATCTCAGATGACCAAGTTGCGACCATCTGAAGTTTTAATTCAGATTTAAGTAGGTGTTATTGTGGGTTAAAAATTAATAATATATATATATGTGTGTGTGTGTGTTTTTGTATTTTTGTGTATTTTATTTTTCTCAGAGTTGTCTACCAGTGTTTTTTCAGGTGAAAACCCGGTTTCCAATGAACCCTTGAACTCTAGCCATGTTTCAAGCAGCCAAAATAGTATTTTCCAGCTATCCCTTTTTCCACATAATTTTGGAATATTAATTATTATTTTTTATGAATATTAATAAAATATACTTGATAAAACAACCATAAGAAAAGAAAAACAATTTTAAAAATATGAAGGGTAAGGGGTTGTTGGTTTAAGAACATAATGTATTGTCTTGACTCTTCTCATGAGGTATAGGTCCTTTAATTTTTAGTTTAAACCTTTATTATAAAACTAATTGAAGTTTATAAGGTATTGAGAAATATTTTTGGAGTTTTTGAGGCTTTTTTAGAGCCCATAGCTTTGGTTTTTGGAGAAACAGAATGACGCGCACGGTTATCGCACAATTAGTAGTAACCATGCTACTCAAACGTGAAACCCATATACAGGGGAGAATAATTTTATAAAAAATGTAGGAGAGTCCAAATGAAAGTGTGGGGAAATTTAGATTAATTTAATAGGAGTCCCATAGGAGGTGCACATTTTTTACATGCGGTTTTTCCAAACCGCACGTCAATCATGTGCTTCTTGTGTGGGTCCCCTATGCAATTCCTCTACTGTGAATGACACACATGATTGTAGAACGGTTAGTAGTAACCATGAGGCTCATCCATGAGCCCCATATGTAGGGGAGAATAATTTGATAAAACTTGTGAGGGATGCCACATAGATGTGCAGAAAACTGTAGTGGAATTATAGAGGGGACCCACAAGAGCTGCGCATGGTTGGCATGTAACACCCCGAGATTTTATGAGAAATAATCTTTTTTAGTTTATTTGATGTCTTGTGTTTTACGCTAAACCAAGATTATATTGTGCTATATGATACACCATATTAGCTTGCAGTATACGCAACAATATACTTGGCTTGAGTTACACGCAAGAGAGACCTTCCTCGATCGCCTGTGTGTACGCAATACTGAGTTTCATTAAACAATGATATATTATAATATTGTTATGAACTAGCCGTTATGAATATTATTAACCTCATTTTGAATTTTATAATATTATAATTCATCTCACACATTTTCTAGAACATAGTATGAGAACAAAATTAATTTTTCGAATAAAAGAAGTTTTTTTTTAAAAAAGCAGTTTTGTCGCCTTTTGATGGCGCACCGATTTTAAATATAATTTTTGACATGTTTATAAGTTAAATTTGAAAAATGAAACTTCTTATTTTGAATCAGTATATAAAAATTTATGTCGAATAAATTTTTGACATTATTCTGATAACCTTCACATTTTGATGAATAGTAAAAATACGCTAAATTTTAATTAAAAATAACTTTTTTCATCAAGATAATTTATATGGTTAAATTATATTATATCATTTTTTTAAAGTATAAATATAAAATATTTTTACCATTTAATATAATTTAAGTCATTATCATTAATTTTATATTGAATTTATAGGTAAAAACATTTCAATCTTTTGCAAAGTTTTAACTTTTAAAACTCATTTTCTCTATAGGGGGATTAATTTTAAATTAAATTCTGGAACTTCTGTGTATTGAATTTGGAAAAATGGATTCCATATTTGTAATTATTAGGTCCAAATTTTTTTAATAAGCTACTTTTTATTTTTAGGAATTCTGAATAGTAAGTACGGTAAATTTTATTTACCATAGTTAAAGGTAAATCAGGTAATTATGGGTAAATATAATATTATAAAATTATCTTAACACTTGTCTTAATACAATTGGATGATTATATTTTTACCTGAAGCATAATTGGGTCTAAATTTAATCTATTGGAACCCACTTTGATGTGATTAATACCCTTAATTTATTTTAGTTAAAGAAAGTGAAATATGTCTCACTCAAACATTAATAATTAAAGTATTTTTAAAATAAGGTTATAAAGAATATAAATTCGATTATAAATACTCATTTGAAATATAAAATATTTTTCTTTATTATGGAAATTTATTTTTAATTTTTAAGAAATATTTAATTACCTTAATAGCTTAAACATTAATGATGAAGAAATTATTTATTTAGTGAAAAATCAATAATAGATTTTTTATTAAAATAATATTACCCATAAAAAGGCCCAAACACCTAAACAAAACATATTGGTCGAGTATATCTATACCCTAAACATCCAAGGATAGACTTTTGGACCATTTGAATCCTTAAAAAATAGATTATGTCATTTATAATATTTTATTTTAAATGATGTCAAAGTTGTCACATTCATAATTTAATGAATATAACAATTTAAATGTTGTGATTTTAAGATGATATATTAGATTAAAAGTATTATTATGAAATTTATTATATTTATCTTTATTATAGGATTTTATTTTTAATTTTTATGCAAGAAATCCGTATATTAAATAATCATACAAAAATGTTGTAGTAATTATTTTATTAAGAGAAATATCAAATAAATGGTTTTAAAAATATTAACATAAATATTATATGAACGAATTAATATGCTCCACAAATTTTTTAGAGGAATATGAAATTTTATGAATATATTAAATATTTTGGATCAAATATATCTTATGTTTGGATTTTATTACAATTCAAATAATTGAATAGTTTCAAAATTGACACTATTGATATTTTATAAAAATAACATATTATTAAATTGTTTAAAAATCACAAAAATATTTAAAAATTATAAATTTAAAATTATATGGTCTAAAATATAATAATATATATAATTATGGAAAATTCACAACACATATGTAAGTATTTATAACAATTTAAAAATTAGAATATTATTACCGCAAATAAAATTAAATAGATTAAATAAGAATAAATCAAAATGATAAGGTTTAAAATAAAATCAAAACATGTCTAAATTTTATTTTTTATGGGATTACAACCCTATCTTACCTCATATCTTAATTTGAGTCACTTTTGGATGTTTTTAAGTGGGGTTTGGGTTTATTATAAATTAATATTTTAGGGGTTTCCAAAAGTGCCCCTCTCCTCTCCTATATATGGGCACCTCCTTCCCTCTCCTCTTCATTCAATTTTGAGCCTTCAAGATCGTCCAAAACCTAAAAATTACTGTTACCAAACTCTCTATTTACATTATAGAGGTTATGTTCTTCTCAAAAGACCAACTCTAGTGCCCTAAGAGGAAGTTTAAAGGAGGCACTTCGAGGAAGAGGTAATATCTTCTACCGATTATTTCAAATTTATTTCTTCTTATACTTCCTCTTATTTAGTTGTTTCATTATAATGTAATAAAATAAGTATCACTAATATACTTATATGTAATTATAAATATGAAACAGACCTATTTCACCTTCTATCTATCCTACGAAAAATGAAATCACGGCGCGTGCGTACGTAGGAAATATTGTCTCCACGCTGTGGTGTAATCTATTTTTCCACCACATTACTTGGATGGGTATAATGGTGTAAATAATAACTATATATGATTATTATATCTTTATTCTAATTATGAGATATGATATCATCCACTCCAATTCCATTCAATAATTAATGGGTATGATATCATCGCTTGTGCGTACATACGAATTACCGTCTCTACGATGCGATGAGATTCATTCTCCATGTTAACCATTCAAAAATGATTATTAAGTATATATAATAAGTAATAATGAAATATATGACATAATAATGCTACTGGATTTATGTATATATATATGTGTGTTATTTACTTACTTCCATTCAATTTAATAAGGAAACGAAAACAGCATTCATGAGTACGTACAGCCTACCGTCTCCATGAAACGTGTATTTCATTCCATTTATCGATATATTATATATATATATATTCTGAAGATATATTATATATAAATCATGTTTTAGATTCTATATGTAATTAAACATGACCTAAGTAATCATATTAATAATTACAAGTCAAAACACGTATGATAAATGAAACGATTTTACCCAAAACACTGCTTTAACATGGAATTGACAAATGAACATGTAATATAAAGTCGTAAGTGAATCATATATGATATAATAAATATAATTATGGTTCCGTTACAAGTTAATAATACGTTTAAACCCACTATAAAGGAGTCTTAGACACATACGGGAGAAATTGGACATAAGGTAAGGGATTATTTCATCTCACTTTTATTTCTGTGAGACATATGCCTTAATCACCATCTATTTATTTTGTTTGGTGTTTACGATTCCCATGAATGTTTTATGATTTTTATTATGGAGGATATGATATTTACATATGCATGTAATTCTCTTTATTTTATGACATGTATGATTCCACCGATCATAAAAGGTAAGGGATAATTATTCAAATCTCATTCTTATCCAAGATTGTTTATTCGTAAGTATTTACTGGGGTTATGTTTATCATATATGTCCATTTTTTCTCAAAATATTTTCATAAAATGGTTACTATGATTCCATGTATGTTTAAAGTCATTTTACCCTTTTTTTACCACATGGTATGGAAGGAATCTTTCTTTTGTTTACCATACGAGGTACTTTTTGACTTTTCTAGCAAAAGTAAAAGTAGAATGTTTTTTTAACTTATACGGCATGAACAGATTTTTACGATTTCATAATGCCTTATTTTCATGAAGATTACTCTACAAGATTTCATTATTATTTTCAAAAAAAATATTTTCTTTTATAATTGCATGACATTTTGACAAAAGAAAATTATTTTGAAAAAGAAAGGATATTTTCCTCAAGAATTCATTTCAAGTGTTTTATCAAGACTAATTTCCATCTAAGAATAAATTCCTTAATATGGTAATGTTTCAAGTATAATGTCCATATTATTTACATGGTTTTATTTTGTTTATGATAAAATTATATCCATTTTTTATATGGATTATGTTATGATGGGATGATGTTTATGAAACCCATTTTATTCTTTGGGTTATGATGAATGATTTTTGTTTATTTTGTGGCACATGAAAGAATGATTTCATTATGAGATGGGTGAGAAATATATCCCCCTCTAATTCATTGGTTAAAGATTTATATCTCATGAGATATACTTTTTTGTAACGTCAAGTGAATCCGGTTCAGTAATACAGGGCTGGAACGATAAGTAAACCCAATTCCGTAATGGACTTTGTCTACTATGATAGTCATGGAAGCAATACCTTGGATACTATAGAAATCATATCATGTGCTTAATGGTTTTCCAAAATTACATGTTTTATTACCATTATATTTTATCATGATGAATGTTTCTTTATGATCTATGCCTTATGTACTGCCAAAATTTATTTCACGACTCGAGATTTTGATGTTTAAACTTTATGTTCATGTTATTAACTTCAAATGAATATGGTTTGTTTTAGTTTCTTGATGAATAACCTTACTGAGCATTTGAGCACACCCTTGATATGTTTTCCTTTCCCCAGGATATAAATAAAGGTTTTAGGTAAGAAAACAAAAAGGGTAAGATCTTTGTGGGAGATGTTGAAGATCTTTCACCATGATTAGAAGATTATGTTCTGAGTTTCCAAAGACACTAAACTATTATGGTCCTTGGGTGTCTATTTTTGTTATTTATTAAGTATTCCACAAAAGTAATGTAATGTCCATGTATTTCAAGCTTGGGTCTCTACAGTTGGTATCAGAGGAAAGGTTTAGTTAACCTTGGAAAACTAGGATGTAAAATATTTAGGGAGATCCCTAGAGATATTTCTAAGGTATGTCTTGGGATGTCCCTAAGGTTAAGTATAAGTATAGGTTACAATCCTAAAATTATGATAATGATCATGAATAACCCAGGATTAAACCTTAGATGCTAGAGATTGAAAGTACTCACCCTTGATTATGTTGTTTTCCTAGTAAGATTTTTTCCTCTCACACTATTCTTTTTGGGTTTTGGAAAATGGCTGGAAACAGGAAGATTCATGTTAATGGGGAATATTATGGATAATGGAATGATATTCTTCATGAGAAACCAAATGAAATGGGATTTGGAAGTCCAAACATCGTTATTATTCCTAATCATCAATCTCATAATATGATCAATAATCTCAACTTTGGTATGTTTCCCGACTCAGCTAATAAGAGAAAGATGGAGTTTCATGATGATCATAGAGGAAAGAAAGTTCAATTTACCATCATGTAAATCATGTGGGAAGAGCCATCAGGGGGAATGTTTCAAAGGAACTGGAAGATGCTTTGGGTGTGGAAAAGAAGGACACAAATCCAGTAATTTCAAATTAAAAGGTTCAGTTAACACTATGGACAAGGATAATGGTATTTATAAGACATCAACAATGGTTAAATGTTTTAAATTTGGAATGTATGGGCATTATACAAACCAATTCCATAAGATAAAATCACATTAAGAGAATTGGAATGGTCGTACAGATAGTTTTTATGTTGATGATGATGAAGAGACTATAAATGATATATGAGATGAAATAAGTGTTGAGAAATAAAATGATGAAGCTCAGTCAATGGTTTAAGAAGGTAGTAAAATGATTGCATGTTTATCATGAATAATGTATGGTACTATGGAATAAAGAAAAACTTAAGGATTGTTACACTATTGTTTTTCTTTGAGTATTTGAAAGTATATGTTGAATGGTACCATTAACCATGAAAAGTGATTAAAATATTTTTGGAAAGCAGATGATATGCGCATAATGAAGGGATAAGGAGAAAATAATATGTTTGATAGTATTAATGAACTCATGATTGATATAAGGACAAAGTGATATCATGGTTAAGTATATAGAAATTTTGGGATTTTGTTATGTGGAAAGAGTTAACTTTTGAGAGCATTAATGTTTTTTATAAATATTATATGGTAATTCATGTTTCAAGAGAATACCTGATTAAGGTATTCACATGTTTGGAATGCGATCAACAAGATATATCTTATGATATATGGGGGATAAATGATGGTATTCACATGCTTAGTAGATGACCTCTTTAGTAATATTTTTCAATGAAATTGGACAAAAGTATTTTGGATAAGCCTAAAGATTAGAATGGATTAAGTTGGACATCAGATAGTATTGTTTAAGGCTATAACCTTTTTTTGATCATATTTATGGAATGTTATAATAGTGTGGTTTTAGAAAAAGGACAACCTGCAGGACGGGCGACAACCCGTCACGTCAGACAAGGTTGTGGGAATCGAACCCACAACCGAAGTACGACAGGCCATTATCGCCTACCACTGGCCTATAGGAAGTCCCTGGTTAGTAGAAACTAGTTTTATTTTATTAATAGGTATGATAGATGAAGTATAAGTCCAATTTTGAACCATATATGATTAATCTCACCATAGATTGACTTATGTATATAACTTTTTCTAACCTTATGTTTGAGACAGATTTGATGACCTATCATTCTGTCACATGATCTTCTAACACTTCACAAAAGACAAATTCAACTTCATTTCTTTAAGAGATGAAGTGGAAATTGTTCAAGTCATGAACAACAGTGATATTGTACCAAAATCAAGTAAGTATTTCTTTTAATTCAAATATTTTTTCATCATTATGGAAATGATCTTGAAACCTAAAAATGTTATCCTAGTGCCCTCATATCTGATGAATCAGATGGTACCTTAGATCATCACAAATTTATAGATTTGTTATTGTTGGATTTCTTATATCCATGTTCTCTACCACTCTCCATCAGAACTGGATGGTTAGATTTCTCTTCCATATCTATATTTTCACCTATATTATTCTACGTGGAAACCCAGTGCTAAGTTACTTTGGGTGACCATTATGTTTCTAACTTTACGTTTTCAAATTTAGTTTTAGTATTCCTTTTTATGATGTGGGTTTCTATGAAAGAAACTTTCAAGTAGTAAAATAATTATAACCCTGACGAATTTCGAGGGTGAAATTCATTTTAAGGGGGGTAGAATGTAACACCCCGAGATTTTATGAGAAATAATCTTGTTTAATTTCTTTGATGTCTTGTGTTGTACGCTACACCATGATTAGATTGTGCTATATGCAACACCATATTATATTGTAGTATACGCAACAATATACTTGGCTTGAGTTACACGCAAGAGCAACCTTCCTCGATAGCCCGTGTGGTACACAATACCGAGTTTCACTAAACAATGATATATTATAATATTATGATGAACTAGATATTATGAATAGTATTAACCAAATTTTGAATTTTATAAAATTATAATTAATCTTACACATTTTCTAGAACATGGTATGAGAACAAAATTAATTTTTTGGATAAAAGAAGTATTTTTAAAAAAAATACAGTTTTGTCACCTTTTGATGGAGCATCCATTTTAAATCTAATTTTTGATAAGTTTATAGTTTTAATTTGAAAAATTAAACTTCTTATTTTGAATCATGATATAAAAATTTATTTTGGATAAAATTTTGACATTATTCTGATAACCTTCAAATTTTGATGAATAGTAAAAATATGCTAAATTATAATTAAAAACAAATTTTTTCATCAAGATACTTTATATGGTTAAATTATAATATTTAATGGTTTTAAATTATAAATAGAATATATTTTTACCATTTAATATGATTTAAGTCATTTTCATTAATTTTACATTGAATTCATAGGTAAAAACATTTCAATTTTTTGTCATGTTTTAATTTTTAAAACTTGTTTTCTCAATACCAGGATTAATTTTAAATTAAATAATGAAACTTTTGTGTATTGAATTTGGAAAAATGGATTCTATATTTGGAATCATTTGGTCCAAATTATGTTAATAAGTTACTTTTTATTTTTAGGCATTATGAATAGTAACTACAGAAAATTTTATTTACCATAGTTAAAGGTAAATCGGGTAATTAATGGTAAAATTAATATTATAAAATTACCCTAACACTTGTATTAATATAATTGGGTGATTATATTTTTCCCTAAATAATAATTGGGTAGAAATGGAATCTATTGGAACCCACTTGGATGTGATTAAGACCCTTAATTTATTTTATTTAAAGAAAGTGAAATATGTCTCTCTCAAACTTTAATAATTAAAGTATTTTTTAAAATAAGGTTATACAGAATATAAATTAGATTATAAATACTCATTCGAAAGATAAAATGTTTTTATTTGTTATGGTAATTTATTTGTAATTTTTAAGAAATATTTAATTACCTTAATAGCTTAATCATTAATGATGCAGAAATTATTTATTTAGTGAAAAATCAATAATATAGTTTTTATGAAAATTATTATTACCCATAAAAGGCCCAAACACCTGAATAAAACAAATTGGTCAAGTATATATATACCCTAATCATCAAAGGGTAGACTTTGGGACCATTTGGAGCGTTATAAAAAAGATTATGACATTTATAATATTTTATTTTAAATGATGTCAAAGTTGTTACCTTCATAATTTAATAAATATAACAATTTAAATGTAGTTATTTTAAGATGATAAATTAGAGTAAAAGTATTATTATGAAAGGTATTATATTTATATTTATAATATGATTTTAGTTTTAATTTTTATGTAACAAATCAGTATATTAAATAATCATACAAAAATGTTGTAGTAATTATTTCATTAAGAGAAATATCAAATAAATGGTTTTAAAAATATTAAAATAAATATTATATGAACTAATTAATGTTCTAAACAAATTTTTTAGACTCATATGACATGTTAGGAATCTATTAAATATTTTTTATCGAAAATATCTTCTATGTGGGTTTTATTAAAATTACAATAATTGAATAGTGTCAAAATTGAAAATATTGATATTTTATAAAAATAACATATTATATAATTTTTTAAAAATCACAAAAATATTTAAAAATTTTAAATTTTAAATTATATGTTCTAAAATGTAATAATGTATCTAATTATAGAAAATTAACAACATATAAGTAAGTATTTATAACAATTTAAAAAATAGAATATTATTACTGCAAATAAAATTAAAGAGATTAAATAAAGATAAATCAAAATGATAAGGTTTAAAATAAAATAAAAACATATATAATTTTGATTTTTTGATTAGATTAAAACTCTATATTACCTCATATACTAATTTTAGTCACTTTTTGATTTTTTAAGTGGGGTTTGGGTTTATTATAAATTAATATTTTAGAGGTTTCCAAAAGTGCCCCTCTCATCTCCTATATAAGGGCACCTCCTTCCCTCTCCTCTTAATTCAATTTTGGGCCTTAAATCCGGAAAAACCCCTGACAATTCCTCTTCCCAACCTCTCTAGTTACATTATAGAGGTTCTGGTCTTCTCAAAAGACCAACTCTAGTGCCCTAAGAGGAAGTTTAAAGGAGGCACTTTGAGGAAGAGGTAATATCTTCTACCGATTCTTTCAAATTTATTTTTTATTCTACTTCCTCTTATTTAATTGTTTCTTTATAAAGTAATAACATAAGTATCACTAATATACTGATATGTTATTATAAATATGAAACAACCCTATTTCACCTTCAATCCATCCTACGAAAAATGAAATCACCGCACGTGCGTACATACGGAATACCGTCTCCACGCTGTGGTGTAATCTATTTTCCCACCACCTTACTTGGATGGGTATAATGGTGGAAATAATAACTATATATTATTATTATAGATTGATTATAATTTTGAGATATTTTATCATCCACTCCAATTCCATTGAATAATTATGAGAACGATAACATCGCTCGTGCGTATGTACGAATTACCGTCTCCATGATGCGATGAGATTCATTCTCCATGTTAACCATTCAATAATGATTATTAAGTATATATAATAAGTAATCATGAAATATATGACATAATAATTCTACTAGATTTATGTATATATATATGTTATTTACTTAATTCCATTCAATTTAATAAGGAAACGAAAACATCGTTCATGCGTACGTACGACCTACTGTCTCCATGAACAGTGTATTTCATTCCATTTATCGATATATTATATATATATATATTATGAATATATATTATATATAAATCATTTTTTACATTTTGGAACTAAGTAATCATGATCTAAGTACTCATATTAATAATTACAAGTGAAAACACGTACGATAAATGAAACGATTTTACTCAAAACACTACTTTAACATGGAATTGACAAATGAACATGTAATATAAAGTCATAAGTGAATCATATATGATATCATAAATATTATTATAGTTATGTTACAAGTTAATAATATGTTTAAACCCACTATACAGGAGGCTCAGACACATAAAGAAGAAATTGGACATAAGGTAAGGGATTATTTCATCCCACTTTTATATCTGTGAGACATATGCCTTATGTAACACCCTGAGATTTTATAAAAAATATTCTTAATTTCATTAATGTCTTGTGTTGTACGCTACACCAAAAGGATCTTGCACAACACGCATCCTGGAATTGACTTGAATTACATGCAATCACGACCATCCTCGACAGCTTGTGTAGTACGCAATACCGAGTTTCACTAAACAACGATATGCTATTAAAATATTATTAGAACTAGCCGTTATGAATAGTAATAACCACTTTTTGAAATTTTGTATATTTTATTTTTAAAAATGGACTTCATTTTTGTATTCGGAATATCGAAATTAGCTTAGGGTGAAATTTTGGTACTTTTCAGATAACTTTCATATTCTGATGAATAGTGAAAATTACTAAATTTTAATTAAAAACAACTTTTTTAATCGAAATAATTAATAGTGATAAATTATTAATTTGAGTGGTTTTAAAGTATATTTAGAATATATTTTTGAAATTTAATACAATGTTGGTCATTGGATGTAATTTCAAATTTAAACCAGACATAAACAAGTGTCAATCTTTTGATAGTTATTATCTCTTAAAAACACGCTATTTGGTTTGACGATGAGAATTGATTTTTAAATTAATTAATGTAACTGATATGTTTTGAATTTGGTAAAATAGAAATCATTTTTTAATTCATAATATCAAATATATCTTAGGCCTAATTTTTGGTATTTTTCTGGAAACATTCATTTTTTGATGAATAGTGAAACCACTAAGTGGTAGTTAAAAAACTGAATTTTTCATAAAACATAATTTTACCACTTCTGTGAGTGGAATTTCAAAAATCTGAGAGACACGGTTAATATTAAGGACTAAAATGTGGTTCAATGAGATGAAAATAATTTTTGGTGAATAGTAACTTTTTACTTTTTTTTACCACGGTTAAAAGTAAATAGGGTAGTTAAGGGTAAAAATGATATTATTATTATCCTAACACATGTCCTAATTCTATTGGATAAGTGTAATTTGACCAAAAAACAACCTTAGGAATAAAATATGTCCATTTAGGACCACTTGGATTAGATTAGGACATTTATTATTAATTTATTTAAAGAAGGGTTAAAATAGTTAAAATCAATGTTTAATAAGTAAATAATTTTTAATATAGGGTTATGCATAAGATAAATTCGACTATAAAAATTAATTAGAAAGATAAAACTATTTCCTACATAATGGTATTTTATTTGTAATTTTTAGACATTAAATTATTTAATTTAGTTATGACACAACGATGATGCAGAAATTATCTTATTAATGAAATATTGAAATAATTGATGTTATAAATACCCACATAAATGTAATTTGAGACTTTTTATGAATTACACTAATTTTATAGGTTAATAGGACATGTTAGTATGGATTTAATTAACTTTTTTTGAATTAATCATTCTGTTATGATTTTCACAAAAATCAATTACTAAATAGTGTCAAAATTGACATAAAATAGTTTTTAAAACAAATATTATATTATTAATTGTTATTTAATTTCTAAAAATATATGGTTCGGCAAAATGACTTAGAAAAGGTTATATATATTAATAATAAACAACTTGGGGTTCGTTTTCCTTGTTATAGTAAGTTTATTAACCTTATATTGTAAGAACACAAAAAGACACGATAAAAGTAAAATTATCCAACTTAATGTTAAATCTAAATTATAAGGTTAAAATAGGAACATAAACTTGTCTAAATTCTATTGGATGAGAGGATTTCGACCCATCCCCACCTTAGCTTCGAAATAAATCAATTTGGCGCTACTTAAAACCGAATTTGTCTTGATAATAAAATAATATTTTTGTTATTCCAAAGGTGCCCCTCTCCTCCCTTATAAAAGGGCACCTCCTCCCTCACTTCCTCACACCACTTTGAGCCTTAAATCTCTGCCAAACCCTGCCGAATTCTCTTCTACACTTCCCTAGAAACATCCTAGAGGTCCTGGTCTTCTTTAAAGACCAATTTTAGTTCCCTAAGAGGAGGACTCAAAGAGGCGCTTCAAAGAAGAGGTAATGTCCGTTACCGATTCTTTCAACTTTATTTCTTATTCCACTTCTTCTTCTTAGGTTGTTTCATTATGAAGTAATAACATCAGTATCACTCATATACTGATATATTATTATAAGTATGAAACAACCCTATTTCACAATCTATCCATCCTACGGAAAATGAAATCACCACGCGTGCGTACCTACGGAATACCGTCTCCACGCCGTGGTCTAATCTATTTTCCACCACCACCTTAGTTGGATGGGTATAATTGTGTACATAAAAACTATATATGATTATTGTAAAGTGATATTGATTCTGAAATAGTATACATACACTCCAATACAATTCCACGATCATGAGAACGATATCATCGCTCGTGCGTACGTACGGACTACCGTCTCCACGACGCGATGAGATTCATTCTCCACGTTAACCATTTATGAATGATTATAAAGAATATATAATAAGTAATCATGAAATATATGACATAATAATGATACTGGATTTATGTGTATATATATGTATGTCATCTACTTAATTCCATTCAACTCAATAAGGAAACGAAAACAGCGTTCATGCGTACGTACGACCTACCATCTCCATGAACGGTGTATTTCTTTCCATTTACTGATCTATTATATATATGTATATTCTGAATATATATTATATATAAATCATGTTTTATATTCTGGAATTAATTAATCATGATCTAAGTAATCATATGAATAATTACAAGTCAAAACACGGACGACAAATGAAATGATTTTACCCAAAACACTCTTTAATATGGAATTTACAAAAGAACGGGTAATATAAAGTCATAAGTGAACCATATATGATATCATAACAATGAGTATGATTCTGGAATAAGTCAATGGCATTATTTAAATCATTATACAGGAGGTTCGGACACTTACGAAGCAAATCGGATCTACGGTAAGGGAAATATCACAATCTCATTTTTATCCGAGATTGTTTATACTTTGGTATTTACTGGGGTTTATTTTATCATCCACATCCATGTTTCCTCAATATTTAATATTATTTCCATCCACCTAAAATTGTATAAATCCATTTTTACCCTTTGGTGAGTTTATAGTAAAAGATATGAAAGTAATCTTTTATCGTTTTTTCTTATGAGGTACTTTTTGACTTTTCCGACAAAAGTACGAGAAGAATGTTTTTTTAACTTATACGACATGAATGGATTTTTAAAACATTTTTTCCAAGAAGCTTCCTTTACAAATTTTCAAGTTTATTTTTTATAAACTTCTTTTAGTTTAGAATTGTATGACATGTTAAGAAAGGAAAAGTGTTTTTGAAGTAGAAAGGATATTTTCCTCAAGAATGGAGTTCAAGTGTTTTATCAAAATTATTTTCCATCTAAGATAATATAGGGTTATGTTTCTATCCCTATTATTACATTGATTTTATTATGTTGTGATGGATTTTTTTTTATGAATTCCTTTATCTTATATGAATTGTTTAATGATGTCATGTTGTTTAAGAATCCCATTTTTATTACATGGGTTATGCAATGATGTATGCTTTATGATTTTGTGGCACACATATGAATGGTATCATTATGAGATGGGTGGGACCTATATATCCCTCTAATGCATTGGGTAAAGAATTTATATCTCATGAGATAGACATGGATGGAACGGCAGGTTAGACCGGTTCAGTGAAACAGGACTGAAACGAGGAATGAACTCGGTTCAGAAATGGACTTTTTCCACTAAGATAGTCTTGGTAATGAGTCTTGACTAATAAGAAATGATTATCAATTATTATGTGTGTATTCCACAAAGATTCATATTTTAAGTTATGATTATTGGGATTACATTTCATTACTATGATTTATCCCATGTTATGATATTATGATCTCTTTTGCAGGTTAAGATTTCCAAAATGTTATGTTCTTATGAATATGATGTGATTGATATTTCTTTTTTTTAACCTTACTGAGAATTTGAGATCACCCATTTATGTTTTCTTTTCCCCAGGATATAAAGAAAGGTTTTAGGTTAAAAAAAGGATGATCTTTATGGGAGATGTTGAAGATCTTTCACCACGATTAGAAGATTATATTCCGAGTTTCCAAAGACACTAAACTATTACAGTCCTTGTGTGTGTGTTTTTGTTATGTACTAAGTATTCCGCAAAAGTAATGTAATGTCCATGTACGTCAAGCTTCGGGTCTCTATAGTTGGTATCAGAGGAAAGGTTTAGTCAACCTTTGAAAACTAGGATGCGAGAACTTTAGTGAGATCCCTAGAGATATTTCTAAGGTATGTCTAGGGATGTCCCTAAGGTTAAGTATAAGTATAAGTTATAGTCCTAGAATTACGGTAACCCAAGATGTTAGATATTGAAGGTACTCCCCCTTTATTATATTGATTTCCCTAGCGTGATTTTTGCCTCTCACACTATTCTTTTTGGGTTTTAGAAAATGGCTGGAAACAAGATGATTCACGATAATGGAGCATATGATGGACAATGGAATGATATTATTCATGAGAAACCAAATGAAATGGGATTTGGAAGACCAAACATCATTATTATGCCGAATCAACAATCTCATAATATGATCAATAAACTCAAATTTGGTAAGTTTCTTGACTCGGCTAATAAGAGAAAGATGGAGTTTCATGATGATCATAGAGGAAAGATAGTTCAATTTCCCCTATGTAAATAATGTGGGAAGAGGCATCGAGGAGAATGTTTCAAAGGAACTGGAAGATGCTTTGGGTGTGGAAAAGAAGGACACAAAGCCAGTAAGTGCAAAGGAAAAGGTTCAGTTAACACCAGGGATGAGGATAATGATATTGCTATGACATCAACAATGGTTAAATGTTTTAAATGTGGAATGTACGGGCATTATGCAAACCAATTCCCTAAGGGAAAGTCTCATGAAGAGAATCAGTATAGTCGTATGGGTAGTACTTATGTTGATGATGATGAAGAGACTACAAATGATATGTGAGTTGAAATAATTGTTGAAGATCGATCAATGGTTTAAGAAGGTAGTGGAATGATTACATGTTTATCAAGTGTAATGTTGTATAAGTAATCTCGTGGCACTATGGAATAAAGAGACATCTAAGGATTGTTACACTGTTGTCTTCCCTTAAGTTTTCAAAGTGTATGATGAATGGTACCAGTAACCATGAAAGGTTATTCAGATATTTTTGGAAAGTAGATGATATGCGCATAATGAAGGGATAAGGAGAAAATTAAATGTTTGATAGTATTCACGAGCTCATGACTGATATAAGGAAATAGTTATATCATGGTTTGAGTATATAGAATTTTGGGGTTTTGGTATGTGGAAAGAGTTAACTTTTGACAGCACTCATGTTTTCACTAAGGTTCAATGGGTATTCATTTTTTTCAATAGAATACATGATTAAGGCCTTCGAACGTTTGGAATGTGACCAACAAGAAATATCTTATGATATATGGGGATCAATGATGGTATTAACATGCTTGTTATATGAAATCTCTGGTAATTGTTTTCCCTATAATATGATAATGGACTGCAATATTATGGATAAGCCTAAAGATTGGAATGGAATATGTTGGACATAAGTTAGTATTTTTTAAGGATAGAACCTTTTTCGATATTATTTAAGGGATGTTATAGTAATGTAGTTTTAGAAAAAGGACAACCTGCAGGATGGGCGACAACCCATCGCGTCGGACAAGGCTGTGGGAATCGAACCCACAACTAAAGTGTGACTGGCCTTTATCGCCTACCACTAGCCTACAGGAAGTCCCTGTTTAGTAGAAACTAGTTTTATTATATTAAGCAGTATGATATATGAAGTTTATGTCCATTTTAGGAACCATATATGATTAATGTCACTATAGATGGACTAATGTATTTTTTTGATAACTTTTCTAACCTTTTGTTTGAGACAGATGGAATGACCCATCATTCTATCACATGATCTGCTAACACATCACGAATGACAAATTCAACTTCATTTCTTTAAGAGATGAAGTGGAAATTGTCCAAAGAACGTCCAACGGTGAGAGTATACCAAAATCACGAAATTATTTCTTCTAATTCCAATTTCATCAACTTTAGGGAAATGATCTTGAAAACCAAAAATGTTGTCCTAGTGCTCTTATATATGATTAATCAGATGGTACCTTAGATCGTCACAAATTTATGGCTTTGTGATTTTCTGGCTTTTCCATAGCCATGTTCTCTACCACTCTCCATCAGAACATGATGGTAAGATTTCTCTTCCATATCCATATTTTCACCTATGTGGAAACCCAGTGATTAGTTTATTTGGGTAAACGTTACGTTTCATATTTTTTTTAAAGATTGGTTTTGGTATTCCTTTTTATGATGTGGGTTTCTATTAAAGAAACTTTCGAGTAGTAAACCATTTATAACCCTGACAAATTTTGAGGGAGAAATTCATTTTAAGGGGGGTAGAATGTAACACCCTGAGATTTTATGAAAAATATTCTTAATTTCATTAATGTATTGTGTTGTACGGTACACCAAAAGGAGCTTTCAAAACACGCATCCTTGAATTTCCTTATATTACACGCAATCACGACCTTCCTCGATAGCGTGTGTAGTACGCAATACCAATTTTCACTAAACAACGATATGCTATTAAAATATTATTAGAACTAGCCGTTATTAATAGTAATAATCACTTTTTGAAATTTTGTAAATTTTATTTTTCAAAATGGACTTCATTTTTGGATTCAGAATATCGAAATTATCTTAGGGTGAAATTTTGGTACTTTTCGGATAAATTTCATATTCTGATGAATAGTGAAAATTACTAAATTTTAATTAAAAACAACTTTTTTAATCAAAATAATTAATAGTGATAAATTATTAATTTGAGTGGTTTTAAAGTATATTTATAATATATTTTTACAATTTAATACAATGTTGGTCATTGGATGTAATTTCACATTTAAACTAGACATAAACAAGTGTCAATCTTTTGATAGTTATTATCTCTTAAAAACACGCTATTTATTTTGACGATGAGAATTATTTTTTAAATTAATGTAACTGATATGTTTTGAATTTGGTAAAATAGAAATCATTTTCGAATTCATAATATCAAATATATCTTAGGCCAAATTTTTGGTATTTTTCTGGAAACTTTCATTTTTTGATGAATAGTGAAACCACTAAGTGGAAGTTAAAAAATTGAATTTTTCATAAAACTTAATTTTACCACTTCTGTGAGTGGAATTTAGAAAATCCTAGAGACATGGTTAATATCAAGGACTAAAATGTGGTTCAATGAGATGAAAATAATTTTTGGTGACTAATAACTTTTTACTTTTTTTTACCACAGTTAAAAGTAAACAGGGTAGTTAAGGGTAAAAATGATATTATTATTACCCTAACACATGTCCTAATTCTATTGGATAAGTGTAATTCGACCAAAAACAACCTTAGGAATAAAATATGATCATTTAGGACCACTTGGATTAGATTAGGACATTTATTATTAATTTATTTAAAGAAGGGTTAAAATAGTTAAAATCAATGTTTAATAAGTAGATAATTTTTAATAAAGGGTTATGCATAATATAAATTAGACTATAAATATTAATTAGAAAGATAAAAATATTTCCTACATAATGGTATTTTATTTGTAATTTTTAGACATTAAATTATTTAATTTATTTAGGACACAACGATGATGTAGTAATTATCTTATTAATGAAATATTGATATAATTGATGTTATAAATACCCAAATAAATGTAATTTGAGACTTTTTGTGAAGTAAACTAATTTTATAGATTAATATGACATGTTATTATTGCTTTAATCAACTTTTTTATAATTAATAATTCTGTTATGATTTTCAAAAAAATCAATTACCAAATAGTGTCAAAATTGACATAAAATAGTTTTTTAAAAAAATATTATATTATTAATTGTTATTTTATTTCTAAAAATCTATGGTTCGTCCAAATGACTTACAGAAGGTTATATATATTACTAATAAACAACTTGGGGTTCGTTTGGCTTGTTATAGTAAGTTTATTAACCTTATATTGTAAGAACACAAAAAGACACGGTAAAAGTAAAATTATCTAACTTAATGTTAAATCTATATGATAAGGTTAAAATAGGAACCTAAACTTGTCTAAATTCTATTGGATGAGAGTATTTAGACCTATACCCACCTTAGCTTAGAAATAAATCAATTTGGAGCTATTTAAAACCGAATTTGGCTTTATAATAAAATAATATTTTTAGTTATTCCAAAGGTGCCCCTCTCCTCCCTTATAAAAGGTCACCTCCTTCCTCTCTTCCTCACACCACATTGAGCCTTCAAGCTCGGACAAACCCTGAAAAATTCTCTTCTCCACTTCCCTAGAAACATCCTAGAGGTCCTGGTCTTCTTAAAAGACCAATTTTAGTTCCCTAAGAGGAGGACTCAAAGAGGCGCTTCAAAGAAGAGGTAATGTCCGTTACCGATTCTTTTAACTTTATTTATTCTTCACTTATTCTAATTTGGTTGTTTCATTATGAAGTAATAACACAAGTATAACTCATATACTGATATTTTATTATAAGTATGAAACAACCCTATTTCACCATCTATCCATCCTACGGAAAATGAAATCACCACGCGTGCGTACGTACGGAATACCGTCTCCACACCGTGGTGTAATCTATTTTCCACCACCACCTTAATTGGATGGGTATAATGGTGTACATAAAAACTATGTATGATTATTGTAAAGTGATATTGATTCTGAAATAGTATACATACACTCCAATACAATTCCACGATCATGAGAACGATATCATCGCTCGTTCGTACGCACGGACTACCGTCTCCACGACGCGATGCGATTCACTCTCCATGTTAACCATTTATGAATGATTATAAAGAATATATAATAAGTAATCATGAAATATATGACATAATAATGATACTGGATTTATGTGTATATATATTTATTTCATCTACTTAATTCCATTCAACTCAATAAGGAAATGAAAACAGCGTTCATGCGTACGTACGACCTACCGTCTCCATGAACGGTGTATTTCATTCCATTTACTGATCTATTATATATATGTATATTCTGAATATATATTATATATAAATAATGTTTTATATTCTGGAATTAATTAATCATGATCTAAGTAATCATATGAATAATTACAAGTCAAAACACGGACGACAAATGAAACGATTTTACCCAAAACACTCTTTAACATGGAATTTACAAAGGAACGGTTAATATAAAGTCATAAGTGAACCATATATGATATAATAACAATGAGTGTGATTCTAGAATAAGTCAATGACATTATTTAAATCATTATACAGGAGGTTCGAACACTTACGAAGAAAATCGGACCTAAGGTAAGGGAAATATCACAATCTCATTTTTATCCGAGATTGTTTATACTTTGGTATTTACTGGGGTGTATTTTATCATCCACATCCATGTTTACTCAATATGTAATATTATTTCCATCCACCTACAATTTTTTAAATCCATTTTTACCCTTTGGTGAGTTTATAGTAAAAGATATGAAAGGAATCTTTTGTTGTTTTTCATACGAGGTACTTTTTGACTTTTCTGACAAAAGTATGAGAAGAATGTTTTTTGAACTTATACGACATGAATGGATTTTTAAAACATTTTTTCCAAGAAGATTCCTTTACAAATTTTCAAGTTTATTTTTAATCAACTTCTTTTAGTTTATAAGTGCATGACATGTTAAGAAAGGATAAGTGTTTTTGAAGTAGAAAGGATATTTTCCTCAAGAATGGAGTTCAAGTGTTTTATCAAAAAAAATTTCCATATAAGATAATATAGGGTTCTGTTTCTATCCCTATTATTACATTGATTTTATTATGTTGTGATGGAATTTTTTTTATGAATTCCTTTATCTTATATGAATTGTTTTATGATGTCATGTTGTTTAAGAATCCCATTTTTATTACATGGGTTATGCAATGATGTATGATTTATGATTTTGTGGCACACATATGAATGGTATCATTATGAGATGGGTGGGACCTATATCTCCCTCCAATTCATTGAGTAAAGATTTTATATGTCATGAGATAGACATGGCTGGAACGGAAGGTTAGACCGGTTCAGTGAAATAGGACTGAAACGAGGAATGAACTCGGTTCAGAAATGGACTTTGTCCACTAAGAAAGTCTTGGCAATGAGTATTGAGTAATAAGAAATGCTTATCTATGATTATGTGTGTATGCCACAATTTTTCATGTTTTAAGTTATGATTATTGGCATTACATTTCACTATTATGATTTATCCCATGTTATGATATTACGATATCTTTTGCAGGTTAAGATTTCTAAAATGTTATGTTCTTATGAATATGATGTGATTGATATTTCTTTTGTTTAACCTTACTGAGCATTTGAGCTCACCCTTTTATGTTTTCTTTTCCCCAGGATATAAAGAAAGGTTTTAGGTTAAAAAAAGGAAGATCTTTATGGGAGATGTTGAAGATCTTTCACCACGATTAGAAGATTATATTCCGAGTTTCCAAAGACACGAAACTATTACGGTCCTTGTGTGTGTGTTTTTGTTATGTACTATATATTATGCAAAAGTAATGTAATGTCCATGTACGTCAAGCTTCGGGTCTCTACACCTTAATCACTATCTATTTATTTTGTATGGTGTTTATAATTACCATGAATGTTTTATGATTTTTATTATGGAGGATATGATATTTAAATATGTATGTAATTATATTTATTTTATGACATGTATGATTCCACCGATCATAAAAGGTAAGGGATAATTATTCCAATCTCGTTCTTATCTGAGATTGTTTATTCGTAAGTATTTACTGGGGTTATGTTTATCATCCATGTCCATGTTTTCTCAAAATGTTTTCATAAAATGTTTACTATTCTTCAATGTATGTTTAAAGTCATTTTACCCTTTTTTACCACATGGTATGGAAGGAATATTTCTTTTGTTTACTATATGAGGTACTTTTTGACTTTTCCAGCAAAAGTACAAGTAGAATGTTTTTTTAACTTATAGGGCATGAACAGATTTTTATGGTTTCATAACGCCTTATATTCATGAAGCTAACTCTACAATATTTCATGATTATTTTCAACAAAAATATTTTCTTTTATAATAGCACTAAATTTTGAGAAAAGAAAATTATTTTGAAGACGAAAGGATATTTTCTTCAAGAATTCATTTCAAGTGTTTTTCAAGAATATTTTCCATATAAGATTACATTCTTCAATATGATCATGTTTAAAGTATAATGTTCACATTATTTACATGGTTTGATTTTGTTTATGATGAAATGATATCCATTTTTTTATATGGATTATGTTACGATGGGATGATGTTTATGAAACCCATTTTATTCTTTGGGTTATGATGAATGATTTATGTTTATTTTGTGTCACATGAAAGAATGATTTCATTATGAGATGGGTGAGACCTATATCTCCATCCAATGAATTGGGTAAGGATTTATATCTCATGAGATAGACATGGCTAGAATGGAAAGTGAATCCGGTTTAGTAATACAGGGATGGAACGACAAGTAAACCCAGTTCAGTAATGGACTTTGTCCACTATGATGGTCTTGGCAGCAATGCCTTGGCTACTATGGAAATAATATCACATGCTTAATGGCTTTCCACAATTACATGTTTTTTCCCATTCTATTTTATCATGATTAATGTTTCTTTATGATTTATGCCTTATGTACTACTAAGATTTATTTCACGACTCATGATTTTGATGTTTAAACTTTATGTTCATGTTCTTAAGTTTAAATGAATATGGTTTGTTTTATTTTCTCATCCATTCCCTTACTGAGCATTTTAGCTCACCCTTTTTAGGTTTTTATTTCCCCAGGATATAATGAAAAGTTTTATGTAAGAAAAATAAAGAGGAAGATCTTTTTGGGAGATGTTGAAGATCTTTCACCATCATTAGAAGATTATGTTCCAAGTTTCCAAAGACACTAAACTATTACGGTCCTTGGGTGTCTGTTTTTATTATGAATTAATTATTGGCAAATGTAATTTAATTTTCATGTACGTCAATCTTGGGTGTCTACATGGAATGTGGTTTGGTCAAACTGTGTGGCCAAAACATGCACCCCTTTAAAAATGGGTGATATATCGATTTTACCTTGCCCTATTTAAGAAGTAAACCCTCTTTTATCCTCCAATTTTTCATAGTAGTCCACACGTTGGAGCTCCAAAATCCTCTCATCCTAGGTATTTTGATTACTCCTTCATTTGAGATTGAAATAAAGTGTCATTGGCCACTTTTTTTATACCAGTAAGCTCCTCAGTCACTTCCTTCGTTTATTCATTTATCTCACCATAGAGAATATCGAATCTATGTGAGATAGTATGCCCTATTTTTAGGGAATTCCTCTATTTATTCAATTTCTCCCATTCCATCGCATGTTAAAGGATGAAAATGGATGATGAGAGTACTAACCATCTATGGTTGATGGTGTATACCCTTTTCATTTAAGTCTTAGTATTTTATTGCTTGCATCATAGTGCCACACACCAGAATTTATGATCATTTCTCCTTAAATTAATATACCCTTAAATTGTATGGTTAAATCATTATTTAAACATGTTATTACACACATATGCATGATTTGAGGTTTGAAAAATCAACCCAAACTACCCTTTAGGTGGTTTTATTTTATTAATTATGTTTATAGCACCCATGGGGTGAGTTAATCTTTCCATTTATTAATGGTATCCATATATAAATTAAATGAATTGTTAAAGGCTAATTACCTTATTTAGAACATTTTCATTTATAAATGAAATAAGTAATTAAATGGGATAACTGGGAGTTGTGGAATGAAATGTAAAATCCCTTGGATTATGCATAACTATGTAATTGATTAGTGAAGTGGCATGGAAACTAAAATGACCCTCCTTATTATCACCTGTATGTAAATTGATTAAAAAAATTAATGTGATAAATTCAATTGACTAAATGTAATGGACACTAACATGTCCCATTGAATCATTATATTGATAACACTAATAATGGGTGACATGGTATGGCAATGATGAACCACTTAGATATGATATATTGGATTCCTTGGACAGTTACCTTGAATCCAACCTACTTTGACTGCCTCAAATATTCTCCTTGGGTTGCACCCAATTCTTTACCAAGTTTTTTTATTAATGAGATACTCGTAATATAAGAGGTCACCTTCGGCCATGGTCCTTGGTTCCTTGCCCATGTAAGTCTATATTACACCGATTTTTCTATGGAAGAGTTCTAGGGACTCCAAGAGGAAACATTGTTCATTGGCCCTAGGTCCTGGCCCTTATAGGTCTAATACATGATTATTTGGCATGTACCACACTTACTTGACCCTTGAAAATATGGCATATGTTTTAGCTGATTCCCCTCTCTTTTTTTATAGTCATTCCACATTTTATAGACGTCTTGTTATAGAATGTTCTCAGATAATAGATCACACCACTTATTTTATAACTTTATTCATGTTATATCTACACACTATTAAAACTTGTATTCAACGACTAGATTGGTTGTTTTCACCATTAGTGGTGGCCTACTGAGTATATCACACACCACTTTCAGGCCATTGATTAGTACATGTTAGCCCAATCAGGTTAAATACCCTGGGGGGGGGGGGGTGAATCAGGAAATGATAGATTAAAAAAACTGCCCCTTTGGATCTAATTTTTTCATTAAAAACACAGTTATCTCTCCTTCCTATAGAAATATATGAACAAAAATAAAATCATGCACGAGACACAATGATTTTTACTTGGTTTATCCTCACTGGGCTACATCTAAGGAGTATACAATGATAATGTTCCGATATACCAAATCCACTAAATCTCACTTCGTAATACAAGGTTTGGGCTAGATCACTTCTATGACCAACCTCACCACCATTACATGGTTTAGGGTCCACTCACTAATTTCCCAGGGGTCACTCCCTGAGTCTCTTTTTTCGGGCTCACTACCGGTGGAAATGAACACCTTCTTCCTCTTCCTTTTCTCACTGCTCTTGGGAAGGAACCACTCATAGTTTATGGACATGTAGGTCTTTTTATTATAACTAATGATTTCATACTCAATTATAGATAGATGGTCTGTTTAAGTCTTATATTCACCTGTATATGAAATACACTTTTCCATGTACTATTATAGCATAAATTTATTTCACGAACTATTTTATCCCCTTTATGAACTACCCTTATTCCTTCTTGAAATTCCTTCAATCCTCCACTTACTATATTTCACCACATGGAATGAATGTTTCACGAACCAATTATTATTCCATGGACTGTCTCCTCTTCCATGGATGGTTGATTATTCATAGAAGGCTTCTCCTTCCATAGACCACCTTTTCATCCATATATTGTTTTCCTTTTAGGGAGACGTATCCCCACAAACCCTTTTCCACAAGCTTACTTCGCAGACAACCCTTCACAGAATAGCTTCCCTGCAAACTCTCTCTTCCTTAGAATCCATCCTCATAAAATCTTTCTGAATTCAATGAATTATTCCTCGAGAGATGGTGTTTTCTAATAAATTTTATTTTGGCATAACGATCTGATTATGAGTATTTATATAGGTAAATAAATCCAAAAAACATGCTAATCAAAATTACCCAAAACTTCAATACGGTATAGCCTTCACTGCATACTGTGCTATGAAGTCTCTATAACACCTTAATATTTTCTAGTGGTCGATGCCTTCTACAAATGATAACCCCATACCACTCCTCAATTTATCACCTCTCAATCACAAATGATGAGACGCTCGTGAACAATTATCCTTCATCAAGCTATTTGTTCTTTGCGGGTTGTGTGGTGTATAACCCCTTTTCTACAAGCTTAATTCACCACCTTGGTCTTTATAATGTAACTCCATTCATGGTTCCATATAACCATTTTGTGGTTTGTGAACTCCATGTTGCACAGCTGTGGAGTACAGTTTGCAAAATCCCTTTTGGAAAACCCTTTTTTGTTTTTCTTTCTCTATTCTGTGTACCTCCTTTGTGATCTGCATAGCGCAACTACTATGTGGAAATATTTCCTTTCCAAAAAAACAAAATCCTGATTTTGAGTCCCCAAAATTTGGAAAACATTGGGAAACTACACGACCTTAAATATGTACATCAGAAACACCAAACATACTGATTCATGGTCATCTAGTCTTGTCAACTAACATAATCACTTTAAAAACACCATGAGGATTCCTTGAAGGATTTTTCCCAATAATATCCCTCTTTGTTTTGTTAACAACTCTTCATATTTCAATACCTCGTTAAATATTCTTCCATCTTATACCACCATTAACTTCTTTCCATTAAGATAGTGATTGAGGATTTACTCAACACACACTTTAATCCCACATTATCCATTCTCAACCTGATAAAAAAGAGTAGCATGAAAAGTTCATTAATGAATCACTTCATTCAAAGCCACTTAGATTTTTTCATTACAAACTTCATCTATTGTGATATATAATCTTTGATCGATCACCTTTAGAATCATTAGATTTAATACTCCCCTTACTTCACTACTCCCCATTTTAGATTCTCCCCCTGTCTTGATTAATACATTTTATCCCATTTTACAGCAATAATTTCTACCCCTCTGTCAACGAACCCAAAAGACAATCCATTGAGGTCTGGTACATGGTAAATAATTAAAATAATCATATTAGGAAAAAGCACACCATACATCAGGGAAAGGGGGTCCCACATCCACACTTTTTCAAGTGTTGGGAGTCCACTGAACTCCCAGATCTAGTCAACGCCTTTCAAATACTTCTTTGGGTAAGGCATTTTTCAAAATGTTTGCAACCTGTAGTTCTATAGGCACATACTCCAACTTCACAAGCCCTTGCTCCACCTCCTCCTTAATAAAATGATACTTTATTTCAATGTTATTTTTACTAGAGTTATGCTTTGTATTTTTTTCTAATATGTATATCACTTTAATTATTACAATGGATTCTAATTAGAGACTTAACTTCAAATCCCATATCATTAAGTTGCTACTTTATCTATAGTAATTGTGTGCACACTTATATGGCCGCAATATATTCATCTTATGAAGTACCCAATGAAATGAAATATTATTTCTTGCTTAGGAAATAAATACATAGCCTTCCAAGATAAAATTAACCACCTAACATTGATTTTCTATCATCATCTAATCCAGTCCAATATGCATCTGTATAGCCCAATAGTTCTTGATGAGATTTTTCATTGTATAGAAAACCAAAATCTACCATGCCCTTAATATACCAAAGTATTTTTTTCACTACATGAAAGTGGATTTACTTGGGATTAATTTTGACATCTTGTTGCTTTGCATGTAGAAAAAAGTATATCAGGTCTTTTCACTGTCAAGTACAAAAAACTGTAAATTCTTTTCATGTAATATGTGACATTAACTTTATTACCTTCATCATCCCATGATATTTCCATCTGAGTAGCCACAATAGTCATCATATACTTGGGATTATCCATTTAAAATATCCTCAAAAACTCCTTGGAATATTTATATTGAGAAATGAATGTTCCATTACTTCTTTGTGTCACATGTAAACCAAGGATAAACATTAGTTCACTAATCATTAATATTTCAAAGTCACTTTTCATGAATTCTATAAACTGTTTGCACTAAGATTCATTTGATCCACTGAAGATTATGTCATATACACACACCAGAACCATCATCCTTTGATTATTTCCATTGTTGATGTAGATATTGTAATCCACTCCACCACGTTGAAAATCGAGCTTCTTAAAAAACTGATCCAGTCTTGAATACCATGCTCTTGGTGCTTGATTCTACCCATATCGCACCTTCTTCATTAGAAAAACTATTCTCTCATATTAATGAATGATAAAGGAATCTAGATTCTTAATATAAACTTCTTTTTCTAAAATCCAATTTATAAATGAATACTTGACATCCATCTAGAAAACTTTGAGATTTCTTTGCACTGCTATGGCTAGGAATAGTCTGATTGTAACTAAACTTGTAAGAGTTGCAAATGGTCTATCAAAATTGATACCTTCTAAATATTTGAGTTACCTTTTCATACTAATCATGATTTTTTTTGAATCACTGTTCCATCCTCAATCATCTTGTTGAAAAATAACCATTTGGTACTGATGAAATTTTTATCTGTTAGCCTCAAAACAATCTCCTATGTCTAATTCTTCTTAATTTTGTCAATCTCTTCATTCATATCCTAGAACCAGTTTTCATATCTAAATGATTCCTAAAAAAATTTAGGATCTTCATATGATAAGAATATTGATTTCTATAGATCCTTAATCCCCCTTGTCTCCACTGATGTTGTTTGATCCCCAATTATGTTATATATATGAATTTTGGATCTTCTATTCAATATTTTTATAGATTATAGTTTTTTCTAATCCATTTCATTATCAGAATCTTCATCTAAATCAGTATGTGGAACTAGAAATCCCATGATCTTCTAATCTCTTCATCATTATTCTCCTGAGACAAATCATGTACTTGAATATTATTATCATTCTCTAATATAGTTACATAATGGATTTCAACTACCTTTCCAAATTGATTATTGAAGCATTTATATTATTATATTTTCTTTGAGTATCCAAGAAATATCCATTCATCTCTATGGGATTAAAACTTCCTATGTTTCTTTTTATTGATAATGAAACACTTACTTATGAAGACTCGAAATTACTTCAATGTTAGCTTATTTTCACACCATAACTCATATGGATTATTCTATTATTTCAGACACAATAACACTCTATTTTATGTGTATACTAATGTAATCACTGATTATTTCCAAAAATTTTCTATAAGTCTTTCTAGATGACCATTATTCTAGCCATGTTGTTGATAATTCTATTTCTTCTCTTAACTACTCAATTTTTCTGTGGAGTTCCTACTACTGACACTTGGTGCCTTATCACTTATTTCTTAAGATAATATTCCAATTTGATATTTTTTAATTCTATTCCATTATCTATTCATATCTTCATATTCTTTGACACAAAATTTTTTCAACTTCCCTTAGATAAGTTTTTATGCAATTGAACACCTCAAATTTGTGGGTGATGATTGAAAATCATGCCATTATGCTAAAATCATCAATGAAGAGAACACAATATCTCCTCCACTCAATATTTCTTGGTTAAATAGGCCCACATACAACAATATTCATAAACTCAAGATTTTTTTTGATCTTTTCTCTTTTTAACTATATGTCTTTCAAATGATATTCCCTTGTTGACAAGCATCACACATATGGGTACGATGACATGATAAACTAGGGAAGTCGCGAGAAATATAATATTTCACCAGATATTCCCTGGATGGTTGGATCAAGTGACCAAGATGTTTATGCCCTAACTTTTTTTATTATTCCTTATATAGAAAGAACATATCTTATTCTCCACTCTCAAGGTAGAGATTCCCTTTTGTATGCTTTACCTAATAAAACATTTCATCGTCTTTTTCCATGATGATACAAAATTTCTTAGAAAAGCTTATGGAATGTTCTAAATCACATAATTGAATGAAAATAAGTAAGTTGTGACTGATACCTTCAAAAATAAATACATCTGAAAGCCTCATGTCTTTCCCCCCAAAATTTTCTTTTCCTGAGAAAATAATTTCTTGAAATTCATCATTACCAAATATCATAATACCTTCCTTATTATATCTGATTCCTGACACTAGTTCCATATTTACTGTCATATGGGATGTGCATCTACTATCAATGATCAATATTCCTGTATGATATGACTATTTTAAAGAAATATTTGCAACTACTTCATGTTCAACTATCTCTTTTTGGTCCATGTATTTTGAATTCATACTCGGTATAGATTGATAAACTTGATCTTCCTCAGTGTATGATAGACCGACTTCATATTGTAAGACTTAAAATTGATATTTCATTTTCATCCAATTTTATAATATATTGATCTAATTCTTATGACCATATTAAGTTTTCTTTGGCACATTTATCTACATCTTTGATGAATAATATCTTTCCAGGTGATTGAATCCTCCACACCTGAAATAGTGACCATCAAAAAAGGATCTGGAATACTGATCTCTCTATGACTACCTCTATTAGTCTTGTTCCCTTGGCACCTTTAGGGTATGGAACATACATTTTGTGAGTGTCCCATATTTCTACAATAATAACATCTCATATAGGGTTCATTCCTTTGTGGAAATACTACACTACTAGTTCCCCCTTGATTTTTATACATCTTCCTATTATAGTTGATACCTAAATCAATCTTCATCCTAGAAGTGGGATCTTGTGTTATAACTTCAACCATTAATCATTTCTATATGTTATCAAGGATCATACCAGTTGTATCATTCTAATCAATAATTTTTCTTTCTTGATACTCCTTTTTCTACTTCACTGAAACTCTGAATTCTACTCTTTCCTTTTCTACTACCTTTGAATCCTTCTTTTTCGAAATCAAGAGTTTTTCCTAATATTTCATTTTATTTCACATACTGAAAACTTCCTATTCAATCTCTTCAATAAGTTTGATTTGATCTTTTATAGTATTATTCAAACTATCGATCTCTTTTTTTGTTCTTCAATTTTGAGTTTGTACTCAACAACCTTTTCTCAGTTCTTTGGCATTGTAGATTTAAGCCTTTCGATATTAGACTCTAGATCAAAATTTTATTCTTATTTCTATTTCATATAGAGTTTTAATCATTAACCACCCTATAAGATTTATTTTTTTTGGATATCCAAATTTCTATATATTCAAGGGCGACATATAATTACCCCTGAAGGTCAACTCTTACTTCAACTTTTTATTCGTCATTGTCTCTTTCCTCCCTTATTTGGGAATTTCTGAAAACTTCCACCATATCATTTACTTCATGAACCCTATAGATCTCCAATTCTACTGCCTTGAATTCTTATGAATGATCATCTTATTTTGAACACATACTCTTCTTTTTAAAGAGATTTCTCTTGGTACCCCTTTTACCTTTCACATTGGCTGAATAATTCTTCCCGATAACTTCATCACTGTATTCATCATCATCTTGAAATTTATTAGGACACTTTTTTAAAATATTTCCAATATTTACACACTGAAATCATGAAAATGGAAGTTTCCCTTTGAAATTTCCTCTTCCTATTTAAATATTTTTGGATAGAAATGACATGACATCATCCACATTATCTTCCTCATGAATATCTTCACTGGTGAGCTTCTTTATGGTCTAAAATTACACTTCTTTAGACTTAATTTTTTTCAAAAACTCATTATCATTATTTCTCATCTCGTATGCAACTAGAGTACTATATATATTGTCCAAAATTAACTCCATTGTATATTTATCTTCCAATACAGAAAAATTTGGATTGAACCATAGTGGAAGTCTTCTCAAGATTCACTTAACAATATTTACATATTAAATAATTTCTCCAAGACCACACATGTATTCCATAACAACATTCACCATGTCAAAGAATGCATCAACATACTGATTTGGGTGCATTTTGAGATCCTCATACTTGTTCCATAGAACCTGAATCTTTGCTTCTCTGAATTCTGAGTTACCCACATAAATATTTAGAAACTTTTCCCACATAGAATGTGATGTTTTAAATGAAATCACCTTTGTATAAATTTCATTGGATAGGTATCCTTATAATACATTTATTCCCTTATATTCAACATGTAGTTCCCTGAAACCAGCTTCTAATAAAACTCCACTATCTATACTAGCTAAAATTACATACATTGTAGCTCTTAACACATCCATAACCAATGATCGAAAAAAGTGTATCATTTGATTGTTCCATAGCTGAAAAGTGTATCCATAAAATATCATAATCCCTTTGTTATTAACGTCTTCAATTTCTTCAATTGAGAGAGAACCACTAACTTTTAACCTTTAGCTCTGATATCAATTTTTATCCCAATTTGGTTAAATACCCTAATAGGGGAGGGGGAGAATCAGGGTATGAATGATTAAAACAACTACCCCTTCAGATCATGTTTCTTTGTTAAACAAAACAATCTTATCTCTCATTCTTTTATCAATATATGAACAAAAATGAAATCATGCATGAGACAAAATGATTTTTACTTGGTTCTCCTTTATTGGGATACGTCCAAGGAGAATACATCAAAAATGTTTTGATGTAACGGATCCACTAAATGTCACATCTGAATAAAAGGATTGGGATAGATCACTTCTATTCCTAGGCTCATTTCCTTTAAAAGGTTTAGGGTAAGATCAATACTTTCCCAATGGTCTCTCCCTATCTCACTTTCTATGGCTCACTACTGATGGAAAGGATAACCTTCTTTCTCTTCCTTTGATCACTACTCTTCTAAAGGAACCAACCACAATTTATGGACATATTGGCCCCTTAATTACCAATATTGAATGCATCCTAAAATGTAGATAGATGATTTGTTGAAGTCTTGTTTTCACTCGTAGATAAAATCCACTTTTCCACATACTATTAGTTTGCAGAAATTTCTTCCACAAACTATTTTAGTACCTTTATGAACTATCCTTCATCCTCTAAAAAATGCCTTCAATCCTCCACTTATTGTGTTGCATCGCATGATGTGAGTGCCTTGTAGACCACCTCTTCTTCCAAAAACCGTATCCTCTTCTGTATACCATCTCCTATAATGTGGATGGTTGATGCCTCGTAGAACACCACTCTTTATGTGGACCACCTTTTCTTCCACAGAACATTTTCCTTTATAAGATAAGGATCACTGCAAACCCCTTTTCATGAACTAACTTCGCAGAAAACCCTTCACAGAATAGCTTCCTTGTTAACTCTCTATTTCATGGAATCCTTCCTTGCGAACTCTTTCAGACTTCACCAAATTTTTCTAGAGGGATGATATTTTCTAATGAAATTATCTCTACCAAATGATCTGATCAAGGGTCCTTTTATAGGAAAATAGACCCGAAAAACCCACTAATTTAAATTATTCAAGACTTTGATGTCATACAACCTTCACCGTGTACTATACTATGCGGTCGGTATATTTACCTAATCCATTGTGTTGACCAATGTATTCTGAAAATGCTAACCCTTTAAGACTACTCAAATTACCACATCTCAATTGTAAACAATGATCCTCCTATGAATGATTATCCCGCTATAAACTATTTATGTTTTGCAGTTCGTTTGGTACATAGCCCTTTTGTAGAATGTTTAATTCACCGCCTCCATCTTCAAAACTTGACTCCCTTCATGGTTACACATAACCATTTTGTGGCCTGTGAACTTCATGTTTCAGGGCTAAAAACTGCGGTACATGAACCCTTTTATGGAAAAACCTTTTCTAATTTTCCTTCCCTATTTCGCATACCTCCTTTGCGGTCCACATAGTGCAGCTATTATGCGAAAATTATTCCTTTTCAAAAAAAAAACTCCTGGTTTTGAAGCCCAAAAATTTGAAAAATACTAAGAAACTACGCCTATATAAATATCTACTTTGGAAACACCAACCATACTGATTCACGATTATTTGAATTTTTCAACAAACATAATCACCCTAAAACACTAAGAGGATTCCTTGAGGGATGTTTTCCCAACAGTACCCAAAAATAATTTATGATTTTAGGTAAGGAAAAAGGTAAGGGTCCTATTTTAGATGCATGATTTCTTATTCTAGGATAGTGTATGGGAGAATAGGACTAAAATTATGCTCACGATGCTAGTGGAGATAACTTTGGGTTCATTACATGTTTTTGTGTAGCATTTTGTGTATTATTGTTTCTATGTTTCCCATGTACTTCCCATTTTTTGTATATCACAATGAAATGAGAATAATTTTTTATATGATAGTGGATATAGTTTTTACCAGTTATTTGTCATGATTGGATGATTTAATTATTCCACTACCATTTATTTATTCTACTTCTGCTATTTATCTTCTTATTATACCATTTCACTTAACTCTGATAATGAGGGTATAGTCTCCCCACCTTACTATTATATATCCTCGCAACTAGTTGGAAACCTATTGACTATGAAGAGGTGAGATTAAAGCCAGGTTTCTCTCAGGTTTGGGTAATGATTAATGAACAATACCTGGGTTGCTACCGGTGGCATTAGAGGCATTCTTTTCCTTTTTTCATACTATTTGGGTTATTAGATAAGAGACCTGGAATGTGCCATAATTTGGTAATGAGCCCATGCCTAGGAGTATCTAACCCATGTATAGAGAAAAAAAATCACCTGGGAAGGGAATTAAAATTATGTATTATGACTATTATAGATGTATTAATTATATACTTTATTTATAACCATTTTCAAGTTTATTATTAGTTTTATTTCACTTATTGAAATTTTTATACTACTACATAATAAGTTAAGTTTATTTTGGGTTTTATAATCATTATGGAAAAAAGGTAAGTAACATTTATCTTTCCACAATTATAATTATATCATATAAACCATATTATTTAATTATATATAATTATTGTGATGTAAAAGGAATCACATCGTTTTGAAGTGGCTGTAGTCCACACATCCATGAACGACGTTATAACTTTTTTAGTGCGTGAAGTGGAAATAAAGACAATGATATATTATATTTATATAAAGGTAATTATGTCATTAATATCATATATATGTTAGGTATGTCCCATATGTTTAATTAAACTCATCTTTAATACATTCTGTGTAATGTGTGAACGTATCACGTCGCTTTAATGAGGTGGTAGTCCACATGTCCAAAAACAATGTTATCTTATTTACATAAAATTTAAAGCATTAAATTATGTGTTATATAAAAATTCCATAAGTATTAATACAACATAAATATCATATATATGATATTAAATTAGTATTTCCATCATAATTCACAACTATTGGGAGGTCTCCCTTACATCATGTGACTCACATAATGATAAAAAATTTATCCAAGAGGGGATATGGTTGAATAATGTCCATAAAATAGGTATGGGAAAAGTTTCTAGGTCATTTGTACTCTTAAGATTAAAGTTTAACCATGAAGTGAACACATTTTTACCCTAATAACTATAAATAATTTTAATTACTTTTACTAATATTTTTTTTCAAAAAATAAGTTGACCTTATTATAAATTATAAATGATTAATATTCAAAATATTGAATCAATTTATCCAAATTACAATCATATAAGTGGTATAAATTAATTTAAAATTAATCCCCCAAACGGGACCACAAGGTGGGTTTTTAAAGTAAATATGTCCAAAAGTTAGCTATGTTTTTATATACAATTTCAATGTGAAATAGATTACAATGAACTAAATTGATTTTAATGAAATAATATTTATATAATTATACTTTAAAATTAATTAAAACATAATTTAACTATATAAATAAATTAGATGAAAATGTAGTTTTCAATAAAAATCACTGTTTTCACTATTCATTAAAATATGAAACCTCTCAGAAAAATACCAAAAATTCACCTAATTTTAATTTTGATATTAATATTTGAAAAGTTATGTTTATTATTTCATATTAAAATTTAAAAAGTTTCAAAATTTAGTTTTAAAATAGGTACCATTAACTCCAAATCTCTTTTTTTTGAAATTTTCTAAATCCACTTTAGGGGTTAGTGGGAACCGAACACATTCAAAGCTCAAATACAACAGCAACATTACAAAATTCAAATTTCAAATTTCAAAACCAAAACCAATAGAACGCATTCATATTTGAAAACCAGACCACCGCATGGTCCACAAGATCGCGTGTATTGAGAAGATAAGTCAGGATTACTGCCATCACCATCGTACTTCACTATCATCACCGTCCCGTCAAAGTCGTCCACTTCACCATCATCCACCACTAAAACCTACTTCTCCATTGATAATGCCGGTCATTGAACTCTTGCTGGTAGGTGTCCTAACGAAGCTTAAAACCAAGATCGCCTCCTTCGGAAACAACACCATGCGAACAAATTTCAATCACATAAAACTCGTAACGTCTTCAGTGTAGTCAAGATGAGCAGCGTCGGTAACCTAACACAACACTGTCCATCATCCATGTCATCCAAATGCACACCAGAATGCCGAACTCAGTTGGATCTCCCCCCATCAAACCAGAAAAAACACCCAAACACCAGTACCGATTCCAGTTCCATTGACCAACAAAACCAATCATGAATAAAACCACTCCATAAACAATAAAAAAGTTCAAACCGAACAAACCTCACACCGTAGAATCACCAAACCTTCACAAATATATAAAACCGAAAAGACCGATACATACAATGGATGATGTCGAAACCTGAACATCGAGGGAGAAGAAAACCAGAGCAGATCACACGAGGGAACCGTCAGCGATCAAAACTCACCTCCCAAAACTTCTGAGAAGCCATCGTTCTAGATCCGACCAGGATTGGATCCGAGGTACCTGAAGTCAGGGCAGAGGTTTGAACGGCTGAGGGCTCCGAATGATGAAATCCTGATGATACTAAAACCAGAGAAAAAGAAGAGGATGTGCCGACTCTGGAGGGCGCCTGAAAACTATCGACCACTGATCCAAAAATCCCAAAACCAATTTGAACCATCACTCCAGATCCCACCTGGAGAGGCGCAGTGGAACATGAGATCAGAGCAGGCTGCAGCGGCCTGAGGCTTCCATAATGAACCCCCTTAGACAACAACACCATGAAAGACGAAGGAACCAGAATGAGATCTCGGATGTAAGGAGATGAGAGAAAGATGGAAAGATCAAAGGAACAATGAAGAAAGGAATAGGCCAGAAGAGTCGTGCCGTCGTGAGGAAACTAAGTGGGTTTTATAAAAATGAAAAGGGGTTCCACTTTGGAAGTAGTGTGTGTGAAGTCCCATCCCCTTGTTCTTTTTCCCTTGTAAGTGGGACTCCTTCTTCAATTTTCAATGGTTTCATCTACTATCTATTTCATTGGGAAACTAAAGCTAAGGTTAATCTTCTACATCCTCTTTTTATCCGTTTATTGATATGTATCTTTGTCTTATTTTACTTATGTTCATTTTCCCCTATTTATAAGGCATTCATCTACTTTTCTAATTTATACCAGATTATCCTAAATCAAAGGATGATATTAGATGAGTGGGTATAAATGAGTAATAGGTTGATGGTTAATAATCTATCTAATAATTTTACTACATTTTATTGATGTGTTCATTTTGCAGCCTCATATACATTATCATTTGTTTGACTTAAAATTATAAATTTAATATTTTGGCCATAATTCCTGAATTTAACCTCTCAACGGGACACTAATATCTCATTAGGGAGTATACTAAGATTTTATCCACTCACATGGTGTGAACAACCATGGGAAATGACTTGTAAAATTAAATAAGATAACCTATGGGTGACTCAGCCTAAATATATGACCATATAAGTGTGAATAAGACTATATACACCACTTGAGGTGAGATTCACTTAAAAATAATTCCTGGTAAATTAATTTCGTAACCATGTGTATAGATACCCAAGTTAAAAATATCATTATTTTACGTCTTTTAATAATTGAATCATTACATATCATAATAATATCACATATATCAGAGAAAATTTTGGTTTATTTTCATTGAGGACCAGTTACTTAGGTAAAATATTTTACAAAACTTGTGAACATTAATCCACAATCGAACTCTTCTAGAAAACATTCTATAAATTTCATAAGTTATACTTGTATTTATAACCTATGGAAGGGGAACATCAGAAAAGGGCGAGATAAAATTCTTGGTAAGGGAAAACATATCAACATATCATTGAGGGTTAGATCATAAGAATATGGTAAAATAAGAGAATGAATAAATTTCATATTAAAATAACATGAAAAAATAATATTTTTCCATAAATCACAAAGGACGTGTAACATCAAAAGAAAAACATGTTCCATGACATAATAGTGTGAGATAAGAATGGAAAAATGGTATAAGGAAATGATATCATAAGATAATGCAATCATGAATATATGGAAACAACATAAAACATGAAATCATAAGCATACTTCAAGGTTAAATGACCAAAAAATCATAGTGAAAAGAGTCCCATGGTTGATTGGGTTCACTCCCTATTCCCATAAACATAGTGAAAAAAGTATCATGGTAGATTGCGTTCAGTCACCAATCTCATACATATCATCTCACGAGACATAAATATTATCTAATGAATTATAGGGCTATATAATTCTCGGACCACCTATCAAATAATATTATGTACATGTATAAGTATGTCACATGAAGAAAATAATCCATAAATAAATCATAAGAATGATAAAACACATGATAAAGAAACAAGCTTCATAATATTGACTCAAATAATAACCGAATTCCATATCATAAGGATTCAAAAAATAGAAAGGAATTAAATATTTTTGCATTTTAATATTTTAATAAAGAAACATAGGTTTTTAAAATTCAGTTCCAACATAGAAAAAATCATGATAATGATCTAAGTGAAGAAAGAATAAAAATGAATCACTTGGGTGATGTTAAGGGATTAAGAAAAGGATATTTAAAAAGAAGGAAAGAAGTTAATATTTTCCATAAAACCAGGATTTCACTCTGATTTTTTTCCATAAAATAATGATGGTTTTAAAAAGATATTCAGAATGAAAAACAATTTATGTAGGTGAAACTTTTCATGAAATATGAAACTAGGAGGTTCCCCTTTTATGTTTTAAAAACAAATTTGTTGAAATAAAAAATTATAAAAAGAATAATAAAACATTATTTTGAAAATTGGATATGGTAAATATTAATTTCACATGAGATAAATCATAATTATGCTTCCAATTAAAAGGAGAGCATTGGTGGGAAGGGAAATTATGGACATGGATGGGAAATTTTCATTTAAGAGGATGCAAGTTATTCTTAACATAGTTGCATTTTCAAGAAGGAATAGAACTCATCAATAATGAATATTTTAATATAAAGTTCTCTATTAATATATATATACAGTATATAATATCAAATGAAAGATGAAACTCAAGGAGAAACATTATAACTCAAGAAAACGTACTAAGTTATGAAAACCCCTTATATTTTAGGGAAGACATCAATCATATAACACATCAAGGAAGAGAATGAACATAATTTATATTTAAAATTTCAACAATAATTTATGATATTATAGGCCAAGGGGGTATTATTTACACTATAAAAATTATTATTGGTGGGGGGGGGGGTAATATCGAAGCATTCCCCAATGAAGGGTGATTGAGATGAAAACCCTTATCTTGTTCCAGATTTATTCAATGCATGCACCTAAGTTCTTGAATAATAAAATTAATTATATTAGATAACTTATTAGAAAAATTATTATTCTAGTTTTAATTTTATTTTTACCATTTATTATCATATGTTATTTATATATTATATATTTCTCTTTCCAATGTTGATTATTCGAGGTTGTTTGGTCAATTTTTCCATAACTCCTTATGTATGTTGACCATGGTGGAAGGAATTAGAGAATAGTATAATAGTATCCAAAATATTAATCATGTTATGAAAATAATATTTTAAAATTAAATATATTTTTAAATCCATTCATGATGGGTAGTGATGTAAAATTAAACTCACTTCTCATGAAGGCGGTAGCCCGCACATACACACGATTAATGTTTCCATTTCCCAAAAAATGAGATGGAAATAAAGTATATTATAATTTTACATTTCATAATAATATTTATATTATATATATAATATTTATTCAGCAAAACCATCATTAATAAACCATTAGAAGAGGTTATGAAAAATAGGAGATGCCACTTCATGGAGGCGTTTTTTTCGCACACACGCACTAATAACGCTTGTTTATTTTCCTTAGTGGATAGAGAGGAAGAAATAATGGTTTTTTACATTCATATAATAACATATAAATTTAATAATTATATTTATTTCATAATATTTATATGGATATGATATTTTTGTGGAGGAAAATTTAGAATAAAATATTAAAAAGTAAGTAACACTTACTTTGGAGACTTGATCTTCTCTTAGATATATCCTTGGAAATAAAGGCCTTAGGATAACCTATATAGATCAGGATATTAAGATTTTTAATATAACTTATAGGATATGTTATTTTTAATATTTAAAAAGTAAATTAAAATGGTAAGTGTAACCATAGAGGGGTGGAAGTGATCCCCTTTTAAATGCAAAGAAAATGGCATTTTTGGGAATACCCTTTACCCTTCCACAATATCATTAAATTAAACCTTTCTCAATTCCACCAAAAATTCATAATAATTCATTTTGAGGTGATATTGAGTATATAAATCATAAAAAAAACTTTTCACACATGTTTTAAACATTTTTATGTCTTTTATCATAGTTTTTTAAATTTTAACATTTTCATTTTTACCTTTGTGACTAGTTTTTAACTAAGGAATTTATATTTTATTTAAAAACATAATGCAAGAAATATAATTTTTTTTGATTACTTGAAAATATTTTTAATATCCATTAAATATAATTAAATATCTAAATATGTTGAAATTACCTTTTAAATTAAAATATTTTATATATAGAATGATTGTTTTTTGTTGAAAAATGGTGTTTTAACCATTATGTGCTCTTAATATTATTTAGCACTGGTTAATAATTAAATGGGTGTTAATATAATTAAAATTTTGTTTCAAAATAATATTACAGTCTTAATTTAAAATATATTAATTTAATTTATTAGATAAAAACTTACACAATATCAATAAAATAATTCTTTGAAAATAAAATTTTTATCATTGTCATGGCCATTAACTAAATATTAGTAATCATAATTTTATGAAAAAACTTAAAATTGAAAAATTAAATAATATGATCATATTGATGTAAAATATGAAATACATTTTTATATATTTAATTTCCTTAGGTGATGAAAAGTAATTTTTAAGAAAGTGAATAAAAAAATTAATAATTTAACTTTTAAATAAATACATAAATATATAATGAAAATATTTTTATAAGAAAATAACCTTTCATAGTTTTAGCCATTATAATTATTATTTTCTATCAATTAATTAGAAAAGTAGTTTTAATATATTATTCATATCAAAATATATATTATTCATATAAAAAATATACATTTTTTATTTTATATAAAATAAATCACATAAAAATATAATTTTAGAAAAAAATACATTTTTAACCATAAGGTGGTATTATTAGTTATCTAGCTACACTAAAAATAATTATTTTTTTTATAAATTTATTTTATAATGTGTTTATATATATTTATAACCTAAAACTCAATGGATTCATTATAATGGTTATATAATTTTCTATTTTTGTTTTGGTTTGGTGTTGAATGTGAAGCAAGCTATTTAACACATTAGTTTTTAAAGGTAAACTAGTGTCAATGGGTGACTTGGCCACATGGTTGGCGGCCACTTTCCAATCACACCACTGAAACATAGAGTATTATAAGACCATGTCCTCAGATCCACATGGCTTTAAATCCCTTAATAGATCACTAATACTACTATAAAAACTCCTTTTTCATATACCAAAAACCAAACAATCCAAAATAACCAAATAGGATAAATAAAACATAACTTCCTATGGAAGCCCAAGTCTTGTCATATAATGTGTTAGCCAGACACTCCTCCATACTTTTACCCTGATATCCAATAGTCTTAATCCATATATCTTGACATCCCATATAATTAAAGGTTCTCTAAAAGGTAGGTCCTTTAAAGAACAAACCTCCTCGAATACCATTTTGTCACAACCCAATTCAGTTTGACCCCAATCTAGTCACCCGAGCCGATCTGTGGTAAGGTTCGAGTGGCGTTCCCGATCCCCACAGGCTGAAAACTAGTATTAGGAATCATTAGAGTAACCAAGGGAACAATTTATCCTAATATAAATAATTAAATGAAATAGTGGAAAGATAAACACAACAACCCAAAATATATATATAAATAACCAAAATTAACATCATCTTTATGTAAGCTACGAAAACAAAACAAAACTATACAATTAAACCCAAACTAAAACCTGATAACACCACATATCCATGTGACCTTGAGGGTCACTATCCAATACCAAAACCAACCATTACCCATGGTGATTAAAACCAAGATGAGATCTTCACCACAAGCTAAAAACAAGAAAAAAATATAGGCATGAGTATTAAAAATCAGTAGGCATGCCTGAACAAATCTATTACTAATGAACTTCATTTAAATAAAAGAAATCTAAAATAAAATTTGGAAATAAAATATATGAAAAAAATATTTTTCCCACATTTTCCACTTTAAATAAAACACGTTCCATTGCATTTTTTACCATTTAAAACCACCATCCTTCCCATGGTGGAATCATATACACAGATAAAAGTAACATTCTATTTATAAGGGAGATAAAGAGTATAAAACATTTCCAAATTATTTTTCACAAAAAAGACTTGAAAATGGTTCATCACTATTATTAAGAAGCCACACTAATCAAGAAATAAGTACAACAAATATACAAAGGAAATAAGAAATATCACACAAGGGCATCTAACAAACAAAGCATCACATTCATTCATCTTATAAAACTATGTTCCTAATAGCAAGGGGTAATCCTAGGAGCTTGTGAATAATCCATAACATACTAATACATGTTGAATAATTCCATAAATCATGCCCCAATCGATTAAATCAATAAATCCCTCACACACTCATCCATCACCTACATGGTATAGACCGATGAGCACTATCCCATAGTAATAAAACTCAATATATCCCCCTGCTATAGGCCACTAGCTAGTGTGCAATCTAAAAAAGTGAAGTAATAATTATCAGAAAATTCGATCACTATGATAGGTTCCCATGTCAAGATTTAAAATAGGGTGATCCAAATGAATCCAATCAATCATCCAATCACATGAACATATATAATAATAATTAACACAACATGCATCACTCAATACACCCCAAAGACTAATCTCTTTCCATAATAAATAGATCCCAAAGGAGTCCACACTAAGGACATCCTATTTCGCACAATGAAAATGGGTCACAAGGAGTTCACAATGAGGATATACCACCCATTAATTACAAATAATGAAATAATATTATCCAAGGATGGTTTTCATGATAAACATTTTCACTATTTTCATAAAAGTGCCAAACGGGCCTCAAGAACACTTCACGTAACCATCAATTTTAAATGAAAAAACATCCTTTCCAAAAAGGTGAAAGCACACTAATTTACATTTCATGATCATTTATAAAAAAATTCCTTTAAATCACTTACACAACATTTACAAGAAAAACATATTTTCCTCAAAATTTCAAATGGGCCATAATCCACCATCACATGTCAAACCACTTTCAAAATCAAAATACACACTTATTTTAAACACAAAACCACTTGGAAAACCCATTCAAGAATCCCAATCCATATTTTAAAATTCCATAAATATATTTACAAATCCAAATCATGATTTATATATTACTAATTACCCACAATGGCCAATTGAATAATTTATCAAGCACTTGGGGTGGACAATATAACAAAACAATGCCATTTAACACAAAATAAGGTATAAGTCACCACTTTTCACACCAAAAAAATATTCACAAGATAAAAAAACTATTTAATTCACAAATAAGGTGAAAAAATTAATAAAGCAATGAATATTAAATTATAAAGGTAAATTCAAAGGGAAACCTAACTCAATCTCAGGATGCTTCAATGACGCACACCCAAAATGACACCACAAAGGTTCCAAAGCCCTGTTCTAACAAGATAAAATTTAAAAAAGGAAAATCCCAATATAAACCAAGTGAAAAAATGAACCCTAGGTCCAAGATAATATAATATAAGAAGAACTCAATAGTTAATGAAAGAAAGAGGAATATCGTGGAGAAGAGAGAAGATTACTTTGAGAAATAACCCTTAAAAATTGCATAAATACATAGATATACAACAATGGAGGAATAAGGAGGATGAATAACTAAGGATAGGAACCCCTATGTGAATAAAAACTATGTGGGGAAGAAATGGGTGGATTTGGGGTTAAAATTTTGTAAGGGTTTTTTTAGGAATTTCATAATTTATATGTTCTAGGAATCCCACATGCTTTGACCACACAATTTGGTAAACCATGCACCAACTATATAGATTGGTTCTGCCACATGATATTGTCTACCCGCACACTCTTCACATGTTTTAACTAATCATGTGTGGGCCATGTACCTTTAACTAGAGGCACTCCAAATCTGCACGGTTACCTGGGCTAAGCCACACAATTTTCTCTAACCGTGCGCCACCTGTGTGCCAAGAGAAAAAAAACCCCAAAACATAAAATTGAAAACCATAACAACTAGAACCTGATAAAAAAAAATTCCAATTTGAAAAGATAAACTGAATCAAAGGTCAAAAATAAAAAATCCAATCATGGAAGTGATCATCTCTGATGGTCAACATATAATTTCTTCCTGCTTTGCATGGTCACTGACCATTGTTTGATCAAATGAACATGTTTAGATGTCTTATGAATGATAATAGGATCAAAAAGCGATGTCTCACCTACCTACAGACAATAAAGAGGCGAATGACATGGAATTATATAAAAATACTCAAAAGGTTCCATTTGGAACGATTCTTATAATCTATTATTATATTCAAAATCCATGAGTGCCATATGTTTCACCCATGATCCACAAAAATAAAAAACACTTGCTCATTACATATCCTCCAAAACAATAAGAGTTCACATAGATTGACCATCAGTCTATGGATGATAGGCTGTGCTTAAAAGAACTCATGATCCTAGGGATTTCGGTAGAGCCTTCCAAAAATGCGATGTGAAATGAAGATCTCTATCTAAAATGATACTCCTCTGAACACTGTGCAATAGAACCACCTCAATCATGTAAATATTTCCCAAATATTTAATTATGAAGGTTTCCCTAATAGGTAATAAGTGGTATACCTTAGTTATTTGATCTAAAACAACCCATAAAACATCATTTTTATGGGTCGTACTAGGTAGTTTTATCAAAAAATCTATTATGACATCATCCCATTCCCACTACAGGATGGGTAAAGGATGCAAAAACCTAGATATCCTCTAATGCTTAGATTTCACCTACTAAAAAGTGAATAATATATCCATGAATCTTGAAACCTCCTTCTTCATTTCTGACCACTTGTACTATATTCAGAGATCATGATACATCTTTTCTTAACCTGGATGCACCGACCATCTAGAATCATGAAAATACCTCATCGTCTCCTTGTAAAATCCCATAGGAACCCATATACGGTCATAGAAAATAATTTAATTACCAATTCTTGGATACCATCTTGATGTCATCTCCCCACCATATAATTTTTCTCTCAGAACTGAGACCTATGGATCAGACAACTACTCTGTCTTAATCTGGTCCAAAAGAATGGGTATAACTGATTTCAAAGTCAGAGCTACTCACCCCTAAGATTATTGAACATCCTGGTGCATATATTCAAATAGGGACATTATTAACCACTTTTCACAAGACTCATGTACTAATTTTTTTCAGTTTATTTCATATCAAAGCATCGACAATGATGTTTCCCTTGCCGGGTGAATAATCCAATTCAAAGTCGAAATACTGTAGATACTCGACCCACCTTCTCTGTCGAAGGTTCAGTTCCCATTGAGAAAATATATATTTAAGTCTCTTATGATCCATGCATAACAAAAACTTCTCTCCCATGAGATAGTGTCTTCAATATATCATGGAATGTACCACTACTGCTAACTCTCGATCATGAGTCGGGTAATTCCTCTCATGTCGTATCATATACCTTGAGCCATAAGAAACCACTCGATCCTCCATCATTAGAACTACTCTGAGTCTAATTCAGGATGAATCACAGTACATGGTATATACATTACATGGCATTTTAGAAGTGAGAATAGGTTCTGAGGTTGGTTTGCATTTTATATCTTGAAAATATATCTCAGAAGCATCCGAATGAACAAAATCCACCCCTTTCTTGTTCATCCTAGATATTAGTTCTACCAAACAGAAGAAATCTTAGCAAAATGATGGTAATAACCTTCTAATCCCAGAAAAATCCAAATATCAAATATTTTATTGGTTTGATCCCAAGATACCACTACTATGATTTTTTTGGGTCCACTGACACTCCTACCTATGTGATGACATGAAAAAAGTGACCTTTCTTTATACAGAAACTTTATTTAGTTTTCTTTGCATAAAGCTGACGATCTCTCAATGTACTCATGATGATGTCATGATTTTTGGCATGACCATATTTTTACTAAGAGTACCCAAATATATCCTCGAATAAAAACACCACAAACTAATCCTGAAACAGATGAAAGATCCTATTTATTATTCCCATGAACACCATAGGTTCATTAGTTAACCTAAATGACATCACTAAGAATTCATAAAACCCATACCTTCTCTTAAAAGTAGTCTGAGGAATATCTGATAGTATCACCCTTAACTGATGTTATCCTGATCTAAAATCAATATTGGAGAGGATCTTATCACCTCTCAAGTGATTGAAAATATTTTCAATACAGAGAAGAGGATACTAGTTCTTGATCGTCATCTTGTTCAAATTACGATAATCCATACATAAGTGAAAATATCCATCAGCCATTTTAGCAAAGAGAACAAGAAAACCCCAAGGAGATGTAATAGATTGTATCAATCCTTTAGATTATATATCTTATGACTAAAATTTCAACTCCCAAAGCTCTGTTTGTGCCATTCTGTAAGGCAGGATAGAAACTTTTTCTGCTCCTGGCACTAACTTGATCATGAACTCATACTCTCACTCAGGCGGTGATCCATATAACCTATCAGGTAAAACATCCTGAAATGTTATACCACTAGAGGAAATGAATCTTTCTTCATTCTACCATTATCTAGGGAAATACTGATGATCTGAGCTATGCGACAGTCCAATCTTCAAGGAATTGGCCCCACACAACCAGCCCGAAGATCCCACTCACCCTTGAAATAATAGATTCTTCCTTCTGGAGATAAAAATATAAGTTTACTCCTATAATATTTGATATGATCCTGGTATAAAACTAACCAATTCATACCCATAATCAAGTCAAATCCTATCATTTCCAACACAAACGGTTCCCAAAGGAAATGGTTACCACTAATATCTAGAGATTATGCCTTGATATGTTTGATATTCTCTTACCACACTCCTAATTGTGTGTCAATGGTTAAAGAACCATATCATATTTCCACAGCCAATCCCAAACCATTTTTAAAAATAGGGGATAGAAAATAATGTGATTCTCCTGTATCAAACATATAACAAGATAAGGTAGATAATACAAGAATCGTACCTTAGTAGATGGTCTTGAATCCATGTTAGCTGGAGTAGTATGTATAATGTGCATCAAAATTTTTTCCTCTTCTTTGGGTTCCAGTCTAACTACCCTAATATATTGACATTTCTTGGTACTATTGATCATGAACTAGGGTACCACATCCCCTACCTTGGCCTAAATTGCCTATGGAACTCCAGATACCAACTTGCTGAGGGGTAGCTGAGCCCCTTCCTGATTATAATGCTTGTCCTAATCCTCTACCATTGGACTACTATGGAAAGTTTGCACAGAACCATTAATAATGACCCATTCTTCCATAGATACAACATTCGACTATGGGGTAAGGACACTACAAGAATTTATGACCCAACTTTCAAAAATGATAGCACTGGAATATTACATAGTCTTGAGATGGTAGTTCACTTCTCTTACTTCTCTTACCAGTATTACTTAAGTGGAAACTGTCATAATGGAACTTCTTACCACTTGAAGAGGAACTCCCGGATCACCCTGCTAAAATAGCCTGACTGCTGTTCAGGGCCTCTCTCAGAATCCCTTTTATGATGAGTATCTGATTCATCACGTATTCAATTCTACTTAAATGAAAAAAATTTACCTGTGACCTGATCTCGTAATGAATATCACCATAGAAATATCTCTCTTTGGAGATCTCATCGTTTTCCAATGATATCACAATGTGTTATAGGTCAGTAAAACATTAAACATAGCCTAGAATGGATAAACCCTCATGTGTAAGATGCATGAACTCATGATATTTTTTATCCCTCAAGGTTTTGGGATAGAAATGGCTAAGGAAATTCATCTTAAAGTCCTTCCAAGATAAACCATCCTTCTTCCCAACCTCCTCCATAATATCTCACAAATTCTTGGCATATCCACAAAATATATATACAGAAAGATTCACCCTTCTATCCATGGGTATCTCCAGATTCTTGAAGATTTTCTAGACATACTCGATCCAGAACTCATTTTTAGGGGGTCCCGCTTCCCCAGTAAAAATAGTTAGGTGCTAAAATTGAAACGCTCTTGTCAGCTCAGACATTGAAGGAATAATATGAGCATTCTCCTTCTCAATGGATCATATGACCCTCGAGAAACTGTCGTGAAGCTGAACATCAATATATTCCTTAGGAACTATAAGAAGTTATGGTTTATATATGCTAGGAGGAATATAATTTCGACTCTCCTGATGCTTAATTCAAAGACAATGAGGAGGCATTTTCACTACAAGAAAAACACACACCTTAGAGAACTGGATAGTAATAAGGTTAATCCAACAGTTGACTACAATAGAGAAATAATAACTTTTGGTCTCTCTAGATATGTATTATAAGTAGTTTGATATGACATGAAAACTCATTTCATTTGTCCAGTGAAATAGATATCTCATATTAAAATTCAATAGGAAATAGTATATCACATGAAAAAATAGATATGCCCCATTTATAAACAATTCAAGTCAATATATCCTAATGTACCTATTATGATTCATGTATCACCAACTAATTACATACCAAGACATAAGTACAAACATCAATAAATAGAAAGATCATAAAACAATAACCCCACAAAACATTTGAACCAACCAAGGTGAAATAACATCAACTGTGACAAGAATGCAACACAAACAAAAATCCCATCCCTGGGTACTTGGATTTTCCCCCATACATGGGATAGCTACCTTCATGCACAAGATCATTAACAAGTCTCCACACATCCTAGTATCCTTTATACCTTTCCCTAAATTTTAATGCAAACGAAAAGAAAAATAGGTTCTCTGATACCACTTTGTAATATCCCCAAATCTAGAACTGTCTTATGTGGCTGGAAAGGGTTGGTTACAAGACCTCAAGCATGTATCCCTGTATTCCAGAGACTACTGACTTGTAACGGGGGTGTGAATAGTAAATTGGGGAGACTATACCCCTATAATGAAGTGTATAGTATTAGAAATAATTCATAAATAAATATAAATAATCAGAGTAAAGACATTGTGAAAGAAAACAATAAAAACCACCAGAATAATAGAATAAATAGATAAGGAATAATTTAATTATGTGTTGGAATGTAACAAAATGAAATGATAGAACAATATAAGAAACAACTAGAAGAATCAAATAAAATACTCAAAGTCTCAGGTCACGAACCCCACATTGGTCCCATATCCAAAATCCAACCAAACAACAATCAAGAAATCGATAACAAAGTCCTTTTCCCTTGTCAAAACTTGTATCCACATAATTATCTTAGTTTCTAAATGACAGATTGAATAGGGTGTTAGTATAAACCACTGATTCTTTGGAAATTAAATGATATGGTTTTCATAAAAGGGGGATTCCATTTTCAACTTAAAAGTTTTTTTCCTCAATAAACTGCAATTGATGATCTATATGCTTGAACCCATGACATAAAGTAGAGAGCTTTCCTTTGATCCGACCTTAGTAGTGGGTAGTAGATAGTGTCTCTTACGACCCTTATAATCTTATATACCACCCATACCAAACTTTTGGAGTAGGAAGAGGGGTGTGACTGTCATTTAGGAAGGTTTTTACCCATACTATTCTCATTTTTATGATTTAAATCATTATCAAATTTATTCTGATGTGTGTTCTTGACATCTTTAGAGATATTACACCATGAAGTCCTCATGATTTGTTCCTGGTGGGTGGTGACAACAATGATACAAAGGGGGTGGGACCTGAGCCACTAATTTTACCACCAGTGTTGCCACTTGTGACACCTCCTGTTATACCTGACTAGGGAACTGATGCCCAGTTTCGAGAGGGATACTTACAACTCATTAAAACTATATAAGGAGCCCCATAACCTTCCCCTACTATAGTAGAGTCAGCATGAGAGTTTAAACAGTAGAATCTTCCCATGTTTTTGGGGGATGGTATTCAATAGGCTACAGAGTCATGGATTGATTCCATGCTATTTATTTTTGATTATCTAGAGACACATCTTGAAATGATGGTCAAGCTCATAGCTTACATGCTATCCGATTTAGCCAAGATATGGTGGAATGTGTTGACCCAGTTTGATCAACATCAGGATATGATTTAGAGTGATTTGAAGATAGCCTTCTATAATTATTTATTTCTTAATACATTGAGGGATGATTGAGCTAGAGATTTTATACACTGGGAGCTGGGTGATTTATCAGTTATGCACTACTTCACTCATTTCATAGAGCTCCAACATTTTTCACTGATCATTATAGGTGATTAATTATTCAGGATGAGGTGATCAACCAATTTTTTATGGGTTACACTCTCTCAGAGGTCTCCTAAACCATGATAGTGCCAATTGTCATAGTCTCACCCACCTAATGCCAATTGATATGTGAGAAAAAAGTCCTACCCTAAAGATACTCTTAAGTTTATAAGGCTAAGTATTCATCCTATGCTCTACTAAAGTCTAGGATATAATATCAAAGTATATCCCCTAGTATCAGTATAATCCACTTGGACCATCTATATTTCAGTGGATGGTATGTTGTGATCAATCATAGAGAAGTCCCTTATCAATATCTCACATATGGAAGCACTGATTACTACTCTATCATACATTAGGGTTCTGCATCATTGTTCAATGATGTATCATGGAATGGTATGTTATGGAAACATTAATTTTCTTGTAAGTCATGTATAGAAACAACTCATAGATATAATAAAATAAACAATATTAAGAAATGGAGAAGATAAAAATGAAGAGTTCAAGACCATACATCATACAGTAAGAAGTTCCTTATAATTTTTTATTGGTTCTTGATCCACTATATAAACAAATTTTTCCTCATATCTACGGTCATGTTTGTAACTCTTCTAAGTCCCCGCCACCTAGGTCTGTTGTTTTAAACCACAACTAGATCCACAGTCCCCTAAAAGCATCTTTATCGATCCTCTATAGAAGCCCGTTATCATATATTTGGAGCCATACTTTCAAAGATGTCATGTCTTACAACATTTTTGGCACTAGCAGTGGGGTGATGGATAGAACTTATGATAATTCCCAACCCCACCACAGTTGAATCACTGCATACCTCTTTCTTTTATAAGAGGTTCCATGGATCCCTTTCTCTTACCTGGCTATCTTCCACAACTATGGTGTGAAACCTAATCCTTAATATTTATTATTTCGGAAGTGTCATAAGAAGTTTCATTATAAATAGGGAGGATTCCTACAAATCTACCCTGTCATATCCTATATTGTCCATAGGGGCCTTTTGTAGTAGCTCTGTGAGTATTGTTGTGTTGGAAATCACTATTGTTAAACCTTGTTGAATTTTTGTGAGTTCATGGGTAAAATATGGATTCAATATACTCAAAATGAACTCTTTAAATAAAAGTTTTTTAAAAATATTTTCCAAGTCAAACCTTCATATCTCCCTAAAATTTTCACCACCCCCACCACTGCTTGGTAGGTCCTTATAGCATGCACGCTTCCAGTTCCACCTTCCAGACCTTTGGGGTCTCAATGAGATCAATAACATCCATGATGATGAATATATATCCCTTAAAATACTATGGTCCTTTGGTGCCTTTAAATTATAGAGGATGAAGAATATGGAAGTATCAAGCATATTTGACTATAAACATTGGTGGAAGGACTCACTTATGGAGTGGGTCTGTTGTATGTACCACTGGGACATGTGAAAAAATTTTCTCAGGAGTAGTCTGACCATCTAGTTTTCTTTCTAAACATTTGTGGGGCAAAATAAATGCATCATGAAGGACATTAGCCTAAAAATTCTTAACGAGTCTATAGGACAACACATGGTTTTCCTAGGATTCTACCCTCAACCCAAGGTAAAACCCCCATATCACTATCCCTTGTCTTTATCCTTGCATGTTAGTCACAATCATCATATATATAATGAAAATACAACATACTCATTTAAAATAATTAAATCCAATAAAGATATATCACACAACATGTTAATAGATATATCACATAAGAAAACTATCCTGAAAGGATAGTGAAAAAAATAAATTTAATAAAAGAACTATTATGAAGCATGAGAACCGTTATATATAGGGCATGTGAACCTGCATTCCTAGTCATGGTGCATGAATACAACCTAAATTAAATAAGCACATATCAACATCATATAAATCATTAAATGTAAATTTAGTCAATGAAAATAGAAAAACATAATTACCCCTTCATTATGGAAACTCGGAGGTCCACTACGTAGTGTTGGACATGCACTGACATAGTTCTCATTCCCAAGTCCCTATGTAATATCTCTTGTCTACCCTTTCTCAAAACAAGATAAGAAAATAAAAAATTTATCAAGACCTGATCCTCTAATATCATTTTGTAACATCCCGACCTGAACCACCAGGTTCAAGATAGAAGATCACATGACCTCATGTGCACCTACCCTTATGAGAGAGACTGCCAACAGGTTGTGAGGGTCTAAATCTGATAGTGGGGAGACTATATCCTTCATATCATGTCATCGATCAAGATAAAAATTAATAATAATAAAATAATGAATAAATAATTAGAGTAAAATAAAGAAATTGAGTATGTGATATATATATATATCTCCCAAAGTGGATAGACTCTACATTGTATACATAAAAAGTAAATACAAGACAAGTAAATAAAAGAATGTGTGTGGGGTACTCCGATGTATGGCTCAATTCACTCCAGATCTAGCTCCACTGCTCAACCATCAACTATAGGACCCTTGACCTTCACCGGATATTTGGTCGAGAAATCCACAAGCACACTAAAATTACCAAGTAAGGTGTGAGTACAAGACTCAGTATGACACCACCAATGAATACTTCCAAAAATTTCATAGTATATATAAGTGTATATCATGAAATAAGTAAATTATCAAAAAACACACAACATATGCCGAGTCATCTTGCACTAATCAAGTCACCACAAACCCCGACCCCACCTGCTTCGGCTCATTGTTAGTAAGGATCTAGAGAATTCATGTACCTATATTAAGGTAAACAACATCACAACACCCAACTAGTGGGTTTCATAGGAATTTTTCATGTTCATCCATGTCAAAAGATCACCCCACCCTTTTGGGGGTTATCATAAGAACGTCACACATTCTGTCCGGTTGATACCTGGTCTACTTAACCTTTTAGTCACCCATAGACCAGGTTCATAGGAATCCAAGTCTGGTATCTACCAGAAAACCACTATTTTTCCCCTTATAAAGGGGTATCCATGCCTTCCTTTAAGTAATTTTGGACTATGTCATGTTGGGTAACTAGAAATTTATTATTTGACCACAATAAGGGTAGCCATGCCCACCTTTAAAGATATTAGAACCACAGAACTCTCAACCTCAAGGCTCCACTAGAGTATCTTGGTACCTGTAACATAATTTCATAGGCTATGCAACACAAAAACAATACATGTCATAGGAACGAATGATAAGCCACACCAAGATCAAAATAAAAGTTAGGATAATCACACATTAACAAGAAAACCCATGGCTACTCACACACCCACTTGTGTCTCAGAACAAGCATGGGTTAGTATATCATAAACACCAAATCATGATAATATCATATATACAATTCTCATAATGGTAGGGAATATCCTACCTCCAAATTCATCGACTTGAAAGGTATAGATAAATCACTTTGTGGGGTTTGGAAGATCGAGTGGAAAGATCCATAGTCACGAACACCACATCATGGGCCTTATTATCATATTTTCCGACATGTCAATGCTCATGATAGAAAAACTTCCCTAGAACCAAAACTGTTTTTATTTCAATAAGAAATAAAACTACACATGCGATGATACTTTCTCTCTCCTAGATAATTTCTGAATTATTGTTCTAGGCCAGCACATGCACTCACAATATTCTCCATACAAATAATCATATTTTGATAATTTATTATAAATTATCCTTTTATAATCATCTTTTTATAATTTCTCATAAATTATCCTTTTATAATTATCTATTGAAAAATTTATCACAAATTTCCTTTTATATTTATTTCAAGATAATTTCTGATAAAATATTCTTTTATAATTATCTTTTGATAATGATAATAAATTATAATTTTATAATTCTCTTGATAATTTATAATAATTATCCATTGATAAACTCACAATAATCATTGGATAATTTAATAATTATTCTTTGATAATTAAAAGTGATTATCATCTATAAATTCTATAAATTATCGCTTCATAAATTCATATGATTATCCTTTGATAATTCTTATTCTATATATATATAATTCTTTGATAATCTAGAAATTGTTATTTAATAATTATAATTTGATAATATCATAATTACCATTTGATAAGTTTTAATAATCATCCTTTTATAATCACAAAATTATCGGTTCATAATTGTAATAAAATACAACTTGATAATTAATGTGATTATCCTTTTAAAAAGAATCGTTTGAGAATTTTTTTAATATAAGTTCCTTCTATTATTTTGGTTCTATCATTTGATAAATTTTTATAATTATAATTGGATAATTTTCGTAATTTTAATTTTATAATTTGTTTAATATTTATCATTGTTAAATATATTTTTTATTATTTATATTAAATTTCACCATTTCTTTCATGGTTAAAGAAAGGATGATTTATGGAATATAAATAACTAATAAAAAAACCTCAACCTTGTTTTGTACAAGGAATCCATTGAACTAGAAGAGGAGAATAAATATGATTTTTTAAGGTTCACCAATCATGTGAAAAAGAGTTTCTAGATCACTTTGACTCAATAGGATTAACCAATAATTAAGGCGAAACAATTCGTCTATTTACAACCCAAAATCACAACATTTAAAACCCCTATTTTAAAAAACTTAATTTAATCTAAGATTAAACCATAAAATTTATGGTAGTGGGTTTTAATTTACCCCATTAATGCGTCAAATGTTGAAACAAATAAAAAATTGTTGAAAATAGTGTTTTTTAAAGAATCCTCATCCACAAATTTAGGAAATGTGTAATGTGGGAGGAGACGAGCAATAAAAATATTTTTTGATAATTAAATTAATAATAATAATATAATAAAAATATTAAATAAAACATTATGTTTGATCTAACCAAATGCCTAATGCACATAAAAGTTATGCCCTGCCTAGGGTAAACCCCACATCTTGGACTTAACAATGGTCTTATATTTCTCATACGATGCACCGTTTGAGAGATATTCAATAATTTTTGGAAAACTATATAAAAATAATACTACATAAGTTATCCTCAAGTTTAATATTACCAAACATTTGATGTGAACAAATGTTATATCACCCTTATAGTAAAAACGTCATCATGTACCTATTGGTATTCTCATATTTCTCATACAACACACAGTTTGGGAGATATTAAATTATTTTGAAAAAATCATGCATAAATAATATAATATATTTAAAATTTTTAATACATCTATGTCAAGCCTATAAAATACTAGAAATATCACACTAACTCAACACCTAACTCCGAAAATATTTGATATAATATTCCACGGTGTTAATTGTGATTTTACCGTTACACAAAACCTTTAAATAATCTATTAAGTGATTTTTATTGAAAATTTACATTTTCACAAAAATTAACAATAAATTATTATCAATTAGGGTTTTTATTTTCTTAAAAAATTACTTATGTTATAGTTCTCTCATAAATCTAACCCAAGAAGCCTTTTGGTGAAAACCAATGGAAGTTTTCTAAAGAAGATGTAACATCCCTAATCGAGCATTTTATTTTATTTATTCCTCCACCTATTTGAATTATTTTTAAACCAAGATGATATTATGACCTTATTATCTTCCATATAATTATTTGTTACTATGTTAATGGAATACCCTAAATTATTTTCCTCTTCAATCAAATGTGTCATGAAATCATCATTCGTACATACAGAGGACTACCACCTCACAAACCGATGTTATACATATTCCATCACCACCTCACATGGCTATATATAATTATGTATTTATTGATTTTGTATGTTATTTTTGATATTATTATACTTTTTAAATCATGATATCTCATATTTATTCTTACATTACATTCTGTGGGAATATGATAATGTCATTCATGTGTATGGAGGACTACCGCCTCACAATGCGATGTGATTCATTCACACTTTATATAGAAGGTAATAATGACGATTTTAATAAACATATGTGATATATATAATATAAAATTTATTTTTTAATGGTAATATATTATTAAATTTTTTTTCTTTCAACATGTCTTGAAAATGGAAACATCGTTCATGCGTACGTACGACCTACCATTTCCATGAACCGTGTATTTAATTTTATATCTCTAAATTTTATAAATTTCTTTAAATAATTATATACCTGATATATATGATATTTATATCATGGTAAAAGTTATATATATTATTTATCCTTGATCAAATTAGGTGGAACAAAAAATAAAAAATCAAAAAATACCCAAAAAACAAAGCAGTTATTGTCCAAACATGACTTTAATTGGGGATTATTAATAAACCAGTAATAAAACGTCATATGTAAATCATATATAGTATGATATATATAATTATGATTCTTTAATGTATTTATAATATTATTATATTTATTATATTTTAGGTTTAAATGTGTATAATGGAAGTCGATACATAAGGTAAGTGATTTCTAGTCTCTCTTTTATTTGTGGGAGACATATAAAAATTCACAACAATTTTATTTTGTGTGGTGTATATACTTCTCATTTGACATGTTATATCATGAATATAATTATTTTAATTATATTTAAAGTTTTATTTTATTTTATTCTTTATTTGGTCTTATGACTCTAAAGAACACTTAAGTGTTAAGGGGTTTTCATCTCACTTTTTTACTTCACTGTGACACATTGAATATTCACCACCAATTTCTTTTATGTAGTGTATATACTGAACATGAATATATTTTATGATAATTATCATGAAATTTTTTTTATTTACATGTCCATTTTTTATCACTCTTTAAAGGGTCTTAAGGTTCAAAAGATATTAAACTGGTAAGATATTTTTGTCTCCATTTTTTTCCTTGAGACATATGTCATATTATGCACCTATATTCTTTTAAGAGGTATATACACAACCCCTTTGACATTTAATATCATTTATTTATTTATTATCATGTTATTTTAAGTTTCATTTAATTTTAATCCTTCATGGGGCTTATGATTCAAGGTTACCAAATTGGTAAGAGTTTTATATTACAAACTCATATTTTATCGAGATTGTTTATTATTATGCTTCCAATGATGAAAAATTATTATATTTCTGTCCTGAAACTAATTAATTTTCATCACTTATGGTTATTTAATTAGAATACATATTTTCCCTTCATTTTCCTCTCTTTATTTACTCAAGATTTCAAAAGAATTTTTAGAAGAAAAAATCATATTTATCTCCCTCTTTGGCTGAAAATTCATTTTCCTTCCCAAACCACGTCTTCTAAAAATGTTTTCTAAAATGTTTTATAAAATGTTTTCAACATTATCCAAATAAATTATTAAATAAAATTTTACCCATGTTTTAATTTTTACAAATTTTTTTGAAATGAATCTTCATTTCATTTTCCAAACAATGCTCATTTATATTTTATCAAAAATATGAAAGTAATTTTTATTTTTACATGCATGACATGAATGGAATTTACCACTATCCTATAGATTATTTTATTTGAATATTCCTTTTTATTTTTCAAGATAATTTTCAAGAAAATTGTTTTCAAAATGTTTTATGTTTTTTTTTTTAAAAAAATGAATGATATTTTCCCAAATAAACGTTTTAAATTATTTTAAAGCTTCCTTTATATGATTAAAACTTTATTTTCAATGAAAATGTTTTCTAGAATGATTTATGAATTTTTAGTTTTAAAAATTTCATTTCAAATAAAATTTATTTTCCTCAATATATGTTTTAAATGATATTTCAAAATCATTTTCCATCTATGATGGAATATTTTGATGTTACCTATGAATTAATAGGGATATAATCCAAGGATACCATTATTTTTCTTTCTATGAATGGTTTTTGTTTAAGATATAATGATGTTTATGAAACTTTTTTTATCTCTCATGGTTTACATAATGAGAAAATACTTATGAAACCTGATTATTTTCACTGGTTATGCTATGATGAAATGATGAAATGATTATGAAACCTACCTCTTTTCCACAGGTATGATATGATGAAATTGTTATGAAACCCATTTCATTTTATGAGTTATGATATGATGAATGTTTTATGATATTTTGGAAGAGATACATATGATTTTAATTAGGTGATGTGTGGGACCTATATCTCCCTCCAATGAATCGGGTAAGGATTTATATCTCATGAGATATACAGGATTGGAAGAAGGAGTGAAACCTGTCTAGGAAGGGACATTGTCCACTATGATGGATTTGGGAGTAAACCTTGATTACTATGATTTTTTGGGGAGTGATACAATTACACTATTATAACCTTAGTAGTGAGCCATGAAAACTATGGAAATGATTTCATATGTATATGTGTATTCCAAAAATATATGTCTTATTCTAATGTCATGATTTCATGAATCTTGTTATTTTATTCCATTATGACTCATATATTTTAGACAACAAATAATTATTCCATGACTCAAGATTAAGAACTTTTGTATGTGGGTTATGGTTTTCAAATGTTATTATCAGGTTATTATACTCTTATGTTCTTTTTATGCTTATATATATCCCTTGTTTACCCTCACTGATATTCTAAACTCACCCTTTCTTATGTTTCATCTTCTCAGGTTATAAAGAAAGGTTTTAATTAGGGTATTTCTAATAAAGGTAATATATGGGGATATATTTATGGGAGATTTTGAATATATTTCAATAAATAAAAAGATTTTTTGTCTTGTCTCCAAAGGAACTATACCTTTACAATCCTTCGGGATGTGTTTTTGTAATGTAATGAACATTCATTTAAAAAGATGTAATATAAATTTATGAAAAGTATGGGTTGTTAAATTAGAATTTAGTGTAATGTTTTAGTTAATATTTGGAGGATGGGATATAAAAAATTTATTGATAAATCTAAGGATAAGTATGAGGATAATTCTAAGGATAAGTTAAAGTATAGGAAAATGACCTAGAAGTTTGGTAAAGGGTAGAGAAAGTGGTTTCCAAGAAATTACATCCATGTCTGGATACTACAAGTGGATTTGGATTTGGCATAGAGGTACTTTAGGGTGATAACTATAAAAATTTCACATTGATCTGGACTCAATCATCACCCAGTGCACAATAAAAATCCTCACTGTACACCAGATTTGACACTCCTGGGGGATATGCTTTGTAAATTCACAAAATATTTACAAACCATCATGAAGGATTTGAATAATGACCATGAATTACCATGTTTAAGACTAATTTTTCATATATTTAAAATAAAATTTTAGTATTTAAACATAATATAAGATATTTTTCATGATTATGTTGTTTTCCACTATGATTATTGTTTCTCATACTACGATCTTTGGTTTGTGTCAATAGCTGGATCTAGAAGGAATCATATTAAAACTGAATCTGATATAAAATTTGGTGACTATGAGAAACCAAATTAGATGATTAATGGAGATATAGATATTTTTATTATGCCTAATCATCTATCATGATATATTATTAACAACATTAACTTTGGTGAGATTCTTAAAGCATCAAATAAGAGGAAGATGAACATTTATGAAAGTTTGTGTGGTAATGAACACAAAGGAAAGAAGATTCAGATTACTAAATGTAAATAATGTAGGAATAAGAAACTAGAAGAATATATAATATATTGAGATGTTATTATGTTAATATATTAACATAAATCATTCCCATCTTCCATGAAATGGGTCACGAAATCATCATTCATGTGTACAATAGACTACTTCCTCGCGAACATATGTTATTAATTTTCCATAACCACCTCTCACAGATGGATTTTATGATTGATTTATTTTTTATATATGATATTTATGATATTATTATGATTATATAATCATTATATCTTGTATGGTTTAGTACTTTTCATTTTATGGGAATATGAAAATGTTGCACGACAAACTACCACCTCACGAAGCGATGTGATTCATCCCAAATTACATGGAGGGTATTAAGGATGTATTTAATGAAAATTTATGATATATATTGTGTAAAAATGATTCTATAATAGTAATATATTATTTAATTTTATTTATTTCAACTTTTTGAGAAAATGGAAACAACATTCATGTGTATGTACGACCTACTGCCTCCATGAACAGTGTATTTCATTTTCTCTCTCAAAATATTATATATTTATATAAATAAATATATAATTAATATATATAATATTTATATCATGGTTAAAATTATGGATATGATTTGAACATGATAAAATTAATAGGACAAAAAAAAATCCAAACATACATGAAAAAAAAACAGTCATTACCCGAACATGAATCTAATAAGGAATTGTTAAAAAATTGGACATATAAGGTCATAAGTAAATCATATATGGTATTATGTATATAATTATGGTTATTTAATATACATATAACATTCATAAATTAATTATATAGTAGGTTTGAACATGTAAAAAATAAGTCAATACATAAGGTAATGTATTTCTAGTCTCTCTTTTATTTCTAAGAGATATATGAAAATTCAAAACTCATTTATTTTGTGTGGGGTATATAATACCCCTTTAAGATGTTATATCATGAATATAATTATATTAATTATATTTAATGTTTCATTTGATATTATTCTTTATTTTTTCTTATAATTAAAAAGATTATTAGAGCGGTAAAATTTTTTTGTATCACTTTTTACTTTTGTGAGACACATGCCATATTCCCCACCTATTTATTTTATATGGTGTATCTAATTCCTATGAATATATTTTATGATTATTATCCAATAAATAGTTTTATTTAAATATCAATTTTATAATCTCTTTGTCATGGGTATTACGGTTCAAAAGTTACTAAAGTGGTAAGAGATTTTTGTCTCAATCATTTTTCCTTGAGACATGTTATGTTATGAATCAATCTTCTCTTATGAGTTGTATTACATACAATTTTACATGTAATATAATGAATTTATTTATTTTCATGATATTTTAAGTTTCATTAAATTTTATTCCTTCATGGGGCTTATGATTCAATGTTACCAAATTTTCAAGGGTTTTATGTTACGGTCTCCTCATTTATCAAGATTGCTTATGATTATGCATCCAATAATAAAATATTATGATCTACTTCTAATGAAACTCATGAATTTCGTTATACACTAGTTATTTTATAAGAATAAATGTTTCCCTTCATTTTTATCTCTTTATGTACTCAAGAGTTCAAAATAATTTTTTTAAGAAAAATTTTCTTTATCTCACTCTCTTCGGTAGAAAAATATTTTTTCTTACAAAACCATGATTTCTAAATTTTTTTCTAAAATGTGGTTAACATTATCTAAATTATTTATTAAAGACATTTTTACCAATTTTTTAATTTTTACAAAATGTTAAATGAATATTAATTGATTTTCTAAATAATGGTCATTTTAATTTTACCAAAAATGTGAAAGTAATATTTAGTTTAATGTGTACAACATGAATGGAATTTATTGATATTGTAAATATTATTTTATTTTAACCTTACTTTATAATTTTTAAATTTTCTTTTCTAATAAAATTATTTTCATAATGTTTTATGTTCTAAAATTTATTTTTCAAAGAAGAAAGGATGTTTTCCTCATGAAATGTTTCAAATTAATTTTAAAGATTATTTAAAAGAAAATTTATTTTCCATAAAAAATGTTTTAAATGGTCTTTAAAAACGATTTTCCATCTAAAATGTCATCTGATGATGTTACCTATTTCTTTCTAGGGATATGATCCAAGGATAAAATTTTTATTCTTTCTCTGAATAGTTTTTTAAGATGGAATGATCTTTATGAAACTTATTTATCTTCCATGGGTTACACCATTAGAAAATTATTATAAACCCTGCTTCTTTTCATAGGTTATTCTTTGATAAAATTATGAAATTATTATGAAACATATGTATTTTCTACAAGTAATGATATGATTGAATGTTTATAAAACACATTTCATTTCATGGGTTATGATATGATGAATGTTTTATGATATTTTAGAACACATAAATATGATTTTCATTGTGTGATGGGTTGGAAATATATCTCCCTCTAATTAATTCATTAAATATTTATATCTCATGAGATATATTGGAATGGAATGGGGAGTTAACCTGATTCAGTAATGGAATTTTTATGTTATGGTGGTCTTGGGAGTGATCCTTTACTACTATGATAGTTTGGGGAGTGAAATCATTCCACTAGGATATCCTTGGAAGTGATCCTTGAATACTATGGAAATGATTTTTTATACTTATGTGTATTCCATAAATCTAGGTCTTATGCCAATATTAAGCTCCCATAAATCATATTCATTGATTCCCTTATGATTAATGTCTTATGAACTACTAATGTTTATTCCATGACTCAATATTATGATTATTGATATGTTGGGTATGGTTTTAAAATGTTATGATCATGTTCACATAACCTTATATTCATGTTATGCTTAGGTATCTCCCTTTTTACCCTTACTGAGCATCTAATCTCACCCATTATTTTTTTTCCTTTCCCAAAATTATGAATAAATGTTTTAAGTAGGGTTTTTTTCTAATAATAGTACTATGTGGGAAGATATTTATGGGAAATGTAGAATATATATTAAGAAATAAAAGTATTTTGTGTCTAGTATCCAAAGGAACTATACCTTTATAATCCCCATGAGTGTGTTTATGTAATATAGTGAATATTAATTTAAAAATATGTAATATATATGTATTAAAATCCCATTTCATTACATTTCCCCACTAATAAATCCAATATATTTGGAATTAGAGCTGAGAAGATCATGACCAAATTAGATAAGCTGGACCAGGTTATGTATAATAACCTTGTAAATATAGATAAACATGATCTTACATGACTTTATACAACAATATTTGACCGTTTCATGAAACATAAGTATCTATACTTCAATGAAACTACTAATATAGTGGTAGTTGAGCAATGGGTCAAGTCTCTTCAAAATATATTTCTATCCTTGGGATGCAATGGAATGGAAAAGGTTATATTGACAGTGTATTGTCTTAGAGGTGATTCTAATCAATGGTGGTAATTGATTCATAATACTAAAGAGGGATAAGAAATATAACTTATAGAGTGGATATATTTTAAAGTAATATTATTCAATAAATATTTACCACATGAGAAATGAACTAAAATGAAGATAAAGATACTCATATTAAATAAAAATAAGGAAGAATGTGTTATAGATTATGAGCATACCTTTACAAGACCATCCAAGTATGCTACTAATTATATACATAATCTAGAGATACATATTGATCATTTATTCTAAGGATACAAACCTCTAAAGGAAATTGGTTTTCCAATATTTTTCATCATATGATAAAATTGTATTATGTTACATAAAAATAAAGAAGTAATTTTCTAGATCCTATATATTTAAGAGAAATAAATATAAAAAAGAGTTTGGATGAGAAGCATGAAAAAGGTAAAGCATCAAATAAGAATATAGAAACAAATAAATTCCCATCATATAAAAATCATGGGAAGAAACATCCTGGAATTTTTTTTAAAGGGCATGGGATTTTGTTGCAAGTGAAGAGATAAGGTTTATATGGACAATGAATGAAAAGGTAATAAAAAAATAAATGATTTCCAATGCTTTAAATATATAGAAATGGATAATTATTCACACCAACTCCCAAGAATCAAGGTAACATATCATATAAGAGGCCGAGGGGAGAAGTCCAAGTGTATACAATCACTACAGTTGAGGTTGAAGTTCACAATGATGATGTGGAAGGTAGTTGAATCATATCCTCAAATTTATCCAATACTTTATTTGATTTTGTGCCTTCATGATCTTTTATATCATCCATGTTTTCCAAGAAAATTAGATATTTCCCCATCACTTTAAGAAGTGAGTTTTCTGTAAAAACTCATAGTAGAAATCACACCATAATAAGGATGTGTTAGTAAATTCCCATTTTGAACCATAAACAGGTCCTATTTGCAGACATGAATATTATACATATGTTTTATTTTGATATAATATTTGGTATATATTGTAATTCAAAATATAATTCAAAAAATATTTTTAAAGAGAAGGAAGTTACAATTCTCAATGAAGATGTTGACTTCCTTATCATTAGAAGGGAGACTTCATCAATAGAATCATGTCAATATCCACCCCTAATAGCTCTTACGAATGATATTATCGGGGAAAAGGAGTAGACACCACCTATAGATTGAAAACGAAACTTCAAATAAATTATGTACCCATTTTACATGAATACATTCATTTATTTTCTGAAGAATTACATGGACATCCACCAGAGTGTGAATTTGAGTATCCGATTGATTTATTTACTGATTCAAGACCTATATCAAAAAATACCTATAGAATGACCACTATATAATTAGTGGAGTTAAATAAATAACTATAATAGTTTTTTATTAAGGTATTTATCTGTCCTTGAGTTTCACCTTGGAGAGCCCATATTCTTTTCATTAAAAATAAAGGTAGGTCTATAAGGACGTGAATTGATTATAGAGAAATCAATGATATTATGAGAAAGAACATGTTTTATCTCCCTTTAATTGATGAATTATTTAATAAACTTAACATAAATCATTATTTTTCAAGACTGAACTTTGTTCTATGTGTCATCAATTATGAATAAAGAAATAAGATATTCCAAAAAAAGCATTTTGAATGAGGTATAAACATAATAGTACACAGTAATTCCATTTGGACTAACTAATGCACCCTCTATTTTCATGGATCTAATGAATAGAGTATTCAAATAATATCTTGATGATTTTATTATGACATTTACTAATGATATATTGGTGTACTAAAACTCTATGAGGACCATGAGAATCACTTGCATATTATTATTGAGATTTTTAGAAGAAAATAGCTATATGGGAAATTTTTCAAGTGTGAATTTTTTCTTTATAAATTTTATTTTATTGGATATATTTTCACCAAGGATGGAATCTAAATAGATCCTATGAATAAAAATTTATCCCAAGTGTTGGTCCAAATAGGTTAAATACCCTGATATGGGGGTTGAATCAGGGTATGGCATATTAAAACCATTGGCCCTTCAGATCTTGTTTAATTGTTAAAAAAAACTCTTCTCTCCATTTACCGTAGAAATATATGAAAATAAATGAAATCATGCATAAGACACAACAATTTAACTTGGTTCTCCATCATCGGGCTATGTCCATTGAGCATACAATGATAATGTGTAGATGTAGAAAATTCACTAAGACTTACTTCCAAAATAAGGATTGGGCTAGATCACTTATATTCCTAGGATCACTTCCTTTACAATGTATGGATTGAACTCACTGTCCATCCTAGTTTACAAAAAATAATGATTTTAAATATCACTTATCTATCAACTGAAGTGTGTTCACTGCTCCTCTGAAAGAATCACTTATTGTTATGAATCTCCTCAGAATTGTTTCACATATATATGAGTGTGTCATGAAGTCTTGTTTTCACCCAGTGGATGAAATCCTCTTTTATGAAAAATTTTAGTTTGTGGAAATTGATTTTAATAAATTTTTTATTCACCTAATTAAATTGCTTGAATTCTTAAAAAAATTTCTTTAATACTTATTTAAATACCTTAAACTATGTGGCGCGAGTACTTATCAGACAACCTTTTATTTATGGACCGCCTCTGCTTCATGGATGAATGATGCTTCATGAACCACTGATGCTTTTCATACTACCTTTGTTTCATGGTCACTTTTACTTTTTGAGATACATATCCCTACAAACCACTTATAAAAACTAATTCCTTCTTTACAGTTCTTCCCTCATAAATCTCTTATCTTTTGTGGAATCCTCCATCACAAACTACTTCAGACTTAAGTGGATTTTTTCAATAGTGATAATCTTCTCTAATTAAATTCTCTCTCTTTAATGATGTGATTATGGTTCCTTATATAGTAAAATAAATCTCACAAAACCCAATAATCAAAAATACCCAAAACTCTGATGCAGTATAGCCTTTACTGGGAACTTGCGATGCAGTTCACAAAACACCATTATCCTTTACAATGGCCAAAGTCGCCACCTCTATCCACAAATGTTGAGCCTATTGTTAGTGATGAACCTCCCATGAACTGATATTTATGTGTGGTTCACATAGCATGATTTGTGATTCAAATAGTGTAGATCCATTTGCAACTTGCTTAATTCACCACCTTCATCCAAAAAATAATGGATTCCTTCACTGTTCTATGGACCTCCTTCTACAGTAATCAATGAAATACAATCCCATTTCTTGATTATCCAAGAAATAAAGAATCTGAAAAGATATAATGAACCACCTGACATTGATTTTCTATCATCTATAGATTTGGCCTATTCTGCATCTGTACAAACCAATAACTCCTACTAAGATTTTTCACTGTACAACAAACCAAAACCCACTATGCCCTTGATATACTGATGTATTATTTTACTATAAATAATTGGATTTATTTGGTATTCCTTTGATATCCTTATAATTTTCATGTGGAAAAAACTATATAAGGTCTTTTCATTGTCAAGTATAATAGACTAATAAATATTTTCATGTATTCTATGACATTAATTGCATTTCCTTCATCCTCTAGTGATAGATTCATCTTAGTATCTAATGGAGTCTTTATCTCCTTATAATTTTCCATTAAAAATCTTCTCAAAACCTCTTTGGAATGTTTTTATTGATAAATTAATGTTACATTATTTCCTTGTGTCACCTATATACCATGTAAAAACATCAATTCACCAATCATTAACATTTCTAACTCACTTTTCATGAATTCTATTAACTGCATGCACTGAGCTTCATATGTTCCATATGCACTATCAATATCATCCTTTGATTATTATCATTGTTTATATATATATATATATATATATATATATACTCCACCTAACTAAAAACTGAGTTTCTTCAAAAATTGATTGAGCCTGGAATACCACACTCTCAGTGCTTGCTTCAACCCATATAGTTCCTTTCCCAGCTAAAAAAATATATTCTCATCTTTTTGAATGAGAAAAACAAATGGATAATCAATATAAAATTATTTTTCTAGAACCTAATTTAGGATTGATGATTTGAAATCCATCTAGAAAATTTTAACTTTCTTTTCACTGCTTTGGACAAGAATAATCTAATTGTCTCTAGACATGATATAGCTGAAAATGTTTCATCAACATCAACACCCTATATCTGGGAGTACCCTTTTAACACTAGTCATTATTTGATTCCAATAACTCACCATATTCAATCATCTTACTGAAAAAAATCTGTTTAGTCCTAATAACATTCTTATACGTTGGTCTCGAAACAATCTCCCATATATGATTCTTCTCAATTTGGTTAAGATCATCATTCATATCCTGCACCCAATTTTCATCTCCAACTACTTCCTTAAAACATTTAGGCTCTACGTGTGATAAGAATGATGTTTTTTGTAGATTATTCGTATACATTATCTGCACTGTAATTTTTTGATAACCAATTATGTTTTTTCTATCAATTTTGGCTATACTCTTCAGTCTTTGTGTAGATACTGGTTTATGTTCATTTTTTTCATTATCTGAATCTTTTTCTGGATCATCCTCTAGAATTGGAACTTCCCCTGATCTTCTTATCTCTTTATCACTATCCTCCTAAAACTGATCTTGTATTTTATGAATATTCTACTTATTCTGAACTGTAGTTATGTTATTTATTTAAACTACATTTTCCATCAACTTATAGAATCATTTATATGATTTGGTTTTTCTTGAGTAGCCAAGAAATATTCCTTTATCTCCATGGGATTCAAATGTTTTATGTTTCTCATTATTGAGAATGAAACACTTACTTCTGAAGATTCAAAATTAATTCAATGTTGGATTCTTTCTATACCATATATCATATGATCCTTATAATTTTTTTGTACATAATAATTATCTATTTGATGTGTAGACTGATTTCATCACTACTTCTTTCCAAAACTTCTCTAGAAGGTATTTCTCAATGAGCATTATTCTAGTTATGTTGTTGATAATTTGATTTCTTCTCTCAAATACTCCATTTATTTTGTATATTTCTTACTACTGAAACTTTATTAATTATCCCAGGTTTCAATAAATAATCCTCAATTTGGTTATTTGTGAACTCTGTTCCATTATCTGTTCATATGTTCTAGATTTTTTGACCAAGAATCCTTTCAACTACCCTTTGATAACTTTTTATGAAACTGAACACCTCATAATTATGAGTGAGGACTAAAACCCATCCCATTATGCTAGAATCATTAATTAAGAGAGAATAATACCTCCTCCCATCAACAAATCTTAGTGAAATAGGTCTTCACACATCGATATTCACCAACTCAAGCACTCTTGTTGAATTTTTCTCTTTTTATTTATATATCATTTTAATGATCTTCTCTTGTTCATAAGCATGACACGTATGGGTACGATCACATGATAACCTAGAGAGGTATCAAGAAGAATGACATTTCTACAGATCTTCCAAAGGTCATTGTCTCAAATGACCAAGTATTTTATTCCATAACTTGTTTTCTTATTACTTGGACAAAAATCTCATATATTCTTTTCCACTTAGAAGGTAGAGATCCACCTTTGTATTCATTCCCTATAAAACAAATGCACTATATTTTTTCTTAATGATAGATAAATTTTTTGAAAATATTATAGAAGGTCTTGAGTCACACTGTTGACTTACACTTAAAAAGTGGTGACTAATACCTTAAATAACCAAGATATATGCACGTCTCATGTCTTTTCCCCAAACATGGTTTTTCCTAAGAAAATAATTCTATGTCCTTCATTATTACCAAATATTATAATAAATACCATGTTTTATCTAATTCCAATCACCAATTAACTATTTTATATCATATGGGAGGTGTATCTACTATCAATGATCCATATTGCAGTGTGATCAGATGTGTTGAAATTAATCTCTGCAACCACTACCTATTCATATATTTTCCTTATGAACCATGTATTTGACTAGTATTCTTGATGATAGTCAAAGTATGATGGGATAATTTCATCTTATAATGACAAAAACCTATTTTCTCTTTTTATCTCATTTAATGATACATTGATCTACTTAGTATTCCCACATTTAGTTTTATTTGACACATTTCTATTCATAGTTGATGAGAAATATATTTCCATGTGTCTGAATCCTCCACACCTGAAACAGTGACCATCAAATGATATCCTAGAATATTGATCTCTATATTGAAACCTCCCTTTATCTTGTTCCCTTAGGTACCTATTAGATATGGAACAAACATTTTCAAAGTGTCCCATTTATTCACAACAATAACATCTAATGTGCGATTCATTCTTCTATGTCACTACTGAATCATTAGTTGTAACATGGGTTCTATGGACCTTATGGTTTTTATTAAAACCTAAATCAATACTCAATCTCGGTGTGGCCACTTCTGGTCTGACTTCAACCAACACTTATTTATCTTTTCTATCAAGCCCCATACCAGTTGTAACGTTTGGATATATTATTTTATTTATCTATTTCATTGGAAATTTGAAATATACTTTTCTATTTTCTGCTAACTTTGCGACCTGATTTTCTAGATTCAGTAGTTTCTTCCGATATTTCACTTTACATTGTAGGATGACAACCTCCTCCTCAATATTTTTTATGTGTTTGACTTTATCTTTCAATGTATTATTCAAATCATCGATCACCCTTTTCAACTCTTAAACTTTGAACTTGTACTCACAGATCATGTATGAGTTCTATGGTATTGAGGACTTACACTTTTCAATTTCATCCATTTCCAAAGACTTCTCTTCTTCCTTCTCCTATATAAATATTTTTCCATCAGAAACAACCTTGTTGGATTTATTTGTTTTGGATATCCAAATTTCTTTCTCTTCAAGTGAATCTTTGAATTAAACTTGAATATTAACTCTTCCTTCAACTTCTCCTTCATCATTGTCACTTTATTCCTTTATTTTGGTATTTTATTACAATTTCCTCTATAGCATTTGCTTCATAATCCCTGTAGTTCTCTAACTTTTCCACCTCAAATTCTTCTTAATTGTCATCTTCTTTTGAAATCATATTCTTTTTTTAATAAATATTTCTTAAAATATTTCTTACCTTTCATACAGGCTTAATATTTCTTTGTGGTAATTTTGAATCCATACTTATCATTATATTTAAATTTCATAGGGAACCTCACTGCAATATTTCCAATATTTCTAAATTTAAATCATACAAATGGGAGTTTTCCTTTGAACTTTCCTTTTCCAATTTTTTAAATTTTATGAAAGTAATGACATGAATTCATTGGTCACTTATTATTCCTCCCCATATTTAATAGTGAGCTTCTTCATCACCTTGAATTCCTCTTATTTAGACTTATATTTTTCCTCAAACTCATTATCATCATTTATCATCTCATATGCAAAAAGATTATTGTGGAATCTATCCAATGTTAACTCCTTTAGTTCTTTATCTTCCAGTAAAAAAACTTTTAGATTGAACGAAGGTGGGAGTTTTCTCAAGATGCAATTTAAAATATTAATATATTCAATAATTTCTCTGATACCACACATGTCTTCCACAAAAATATTCACACTGTCAAAGAATGCATCAATAGACTCATTAGGGTGCATTCTAAGATCCTCATACTTGTTTTATAGAACCTGCATCTTTGCTTCTCTGAATTTTGAGTCTCCCCCATAAATATTTAGAAAATTTTACCATATATCATGTGATTATTTAAATAACATCACCTTTATATATATTTCATTAGACAGGTATCCCCTTAAAGTATTGATTCCTATGGAGTCAATATCCAATTACCTTTTTCCAGCTACTGATAAAGAACCACTATTGATACTGGCTGAAATTCCATGTATCACTATTGTAAAAACATCCATTCCTAAAGATCAGAATTAGTAATATATTTGATTCTTCCATAATTGAAAATTATTTCCATCAAAGATCAGAATCCATTTGTAATTGAAAACCTCAATTGAAAACCTTGATAGAGAAGCACTAAAAATAACCTTTCGATATGATAGTAATTGTTTTCCCAAAAATGTTAAATACCCTAAGGGGGGGATCAAGTTATGAAAGATTAAAACAACTACCCCTTTAGATCTTGTTTGATTGTTAAACAAAACACTCTTCTCTTCCTTTCCCATAGTAATGTATGAACAAAAATGAAATTATGCATGATACATAGAAAGTTTACTTGGTTCACCCTCGCCGGTCTTTGTCCAAGGAGAATATAATGGCAATGTGCTGATGTACGAAATCCACTATAGATAACAATATAAATAATGTTTGGGCTAGATCACTTTTATGCCCATGATCACTACATTTACTGTCACAAACCACAATGGGATTTCATCCAACCTGACACTCGACCCAGTTTGAGACATGAACCAAAGGGCGTTCCCAACCCCTATAGGATGGAAACTAGTTTTTAGCATCAAATTAAACACAATAGGAATTATTTTTACATAAAAAATTAGGATCGAATAAACAAACTAGGAAATCTACATTACCAGTAATAACTAAATATAAATAAATAAAAAATCGATCTAGATACAAAAACTGATAAACCAAAATAGAAATAAATACAAAACTAAGACCAAACCACACCGACATGATCTCCACATGACCTCTTGGTCACCACCAACCACAATATCAACCTCCTCCAAAGGTAAAAATGAACTAGAAACCTGAACATGCAAAAATGATCAGGTCTACTGACATTGAGTGGCACAAGTAGGGTGTGAGATTAAACAACTCAATAATTAATCACCAAAGAGTTCATGCATTTCCATTCTAATAATAGTCCAAAAACACTGGTTTTAAATGCATTTATTAAATATTTTTTTAAATACTTTCCAACAGGTTAACAGAGCAATCCAAAAATATTATTTTTAAAACAGCACACACTACTTTACTTTTAAAATAAAAGTTCACTTTCTACAACATATTTTTAAACCATAACCCAAATATAAATCCAAAACAAATAAACAAAAAGGTGGTTGTGAAAAAATTAATATAAATAAAACATGTCAGCACAACTAGTAAATCTAGGATTCAATATACGTAAGAAATAAATAGAATATATAGATAACAATCATGGGAATTCCCTAAACATATCTAGAGAAATACCTAGACATACGTAGTTCACACTCACTTATCATCATATGGTGTGACTCCATATTCAATAACTAACTAGCCGATCTAAACTAGCCAATATAGTAGCACATCCCACCTATCATCTCAGAAAATCTAGGGGGCACAACCTATCTAATCTGGGTCAACAAGAAACCATCACTTGACTATCTATATGATGTCCATGAATCCCATGATAATAATAATTCTAAAAAAACGGTATTTCAACCATAACCCACATCGTTCTTATACACGATCTACTAGATGGGAATCCATCCCTAGGTCTATTGGACTTAACACCAACAATGTTCCTATATACAAGCCACTAGAGGGGATCCCATCCCAAATTATAGTGGTTTCCAAACATAATCCAACACCATGAACACACATGAAAATAAATTTCTTTCATGAAAAAATTCATTCCAAAATTAAATCTCACATGGGAACCTCCATTTTCCATAATCAAAACCACTTTTTAAATCATTTTAAAATTACCAATCAGGCCTTCACACTACCCACATTTAAATTATGTTTTCCAAAACATGCCAACATTACCCACCAAGCCCACACATCACATGAGTTCTAAAAAGAATTTATTAAACACTATAGTGTTCCAATTAAGCATTCACATCACATCACATTAAAACGAAATTTTCCAAGGCAACACAATGTACCAAACAGTCTTTCACATCATATGAGTTTAAAAGAAAAACACCAAAAATATCTCAAGTGCCAATCGAGAAACACATTCCCAAAACCAGTCCCAATTCCAACACCATTTAAAACCAAACTAAAAATACAAAACATACACAAGTTGTCAAACAATCCTTTAGAAATCAACTATATTTCAAAGCTCCAAATGGACCATAGTTTCAAACACCACTTGGTTTCTGAGATATATCTCAAAATTTCAAATGGGCCTTTATGCCAATTATTCACCAAAACATATCTCAAAATTACAAATGGGCCAAGTTTTGAAGAACAAATTTGAAGTCAAAATTTTAAGTCATGTAAAGCAATAAGTCACCATTTAGAAATCAATGAACCATTTTAGGAAGGGGGAGAGGGATGAAAATAGAATCCTTTTGAAAAATTGAGGCCCAAGGAAAACATCATTTTTAAATGCTATCATCATTTGAATGCCCATCCATGTGTGCACCTCATGAAACCATGGATTTGATAACATCTAATGATGCACTTTAAGTGCCTATGAAATCATTCAAAAACCATTTTCAGGAAAATCTACTTTCCATAAATCTAACACAACATGTCACAAAATAAAAATATCACCAATAAGCTTTTAAAAACTGAGATAACCTTCCCAATTTTTTTTTACCACAAATCATTATACCATGAAGAGGCATCCAAACCACTCATCATTCCCCATTAATAATTTTATCAAAGATACCAAAATATAACCACAACAAAATAACACCACAAGTTCTCAATTTCATTTTTAGAAAATAAGTGGCATTTCATCAAACACCATGTATGCATTTAAATATAGTTATAATTAAAAGAACCCTTTAAAAACCATTTTGTATAAATTTTCCATTATAGAATCACTAGAGAAATTCATAATATCACACCAAAAGCATGATTATAATATTTTTAAATCATCAAAGGAAATATCAACCATCAATGGAATGTTTCGGAAAGGAAATGGACGGAAACACCAACATCAATGATGTGGGAATGTAATGAAACATCGAGAGAAATAAAAGCTGAGCCTGATATACAATCCAAACACCCTAACATCCAAGAAATACAACCCACACATCAACCATATCCCATAGGGATTTTATAAGATAGGTTACACTAAAGAAAAACCAAGGAACCAAGAGAGGGAAGAGAGAAGAGGATGAAAATCGACCAAAAAACAACAAAAATCACCTTAGATACAGAGGAGAAGCACTAAAAAGGGGAAAGAAACAAAGGGAAGGGATCCTGGTAGCCCATTTGTGCAACAAAAATGATCTAGGAGGGATGAAAACCTGAATAAGGGTTAGAAAAGTTGAAGGGGAAAGAGTAATTTTCAAATTTTAATGATATGGGAAACTCGCACGTTTTGGATGCAGAGTTTTCCAAACTGTGCACCAATGGTGTGCCCTTAACTATCCAAGAGGGTCATTCTTCATGGTCATGTCACATTGTTTTCCAAACCAAGTACCAACCATGCACCCCTCACTATCCAAGAGGGACATGCCGCACTATTTTCCAAATAATGCACCAACTGCACGATCACCACTTTCCTAAATCGGAATTTCCACACAATTTCCTGGGTGAGGAAGCACAATTTCCCCTAACCATGAAACAATCATGCATAACCTTCTATCAAGACCAAAATCTCCCTTTTACATAAAAAACTCACCTGAAAACTTCCAAAACTCAAAAATTCAAACATATAGCTCAACTTGAATCTCAAATAAATGATCCAAGGTCAAGAATAGAATAAAATAAAAGAAATTACAAGGTTTGGGTGTGATAATTATCCCCCCAAAAAACAATTTCTTCTCCCCAAAATTCACCCAACTAGATGATAACCAAAATTGCATCCCAAAACTGAATAAAGTCGAACAGAACAATGAAGCTCAGGCCGACGTTTCACTTCACAAGTCACAGATGACCATTTCTAGAGGAAAACACATTATGAGGAAGAATATGAGAACATGATAGGGTTCTCCCCACCATAAGAACCTGAATAAAACCCTAGAATGACATCGGATCAGCCCAATGTGAGAAATCTCAATAGCATCACCTCGGGGATACCTGTGCGGGAATTCCAAAAACAAGCTAACCCAAAATTATTTTCATAATATAAACAAAACCCCTACCAAAATAAGAATTCCCCATTACAAACAAAACCCTCAAAATAAGGGGAAAACCATGAAAGTAACCTAGACCAAGAAGTGAGTCCAAGAACAAGTTACAATCATCAAGAACATATATCTCCATACAAGCATAATAGAAAAACTAAAATTGATTCATGAAGGGATAACCATTTAAATATACACATATAAGGCACAAAAATGGGACTAAAAGGAAAAAATTACCCCCAAGTATCTTATAAAGAACTCATAATAAGTGAGAAACTATAATAGTAAACTTAAACCGTCTCCACTCAAACCCAAAAGAAAAGAATTGGGCCAGGGTTTTTGTACCCGTAGTGTTTCTTGACTACACACAAGCTTCACAATGAGGCCTATGGATAGAGGTCTTAGGTCTAAATAATCCACTACCTCATGGTCATGGGATGAAAAACTTCGATCAATTCTTCTTCTCTAGTAAATTCTTCCTACAAAACTTCTCTAGATGACCCAAATGACCACAATGATGAAAGGTATTGGAGTATTGCAACAAGATAGATTTGAATAACCAAACCGACCACACTAAAAACATATGAGAGAACGGTCTGATGAAAGAGATGTCAAAACTAATGAATGAGGATTTTCAGAAACTGTTTCCTTTGGTACTCACCTCCCACTAGAAGGGGAATCTTCACGAGTGGTAAGAGATACTGAATTTCTAACTATCTTCACTCCAGAAACCAACTCAGCTAAGAACACTTCATCCAATAAGTTCTCAAAATTTAGATCCTTGTATGAGATTTTTCACTCCTTGATCTCTATAGAAATAGCCCAAATAAAAATGGAATCCTTCAATACGTTTTTCAACACTACCTCTTGAGAAACGGAAACTATCTACTTGAAGTGATCAACATAGGCCTTATCTATCCACTGGCCTTACTGAATATTCATGACCTCTTCCACTTTCTTCTTTACCTCCTCAGGAACAAAACATCAGATTAAAGTGGTATTTAACACCACCCACATCATCCCAAATTTCATCAATGATAGAACAATCACCTTCCACTGATCCATAGTTGGACCCTCAAACAAAACCCGAACGGAAATCACTCTAATAGTTTCGGGAGTTCCCAACAATATGATGATACAATCCACTTACTCAATCCATTTCACTACCTCTAACAGACCTCAATCACCAAAAAAAGTTGGGAAACAACCAAGAAGAATAAAAAACTGGACTAGACCCCCTATAAAGTTTGGGGACCTTTCTAGGAAGCATATTCTAAAAAACACAAGGAACACAAAACCAAAATCAATATTGAACTGAAGCACAATTGAAAAGAACATATAAATCTAAAACAACATGATCAAAAGACAAAAACTACAAGAACGACCATAAATCCTCTTTTAAAAAGTCCCATTTTTGTCCCAATTAAAAAAATTCCATCTTCCAAAGCCACAATCCAAGAACTGAAATCCATTTTTCACAAAAAATAACCCTCAATTTAAAGATAATCCAACCTCAAAATCATTTAACCTTTAAAAAATCCTTTTGGATAAATCAAGAAAAACCTTTGATATGAAATACCCACTCATGGCATCCTATGAACCATCACATATGTGTACATACCATGTCTTATTATATCTTCTATGGACACATGAAAGAATGCACTTTTCATACCAACCCACACATATGTGAACGTTCATAAGTAATACCAAGGGTCACACATACCACTTTATCATCAAACACAATAATTTATAAAATTCTCAATTCACGTTTCCTCCAAATTCTCTCAAACTTGTCAATATTGTAAATGACTTTTTTCCTTTAAAATACCATTTCACTTTTCAAATAGAAACCACATGAAAAAAATTATTTCCATTTAAAAAACCATTTTCATTTTAAAATCCCACTCAAACCAACTGAAACCAAAATAAAACACAACTTATACCAAAATACTAGAATGAGGAACTTGTGGCCATGCCTAACCTAGAGACATGGTTAGTTTCCCTGACCCAAGTAAGCATTAACAACTAAGGCGACCTTAAACCATGTACTCAGACTCCAAATGGGTCACTACTTCATGTGAGATCACAACATAACACCAGATCCCCTCCATTTTTATTCCATATCCACACAGAAAAAAAAAACAAAGACTGAAATATCATACTACCCTTAAAAACTTGTCGATCAGAATGAGAAAGGGTTCATGATGTTCTTCCCATACCTACCTCCTGATTCCCGATAGTTCTAATCTCCGGTCTACTTAATGCCTCAAATAACAAGGGTCTGCTTTGATACCATCTTTTCACAAACCACGCTAGGATTTTATACAACCTGAAACCTGACCCTGTTCGAGACATGGAACGAAAGGCCTTACTATCCCCACGGGCTAGAAACTAGTTCCGAGAATCAAAATAATCATAATGGGAACAATTTTTCCCTAAAAATAGGATAATAAATTACCTGAGAACAAAAAATTACCAAAAATAACTGAACCTAAATAAGTAAAAAACTACTCTAGATAAAAAAACTACTAAATCATAAAAGAACTAAATAAAAAACTAATATTGAACCATGTTAACATGTTCTCCACATGACCTTTTGGTCACCACCAACCACAAGACCAACCTACTCCAAAGGTACAACTGAACTAGAAACCTAAACCTACAAAACAACTTGGGTCTACCAACATTGAGTGGCACAAGTAGGGTGCGAGTGAAAATAGCTCAGTTCTTAATCAGTATAGATTACATGCATTTCCCTTCACAAAACAGTCTATAAAACCTAGTTTTAAATTCATTTAGAAATAGGCCTTTATATCATTTACAACAAGTAAACATAGAAATCTATAAATTTACTTTTTAAAATAACACAAAAAAATTTCCTTTTAAAAAATGGTTTCAGTTTACACAACCCATTTTTAAACTTGAACCCATATATAAATACAAACTAGATAACTAAAAAGGTGTAGGTCATAATGTAAAGGAAACCAAAATATTAGGCACAACTAGTAAATATAATATCCAACACACAACAGAAATAAACATAACATATAGATATAAATCATGGGAACTACCTAAACATATCTAGATCAATCCCTAGATGTATTCAATTTGAAATCACTTTTTAGAATATAGTGAAACTCCATAGTCAATAACCAATTTCCAAATCTAAACTATCCAATTCAATGGAAAATCCCACTAGGCCTCTCAGCAAATCAAGGGGGAATAACTCATCTAATCGGGGTCAACAATAAACCGTCACTCGACCCTCTAGATGATGTCCAATATTCCCATGATAATAATAATAATAAAAAAACATAGTATAGAAACCATAACCCTCAGTTTTATCATGCAGGATTTACTAGAGGGGAATACATCCCAAGGTCTAGTGGGCTTAAAACCAACAATGTTCCCATGAACGAGCCACTATAGGAGACCCCATCCCAAGGTCTAGTGGTTTCAAACATGATCCAACACCATGAATTCACATGAAAAGCCATTTCTTTCATAAACATGTTCATTCAACAATTAAATCTCACATGGGAACCACCATTTTCAATAATCACAACCTCTTTCCAAATCATTTTAAAATTACCAAACGATCTTTCACGCTACCCATTTTTTCAATATGCTTTCCTAAACATTCCAAAATGCCCCACCGGGCCCATACATCACATGAGTTCTAATTTTTTTTTCTTAAACATCAAAAGGTCCCAATCGGTTCTTTACATCGCATCACAATAAAACCTATTTTTTCAAGGAAAAATATGTTCTAAATAGGATTTCACATCATATGAGATTTAAAAAAAACTCCAAAAATATATCATGTCACAACCGAGAAACACTTTACCCGACCCAATCCCAATTCCAACACCATTTAAAAACCAAGATGAAAAAAACACCATACAAAAGTTTCTAAATGGGCCTTTATAAGTCAACCATATTTCAAATCACAAAATGGGATATAGTTTCAAAACCCACTTAGTTTCCAATCCATATCTTAAAATTCCAGATGGGCCTTTATGCCAATTATTCATCAAAACATGTCTCAAAATTCCAAATGAGGAAATTTTAGAAGAAACCAATTAAAGTAACATTTTTAAGTCACTTGAATCAACACATCACCATTTAGAAATCAAGGAACCATTTTAGGAAAAGGGAAGAGGGAATAAAAAAGAAACCTTTTGAAAAACCAAGTCTTACCGAAACCATCGTTTTTAAATGCCATCATCATTTGAATGACCATGCACGTGTGCACCTCATGCACCCATGTACGTGAACATATCTAATGAAACACATCAAGTTTCCATGAGATCATTTCAAACCATTTTTCAAGAAACACCACTTTCCTTTAATCCAACACAACATGTCTCACAATGACAAGATCACCAATATACTTTTAAAAACTGGGATAATCTTTCCAAATTTTTTTTCCCACAAATCATTATTCCATGAAAAGGAATCCAAACCACACATAATTCCAAATTAATCATTTAAACCAATCTACCAAAATAAAAATGAGACCAAATAACACCACAAGTGCTCAAATTCATTTTTATTAAACAAGAGGCATTTCATCAAACACCTTGCATGCATTTAAATATAAGCATAATTAAAGTAAAACTTTTAAAACCATTTCAAATCATGTTTCCATTATAAAATCACTAAATAAATTTATACTATCACATCATAAGCATGATTATAATATTATTAAAGCATTAAAGGAAAGCTCGAACATCTATGGAATGTGTCGAAAAGGAAATGGAAGAAAACACCTACCTCAACAACGTGAAAATGAAATGAAACTTAGGGAGAAGGAACTAATGATCCTAAGACACAATAAAAACACCCTAAAATAAAATAAAAACAACCTACACATCAACCCTAACCCATATGGTTCATGTAAGAGTGGTTCCATCAAAGAAAAACCAAGGAACCAATATAGGACAAAGAGTAGAGGAGGAAAATCAATAAAAAAACTCACCTTACATCTGAAGGAGAAGCATAAAAAGGGGAGAGGAACCAAGGGAAGGGATCTCGGGATCCCCTTTGTGTGCCAAAAATTATCCAATAGGGAGGAAAACCTAATTTAGGGTTAAAATAGTGGAGGTAAAAAGAGTAATTTCCAACTTTTATTGATCTAGGAAACTCACATGGTTTGTAAAACCATATGCCAACCATGAAACCCTCACTATCCAAGAGGAAAATTCCAAAGGGTTATGCCCCATCGTTTTCCAAATCATGTGCATAAAAAACACCCTCACTATCCAAGAGGGACATGCCACACAATTATTCTGCATGGGTTTCCAAACCGTGTGGTCACCACTGTCCAAAATCAATATTTTCTGCATGGTTTCTAGGGTGAGGGCACACAATTCCCCCTAACCATGTTCCATATGATGTTAAGTCTAAAATCTATTTCTTCACCAAAATATCACACAAAAACTTCCAAAATTATAAAATCCAAACTGGGAGCTCAACTTGAACCTCAAAAAAATGGCCCAAGGTTAAGAAGAGAATAAAATAAAAGAAATTGTAAGGTTGGCATGTGACATTTAAAATGTTTGGAGTTGAATCACTATCCCTCTAGGTTTAAAACCAATCAAAATTTTAAATATAACTTATCTATAAATTGATGTTTTCTCACTACTCCACTAAAATAATGTCCTGTTGTTCTGAATCACCTTAGAATTATTTCCCACATATACGAGTTCTCCATGAAGTCATGTTTTCACTCGGTAGATTAAATAAACTTTTCATTATACTATTAGTTTTTTGAAATTTATTTTGAGAATTGTTTAGTCCCTTCACAAACTTTCTTGCATTCTACTTGAACTATCTTACATCCTATATGAACAACCTTGCACCACGTGGCATAAGTGCTTCGCCAAAAACCCTTTCTTCATAAACCACCAATGCTTCATTGATAGATTATCCTTCTCGAACCACTAGTTCTTTGTGGACTACCTCTTATTCATGGTATCTTTTCCTTTATGAGATATAGAGCCCTGAAAACCCCTTACACAAACTAAAATACTCCTTCACATAATCATCCTCATGAACTACTTTAGAATTTCCCAAATTATTTTAGAAGAGATGACCTTATCTAATGAAATTATCTATCTTTAATGATGTGATTAGGTTTATTTATATATGAAAATTTATTCCATAAATATTTCTGAGAAAAAATAGACAAAACTTTGATGCAGTGCAACCTTTACTGCAAAATTTCTATTTGGTTCACATAACACCTTTATCCTTTGAGGTGGACGAAGTCACTACCTATATCTACAAATGATGTGTCTCCCATGAATGATGAGCCTAATATGAATTGATATTTCATTGTAGTTCATGTAATGTGCTTCGTGGTTTTCATAACATAGAGCCCTTTGCAGCAGGATTAATTCACTTCCTCCTTCTGTAAAATAATGGATTCCTTTGTGGTTCCTCTTATCTCCTTCATGGTTGGCATAGTGAAGTTACGCTAATCTGTAGTCCCCAAACTCCACACATTATGGTCTATGAACTACAGTTCTAATAATTTTACCCACAAAATATGGTCCTTAAAATACTTTCTAGAAAACCTTCAATTTCTATAAAAAACTCTCAATTTTCAGCCCAAAAATTTGGAAAACACCGAGAAACTGCACCACTGAAATCATATACTTTTTCACAATCATCCATATTAAAATGAATTCATCTAGATTTTTCAACAAATACAATCACCCCAAAAACATCGAGATGTCAACTAGATGGATTTTTTCCAAACACCATGAATGTCCAACACCAATGAACATAACCAAGGTATGTAGTTTCATTGGTTTGGTAGGTTAATATTGGTGATTTATTCAAAATATTTCTTTATTGTCTAACCCATTAACCAAGATTACTTTTAAAAGGGTTAATATCATAAGGAAAAAATAAATGTGAATATTTTTTTGAATAATTGAATAGGAGATTAGTGGATGTCTAGTTTGGACTCTACCATCAGGAAATAATAGATTTGTGATATATAGTGTTGCATCGAGGAAGGGACATGGTTGTTTCCTTATACAAAAAGATAAAGTTATTTTATGTGCATAAAGGTAGATAAATAATCATGAAAAAACTATCTAACACATGATCTTGAATTAGAATCCATAATATTTTCTCTAAATATATAGAGACATTATCATTGTGGTTAAATATGTGTGATATATACGGATCACAAGATTTTGAAATATATCTTCTCACAAAAAGAACTCAACATGAGGTAAAGATGATGGATTAAGATACTTAAAGATTATGATTCCTCTATACACTACCATACAAGAAAGGAAAATAAGGTTGAAGATGCACTGAGTAGGAAAGATCATGGAAGTCTGTCCAAAATGAGAATCAATATGTATCTTATGTTGATGGATTTAGTAAATATGGATCTGGGAATTATTAAGAAAGAGGAAACATAACTCCTTTTTCAAATGTTTTTGAAACCATACTTTTTAGAAATGATAAAAAGTTATCATCTTCATGATGATAATTTTAAAAGGAAAATTAAAGTTGTGAATGATGGGAAATTGTCACATTTCATATATGAAGATAGAATTATAAAATTTTGAAAGAGGATATATGTTCCATCTATACCCAATCTAAAAAAGTAATTATTAAATGATACTAAAAGTTTAAATTTCTTTATACACCATAGGATCACTAAGATGCATAGATATTTGAAGGAATATTTTTTGTGGGATAATATGAAGTGGGGAATTGCAGATTATCTGTTAAGATGTTAGGTTTGTCAAAAAGTGAAGGCTGAGGAAATCAACCCCGAGGAGTCATGGGACCTATGACTATTTCTATATGAATATGGGATAAAATTATTATATACTTTTCCACTATATTACCAAATACTTCTAGAAATAATGACACGATATGGGTTATTATTGATCACCTTACCGAATCTTCACATTTCCTCACTATAAGAGAATATTAACTTCTAGAGAAACATAAAATAATCTATATTAATGAAGTTTTAAGACTTAAATACAAACTTATTTCAATTTTTTTCTAATCATGATCCACGATTTACATCAAAATTCAGGAAAAGTCTTTAGAAGGATCTTAATACTGAGCTTCATTTGAGAACTGCTTATCATCCTCAAACTAAAAGGAAATAAAAATTGACTATTTAAATATTGTAAGATATGTTTAGGTCATTATCACATGTATTTCAAGGTATTTGGGATTACTATGCACCTCTATTAGAGTTTTATCATAACAATATCTTCTATTCATGTATTAAAGTGGTGTGGAATGAAGTATTCAATGAAAATAGATTTCATACTCCCACTTACTGAGAATAAGTTAGTGAAAGAAAACTTGTGGGTCTAGATATTATTGAAGATATAATTGAAAAGGTAATGGCTATTCATACTCATATAAAAGTGGCTCAAAGAATGAAAAAAAGTTATGTTGATAATCAAAGAAAATATTTAGAGTTTCAATTTGGAGGTCATGTTTTCTTGACACTATCTCAATGGAAAGGTTTTATAAGATTAGGAATGAAGGTAAAAATAATACATTGTTACATAATACCTTTTGAAATTATAGAAATAATTAGAGGTGTGTATTAAAATTTGGAAATTCCAACTAGATTCTCTAAAGTTCAAGATGTGTTCATTTATCTCTCTATTAAAGAAGTACATGCCAGACCCGATGTGTGTGCTCATTTAAAAAGAAATAGAATTGGAACCTAATTTATCTTAATATAAAGAGCCTATATAGATTATAGACACTAGAGAACAATTTTTTATAAATCAGATGATTCATCTGGTAAAGTTACTTTAGAGAAATCATAAGATAGAAGAGGCGATGTGAGAACATTAGGAAATTATGATGAATAAATACCCAAATCATTTCATGAGGATACATTCTGGAAATTTTAAGAATTTTTATTTTTTAATGAGATAATAATGTAACACAATATGATTTTATGATATGTTTATTTTTAAATAAATTTATTCTCTTAAATAGCTTGTGTTGCATGCATCACTGAGTTCGAACGAATCATGATCTATTATTAAAATAGTATTGTGAGACTATTATAACATAGCTACAAAAACTAGAGGGTATTAATATGAGTAACTAAATTATGAAAAATATAGGGTTTACATTTTTATAAAATAATTTTTTGGGTTATTAATAAAAATCATTTGAATGTAAAATAAATGCATTCATGGAAAATTGTTCTTATGTGCACACAATGTGTTTTTATTTTAATAAATTAAATAAATAGATATTGGTTAATGATTTTAATGAAATGTAAATATTATATATTAAATAAATTTTTTTTACATTCATCTACAGTTTTTACTAGGCAAGAGATAAGAATAAATCTATTTTAATGATTAAAAACTATATTTTTCTAAAAAATGATTTTTGTCGAGTTTTGTGAACTTATTTTAAAATTAATTTCAGAAATTTATATAAATGGAATTTTAAAAAAAGGATTCCATATTGGGAATTATTATGTTCAAAATTTTTAAATATTCCCCTTATATTTTTTGTCAATATGAATAGTAACTCTGGTAAATTTTATCACCTCAGTTAAGGGTAAATCTGGTTAATCTAGGTTAAAACTAAGTAAAAAGGTCATAATATTTCATATTAATTATTATTTTATGAATTTAATCATACCCTTATAACCTTATTCTAAAAAATGATATGTTTAATGAACATATTTCTGTGAAAATGACCAATATAATATTTAAATCGAAGAAAGTTACAAAATGTCACTCTCTTCGTTTTAAAATTCTATTTTGAGTCCACATAAGGAAAAAAAAATTATAAATGGGTCTAAATATAAATTTTGAGTATAATAATTTTTTTTTATAATTTATTTCTAATTATTAGTGATTATATAATTACCTTAAGTACATGCGCAACAATAATATATTATTTACTCAATTAATAGAAATTTAAAATAAATGATATGAAAAATATTAAAAGTGATATAATTTGAGTGATTTACAGTGTTCCTTGATTTTTTAGATGAATATGAAATATTAGGGATGTGTAATAGAATTATATTCAAAATCCAACTTTTTCTTGATGTATTTGAAGTCGAATGAAATGAATTGTATCCAAATTGACTTTAATGATAATTTATCATAATAATATTTTATTAAATTATTTAAAGATCATTGAAATACTGGATGAGGATAAAGGGGTAATATATGGTCTAAAATTTCATCTCTTTTCCATTGATGACTCAATAGTTAGGTTATATGTAAAATTACAACTCTTTAAGAGTGAAAATTATGTTATTACAATTAATGTTAAAATTGGTTAACTAAGTGGTTAAAGCAAAATATAAGGTTTGAAACAACACAAAAACAAACCAAAATTTTATTGGATGACAATATTTCAACCATATACTACCCTAGGTTCTAATACCTATCCATTTGGATGCATTTATATTTACAATTAATTTATTAAAATTTAATCTTTTAAGTAATTCCAAAGGCTACTCTCACCTCAATTATAAAAGGGAACCTCTTCCTTGACTTATTTACACCAATTTGAGTCATATAGATCAACCAAAACCTAAAACATTATTTTATAAATATCTTTATCTAACTTCTAGAAGTTTTTTTCTTTTATAATGATCTACCATAAGTCCCTTAAGAAAATATCTAAAGGAGGTATACCGAAGAAGAGGTAATCTTTTTTACCGAGTCCTTTATATCTTTTTCTTCAAATAATTTTCATTAATGTGTTTTACCCATCCTAAGGTGATAAATATAGTATCATAAATATACTAATATTTTATTATCATTATGGGAAAACCATCTTATATATATTTTGCATCCAATGAAAAGTGAAAACATCGCTCGTTTGTAAGCATGACTTACATTGTCCATGTAGTGATGTAATTCATTTTTCATCACCATTTTACTTGGATGTTTATAAAGAATAAAATAATGAGTATATATTATATTTAGGAAAAAACAATTATTTTATACTATATTATCATATATATCTTCTTAACTTCCAATCCTTTGGAACACGATAATGTCGCTCCTACGTATGTGTTGACTACCACCTCCATGATGTGATGTGATCTTTTTTTCATTTATGTTTTACATGGATGATAATAATTATATGTTTAATGACTATATATTATATAATGATGATTCTGGAAATATTAATTATTATTCAACTTTCTTTTATCCCATCATTCAAAAAGTGAAAACAGTGTTCATGCGTACGTATGACCTATCATCTCCATGAACAGTGTATTTCATTTTTCTATCTCTATATTTTTGGGATGAGTATATATATATATATATTGAATATATGTGATATTTATACTATTAATAAAATTATAGAGATTATGGAACCCTAATAAATGTGTAAGTACTAGAACTACTAAATCAAATAAACATGAAAAACAACGTAGTTAAGACCCAGAACAATGATAATGATAAAACATTATAAAAAAGGTGATAAAATGTTATAAATGGATCATATAGGACATAATATATATTTTTATGTTTATTGTATATAATTATAACAAATCTAAATTTATTTTACATGATTTTTAAATCACTTATGAGGCATTTCGAACGTGATGTAAAGGATTTTGTCTCAATTTCCATTCCATTTAGACATATTTGGTATAATGTGGCTGTTTTTTATGTGAATAATTTATTAACCTTATATATAATTAAAATTAATTTATATTTATCCATGATGATTAATTTTCAATTCAATTTTACCCACTTACATAATTTCCATATTTTCTTCCAACTTTTTTTCTCTTTGGAACTTGAATCAAACAACAAAATGATTAAAAGAAAACCAATCCTTTTTTATTTTGATCAAATACATTTTTCTTCTGCATAAATATTTTCTATAAAATGAATTTACACTTTTAAAATGATTTTTCAAAAGACATTTTTACAAATTATATACTTTTTACAAAATAGTTTGGAAGAAATCTTGTTATTTTTTCCCAAATAAAGTACATTGTGACTTTTCAAACAAAAGTATAGAAGAAATATATTTTTTTACTTATACATCATGAGAATAATTTCTTGTTTTCATGAAAAATATTTTCTTTGAACCTTACTTTAGAAGTTTAAAAGGTTATTTTCAAATAAAATATTTTATTTATAATTGTGGAATTTTTTTTAAATTAAGTGATTTCAAAAAATAGAAAGGTTATTTTTCTAAATAATGTATTAATTAAATTTGATTAAAATTTATATTCTGTAATGTACTAGACCTCTATAATCCATTACTTTGATAAAACCGGGTTTTATAGGTGTTTAGGGATGTTTCGATGACTTATCCCTAACACTTTTCCAAATTTTCATTTTTGTGAACAGTGTTTCCAGAACTATGTCATTTCCTATGCCATGTTTTTGAAATAGTGGTACCAAAACGGTGGAATAGAAATAGTGTAACCAAAATGGTGGCATATAAATGGTGGAACCAAAATTGTGGAATAGAAATTGTGGCACTGAAATGATTTCACAGAAACGGTGGCATTGAAACTATTGTATCTAAACAGTGGCAGAGAAATGTTGGCACCAGAATGGTGGCACATAAATAGTGGCACCAAAATGATGGCATATAAATGATGGAGTAGAAATTTTGGCACCAAAATGGTGAAATAAAAGGTTCCACTGAAATGGTGGAACCAAAATGGTTTCATGAACCATGTTTCCAAAACAATGTCGTTTCCTTTATCAAATTTCCAGATTTTTCCAGATTTCCTACAGTTTCTCCCGTTTGATGTTTTTTTTGATTTAAATTGAATTAAAGGCCTTTTTTAAGGTATTTAAGGCCGATTAAAATCCCATAAATCCTATATTAATTTTTTCTAATACTAGGGAAGCATTTACTCGATCGAAATGCGTGATCTTTGACAAATCCCAACTTCATTGAAAATCTAACAAATCTTAAATTGTTGCTTTGTTAAATCTTCTAAAGGGAAGAGATATATTCCTCCCATGTTCTTATTTATTTTTTCCTAGTGCGAGATGATCACACATTTCCTTCGTTCCCATAGGAGTCATGCGTAGTGTTGTAGCCTTGGATTGTGTCTTCCCGAGAGTTTCTTCCAGCTGCATACGCACCCCCTGTTTTGGTGAAACTATGATGTGTTGATCCGTATTCTATATAAGGTATGTCCTAACACCATTTTTATATGTTAAACTATTTCAGTTCATCCTTGACATGTTATGGAATGTGATATTCATGTTTTTAATGGAGTTTTCTTGGTTGTTGGTTTGTGTGGTGGTGTCTCTATGTCCTCGGGTGGATGGAGTCTCCTAGGAGAGGTGATTGGGTTCTGTTGTGTTGGACATTCTCATGCAAAGAACTTCTGAAACCATTTGAGGCAGGGTATTCATGGATTCTATATTATTTTACGTGAACCTATAGATTTATCATGTTTTATCCCACTATATCACAATGAAAATGAAATAATAATTATTTGAAGTGGATAAATAAATTGGTATCGATCATATGTTGTTGCCTCTTATTTTTGTAAGATAGTGTGATATCTATGCTTTCTTTGTTTATCATGTCATTATTTATGGATATTGGTAAGGATAATAAAGTTGGTATTAATTTTAAATAAATTCGATAAAGATAAAGAGACATGTTTTGAATCTGGTTGTTTTTGTGGTAAACTGTTGATAATCAAATGGATGTAGTTTTTCATGTTTAAATGAACTGACTAATTCATGATGGATTAAATAACCAGTTTTTTGATAAAAGATAATTCTTCTTGGGGTTTTTATTTACCCTCTTGCTTTCAAAGTCCAATAACCTTATGTTTGTAGCTATGATTGATTTTTGTGTGTGAAGGCTAGATGCCTTGCTTAGGGTTGAGAGTCGAGTTTCTTGTTGTTTGTTTTTTTCTCCTTGTGTTGTGGGGTGATCCTAGGATGGATAAGCCTGGGAGGATGTTGTGGTTTGTGGGGAATCACGACCTTGGGGTTTGGGTAGCAGTTGATGCCTAGAGTGGCAATATGAATTGGTTTATGCATGTGGGTGTTGGGGAGGACACTAGAGATGATGAAACATGTCAATTATTAAAGTAGGATGCTTGTTGAATCTTGTTGGTTGTTTATCTTCTTTACTTTCCCCACTACTTAAGGCAGCTGGTCTTTCTTACCCTCCTTCCAAATGAGGTAAAGACACATGGGTTATTCCACATTCTTTCTGTGTTTAGCTTCTCAAGGATGGATGGGTCTATCCTCCTGCTATAGGTGAAAAAGGCTCAACGGGTAGTCCATCTACTCACCGTGTTGAGCCCCTTGTGTTTGGTAGCTTTGTTTTTTTCTAGAATTCTTGTAATTATGGGAATGTAATAATTCTATTAATAAATAATTGAATAAATGATGTTAACCCATGGGGTTGGAGCTTGCTGGGATGCAATGCTGAGGTGATATTTTTGAGAAGCTATGGACTTGGTTTGGTTATGCCTGGAAGGCGTGGAACTCGGTGTGATACTAATGAAATGTAATGTTGAATTAATAACAGTTAATTAATTATTAAATAATTAATTATGTAAAGTGAAACTGAAAAAAGGGATAAGTAACAAAATATATCTCTTTAAATGGTTATATTCTTATAGGATATCTAGTCTTAGAAGAGGTAGCTAGGAGTCTGAGATACATTAGTTAAAGTTATGTCTAAGACTAGGTTTTTACCATAGTGTGGTTGTGAGATGTTTCATATTTTGTTCTTTTTTTTTGTTTCTATATGCCACTCCACCATGTCGGTTAGGGAAACTGACACCCCAATGATTTTTAGCCTTGGGGGGTGTTTTCCCTAACTTTATGGTGGGAGGATGGACAACTAACTACCCCCTTTTCCCCACTCTCTTCTCTTGGTAGTTACTTGTGCTGGGAGGAAAGATGATTATTGTTTCCCATATATGTATTTAGAGGTTTGTAAAGTCTTTTTTTTATCCACAAAGAGATATTTTGGATATATTTTTCCCTGGACTACTATAGGTGTAACGTGTATAGGCTATGATGCCTTGAGGATCCTTACTCGGCGTATGGGCTGTAATGGCTTGAAGTATAATTCCTGACATATGATACACGTTATACGAGTTTTGGTGGATTTTGGAAACTACCTGGTTACTTTGGTTATGTGGAAGTAGTGGTGGTATTGCATGAGGTTCTTGTTGTGGTGCTATGCCCAGGTGTCTGTGGGCAAGCCTTTTTGGAGAGAGATGCTTAGGAAGTGCAATGTTAGGGAAAAGTGACAAACCACTTAGGAAGTGGTAGTAGGGTACCCTTGATATTAATTATTATATTATATAATATTGTATGCGATACTTGGTGAGAGTATCCATGATGAGGCTGGGAATATAGTATACTTGTTTAGGTGGCGAGTTCGTTTCACTTGTTGTTCACTGTGCTTTAGAATTCTTCCGTAACTTTTTCATGAGAAGCTCTAGGGAGGATCCTATTGAGTATACTGTTATACTTACCCTATGAATATACAAATCTTTTTTCCAGGTTACTTGGATCAGGTTGGAGATTATTATGGTTACTACTAGCTTGGGGTTGGAGGAGTTGTTCGGGCATTGTGGTCGTTGCAATTTTACTTCCTTTTGGTACTTATAGTTTCCATTTTTTGTTGTAGTAGTCTTTTCATGATATTACATAAGTGTAATTGGGTTTCTTTTTATATTGCAGTATGTTATATATTTGGTTGGTGTCTATCTTATCTATCTCTTTTGCGTGTGTTCTCTTAGAGGGTAATGCCTCCCATATGTGTGATTATTATACCCTCAGTGCTGATATCCAATCTAGGGCCTAATGAAGGTGGTAATCAGGTGTCACTATCTCCCTTCTCACATTGCTGGCCCCGGATGGGTACACTTTATAGGGAGGGGTTCATGAACGAGTGATATTAAAGGTCTGTTTGAGGGATATCATGGAGTTTGGAGTTAGTCATAGGTGAGATTTCATGGGTTGGTAGGTAAACGTATCAGTTATGTTTAGTAAGTGTTGTAAACAATAGAGATCGGATGGGACCCAGGTATTTAGGTCCCCCTATGGTCTGACACACGTACCTTTAAGGTTAAAGTGGCTAATAAATGAGGTGATACTTGTTGAAGGGTAGATACCTAGGAAAATATCATGCATCATTCTTCTTTGAGCATTTGTTTTAATGGGCCGACCTTGGGATAGGTTAACCTAAAATGAATAAAATAAAAAATTAATGAATGTTTTGTCTTCTATATTCCAGGTTTAGGAGCTCTAACTATTTATTATTTTGTAGGTATGGCTCCAGGTAAACATCCTCATCGGGTCTGCGTAGAAGATGTCCAGTAGGCTATGATATCAGATCACCTTAGAGCGGAGCTCGGCAATGACAACACTTGGATTAGGGTACTAGAAGAGTTTCAGAGCTAGAGTCTACAGAAGTATGAGAACTCCATCTCAGATGCCATCATGGAAGACTGGTTGGAGGAGGTTGAGATATATTTCATCTCAATTCATGCTAAGAAGGAGCACTAGGTATCATTGGTTGTGACGATGTTGTGTGGGGCAGTGAGGTAGTGGTGGTTCCTGTTCCTCAGAGATTGTGAGGAGTCGATGATCTCATGGGAGGAGTTTTGAGACAACTTCAGAGTCGAGTTTCTTTCTTTGATCATGAAGGAGTTTATTCTCAAGGATCTTCTTAACCTTTGACATGGGAGCTCCACTGTTCAAGAGTTTGGAATCAATTTCAGGAACCTCTTATGAAATGCCTCAAACCTATTTCTGTATTAGGAGTCCAAGGAACAAAATTTCGAAGAGGATTTGCATCCAAATATCCAGTTCCAGGTCACGCCGTTTATGATGAAGACATATCTTGAGGTTCTGGAGAGGGTATAGGTCATCGAGATAACATTATCCAGAACCATATCTTCATGAGAAGGGATTCTTCAAGATTCATCTTGAAGCATAGCTATGGTCTAGGGTTCCCAGTTCTCAGGGAAGAAGTGTTTTCGTTCGGCCGAGGGTAGTTCCCTGCCCTCAGTATCTCATTTCTCTGGGGGATGCAGCTCTTAGGACTATGTCAAGGGATTATACACTTTTTTTATTGTGTAGGGCTAGGTCATCAGTAGCAAGAGTTCAAGACCTTTTAAAGGAGTCGACGTGCACTAGGTGTTCCGCTCCAGGTTCCTCCATTGAGGTAGTACTATCCAAGGTAGTAGCAGCAGGACGCACCTACAATGAATTAGTAGAGAGTAGATTAGGTAGGTAGAGGACAGAGTTGGGGTGCTCCCTTTCCTCTAAGAGTAGAGCGCAACCATGGTGGTGGTCATCATCAGGGTCAGAGAGGCCTTGGAGTAGGTCTTGGTGAGCTTCATGCTTTAGTGTTTCTAGAACCAGGTGATCCAAACATCATTCAAGGTACCCATTTCTTGTTTTCTACATGGTTGTATGCCTTTTTTGACTTAGGAGACACACACTCCCTCATATCACCCACCCATTTCCATGCTTTGTGACTTGTGGTAGAGAGGCTTCTAGTGCCCTTGGCATTGACTACGCCAGTTAGAGATCGAGTAGACTTGTTTGAAGTATGTAGAGGATGTGAGATAGTTCTAGGGAAAAAATTATCTTGGAGATATTTCCTATGTTTACATATATAACCATTCGATTTCATCCTTTACACATATTGGTTGTATTTAGCATATGATATTGTGGATTTCTTCTGGTTTCAGGTGGTTTTCTTCAATGCTGATGGAGAGACAACAGTGTTTGTTGGCGAGAAATACCCTTGAATGGGAAAGAGTAGTGTTCTTTATTTATCATCCTTGATGGCTAAACTGATTTTCAGTTCATCAGAAGTTCAAAATTCATTGTTTACTAGGGTTTTTGAATAGTACCTCGATGTCTTTCCCTAAGAGGTTGTAGAATTACCCCCTCGATGAGTGATCGAGTTCGGAATCGATCTATAGCTAGCAACATCTCCTATCTCTATGTCTCCATATAGGATGACCCCTTATGTGTTATGGGAGCTGTGTATACAGCTCGATGGTCTGTTGTAGTGTGATTTTGTTCATCCAACTGTGTCACTTTGGGGCACACTAGTTTTGTTCGTGAAGAAGGATTATTGGATTTTTTGTTTATATATCGATTATCTTCGCTTGAACAAAGTGACAATGTATAATCACTATCCTATTCCATGGATTAATGATTTATTCAATCAACTAAAGGGTTCAAATTGGTTCTTGAAGATCGATTTGTGGTCTGGGTATCATTAGATGCTAGTGAAGGATGAGGATATTCCAAATATCCCTTTTCATTGTCGTCATGGGCATTACGAGTTCTTGGTGATGTTGTTTGGTGTGAAAAATTCTCCAACTATTTTCACAGGGATGATGAAATTTGTGTTCCATGAGTTCTTGGATATGTTCATGGTGGTTTTAATCAATAAAATCCTTGTGTACTTTCCATTTGAGGAGAAGCATGCAGAGCATCTGCATGCCGTTTTGGGATTTCTTCGTTGAAAATGGTTGTTTGGGAAGTTTTCAAAGTCTGAGTTTTGGGCTTGAGAATAATTTTTCTTTGGGAATGTTGTATCCCAATAGAGATTAGCTATGGATTCAACAAAGATATAAGTATTTTGTCTTGCGCATCCTCCAAGACAGTGGAAGTGGTGTGATGTTTCCTTGGTCTGGAAAGCTATTATATGAGTTTTGTGTCTGATTTCTCTCATGTTTTGATTCCACTAATAGAGTTGACCATGAAATATTATGCATTCATGTGGAATGATCAGTGTTAGGTTGATTTCAAGTATCTGAAGGAGAATTTGGTCAGTGTTATGGTTATTTTTTCTTCCAGCAGAGGGAGTTCATTTTTATGTTTCCTATGATGCTTCACATCTTAGGTTAGTCTGTGTTCTGATTCAATAGAGATCAGTCATTTCTTATGGTTCTTGGAAGTTTAATCCCCATGAATGTAACTATGCCACCCATTATCTCGAGTTTGTGGTAGTGGTGTTCACTTTGAAATTGTGGAAACATTAACTCATCGGTGAGTGATTTGTGGTTTTCACCGATCATAAGATCTTGAGGTATGTTTTCTCCCAGTGTGACTTGAACTTGCAGTAACATCGGTTGATGGAGTTATTATATGATTACAAATTTTCATTTTCATATACACCTCATAAAAGGGAATTTTGTAGCCAATTCATTGATCAAGGAGTCACACAGTGATGTAGTGCGTGAATCTAGTGATTCTTGGAGAGTGATGGAAGAGACTTCAGCATTGCATCTGAATATCGGAGAAGTCGGGGGTAGAGTTTTTCTTTTCCAGATGATGGTGCAGTCATCTCTGGTGCATCAGGTAGAAGATTCCCAGCTGGGGGATCTTGAGTTAGAGGTCTGTAGAGACCGAGTTGTTTGTGGTGAAGCCCCTAATGGTTGGTCTGGGTATGAACAACACTGAGCATTGTTTCAGGGAATTATTTTTGTTCCTTTGGTGACGAGTGAGATGGTTCTCAAGGAGTTCCATGGTTCACCCTTAGCAGTACATCCTAGAATTTTGAAAGTATACCATGCCTTGAGGAGTCAGTTATGGTGGCTTGGGTTGAAGCGTGTAGTTGTAGAGTTTGTGACTCGATGTTCGATCTGCTAGAAGGTGAAGGCCGAGCATTGTGTTCCTAGTAGTTTGCTTCTGCCCTTGGATATTCTACATTGGAAGTGGGAGGACATCTCAATGGACTTTTTTACTAGTTTACCTCGAGCTTAGTGAGGCTATGATTCTATATGGGTGGTAGTGGATCGCTTGACGAAATCATCCCACTTCATAGTGATCAAGGAGTCGAGATTAGTGTATGGTTTTTCAAGGTAGTATCTAAAGGAGGTGGTGATACTCCACAGAGTCCCAATGATGATAATTTCTAATAGAGACCCCACGGTATTACCTCTAGGGGTGGAGAGGTCTCCAGCATGCTTTCGGTTCTCAACTATACCTTAGCACTGCTTTTCTTCCATAGACAGATGGTCAGACTGAGTGTACCATATAGACTCTTGGATAATTTTTTCACTCTTATTTCCTATATTTTAGTGTTTATGGATGTGGCACATTACCTTGGTAGAGTTCTCTCACAATAATAGTTTACAATCCACCATCAATATGGTGATTTTTAAAGCCTTATATGTTCGACCTTACCATTATCCATTATGTTGGACTGGGGTTAGAGAGTTAGAAATTCTTAGGCTAGAGCTAGTACAGAATATGACGTAGATTGTCCAGGTAATTCACGAGAGGCTGAAGGAAGAGCAAGATCATCAGAAATCCTATGATTATCATAGGAGGAGACCTCTTGATTTTGACATTAGGGATCACATTTTTTTGAAGGTGACTCCCCATCATGAGCAGCAAAGGTTTTATCATGGGAGTTAGCTTTCTCCCTAGTTTTTTGGGCCTTTAGATGTGTTGGATCATGTTGGAGTCATGGAATATCAGGTAGAACTTCCCCTGTAGATGATCCAGATACACAATATTTTTCAAAATTTTCAGCACTTTCATTAGCTTTATGACAACTCTCAAATCGTCTATTAGGGTGAGATCGATGTTGATGATGATGCAACCTTTGAGGAGCAGCCTATAGTGATCAAAGACTGCAAGGAGAAGGTTTTGTGCAAGCATTTTATTCCATTGGTTCATATCTTGTAGTGGTGCGGTGGCATGGACTAGAGTACTTGGGAACACGAGTCACAGATATGCGCTCAATACCCCAAGTTTTATGATGTCTAACACTTTATTTGTAATAATTTTTGTTTCATGGTTGTTGAAATTTATTGATTATGAGATGTATTTCTCCTGCTTCCTGTGTGTATTTCTATCTTTTGAGAGGTATCTCCCTCAGGAGAGTGTTTAGAATCTAGTTGTGGGTTTCGTGCGGCTTTGTGTGTTCCTTTATGAAGTAGTTGATCTCCTTTGGTGGAGAGATCCTTGAGAGGTATCTCGAAGAGTGGTTTCTCAGACCCCTTTTTCTATTTCCTATCTGGGTTGGTTTTGGATTCTCATGGATGATAATGTTTTTAGAGGTATCTGATGTAATGTCTTGCAACTCTCTGATCTATTCCTTTTCTAAAATCTTGTGTTGGATGTGTTCATGGAATTCATGATGACTTATTTCAAAAACTTTTCCAAATTTTTAGTTCTATGAACACTATTTCCAGAACTATGTCATTTCCATTTCCAAATTTCTGAAACAGTGGCATAGAAATGGTGGCAGAAGAACAGTGGCACAGAAACGGTGGCACAAAAACGGTGGCACCGAAATGGTGGAACATAAATGATGGCACTAAAATGGTGGCACAGAAATGGTGGAACATAAACGGTGGAACTGAAATGGTGGAACCTAAATGGTGGAAAAAAATATAGGCACTGAAATTGTGGCACCAAAATGGTGTCATGAACTGTGTTTCTAGAACTATGTCATTTCCTTTTTCAAATTTCCATATTTTTTCAGATTTCTTACAGTTTCACCCATTTGACATTTCCTTTAATGTAAAATGAATTCTAGGACTTATTTTAAGGTATTTAAGGTATATTAAAATCCCATAGGTCCTATATTAATTTTTCCCAATAGTCTAGAAGCCTTTACTCAGTCAAAATGTGTGATCTTGGATAGATACGATCTTAATGGAAAATCCAGTGTCTCTTAAACTGTTGCTCCATTAAATATTATAAAGGGTTGAGATATCTTCCTCCCTTATTCTTCCTTATTGTTCCCTAGTGTGAGACACTTGAACCTTTACTTCCTTCCCATATGTGTCGTGTGTAGTTCAATAGTCTTGGATCATGTCTTTCTAGGATTTTCTTCCTGCTTCATGTGAATGCCATGTTTTGGTGTAACCAGGAAGTATCGATCTGTCTTTAATATAAGGTATGTTCAAAAACCATAATTATGGGTTCCTCTCCTTCTTTTCCTTCTTTCCATGTTATGGAATGTGATATCCATGTTTCTAATGAATTTTTATTAGGTTTTTATTTGTGTGGTGGTGTATCTGCATCCTCGGGTGGATGCAGTCTTCTAGGAGAGGTGATCGGGATCTGTTGTGTTAGTCATTCTCATGAAAAGAACTTCTGAAACCATTTGAGGTAGGGGATACATTGAATCTCTATTCCTTTACATGAAACTGTAGATTTATCATTTTTTATCCCACTGGATCATAATGTAATTCAAATAATAAATAATTTAACAAGATAAATAAATTGATATTGATTGTATGTTTTTGCCAATTATTTTTCTAGACAGTGTTATATCTATTATTTCTTTGTTTAGCATGTCATTCTTGATGGAAATTAGTAAATATCATAAATCCAGGATTAATTGTAAATTCATTAGATAAATATAAAGAGGCATTTTCTTGAATCTGGTTATTGTGGCGGTAAACTACTAATAATCGTATGGATGTATTTTTTCATGTTTAAATAAACCGGCTACTTCGAGATGGATTAAATAAAAAGTTTTTTAATAAAAGAAAATTATTGGAAGGGTTCTAAGTTACCTTATTTTTTGTAAAGTCTAAGTGCCTTATTCTTGGAGTTGTGAGTGCTCATTGTGTGTGAAGGGTAGGTTTCTTGCTTAGGGCCAAGAGCCTGGTTGTTTATTGTTTGTTATCCTGTTGCATGTGTTGTGGTGTGATCCTAGGATGGCTGAGCCTGGGAGGCTATTATGGTATGTTGGGTAGGGATACCTTGGGTTTGGGGCAATAGTTTACTCCTAGTGTGGCAAGATGCATTGTTTTATTCTTGGGGTAGTCGGGGAGGGCACTAGAAATGATGAAATATGTCGGTTATGAATGCTGGATTCTTGTTAAATCTTGTTGGTTGTTTATCTTTTTCACATTCCCCACTACTTAAGGAAGATGTTCTTACTTACCCTTCCTCCAAAGGAGTAAAAGATGCATGGGGTATGCCATGTGATTTAATTTTTTAGCTTCTAGATGATGGATGGGTCTAGGCTCTTGCTATATGTGGAAAAGGCTCGACGAGCAGTCCTTCTACTCACCGTGTTGATCCACCTGTGTTTGGTAGATTATTTTTTCTTTTCTAGAATGCCTAGAATTTTTGGAAATGTATAATTCAAATAATAAATTATTGAATAAATGATCTTAACCCATGGGTTTGGAGATTGCTGGGATGCAATGCTGAGGTAATATTTTTGAGAAGCTGTAAACTTGGTTTGGTTATGCCTGGAAGGCATAAAACTTAGTGTGATCCTAATGAAATGTAATATAGAATTAATAATTTTTAATTAATCATTAAATTTTTAATTATGTAAATTGAAACTGATAAAAAGGGATAAGTAACATAATATTTCTCTTTAAAAGGTTATATGTTTATATGATATCTAGTCTTTGTAGTGATAGATGGGAGTCCGAGAGACGTTAGCTGTAATTCATTCTAAGACTAGGTTTTTAACATAGTGTGGTTGTGAGCTCTATTATATTTTTTACTTTTTGTATTTCTATATTCTATCCGACCCTATCGGTTAGGGAAACTAACACCCTGAGGATTCTGAGCCCGAGGGGGTGTTCTTCCCAACATTTCATTGGGAGGATGGATGGCTGACTACCCCCTTTGGCCCAATTCCCTTCACTTGGTAGATTCTTATACTGGTAGGAACATTGGTTAGTTTTCCCCATATATGTGTGTAGAGTGATGTAATGGATTTTGGTTATTCATAGACATATTTTTTTGATATAGTTTTCTATGGACTACTATAGGTGTAATGTGTATTGGTTATTATGGCTTGAGGATCCATACTCGGGGTATGGGATGTATTGTCTTGAGGTATAATGCAAGACCTATGATACACGTTATGTGATCTGTGGTGGCTTATGAAAACTACTAGGTTATTTTGGTTATGTGGACGTAGTGGTGGTGTTGCATGAGGTGATTTTTTGGGTGCTACGCTCAGGTGTCTATGGGAAATCCTTTTTAGAGAGAGATACTTATGACATGTGACGTTGGGGAAAAATAGAAAAGCAGTGGGAAATGGTAGTGGGGTACCCTTGATATTCCTCATTATATTATATACTCTTGTATACAATATGTGGTGAGAGTATCCATGGTGAGGTTTGGAACATAGTATACATATTTAAGTGGTGAGTTAATTTCACCGTTCCTTTACCATACTTTAGCATGATTTCACTACATTTTCACAAGAGGATCTGAGGAGGATCCTACCGAGTATACTGTTATACTCACCCTACGTATATACAACTATTTTTTCAAGTAACTTGGAGCAGGTTGGATATAAGGCTTGTTACTACTAGCTTGGGGTTGTAGGAGCTGTTCGGGCTTCATGGTCGCTGTTGTTTTACTACCTTTGGTACTTGCAGTTTTCCCTTTTCAAATGTAGTAGTCTTTTCTTGACATTATATATGTGTACTTGGGTTTCTTTTTATATTACATTATGAGATATAGTTGGTTTATATATATATTATTTCTCTATTTTTCATGTGTTCTCTTAGAAGGTAATGCCTCCCATCCATGTGATTATTATACCCTCGGTGCTAGTCGCCAAACCAGGGCCTACTAGAGGCAGGACGTGGGTGTCACTATCTCACTTCTCACATTGCTGGCCCAGGAGAGGTAATATTTATGGGGAGGGGGTCGTGGCATATTTATCAATGATAGTAACCCTTTATTTTACTTATTCACCATCGGTGATATGTTGTAATGATACCATAATTTAAAATATTCACTTGTGATCATTGGATATTACATTTTTCTTAAATATTAGTATTCTTTGTATCATGGATATGATTATTTTATAAACCGAATACAATTTCTATACAAGGTTTTATAGTTTAAGAGTATTTTATACCTAAGGTAATTATTGTTAAAACCATATTATTTATTCAATACATATATTTTTTTATAAGACATATTGTTGTAAAATTAAATCAACCATTCAATATATGAGGAATGTATTGGGCATGTAGTGATGAGTGGTGGCGGGAATTATATTGTCCTTCGATGCATTGACATGTCTCATGAGACAAATTAGTTGTCCAAATTAAATGACTCTTTACAGATAGTTTTAAAATGTCTTGGTGCGAGGTCTTAACAATTGAGATATCATGATGTATGAGATCTTAAAATAAAATAATATCTATTTCCTTCATTGGGAATTTAGTTGTTATTATCCATAGTATTAGTACATTGATATTATCCATGGATTCATTTTGTGCTCTATTTTTTTATTAAATGACATCTATTTTCAGTTATTTACATTGTCATATACTGATTATGTCTTATTTATTAATGATATCTTCTGTTCAACATAATCCTTATTGAGCATTTGAGCTCACCCTTATTTTGTTTCATTTCCCTGGGTTATGATGAAGAAATATTTGAATGAGTTTCAAGGATATATAATATTTACTTTCGTTATGTTTATATTTTATAATTCCAATGTAATATGGGAATCATGCATATATCTTGTTTACTAATACTTTTAAACTGGTCAATCATGCATGGTTAGATATGTTGTGTCTATGTCAATATAATAAAGTACACACCATTTATGAGATACTGGAGTTGGCATTGTTTTAAAATCAAAGTGATAGAATAAAAATTTAAATTTTTTAATTACTAACCGTTGATTTTTAAAAAACACTCTTTTTATAAAAAAATGTTATACAACAGTTAAAATAATTTATATAACAATGAAATTTCATAAAAATAATCCTAGTTGATAAAATAGATGTAGAATAGTGCCTTTAATCGATTTTGTAATCTATTCAAAAACATCGATACGAATACCCTGTTGACATAAAAAATTATCTAGTAAAATTTATTTCAAAAGTTATTATGTGATTTGTTGGGATGCTTTAACAATACAAATATATGTATTTTTTAATTGGATGTTAATCCATTATATGATAACTTTACTGAATAATGTCAAATTTTTTATTTCTAAACATCGTTTTATGGAATACCCATTTTCATCCCTATTAAAATTATAAAAGGATTTGGAAAATGAAATAATTTATTAATAATTTTATTATGTTCCTAGTTGATTTGGAAAATAAGAAACTTTGTAAAACATTTCATATGTCCCACATCAATGGATTAATAAACATGTCATTGGATTTTTTAAATGAATTAAAATGTACTTTATGATTTAAATATCAAAGTGTTTTTAAGAGGGTAATAATTATGTAAAGACTACTTATTTATTTTAAAATATTTTAAAAATAGAAAAAAAAAATTAGAAAACACCTTATATTGGGATTATTTGGCTAATTAGAGGGGTTGAAATTAATTGGAGAAGTCCAACATAGGTTTACAATAAAAAAAGGGAAATATATAAACCCAAAAAATATGCTATGTTTAGTGAAGAATGATAAAAATTACTTTCACATTTATCCCTGAAGATATAAACTTTATCTCCTAAATCAATAGTTATGAATCAAATGAGGGTTCTCCCACACTACGGTGAATGAGTTAAACATAAACCTTTGGTTCAAGAATGGAAATTTTAGTTCTTAGTAATTCATGGGGGATGACCCTCCAGTGAGATGACAAATTTCAAGTGGGTTCTATTTTGGTTATTTATTATCACAATCTTTATACTGTTGGTGAATCTGTGACGTCCAACGATGTATCTACCACTAGATCCTACCACCGAGTCTCTGTCAGATCTTTGAATTTGATGGATTTTTGGGGGATAAAGAGGGATGTGAGGATCATGATGCAGTTTCCTAGGATTAACCATAGAAAATCTGTCCTCGCTTGAGCCATTTTAGATGGGCATGTAGTAGGGTTTGGGTTCACATTAATTTTTTTACCATAGTGTGAGAGAACACTCCTCTGTTTTGTCCCCATAGATTTCATTCAGAATCCACTCCAAATAACATTTGTGTTCTTACTTTGAAGACCAACTACATAAATTTTATATGATTGATTCCAAAAATGTTTACTTTGTTTTTTACATTTTTATTCCATATTTTATGAAACTATAACTGTTTACTTCTATGTAATTTTAAAAAATTTACTATAATGTTACAATACCAACCCAATAGAACACCCGAAGCGCTAAACAATGCCCAATCCAAGCTCATATATGTATAACAATCAAAGTATGTAAAATCAAAAAATAGTCACAACCTCAATGTGCATCACCCACTAGGGTTATTTAAGCCATATATGGATTTATAGGTATTAGAAGATGGCAATATGTAATCTCAAAAAAAATATCACTCCCCTAATATCAAGGATCATGTAAAAACTCAGGATAAAAATATAGGCCAAAGGCTATTCCCATAGTCAGGAAATGGCATTATATAGATGGTGGGGCATTTAATGTTGGTTATATGGGTATACTTAAGGGATTTAATTTCCCCATCATGGTGGATTATGAAATGTAGAGAAACATCTTTCAATTGAATTCCTAAACTCTAAGAGTTAGTTAGTAGAATATCACATCATACCGTGCAAAGTTCAGAAACCACATAAATAACAAGAAACAATCATAGAAAAAATTACATCTATACATTCATGATCTCTACTATCTCCAAGTAGAAAAGAACCCACCATGTCTTCTTGAATGATCATTCATAAATCAACATGATAATTAAGTAACCACATTTCATTCTCTAATTTCATGCATAATCCTGACCTCGAATTTGGAATTCTGAGAAGAAAGACCATTTCTATGTCAAACCACACTATGAGCACACTACCATACCTTAGTATTGAATAAGAAAAACTCATTATCAAATAGACATGTAGTATCAAATCATTGATCATGAGTGATAATTAATGTCCTTTCCCTCATGAACCACTATCATCACCAACTGACGTTGGACTATACTCGTACACTTCCAAATGAAAAATAGTATTTTAGTTAGAATGAAATTTTAGAGTCTATAAAAATCCCAAAGGAACATATCAATTTGTTTTATTTTATTAAACATAAACTAGTACATTTGAAATTTTCAAAGGTTGAGTTATCACTAATTCGATGTCTAAATCACTAAAATGTCCAAAAAACCATTTAAATGCTCTCAAGTGGTATGAAAATTTTAACCATTATTCTCTATGTGGAAAAATTATTATAATTAACTATATATTGGAATTAAAAAAATATTGACACGGTGGGACTATGCCACATGGTAGAGGGGAAGAGGATCACCACATGCGGGTGCTAGGTGTAATGACCTGGATAGGGAACCAACTATCGACGAGAGCTAGAGCACCACGTGGCCTCATCCATTCCTCTTTGTACACCAGAGGTAGCTTACTAGTGTACAAAGTCTATAACCATCATGGATAAACTATAATATCAGTATCACAACATATAATAAAGGATAAAAATGGAATAATCATAAAAAATCAAAGTAAGCACAAGGAATTGATGTAAAACTGGGTGCCCCCTGACCCAACTTGAATAATACATTTAAATTACTATATCATGTATACTATAGTGACCCTATCCATTTTCACATATTATTACATTATTTTAAACATATTTAACTCTCAAATTACAAGACAAGGATTGTAAAGTCTAGTGTATTTGGAAGACTAGGTACGTAAACTGAAAACATGGTACTAAAAAACATTTATTTATTTATCATCCATTATGAGATCCTAACTTCTTTTAAGCCCTTATATCTTTATAGGATAACCCAGGGATAACATTAACAAATGGATGATCTAAAAATCCCAGAAAGGGAATAAACATAAAAATAAAGCATAACACATGGGTTGGTATGCATAATAAGATGACATAAAAGGAAAAAATATACATAAAGAAGCATAACATATGTAATAATGGTGTCATAGGAGATGTTTAAACAATATAAAAAATTACATAAGAAACATTCAAGGCTCGTTTCACATAAAGGATCACCAGTCAAGGTTAACCACCAAGACTATTGCACGTGGAGCAAGAGTCAAGGCTAACCACCAAGACCATTGCATATGGAATATTAGGAGACTAAATATTACCCATTGCATCGTAGTTCTATTTTGGGAAGAACCATCATAAATTTTTTATTAACATGTGTTCCACATAAATAATTATACATAAGTAATCAAATATAAACATAAAGGTTTCCCATGGTAAGAATTGGGTATCATAGTTTTGTTAAAAAGGAATTACATAAGGGAATATAACAATGGTGTCCATGAAAGAAAGGATTTAAATCATACATGGAAATTTAATAAGGTAAAATATTCATATAACATGATAATTGATTTTAAATTTAAGTGAATACAAGTAAAAATGGTGTTTAAGAAACTTTATAAATAAAACATTTTAGTACGGTTTAAGGAAAATATTAAAGAGTATTTAAAAAACAAAAGGTCATAATATTTTATATAAAACCAGAAGTTAACCAATAAATATTTCATAATAAAATGATTTATTTTATAAAATATAATGGTTTCCTAAAACAGATTAAGGATTGAACTTGAAAATGGATAAGAATTCGGGAAGTTCCTTTAAATAGGGCTTTCTTATCAAGAAGGATTGAGTAGGGAACCTTTTAATAACACGTATATTACCAAAAAATAAGAATTAAATGATCTTGATACATGATTTTGTAACATATAAATATAATTTAGAAGATATAAATTATAGAAAATAGAATTTCATTTGGGTAAAAAGAGAAATAAAATAACCTGAAGGAATAATGGAGGTTCGGGTAGATTCTGTTACATTATGTATGAAGGTGTTCTTCACATGATCCTAATGTCTTGGATAATGTAATTAGATTCATTAATTAATAATTACAGAACCATTTATGCATGTTTATTATTTATTATAATTTTATTAAGTTCATTTATGGTTTTTTGACGGGTTAAGAGATTCAATTTCATCTTTTGGGAGCATTGGTTTCCATACTTTTCATGATTGGTTTACTTGTATACATGTACGAAAGGTCATGTAAAGTGGGGGTAATTATCTATAATTGAAATTATATGTTATTAATGATCTTATAGAGGTTAAAAATTTTCATATATATATATTTTTATGACATGATGATGAATCATTAGATAAATAGTTAATGATAATCGTTTGGGTTTATTTTGGCGGGTTTCGATCCCAAAAATAATCATTTTGTTTTATAAATTAATATAATGTGTATAAAATGATTCTATAACATTAAATAAGATATAATAAATATAATATAATATTTTTCAACCATAAAAATGGTTTTATAATCATCTTTGAAAATGGTAATGGAAATTGAAAACTTCGTCATCCTTGAATGCGATAAATTAACACATCATGGATGACGTTTTCATTTTTAGTATAAAAGGAGGAGGAAAGAGAGATGTTGATGAATTATTACAATATAATAATAAAATTAAATTATAACTAAGGTTATGGAGTTATCATACCATATGTATAAGGGGATTTGATGGTAGAAAAATAAAATAAATGAAATTGAAAAGAGAATAAATGAAAAGGAAGAGGGTTTTACCTCTTGATTTCTTCTTCCTAAGAACATCCTTAGGGGATTTGTTTTGGTATTTTGTTAAGAAAAAAATCTTATAGAAATGTGAGATGGTATTGGGAGTATATTTGAGTAGAACTTGTACAATGCTCAAGGCTTGAGGGGTGTGATAAGAATAGGTGGTGGGGGTGGTATTTATAGTGGAGGAGAGAGGTGTTTTCTAAATATTTTAATCATTAGTTTATTATTTTGGCTCAATAATATGAATAGTTTGAGAATAATAATAAAAAATATTAAAATAATTATGGGGGGTTAATATATTTATGCTTACATCAGTGATGACTCAAGGAATAGTGTATTTAACTTATAATGTATAAATACCGTAAATTTTAGTATTTCACTATTAAAAAAAATTCAAGTATTTTAGAAAAATCCAAAAAAAATAACCCTAACAATTTTTCAACATATATAATTAAAACATTAACTAAATTATATGAAAATATTTTTATAAATATGAGAAATTTAATTTTTAATTAAAATCATAATTCACTAAAAAAATATATATTTTAAAATTATAACTAATTTTATAACACTAAGAAAAATTAAATAAGGTCTCATAAAAATATCTTATAACCATAATACATAAAAATATTAATCTAATAATAAATTTTATGGAAATATATTTTCTTTTAAATTATTATATTAATCATAAAATTGTTATTAAATATTTATGACTTACAAAAATACCAATAATTAACTAATAATTTTAAAATTATTTATTTACTTACAATATGATATAATTATATCATATTGTCTCTTATATTATGAATAAATTTTATTTATAATTTCATTTGTGAGGTTATTATTCAATTTTTTGGATTAAAATTTAGAAGGGTCACATTACTATTTTAAAGGTTAAGTTACTATTTCATTGGTATAGGTTCCTTTTCCTCTAGAAATAGTTTTTATTTCATTCATTATACATTTATAAAGTTTTTATTGTGTTCAAAATGTGATTTTATGTGGTTTACTATATTAAATAATTAAAATAAGGTAATTTACATTGAAATAATTTAGGTTCGTTACATTCTTTCCCACTTATGAAATTGTACCCTTGAAATTTTGTTTTATATTATAAGTTGAAAATAGGTGTGGGTAATTTACCTTCATCACTTCCTCCAATACCCATGTTGCCTCTTTGTACTAATGGTTCCTCTATAGTACTTTTAACAAGTGAGCAGTCTTGTTGAGTATAAATTTATCTCTACAATCCTTGATCTTCATTGGCTACTCCTCATATGGGCGATCATTTTCTAATTGTATCGCCTCTGAATTCAGTACATGTGAGGGATCTGGTATGTACTTACTTAATAGGGACAAACGTAATACATCATGTACTTGAGACATTATTGGCTTATGTGCTAGTAAATTGGTCATATGTAACGCCCCAACCCCAGTTACCCAGAGTCGGTGCATTATTACATAACATTGGCATGATCACAAGAAAGATCAAATCTCGAAAGGCCGATTAGTTTAGTAGCCTTGGAAACACTAGATATATTCATAAAGTTTTACATTATATCATAAAATAAAAACTACAACAATATAGTCTCCATAGTCCACACTCTTATCCCCTCATACTATCCCTGCAGGTCATTCATAAATTACTTCTTCACATCCTGGGAAAAATAAAACATAGAAAAGGGGTGAGCTCAAATGCCCAGTAAGGATAAAAATATAGCAGAAACATTCATAAATAAGAATAAACATTTAAATAAATGTATAAATGAAACAAAATCCTATTAAACTTGAACTTAAACATAGTATGGAAACAATAAAATTAAATAATTCCATTTACTTATTCACATGGATATTCTACTAATCGAATAATCACATGAAATATCAATAACCACTTTCATAATGATGGAATTCATAATGCCAGACTATCATAACCACATAGCCAAGGCCTCATTCCAAGACTACAAATAAGATTTTTCCAAGGCCTTTAGCCAAGACACTAGTTTATCTCATGAGACCTACCGATGCTTCGAGGAGCTATAGCGGGCTCCACCCGTCACATATTAAGTCCAATTCATTCCTCATATGAATAGGTTTAAACATAACATAAACATTCCTATTAAAACTAGCATACGAAATGTCAATACTTTCTCCAAAAACCATGAATGGTATAAAAATAACACATCCACAGTCAAACATATCACAAAACCTTTAATACAATATATAAGTTTTGCATCATAATAAATCAACTTCAAATAAGCATAAAATCCATCAAAGTATGTTGACATAGATGAAATCAAACTCTTTTTAGAGAAATATCTCTTTCTATTTTGAAATCATTCAAGAGTCATATATTTATAAAATAAAACATTTTCTTTGAAAATATTCTTATAAGCTTGTAAGGGAAGCTTCAACGATTTTATAACGGTTGAAAATAGCCACACCCACCGTATAAGTTAAAAAAACATTCTTACCTTAATTCTGTCGAAAAGGTTGAAAAGGACCTTGTTTGGAAAACGACGGAAAGATTCCTTTATAAACTTATTATAAAAATTAAAATAAGGGTATAAATTACTTTAACCCATATTCTGTAAAATAGTAAGAATGTTTTGAAATACATTTTTAAGAATCATGGATGTGGATGATAAAGAGGTCCTAATAGATAATTACGTATAAACAACCTTGGATAATGAAGAGATTGTGAAATAAACCCTTACCTTTTACTTTTCCTTGGTTGAGGGTAGGTTAACCTCCTCTATAATGGTGAAATAATTGTTATTAAATTATACAATAATCATTTATATTAATATGATATCATATATGATCTTTTAATAATTCTTTGTTAATAATATTTTAGAATTATCGTTGTTTCGGGTGTTAACTTACTCGTTTTATTTTATATGTTTTGTTACATAAGCCGTGTTTTTCCTGGATAGGCTGTATCTTATTCATATCCAGAATTATATCAAGTCCTTAAACATTATTTTTAAATCATCAAATGATAATTATACTTGAATGGATACGATGGAGAATGATTCTCATCGTGTTCGTGGAGACGGTAGTCCGTACGTACGCACGAGTGACAATATCATTCTTTTGATATTAAAATATTATATAATTGGATGGTATATCATATATATAGAATCATTATCATGTTATATTTATTATTTAGATGAATTAAAAATCTTTATTATATCCATCCAAATAATAATATATTGAATAACAATTACACCACGATGTGGAGACGGTAAGCCGTACGTACGCACGTATGGTGACATGTCATTCAAAGGATGGATAGAATACTGAATATGGTTGTACCATATTTATAATAATATTAAATTATATAGGAGATACTGGATTAATTATTTTAGAATGGGAATAACAAAGAAATAAGAGGTGGAAGAAGAAAGGAACTTCAAAAGGGGTGGTGAAAACATTACCTCTTCTTCGGGTTCTTCCTTTTGATTTGATCAAAAGGGATCCTTAGGTTGGCTTTCTGAGTAAAGGAAGACCTCTAGGATTAATTTAGGGAAGTTGAGAGAGTATTTGGACAGAGTTTGTCCGAGCCAAATGGATTTGAGGGTGTGAATTAATGAGAAGGGTGAGTGCCCTTTTATGAGAGGGGTGAGGGGAACCTTTGGAAAAGCTATAAATATTAATTTATAATAAATTTATATTAGGTTTATAATAGATCCAAAGTGGATTATTTAATGTTTAATGTGAGTATGGGTCGAAAACCACTCAATAAATAGACTTTATACAGGTTTGGTTCATTATATTAACCTTATCTTTTAGTTTTAACTCTTAGTTAATTAGTTTGACACTTAACATGTTACTTTATATTTTTATATTACATAGTTAATAAACTTACTATATACCTCCAAGAGACCCCAAAGTGGTCCATTAATGATACACTTATCATGATATAATTCTCTTGGCTGAACATTAGATTTTTAGTAATTGAATATCAATTAATAATATAATATTTATTTTAAAAACTCTTTTATGTCAATTTTGACACTATTTGGAAAATTGATTTTTGTGAAAATCATAACAGAATTATTACTTCGAAAAAAGTTAATTAAATCAATTATAACATGTCATATTGACCTATAAAAATAGTTTAATTCATATAAAGTCTAAAATTATATTTATTTGGTTATTTATAATATCAATTATTTTAATTTTTCACTATTATGGTAATTACTACACCATCATTGTGTCATAAATAAATTAAATTATTTAATGTCTAAAAATTATAAATAAAACATAATTATGTAGGAAATATTTTTATATTTCTTATTAATATTTATAATCTAATTTATATTATGTTTAACCCTATATTAAAAATGTTTTAGTAAATAAACATTGTTTTTAACTCTTTTAACTCTTCTTTTAATTAAATAATAATAAATGTCCTAATCTAATCCAAGTGGACCTAAATGGTAATATTTTATTCCTAAGGTTGTTTCTGGTCGAGTTACACTTGTCCAATAGAATTAGGACATGTGTTAGGGTAATAATAATATCATTTTTACCCTTAATTACCCTATTTACTTTTAACTGTGGGAAATAAAAGTAAAAAGTTACTATTCACCAAAAATTATTTTCATCTCATTGAACCACATTTTACTCCTTGATATTAACCGTGTCTCTTGGATTTTCAAAATTCCACTCACAGAAGCAGTAAAATTAAGTTTTATGAAAAATTAGTTTTTTTGACTACCACTTAATGGTTTCACTATTAATCAAAAAATGAAGTTTTTCAGAAAAATACAAAAAATTCACCCTAGGATAATTTCGATATTCCGAATCAAAAAATGAAGTCCATTTTAAAAAAAAATTTATAAATTTCAAAAATTGGGTATTGTTATTCATAACGGCTAGTTTGATTGGTTTTGGTGTGTTAGAACTCGATGTTGTGTACAACACACGCTATTGCATTATTGAAAGAGAAGCGTACCGTAGAAGCTTGGAGTGTTACATCATAGCTCTAACATGATCAAAAATAATGAAGGGCCCAATGCACCTTGGACTCATCTTTCCTTTCTTCCAAAATCTCATGATCCACTTCCATGGAGATATGTAGAGGAATACAATATCTCTAACTTTAAACTCAAGGTATCATCAAAGATTATCTGCATATATCATTTGTTGAATTTGGGTTGCCCTGATGTGATAATGAATGGTTTTAACCTTTTCCACTATTTATTCAACCATTTCTAGTCCCAGAATATTACACTCACTGAATTCATCCCTACATTCCAGTGTTATGCACCTTTTCCCATAAAGGGTTTCAAATGTTTCCATTTTAATTCTTGAGAGTAAAACTATTGTTTCAAGTGAACTCAACCAGAGGGAGATGTTGGTCCCATACTCTTTTGATGTCTATAGAAAACACTCTCAACATGTCTTCTAGTGTTTGGATATTTCACTCATATTGTCCATTAGTTTGATGATTATAGTCCATACTAAAGTTCAACTCAGTGTTCAGAGCATGTCAGAGACTTTTCCGAAACTTAGAGGTAAATCTTGTATCTCGGTTGGGTACAATTGACAGTGATACTCCATGCAGCCTTACCACTTATTTTATGTATATTCATGCAAGTTTATCCAATGATAATTCCTCTCAAATTGCGATAAAGTGAGCTGTATTTGTAAGATGATCCCCAATAACACATGTGGAATTATTCCCTATGGATGTCTTTGGAAGTCCAGTGAAAAATTACATGGTTATGTTTTCCCATTTTCATGTTGGTATGGGTAATTGTTGCATCAACCCTTCATAATTTTTCCTTTCAACCTTCACTTTCTAATATACCAGACACTTTGATGTGGATTTAGCAATCTACTTCTTCATATTTTCATACCAATATTTCTCTCAGAGATATTGATACATCTTCGTGATCTCTAGGTGAATAGTGAAGGTTGAACTATATGCATCATTCAAAATCTCCTTATATATCTCTTGATCGGATGGTACACAAAATTGTGACCCAAATATCATTACTCCTTTATCCATTTTGAACTATGATGATTTCCCATTTCTGATAGCTTCTACCCTTTTATGAATTTCCACATAATTTCTTAGAGAATCCTTTATTTTTTCTGTGACGGATGGTGGGGAAATCATTTTAGAAAAGATTGATCATTTTCTCCCTTAATGATTTCCATTCCCATATTTGGTAAGTCCAAGATGATCAGATCCTTCTCAATTATTATCATTGATAAAGATATAGGATCCTTTCAACTTAGAGAATTTTCCACCTTATTTTATGTACTAGGATGGTAGTGGGTTAAGCGGTCTTAGTCTTTGATGAGTTCCAACCATCTTCACTAGCGCATATTAAGTTCCTTATATTTTAATATATATTTTAAACTCTTTTGATTAGTATATATCTCAAACTTCTCCCCATAGAAATAATTCTGTCATATTTTCAACGCAAAGATCACATCCACCACCTCTAGATCATGCGTAGGATAATTTTTCTCATGAATTTTCAATTTCCTTCAGTCATAGGCTATCACATTATCATTTATCATTAGTACACATCCTAAGAACGTTTTTAAGCATTGTTGGACACCAAAAAGTGTTATCCACTTATCAGGAGTGTGAGTACTGGCGTAGTGATAAGCCTATTTTTGAGCTGCTTAAATATTTCCTCGCATTCTTGAGTCAAGACAAAATTTACTCCCTTACATGTTAGATTTATTATTGGGTTTTATAATCTTGAGGAGTTCTTCACAAATAATTGGTAATACCCACCCAATCCAAGGAAAATATGGATCTCTGTTACAGATGTTGGTTTGGGCCACACTTCGATTTCCTTTTTCTTGGAAGGGTCCACAGATATCCCTTTTTCTGGTGATTACATGCCCCAAGAATGATACTTCATTCATCCAGAACTCACATTTACTATAATTGTCATATAGTATCTCTGTTCACAAAGTCTTCCACATAATATTAAAATGATCATATTTTTCCTCCTTGTTCTTCAAGTATATCAGAATTTCATCGATAAAGGCTACCACACATTTGTCAAGTTAATATCTAAAGATTCTATTAATTAAATACTTGAAAATTAATAGAGAATTAGTGAGTGTTAGGGGAATCACTATGAAATCAAAGTTTTCATACCTTTTTTGAAACTTTTTCTTGGAAATATCATCATTCCTCACCTTTAATTGATGATATCCTAGCCAAAGGTCCACCTTAGATAAATAAATGGCCCCATGTACTGATCGAACAATTCATCTATCCGATTTGGATGATACTTATTATTTATTGTAATTTTATTGATCTCGTGATAATCAATTCAGAGGCACATTGATCTGTCCTTATTCTTAATGAAGAGTACTAGTGCACCCCATGGTGAAGCACTCAGGCATATAAAACCCTTTTCCATGTTCTCCTATAACTACTTCTTTATCTCATCCAGATCTATGATGGCCATTATATAAGGTGTATTTGATATAGTTAGATATCTAAGAATAAGTTCAATTTAGAACATAACCTCTTGATTATGAAGAATATCATACAACAATTCAGGGAACACATCAGTGTAGTCCCTTATAATGGGCATGTATTCAATAATTATTCTCTCCTTTTTCTCAATTATTTGAGCTAGATATGCTTCCTCACAAGGTAGTAATATCCACACTTGATACAATTATTCTAAAGGGTATTCATCCCCCTCCTCATACGTGTACATAATTGGAGGATGCTTCGGGATGTGAAGAGTGATCTCACTTTCCCAACAATTGATGTAATATTTTTATAATGATATCCAATCCATGCCCAATATAGCCTCTAACTCCACAAAAGGAAGTAATACAAGATTATCTAGGAGGTTCATTCCACAAACATTAATTAAAGAGGAGTTATATACTTTTGATTCAATAATTTCACCATTTTTTGTTTTCATAGATAACCCCACCTCCATATTTTGTAGAGGTATTTTAATAGTTCAACTAAACTTTCAAGATATGAAATAATTATTATAACTAGAATCAAATATAATGTTTTCTATTATTGAATGAATAAACGACATAACCATCACCACATCATTGTCCAGATCCACCACATAATTGGTGATAGATTATGACCTCCCTTTTTTGCTTAGATGTTATTGTTGATTTCCTACCACAACCCTAGGCTTAGAGAATAAGTTTGCAAAATACCCATGTTACTTGTAGTTGAAACATTGCACTATAGGCTGAGTGTTGATCTGAACCTTACTTTCTTCTTCCACATTTGTAGAATTATTCATATCTCTTTGGTAGTTCATAGCCATATGCTCCATTATTCCACATATGAAGCCTTTCTTGTTTCCCTTTAGACAGTTCTCGGGATGCTTCTTCCCAAAATTTTGACACATGGGATATTCAGTCTTATTTCTATCATGGTATTTATTTATTGATCCACCAATATTAGACTCCATTTTTTCACCAGTCCCATGAGACCACTGAGAGTCTCTAATCTCCATTTCAACCTTGAGGGTGCAATGGACAATCTCCTCATAACTGTCAGGGTCTGGAATCACCAACACTTTTCATAGACATAGATTTAGTCTTTTAAATAGGTAGTCCACCTTGCATTCGATATTCACAAAAAACAGGAGCCGTATCTTGAAATCCTTGTAAAGATTTTTTCATATGCTCTGATAGACTCATCTTCCTTCTTCATAAGCCTAAGGAACTCTCTTTCCATCTTTGATATTGAGGGTTCAGGGAAAATATTAATTAAAAAACATTTTCTTGAATTCCTCCCAATCAATGGAATCAATTTCCTCCTTGGACTTTTTATTTTTGATCAGTTTCCACCACTTATCAGCTTCCCAATCAAAATGATAGGTCGTCAGTACAACTTTTTCTTCTTCAAAGAACTAGAGGATAGAGAATATATTTTCAATGGAGTTAATCCACTATTCTATGCGGAGGGGATTAGAATATATGCTAAACATGGGAGGCCTTTTCCACATAAAGGATTCGATTGAAACTTTCTCTTTATTTGGAGAATTATGATGTTCTATACAATTCAACTCATTATTCATAAATTGAGATAGTTGAGAGAGTGATTTCAAGAATTTTTGAGCACTTGTTCCAATTATATTTTGAATATAATTAGGCCAATAATCATTTTTCCTATAGCATTGATTGTTGTAATGTGTTCTTCAATTTCAATCCATTAACTAAGAAAAAGAAAGTATAATTAGGGGGATTGGATATTTAGATAATAACATTGTAAAAATAAAATTTTAACATAAAAAAGATAAAGTTTTAAAGTAAAAGGATATCCTAACTTATGTTTTTTAGATTTAAATATAGGTTCTCCAAGGTTTATTTCCAAATATATACTCTTAGGGTATTTTTTTGTTCCCTTAATAAGGGTTCATAATAATCTTATGAATTTACCAAAGAATATCCTCAAGGAGTGTCAAACAAGGTGCGCAATAAGGCCCATTTTCATGTATCAGGTTACCTCGAGTCAGGCCTGGAACACCTTTTGAAAGTGCTTACTTCTAGGTATATATTATCTAGAACCACATCCACTTTTAGTATCCAGACAGTGATGTATTTTTTTGATAAACCACTTACTCTATACTTACCAAAATTAATGGATGTTTTTTAGACTTAGTATTATCCCTAAAGTTCTTACTGAAGTTATATATTCATAATAACCAAAAATAACTAGAAATTTATCAAATACCAACTATATAGACCCTATAATTTTCACATATTATTACATGATTTCAAACAAAACTAACAATCAAATTACAAGCTAAGGATCGCATAGTCTGGTATCGTTGTAAGACTAGGTACATAAAACTGGAATAATGGAACTAAATAAAAAATTTCCTTATTTATCATCCATTAGGAGATCCTAACTTCCATTGATCCGTTACATCTTCATAGGATAAATTGGGGATAACATGAACAAATGGATGAGATAAAAATCCTAGTAATAAAAGAAACATAATAATAAAGCATAGCACATAGGTTAGTAAGCACAATAAGATGACATAAAAGGCATGGATATACATAAGGAATCATAAAATATGTAATGATGGTATCATAGGATATGTGGAAACAACATACAACATGAAATAAGGATGATTTAAGTCTCATTTCACATGAAGGATAACAAGTCAAGGTTAACCACCAAGACCGTTGCACATGGAGCACGAGTCAAGGCTAACCACCAAGACCGTTGCACATGACGTCTCATGAGACTAAAAATTACCCAATGCATTGGAGAACTATATGGGTCCACCCATAATAAAATTTCCATGAATATGTGTTCCACATAAATAATCATATATAAGGAATCAAACATAAACATAAAGGTTACACATGGAAAGAATTGGGTATCATAATCATGTCAAAAAGGCATAACATAAAGAAATATCAAAATGGTGTTAATGAAAGAGAGGATTTAAATAATACATGGACATTAATAAGTTAATATAGGCATATATCATGATATTTTATGTCAAAATGAAGTGAATAAATGTAAAAATGGAATTTAAGAAACTTTAGAAATAAAACATTTTAGTGCGGTTTAAGGAAAATATTAAAGAGAATTTAAAGCAGAAAAGGGAATAATATTTTATATAAAAACAAAAGTGAAATAAGAATATTTTCATAATAAAATGAGTTATTTTAGAAAAATAATGGTGTCTGAAAATAGATTCTCTAGTGAACAAGAAAATGGGCAATAATTCAAGAAGTTCCCTTAAATCGGGCTTGCTTATCGAGAAGAATTGAGTTGGGAACCTTTTAAAAACACGTATATCCCCCAAAAAAGTATTAATGTATATTTGTACACGAGTTTAAAACATATACACATAATTTAGAATATTTATATAAAATAAAAGAGAATTTAATTTGGGTAAAAAAATAGAAGAAGAATAACCTGAAGGAACAATGAAGGTTCGAGTAGAATCCCTTACCTTATGTATGAAGGTGTTCTTCACTTGATCTTAATGTTCTAGTTATTAAAATTAGATTAATTAATTAATAATTAAAGAACCATTTATATATGTATTTGATTTATTTTAACTTTATTAATTTCATTAATTTCCTTTTTTATGGGTTAAGAGATTCAATTTCTTATTTTGGGAGCGTTGGTTTCCTTGGTTTTCATGATCAGTTTACTTGTATACATGTACAAAAGGCCATGTAAAGTGGGGGTAATTACCCATAATTGAACTTAGATGTTATTATGATATTAAATAATTTAAATTGGTCTTATATATCATTTTTTGTGGAATTATGACGAATCATTAGATAAATAGTTAATGATAATCGTTTTGTTTTATTTTTAAGGTTTTCAATCACAACGAACTCATTTTGTTTTATAAACTAATATTAAATGTATAAAATGATTACAAAACATTATATAATATATAATACATATATTATAATATATTTAAACTATAAAATGGTTTCATGACCATCCTTGAAGATGGTAATGGAAATTAAAAACATCATCGTCCTTCAATGCGATAAATTAACACATCACAGATGATGTTTTAATTTTTATTAAAAAAGAAGGGGGAAAGAGAGAAGATGACAAATTATTACATTAAAATAATGAAAATATAGAATATTTAAGATACTATAGTTATCATACCATTTTTATAAGGGTAGGTGACGATAGAAAATGAAAATAAAGGAACATGAAATGAAAATAAAATAAAAAGAAGAGGATTTTACCTATGGATTCCTTCTTCATGAGAACCTCCTTAAGGGATTGGTTTTGGTATTTTGTTAAGACCAAAAACCCTTGGACATGGGGGATGGAATTGGGAAGATACTTTATCATAATTTGGAAATGTCTAAAGGCTTGAGTGGTGTGAGGAGAAGACGTGGTGAGGGTGGTATTTATAGTGGAGTAGAGAGGTGTTTTCTCAATATTTTAACAATTAGTTTATTATTCTGGATCAAGAGTATGAATATTTTGAGAATTATCGTAAAAATATTATTATAATTAAGTGGAGTTCAAGAGTATGGCTCTTACATTAGTGATGACTCAAGGAATATTGTATTTCTCTTATAATGTATAAATACCATAAATTTCCATATTTTACTATTCAAAAAAATTCAAGTATTTTATAAAAATAAAAAAAATCTCCCTAACCATTTTTATGTTTAGAATTAAATGAACTCCATTTTATAGAAAAAAATTCTAAATATGAGAATTTTTTTTTTAATTTAAATCATAATTTACTAGAAAAATAAAAATTTTAAAATTATAACTGATTTGATAACACTTTGAAAAATTAAGTATGGTCTCATAAAATTATATTATAATCACAAGACATAAAAATATTAATTTATGAATAAATTTTATTTTAAATTATTAAATTAATCATAAAATTGTAATTAAATATTTATGACTTACAAAAATACCAACACTTAATAATTTTTAAAATATTTATTCACATATATTATGATATAATTATCTCATATTGTAACTTATAATATGGATAAATTTTATTTATAATTTCATTTCTGAGGTTACTATTCAATTGTTCGGTTTACTATTCAAAGGTTCACATTACTATTCCAAAGGTCAAGTTACTATTTCATCATTATAGGTTCCTTAACCTTTAGAAATACCTTTTATTTCATTTATGAATAATTTATAAAGTTTTTATTGTATTCAAAATTTTATTTTATATGGTTATACTATATGATATAATTATAAGAAGGAAATTTCCATTGAATGAATTTAGGTTCGTTACAGACATAGTGATTTATGCACGATGTATTCTTACCATAAATCATGTTAATATTTCTACAACAATTATTTATATTGTAATGTACTTGGATTACTTATCATATCAATAGGTTATAGTATTTTCCATGCTATAATGAGAACCTAGAGATACCATGACTATAACCTTAAACCTATGTCCTATAGTCCATATACATCATGTTGGAAGGACATAGATTATGTTCAAACATTAAGTGTTTTGGACCCATAATAATTGAGATTTATTCTCAAGAAGTTCAAATTTGGTGATCTTGAGTTGATGAGATCATGTGGAATGACCCACAAATAGGAACACCACATGTTTAAAGTTTCATTTATAGTTCTTATATGTGAAAATGTGTAATGGTCTCATGAATTGATATTATTATCAGTGTATATTATTTAATTATGTACTTTAATGCTAGATGGAAGCCATGGAATCTAAATCTTGGCGAGCTATCTTTTATTGGGTGCATCATTGGTGGTATAGAATTGATTGAATAACCATGATAGAATTGTTCACATTTGATAGGAAGTGATATCTTAGGCCTAGTTAATCAGGATGGTAGTATCTTATCTAAATTCATCTTCATGGTAGAAGATGGTAAGTCCTTCCAATTATAAGAACCTGATTTTTCCAATGAGGTATGAATCTTATTATTTTCAATTAAATTCATTGGATTTTACCTAATGTGAATTCCTAGTGAGGATATATAGGAAACAAGGGTGTTTTGGGATTGTTCGGAGACCAGAACCCTGATCGGTTGAAGAACCAACTGGGTCATACGGTTATTAGAAACTATGCTCCCCAATCCCCATAGTTTCTCTTAACCGTGTTGGGTATATCAATTAGAAGTAGTGGTATTCATTGTTTTTCAAAACTGTAATGACCCACGTTTTGAACCGGGTTAAAAAGTAGAGAATTTTGAACTTTTTCAATTACTGAATCAATCGTTTTTAGAATCAGGCTTCAGAACGAGGTTCTGAAGGTTTGAACCCTTATTTTTAATGTTTTTGGACAAGGGATATTTCCTGTTAAGTGTCCCGGGTGGCTCGAGGTGTTTTGGTTGCATCGTACCTGAAGAAAGATGGTTTTTTAAGAACAACAGAAGGCGCATGGTTGGCGCATGGTTTCCCAAACCGTGTGGCCCAAACCGTGTGGCCTAAAATAAGGAGGCAGAGGAGTCCACACGGCCTGCAAACTATTTCCCCAAACCATGTGTCCAGCCTGTGCGGGGTTCCATGGGTGTCCAGCGGGGTGCTGCACAGTTTGCGCACAGTTTGGAAAACCGTGCGGGTTAAACCATGCGTCGTACCCTGTTTGGGTTTTTAAAACATGTTAAATGTAATTAAACTTAAAAATAAATATAAAAAGAATTAAATCCTAAACTAAGAACTCCCTCCCCTTTCACTCGGCCAGAACCATGCCCAGGGAGGGATCCCCCTCAAGCCACCCGCAAGCCTCCTCCGTGGCCTCTCCTTCATCCTACGGTTCCTCCCGATTTCTGGACACTTCTTCATCGAAACTTCGCAGTAAGGTCTTCTCCCTATTCTCCTCCATTTCTTGGCCAGTTTTAGGCTTCTCCTTCTCCCTAATCCCATTCGGCGAAACCCTAGGTTGGGGACTTGTTCTTGATTTCGTTTTCTTTATTGCTTCGCATGTTCCAGGGTTATGCGAAGGGTCCCTCGAGACCTCGTTGGTGCGCGTTTGATGTCTGCCGCCGAAGGCAAGGTGGATTGTGGTGATTTCGGTCCACCGATTTGTTTTCGAGGTAAGGGTTTACTCCCTTGGTTGGTTTTTTAGTACCTAGATTTGTATCTTAGGTTGTTTTAAGTTTCCTTTTAAAAGCGATGTAGTGCGTTTGTGGTTTTGGTCGTGTTTCGGGTTTCTAGAGCCTAGGAGACTCGCCTACGCATGAATAGTTACGTATTTATATGTAGGTGGGTTCCCTCGGTATGTGTATATTCGTGCATGGTAGCGAATATACACGTACGAGGCTTGTTGTCCCCATTGAATATATAAAATGATTGTTCAGGTGAGCAGAGATAGGCTTATGTGTATAAGAATATGAGTAAGGATCCTCTTTCACACACTCATGGCCATGAGGGGCGTGTGCATAGAGGCTAGGTGTCCTTATACATATGTGAAATCACATATTCCTCGTGGGGGTGCAGCAACGACAACTTTAGTTAGAAAGTGCCAAGAGCTGGAGTGGATGGATAGATCCACTTTGAGGTAGGGTCCCTCTCCTTTCCCTTTAATTTAAAGTGAATCCTTTAAAGAGTTTAATACTTCATTGTTTTAGTATTTTAATTATGCAAGTTTAGTTGATTGAATGCTTCTATGAAAATCGTGTGAATTGCCGGAATAAGATAATAGAGGTTGTTTGTTCACTAAACTAACGATTTAATAATAAAACCCCTTGATCAGAAGTGCGCTATCTTCAAGAAAAAAGTAGAAAGTAGGCTTACATGCTTTCCTTCTCTATTTGTCTTGGTTCCATGCTCATACTTTGACATCATGTTTGGTGCATAGCTTTTCTTGATGTGGCCTTCAAAAATGATCTTAAATGGCTTGCCCTTAGTGATTTGACACGTGTTTCTCTAAGAACCTAACTAGTTTTGGCATAACGTGTAATTATAATTTCCCTTAAGATAAGGGGGTTGAATGAATTTGATTAGAATGGATTAAATGAGATGGGGGAAAATAAGTGAAATTGCTATGACACTTGTATTACTAATCATCCTGCGAGGTTTAGGCAACTAGGTGGAATGACCCTCATGTGGAACCCTTTCCCAATTTTCCATGTTTAGGAAAATTGGATAAAATGACTTTGAATATAGAACATGTGCTGAATGACATAGTTGAATGGGTTGGATCATGATTTTGATATGGTTAATTTGAGCGCATAAGATGTAATGCCTTATGTGTTGTTTGAAATCCATATGAGGTATTGCCTTATCAATTCTAATGCAACTGTGATAATGATTATGAGAGATTATGCGTGGGAGACATTCATAACCCATGCCATCTACTTTGAACGATTATGGATGGGAGACATGCATACCCCATGCCAACATATTTTGAGTATGGGTGGGAGGCATGTCTACCCCACGCCAGATGTAATCTCAATATGTGTATGGAAGGGAGGCATTCTTACCCCTTGACAGTTGACATATAAGGACGAGAGGAATTATTACCTCGTGCCCGCTAATCTCGACACGTGTATGGAAGGGAGGCATTCTTACCCCTTGCCAGTTGACTTCAGCTGATGATTATGTGTTTGGGTGGGAGGCGGTTATACCGTATGCCAGTATATGAATGTGACAGATGGGAGGCAGTTATACCCCATGACGGTTGAATGAACGTGATGGAAGGGAGGCATTCTTACCCCTTTCCAGTATCTTTTAGGGACAAGAGGCATTCTTACCTCATGCCTGCTATCTTCAGATGATGGGTGGGAGGCAAGCTTACCCCACACCATCTTTTATAAAACAATTTATATATGTAACCGTATTGGCATGATCAGATTGATATCCCGGCAACGAGACGAAGCTGGTATAGCTGTCAGGTTTCCTTTGGGGAAACCTGGATGAGTGTTGTTATTCTATATTGTTCTGTTTATTGAATCCTGCTATACCTGCTTCCTACTTTAATTAATATTACACTGTCTGGTTTGGGTTAGACACTGATGGTTCTGGCCTACTGAGATTTATATATCACACCCGACTTGAGCCGCCATTGCACTGGGGTACCTGAGTAGTCCTTTATTGTTTGCAGGACCTAGGTTGGTTGTTGTGTTGCTTGTACCTGGGGATAAGAGAAAAGGACCAAGCGGGAGCTCGGGATGCTCAAGAGAACGCCCGTCGGGCCTTGCTGTCTTTTCTTTATTCTTTTACATTGTATTGTAAGCATGATGTATTGCTTCCTATTATCACATTGTATCATTCATCATCCCTATATCGTGTAAACTGGATTTGTCCACCTTTTATAAAAATGATCACTATTTGTCTTCCTCTACTGTTTGTTCATTGTTTATCTATTAATTCTTCCACTATTTAATGTTATTTACTCTGAGATACCACTGTTTAACTCTAATAAGAGGGTATATTCTCCCCACTATCACCTCCTGAGACCCACACTGCATGTCAGCAGCCTCTGGTATATGGGGAGACGCTCTTGAGGCCATGTGGCGACCGGTCTGTCCATCGGTTTGATGGTGAGCCGGGCCAAGACGTTACAAAGTGGTATCAGAGAAGTTTTTTCTTCTGATTTGTTTTATTGTTTGGCGAGATTAGACAAGGATAGGAAGGAATTGGAATTTGGTAATGATCTGTGTCTGGGATTGGCCACCCCGTGCATAGGGAAAAGCCAGATTGCCTCGAATGCAATTATAATTTTAATGATTTTGATTATTACGGTTGATTTGATTTCACCATTGGGTGACACACATGTTTTTGTCGATACTATTGATGAAACTGTGGGTTCTATTTCCGTTGCAACCCGATGAGATGAGGGTATGCCATCTCATGCATCATATAGGCACCTTATAAGAAACTGCGTACCATGAATTATTCCATGCCATCTAGGATGAATTAGTTGACCCCTACTGTTGTGATAGGTGTTGTGGTAGTTATTCCATGCTTCTTTGATATAGAATGTTTCTGTGTTACCCCTTTCGATAACATGCTAGGTTCAGTAAATAGGTAATCAGTTTCTTTGACCAAATTAAATGATTGCAATTACGACAGGAGCCTATTTTCAGTTGTAATGTGTATGGGCGCCTTATAGCTGGGAAATGGAAACCTGTATGATTAAATTTCTAGAAAAAGTGGCTGCTAAAGTCCAATTGTAAAATGAGTTTGGATTTGATTAATGGGTGCCAAATTCCAAACTGTAAAGTGTATGGGCACTTTACAGATTGGTAGGTGGCCAGCCGTATGAATGGATGATTGCTTTGAGAATGTTTAATTCTGGAATATAATTTTGTTTCGTCTAATGGGAGCAAAATTTCAACCCATGGAGTGTATGAGTGCTTCATGATTTGGGAAATGGAAACCCATAATTAATGTGGTGGCAGTATGCTTTGCGAGATGCTTATTTGTGTAAAAGTTGTTTGGTTTTGACCTGATGTGAATTGTCTTGTCGGGACCCTTGTAGGTCGCCTGAATTATTTCAAAGGAATTGATTATGATAAATTGCCTGAAAAGAGACAGGATGTCTGATAAATGTTTAATGGTTAAAAGGAGGTTGTTGAGACATTCCTGCTTTTCTTTGAGCTGTTTTTAAAAAAATAATGAAGTGCCAAGTGATTTTTGGTTTTGAAAGGTTACTTGATGTTTTTAATTGAATCTTTTAAAGTGATTGAAAGAATGAATGTGATTGAATATAAAGGGCTTGAAAAAGGAACCTGTAGTGGTGTCCTATGTTTGAAACCCTGTGTGAGGGTAGCTGAGTTTCTATTTGAGTGCCTTGGAATGAATCCTTAATCATTTTTCCATAGGCTGTTTTTTTTGCAACGACGTTAAATTTTTGGATTTTGAGCTAGTTACTTTTGATGGGCATGACCAAATGCTTGGGTCGACGTTTGTTTTTTGTAAGGGGCTCGCCCAGGGTAGGTAGCACCCTTAAAACTATTGTGCCTTGTTTGTACGGTGAGTTTTTTGATGTTTGGTACCGTTCGTGTGTCGTTGTCCCTTGTAGGACTTTACATTTCCAATGAAACCCTTGTTCAGATGGGTGGTCATGCTTCTTTTAATCTTGTTATGGATTTGATCATCGGGTAATGCTGTGTAGACATGCCTCGGGCATGGTTGTTTTCTTGTTGGTTGTTTGACTCCTTAAGTAATGGATGGCTGGGTATGTTGTCGGCTATGTAAACAGTCGTGTAGGGGAAAACAACATTTGGATAAATCTCTTATGCTTCTTTGTACGATCTTGGGTCATATCCATGGTAGAATGACCTGAGAATTTGAGAATCAAGTTGTCCCAATGCTCGGGATGATTTTCGGAAGACTCGGGTGGTTGACATGCCTGTATTGTTGCATGGGATTCCTTGTACGTTTGACATGGTGATCGTGGCTCAGAGAAGCGACACAAGTCCATTCAGTTAATTATGAAAAATTCTTCTTATGAGAAGCTTGCCTTTCTCTTTTCGATGACACCGACCCTTCTAAGGTGGGAAGAGTCGTGCGGGTTGATTAAAGCATGTCCTTCTGGGTAGAAGGAACACGCCAAGAAGGATCATCTTAGAAAATGGTCGGGTTTTTCTTGAATGCTTTTGGGTTTTGGTGGTAAGGTTGATCAATGAATGCCTCTTGTGGGAAGAGGCATCGTGATTGGTTGAAATATTGATGCATCGGTAGGTGAAGCTGAGTCTCTTCTTTAGAGTCGACCAGGGGTGGTTCCACTGATCTCTTTTCTAGTTTTTGGGTATAAATAACTGGAATCCGTTTTCAATCCTCTTAGTGTACTCTGCTATTCGATGATCTTGTCCCCTATCTTTCTTTTGTCCTGGATGCGTTAAGAGAGTTTCGGTCTTACGCCACGCTAATGTTTTAAAAAGATGTTGATCTTGGTTGGTTTTTCCCTTTTGGCGTTGCATGCTGCAGGCATGGTTTCATTCGTGGTTTGATCTTTGAGATGTCACTGAGAGTCAGATATGAGCTTTTCAGTGAACATCCTCATGGTGAATGCGGGATGCCTTGGGAGAAGGCCTCATTTTTCAACTTAAAGCATCAGCCGTCTAATCCGGGCGTCTTCTGGAATAGTCATCCAGAGTGGCTTGACTCTTTTTCACTTGGGTTTTGAGGTCGATGGGGAAATCGACCATTTGATCATTTCAAAATCACACTAGGTGCATCATTGGAATTCTTAGAGAGTGCTTTTTAAAGATAGTTCAAAAGGTGGTGGAGGTGTGGTTTGAGTTTTGACCTTTTAACGTTAAAAATCAAAGGTGGGAAGTACCTTTGATTGGATACTTGGTGAAACAATGGTGAGATTGTGTCTCTGGTATGACAGGCTCGGGTAAGAGTTGTGTAAGAGTTGTCTGGGTGTTTCGGTTGGAAGACGAGCGTTGGCTCGGGTGTTGACGGCCTAAGTGTTTTGTGTTGAAGTGGATGTTCATTGGTGCGTGGGACGTTTGGAAACATAATGTGATCATTTAAGCGAAGCTTCACGACCCTTGTAGGTCGAATGAAGTGTGCGTTGTTCCCGAGGGCTTCTCGGGGACGGGAACTTCTAAGGTGGGAAGGTTGTAATGACCCACATTATCAACTGGGTTAAAAAGTGGAGAATTTTGAACATTTTCAATTATTGAACCAGTCATTTTTAGAATCGGGCTTTGGAACGAGGATCCGAATGTTTTAAACCTTCTTTTTAATGTTTTTGGACATGGGAAAATGCCCGTTAAGTGTCCCGGGTGGCTCGAGGTGTTTCTAGTGTGTCGTACCCAAAGGAGGCTGGTTTTTAAAGAACAACATAAGGCACATGGTTGGATCACGGTTTCCCAGACCGTGTGGCCCAAACTGTACAACCTAAAATAGGGAGGTAGAGAAGTCTTCATGGCCTGCGCACGGTTTCCCCAAACCGTGCGTCCAGCCCGTGCAGGGTGCCCTGGGTGTCTAGTGGGGTGCCGCACGGTTTGCCAAACCGTGGGGGTTAAACCGTGCGCTGTACCCTATTTGGGTTTTTAAAACATTTTAAATGATATTAAAATTAAAAATAAAAAGAAAAAAAATTAAATCCTAAACTAAGCACTCCCTCCCCTTTCACTCGGCCAGACCCGCACCCAGGGAGGGATCCACCTCAAGCCGCGTGCAAGCCTCCTCCACGGCCTCCCCTTCTTCCTCCGGTTCCTCCTGATTTCTGGAGGTTTCTTCATCTAAACATCGCGGTAAAGGTCTTATCCCTAGTCTCCTCCCTTTCTTGGCCGGTTTTAGGCTTCTCCTTCTCCCTAATCCCATTCGGCCGAACGCTAGGTTGGGGATTGGTTCTTGATTTAGTTCTCTTTCATGCTTCGCATATTCCAGGGTTATGCTAAAGGTCCCTTGGGACCTCGTTGGTGGAAATTTGATGTCTGCCGCCAAAGGCGATGCGGATTACAGTGATTTCGGTTCACCGGTTTGTTTTCGAGGTACGGGTTTACTCCCTTGGTTGGTTTTTCAATACATAGATTTGTATCTTAGGTTGTTTTATGTTTCCTTTTAACTACGGTGTAGTGCGTTGGTGGTTTTGGTCATGTTTCGGGTTTCCAGAGCTTAGGCGACTCGCTTACACAAACATAGGTACGTATTTATATGTATGTGGGTTCCCCCGGTATGCGTATATTCGTGCATGGCAGCGAATATACACATATGAGGCTAGTTGTCCCCATTTCATATATAAAAGTGCCTGCGCAGGTGAGCGGAGACAGGCTTATGTGTATATGCATATGCTTAAGGGTCATCTTGCGCATGCTCATGGCCATGTGGGACGTGTGAATAGAGGCTATGTGTCCTTATATGTATGTGAAATCACATATGACTCTTGGGGGAGCAGTAGTGACAACTATAGTTAGAAAGCACCTAGATCCGGAGTGGATGGATGGATCCACCTTGAGGTAGGGTCCCTCTCCTTGCCCCTTAATTTAAAGTGAATCCTTTAAAGAGTTTAATACTACATTGTTTTAGTATTTTAATTATGCAAGTTTAGTCGATTGAATGCTTCTGTGAAAATCATGTGAATTGTAGGAATAAGATAAAATAGGTTGTTTGGTCACTAAACTAATGATTTAATAATAAAACCCCTCGATCAGAGGTGCGTTGTCTTCAAGACAAAAGTAGGAAGTAGACCTACATGCTTGCCTGGTCTATTTGTCTTGGTTCCATGCTCATACGTTGACATCATGTTTGGTGCTTAGCTTTTCTTGATGTGGCCTTTAGAAATGTTCCTAAATGGATTTCACTTAGTGATTTGACACGTGTTTCCCAAAGAACCTAACTAGTTTCGACATAACGTGTAATTGTAATTTCCCTTAAGATAAGTGGGTTGAATGAATTTGATTAGAATGGATTAAATGAGATGGGGGAAACCAAGTGAAATGGATATGACGGTTGTATTACTAATCATCCTGGGAGGTTTAGGAAACTAGGTGGAATGACCCTCATGTGGAACCCTTTCCCATTTTTCCATGTTTAGGAAAATTGGATAAAATGAATTTGAATAGGGAACATGCACTGAATGACATAGTTGAATGGGTTAGGTCACGATTTTGATATGGTTAATTTGAGCACATAAGATGTAATGCCTTATGTGTTGTTTGAAATGCGTACGAGGTACTGCTTTATGCATTCTAATGCAACTGTGATAATGATTATGAGCAATTATGGATGAGAGGCATTCATACCCCATTCCATCTACTTTGAATGATTATGGATGGGAGGCATGCATACCCCATTCCAGCTTATTTTGAGTATGGGTGGGAGGCATGTCTACCCCATGCCAGATGTAAAATTGATACGTGTATGGAAGGGAGGCATTATTACGCCTTTCCAGTTGACCTACAGGGACGAGAGGCATTCTTACCCCGTGCCCGCTAATCTCGATACGTGTATGGAAGGGAGGCATTCTTACCCCTTGCTAGTTGACTTCTACTAAAGATTACATGTTTGGGTGGGAGGTAGTTATACCCCATGCTAGTATTTGAATGTGATAGATGGGAGGCAGTTATACCCCATGACGGTTGAATGAACGTGATGGAAGGGAGGCATTCTTACCCCTTGCGAGTATCTTTTAGGGACGAGAGGCATTCTTACCTCATGCCCGCTATCTTCAGATGATGGGTGGGAGGCTTGCTTACCCCACACCATCTTTTATAAATTTTTTTATATATGTAACCGTAGTGGCATGATCATATTCATATCTCGGCAATGAGCCAAAGCTGGTATAGCCATCATGTTTCCTTTGGGGAAACCTAGACGGGTGCTGTTATTCTATATTGTTCTGTTGATTGAATCCTACTATACCTGCTTCCTACTTTAATTAATATTACACTGTCTGGTTTGGGTTAGACACCGGTGGTTCCGACCTACTGAGATTTATATCTCACACCCTACTCAGGCCGCTATTGCACTGGGGTACCCGAGTAGACCTTTCTTGTTTGCAGGACCTAGGTTGGTTGCTCTGTTGCTTGTACCTGGGGATAGGGGAAAAGGACTGAGCGGGAGCTCGGGATGCTCCAGAGAACTCCCTTTGGGCCTTCCTGTATTTTCTTTATTCATTTACATTGTATTGTAAGCATGCTGTATTACTTCCGGTTTTCACATTGTATCATTCATCATACCTGTATCGTGTAAACTGGCTTTGTCCACCTTTTATAAAAATGATCACTATTTGTCTTCCGCTGCTGTTTGTTTATCATTTATCTATTACTGCTTCCGCTATTGAATGTTATTTACTCTGACATACCGTTGTTCAACTCTGATAAGAGGGTATAGTTTCCCCACTATCACCTCCCGAGACCCTCGCTGCTATTCTGCAGCCTCGGGCGTACGGGGAGGCGTGCTTGAGGCCATGTGGTGACCGATACGACCACCGGTTTGATGGTGATCCGGGCGGGGACGTTACAATAACTGTGCAATGCATGCGGCACACCCATGTTAAAGCTCTATGTTTTTAGCAGAGGAAAAACACATGGTTTGTGTAAGGTTTCTCAAACTGTGTACAAGAACCGTGTGATTCCCCTCTTGGGATAGTGGGTTACACACGGTTGATGAAAGGTTTGGCCAACCATGCAGTCAAACTATATAACCCAGTTTTAAAGGGGTAAATTACTATTTTTCCCTTAAGGATTATATTTTTAACCCTCCGTTCTTATTTCATCCTCTAATGGATATAAATCCTCTTCTCTCATGAAGAGCTCCTCAAGCTTCTATCAATTAGTCTTTTCTCCTGTTTCACAATACAAACATGGAATCAAGATATGATCATCTCGTTAGATTCCTCTTGGTGAGTGCTTTAATCCTTAGTCTCATTTCTTCATTCTTCTTTTTTATTGGTGATGTTATTTTGGTGTGAGCTCTTATAACCTATTTTCAAGGTGTTCAAACATTCTTCCATTTTCTTATGATATAGGAAAAACTAAGGGATAATATTGGATGAGGCATATACTATAGTCATAATATTGGTGGTCTATGAATTTTCCCTAAAATTATTGTCATTTATATATTTTCATCTTTTTATATACTCTAGTTTCACCAGGCATCACTCCAAAAATTCATCTTTGTTAATTATTATTGTTTATGTTTTGTACTTAAGCCTAAAAATACATGTTCTTCATGCTGTTGGAGATTGGGACCTCAACTCCATCCACCCAATTAGGGTGAGTACCATGTTATTCCTCTTTTCCCCTTTGTTGAGATTATTGTGCCACCATCTGGGTGTGATTAACTTGGCCATGATAAGGTAAGTGTTTTTTCATAATTAAATTAATATCTAAATGGTTAAATAGAATGTGTATATATAAATAAATATATCACATGTCCTAGTTAATTATAAATTTAATTGATATTTGGTTTATTTCTTAGATTACCTTTGTCATGTTTAATGAAAAGTAATGTAATGAACCTATTAAATGTTTAAACATCGTAATTATTACATGGACCATGATTACATTTGGTATAAATTGAATGAGCATAAGGTGATTATTGATTTGGAACTTTTTATCTTTATAGGAATGGTATGACTTGATCCAGCCTTGGATTCCCAAGGGAATTCCTTGAAAACTCATAGGATGCCATTACAATTCATTGTGTTGATTTTCATGGGAGATACCCACTACAGAATATGGTCCTTTTCTTCTTACATTAATGCCTCCGTGTAGTACCAATGATTCAATTGAAATATTTTATACATATTAGAATGCCTTGGATGCTCTCCTTGGATTGATCTTGACGTCTTCAAACACACAACACCATGGATTAACCCCATTGGGATCAGTCATGATTAGCCTATGATTACTATGGACGAGTTTTATGGACTCAGTTAGACTCATTTATAGTTGAATTCCTTGGGTGTACCCCTTAGATTACACATATATCCCTTATAGCCAGACTGCATGTGATACTATTATGAATTGGCTCGACCCCAAATGTCAAGGATGCCTTGGTAACACCTTGGATCCTTTGTTGTTATTATTTCCTATTATAGTACTGATGATATGTTTTATACATAGTCACCTTATTAAAAACGAATGCATAATTATTTAATAAAATGATATCATGTTTAGATACATGACTTGATGATGATTAATCATGTATGGTTTATTTATTATAGAATTCATTTTCTTTTATATATACCTACACACTGTTAAATTTATATTGATGGACTGAATTTGAATAGACATTGTTGGTGGTGGCCTAATTAGATTTATCTCACACCCTATCTAGACTGATATTGGAACCTGAGAAGATTATATAATCATAAGAGTGGATAAGGGGAAGAATCTTGCTTTGGCCATCTGACTTTATTGCCTACTTTAGTATGGGAGCTTGGTATTAGATGACTAAGCCAGTGATCATGATGCTTGGATAGTTTTTTCCATTTTTGATTCTTTTTTATAGCTTTTATTGAAATTTTTGGCTGCTTCCATGTATGCATGTTTTCCTTTTTATAGTGACATGACATTATGTCATCATTTTTATAAGATATAGTTTACAACTTCTTAGTGGTTTATTTATTCCATGGATGTTTATGCATACTTCAGCTTTCATGCTTATTATTGTGATTTCAATGTTTACTTACTTTTATTATCTATTTTTGTCTCTACTATGACTTAAGGTCATAGTCTCCCCACTTTCACACCCTAGGACCTTGTATCTAGTATATGTATTCTAGCATACTAGGAGGAATTATCAAGGCCATGTGGCTAACCACGTTCTGTTACTAGGTAGTGAGCCATGTTCGGGATGTCACAAAGTGTCATCAGATCATTTTTCTTTTTTTTCTTCTTGTTTTTTGTGAAATTTTTATATTAGATTAGCAATATGTTAGAACTTGGTTATAAGTAGTGCCTGGGAGTATTTGACCCATGTTTCGGGTAAATAGAAAGTTTCATAGGAATGGGAAATTTTTGTTCAATTTTTCACCTATTATGGTTGATATACTATCAACATTAGGTGATTCACATGAATTTAGGTAAATAATATTCTTTATAGATATTTTAACTTGGCCCAGTATGGCAATAGGAATTTTTAAATGCATTATTACAGGTACCTAAATTTTTTATGCCATGCATATTCTATTCTATATTAGTGCATTTTATTTCTTTCATTCTCAGTGTTGCCTATGATTGTTGAGTGTGCTTCAGTTGTGATATATTCCAATACCACTGACATATTCTATAGGTAAAGTAAATTTGTTATTTAAAATGTATGCATCATAAATAGTGTTTTATATATAAATTGATAGTGGCATCTTAAATATTCAATTTCAATTCATATAAGATGTGTAACTCTGGTTACATGAGGATGTGAATACATGACTACAAATGCCAATTTATAAGGCATATGGGCCCTTATAAATTGGAAGGAAATATTTATCAAAATCTATCCATTGTATTCTTCCCATTACATTCTAAGATAGAATGTAAGGAGAGTCGGTTTCAATTATATGGGTGTTAGTTTCAGTTATAAAGTGTATGTGCCTTTATTAGTTAGGAATGAAAATCCATTTAATTGAACCTTATGCTATTTCTAAACTCAATTACAATATTTAAATTTATATTCTAGATAATAAATTAAATGGATTCCAGTAAATGGTGAGGTGAATTATAATTTAAAGAGTATTTTCTTCATGGAATTGCAACTAACCTTCCATATTCTACAACCCATGTAAATAAAATCTTGAAAAATTTCCATTACCCTATCCCTCTAAGTGGGTAGTTGGGATAATATACCTTGGGTCATGGACCCCTTAATTATCTTCTTCTTCTATAGAGATTATATTTTATTTTTTCTTATTTTGAGGCATGTTCTTGGAATTTGTAGAGCTATTACACCACGACATCCTCGAGTCATGCACCAAAAGGCTGGTGACAATCATACTCTTAAGGTGGTGGGCCCTAAGCCACCTGTGAAACCTCTAGTAGATCCACCTAAGGCACCACTTTCTATTCCCAAATAGGGAACTGACGCTCATCTTTGAGAGGGTTTACTATGTTTTATGTATTATATTAAAGGTGTTCTTTGACCTATGCCTAAGATTTCTGATATGACTCATGAGTTCCAGCAACGACATCCTCCCATATTTTTGGGGGATGGAGGTTCATACACCCCTGAGTCACATCTATAATCTATTCATTATATCTTTGATCATCTGAAGACACCTCTAGATAGGAGGTTCAATAGTTACACCTATATCCTACATGATTCCGCCAAGCGTTGGAGGGATGTGATTACCCAGGCTGGTTGTCATTAGGGCATGGTCTGGGAAGACTTTTAGACTACCTTTTATGATTGATTTTTACCTTATACACTAAGAGAGGACTGATCTACAGAGTGAATTCACCTAGAGTAGGGTTATATTTCCACCATGGAATATTCACCACATTTCACAGAGTTATAATGATTTTCACTAGTTCTGGATGGTGATGAGATATCACGATCGATACATTTTGCGGATGGGATCAAGTATGTCATCTTCTCATAGGTGAATATCTTTCACCTATACAAATTTTTTGAGATCATGAATCAGGCTCATATCACTGAGCACAACCTAATAGAAGATGATAGTACTAAACACATAGGTTCAGTTCTAAGGTAGGGTAATTGTTCCTTCAATAGCAGGAAGTGTACCCTTGAGGATTCTCATTAGACTAGTGGTGGATAGATAACCAATTTCTTGGTCATAAATGTTAGAGCAGGAAACATAATCTTGAGGCTTCTCATCAGATCTAGAATAATATCCTTGAGGGTTTTAGTAGTTCTATATGTCTATTTGATGCTTTTTATAGGGGATAAAATAAAACAACTTTCTTTCTCATCTATGTCTATAACTATGTGTCTTAAATTGGCATTCACTCTAATACCCTAGAAAAAACCAATAGTTTACTCATATATTTAAGTGAATTTGTTTTATGAGATTACATATGAGTTAATTAATACATTATTTTGGATTAAAATATGAATATCTTTTTGATAGTTTATTTGTAAAATTAATATTATATACTTTTAAAATATAACCCATAATTGTAATGCATGTGCACATGGATGAATTTATTAAGATCATAGTTGACCTAGTTAACATAGATTCTAATATTGATGATTAAGATTAGACCATTTTATTTTTATCATCTTGAGATAGTATAGATGTTAATATTAATTATCAAGATCATATCATTATATTTTTACCATCGAAGGATAGTTAACACAATATGTTTGAGAGACACTATGACATGTGTGAAGAAATATTTATCCTTAGATGAAGATAAATATGCTCAATTGTATTGGTATTTATAGAAGAAAAATCTATTTCTGTCCAAGGAAGTGGGACACATATGAATAAAAGGAAAGATAATAATAAGTCCAGGTGTAGAAGGTCTAAGTCTAAAAATAAGGAGATAAAGTGTTATTCTTATAAATAACTAGAACAAAATAAGAGTTATTTATCAAATATGAATTCCTTAAATAATTTTAAATATTGTGTATTTCACTCTTTAATGGTGAAGATCAATTATTTTCAAGATATTTTCATTTTTTTCTCTCAGATCCCCTATTCATGATAAAATTAACATTTTTTATTTCACACCAAACTTCTAGTGTTTCATAATTGAATCAGAATATCAATTTAAAAAATATAGCTATCAAGGAATAAAAAAAACAGGGGACAAATTATGAGCATAGGATAAGTTATTTTAAAAAAGTGCCAAGGACATTATAGTAATAGCCCAATAGAACACCCTAAGTGCAAAACAACAAAAAATCCAAGCTCATGTTTGTATAATGATTGAAGACTTTAAAATCATAAAACATACTCAAAGCCTCATTGTGCATCACCTTCAAGGGTTATTTAATTAATAAAGGGAATTATTGGTATTGGAATATGTTCATGCCTAACCTCACAATATATATCACTCCCTCAATATCAAGGCTCATGAAAAATATTATTCTCAAAATATTGGCCCATGTCTATACCCTTAGTTGTTTTGGGAATTTTATTATATAGATGGGTGATCTTGTAAAGTTGGTTATATGGGTCAATTTAAGGGATATCATATCCCCATAATGGTGGATTATGAAATGTAGATCCTAACATTTTGCAATGGAATTCCCTAACTCCATCTGTCAGTCAATGGAAGATCACATCGCACTGAGCGAAATGCAAGAAGAGAAATTAATCAAATCTAAGATAAATCAATTAATTATACATGAAAACTAGATATAGTGTTTTAGAGTTTGGATATTACCTAGAATAACTCAAGGTAGAGGTTAATTGGAATGAAACCACTGAAATAATAGGAAACTATCTCATGAAAAATAACATCAATGATTTCATGATCACCACTATCTCCAAGGAGAAAAGAATCCACCATGTCTACTCCAATGATCATTCATCATTTGACAAGATGATTAAGTACCCACATTTCATACTATAATTTTATGTATAATATTGGCCTCGACTTTGTAATTCTAAGAGGAAAGTCCATTTCCCTGTCATACCTCACTATAAGCACACTACCCACCATTAGTAGTGAATAAGAAAAACTCATCATCAAATATACATGTAGAATCAAATCATTGATCCTATGTTATCATCAATGTCCTTTACTAATTCATAATTCCAACTAATATCTCCTCATGAAACACTATCATCACCAACCGAAGTTGGAAAATACACGCACATATCCATATCCAAAATATTATTTTAGTTAGAATGAAATTTTAGGGTATTTAAAAACCCAAAGGAAGATGTCATTTTGTATGACTTAATTAAAAAAAACACTGGTTCTTTTGAAATTTTCATAGGTTTAGTTATCACCAATTTGATGTTCAAATCTCCAAAATGTACAAAACACCCTTTAAATTCTATTAAATGGCATGAATATCTACACCAGTATTCTATATGTAGAAGAGTGATTAAAATGAACTATATCTAGAACTTAACAAATATTGACATGATATGACTATGCAACATGGTAGATGAGAATAGGATCACCACACGATGGGGATAAGTGTAATGAACCAGACAAGGAACTGACTATCAACCCAAGCTAGAGTTCCACATTTCCTCTAGCATTCCTCCTTGTATGACAAAGATAGCTTACTAGCAGTGAAAATCTATAACCATCATGGGGAATATATACTATCATTATCATAACATATAATAAATTATACATAATGGAATATTCATAAAACATCAGTGAAAGTGAACAAATTCTTGTTAAAATGGGTTCTTTATACCCCACCGGGATAGCAATTTTTTATTACCATATCTTCTATACAGTGAGTTGTGCATGATGTATTCTTACCACAATGGTGTTGATATTTTCATGTCCATGATTAATATGGTAATTTACTTGGATTAATTATCGTATCAATAAGTTGTTTCAGTTCTAACTATATAATGAGATCCCAGAGATACCATAACTATAACCTTAAACTTATTTCCTATGGCCCATAAAAATCACGTTGAAAGTAAAAAAGATGATGTTAACCCATGAAGTGTTGTGGACACAAAATCATTGAGTCTTCTTCTTAATAAGTTTACATTTAATGATTTTCAGTTGATGATATCAGAATGAATGGCCTTCCAATTGAAACACCATATGTTTCAAGTGTCATTAGTAGTTCCTATATGTGAAAACGTGTAATGGTCTCTTAAATTGAGCTTATTATCAGTGTATACTATTTAATTATATACTTCTATGTAAGATTAAAACCATGGAATTTATGTTGTGTCATGGTAGATTTCATTGGATGCATCATTGGTGGTGTGAAATTGATTGAATAATAAGGATATAATTTATCATTTCTTATAAGAAGGGATATCTCAAGATCAGTTGATTAGGATGGTAGTATCTTCACTAAAATCATCATCATGGTAAAAGAGGTAATTTCATCTAGTAAAGTATATGAATAATAATGCAAGAAAGGATGATGACATAAAGTGTGTATCATTCATTATGAGAAATCATGAGGAAAATATATTATATTAGACAACATGTGTTTGTAGGAGGTTGTCATCTCCAGCATTCATTCATTACATAAGAGTTTTATAATACAAATATGAAAACCGATTAGGGGGGGGGATGAAAATTATAGAGACCCATAGAGTCCCCCTAATGATGAGATTACAATCATCTGGTAAAGAGATGGTAAAAAATAACATAATAATGGTTTGTCAAGGATCCCCCTTGATTACCAAAGCATCCACTGCAAATTTTCTTTCCGTCAAGGTATGAGTGACCACCACATTATGATCGATAGTCATTTTCCACCTACTAATGATATAAGAAATACCACAAGGAGGGTGAGACATTCCACATAAGACGACAACCAAAACTTTATATCTTATTCCACCTCTATAATGATGAAGTTGTAGAGTTTACATAGCCCGATCCCACTATCCATTACTCTTTCTTCTACTTTAGTGGATGGGCCCTGCCCATAAAAGGTGTTGAAACAAAGTATAAAAGAACCTCTATTTTCACAAACCAGACATACACATCTAATTTCTCTATTTTGGCATGAACCATCCACATTGAGTTTCTATCCGACCATTATAGGTCTCCAGAAAACCCACCTTCCTTTAGTATTCCTTATCGTCTACCCCATCAAGATGGCATCACTTGGAATAAAGTTGCATATTGAGGTTCCGGTTCCTCTGCACTGCAAGACAAAAGTGAGCTACGCCACAATAGATTTCATGAAAACCTATAACCATAGCATTGAAATGTATTTTCTATCCCGAGTATTATTTATAGCCTCCAAAATAACCCAACAAACAATCATGAAAACCATCCCGTGCATAGCGATCTCTGCTTCCCTTGTCCTACCTCATTGAACCATCTCGCAAGGAAATCAAAAATTGAATCCCCACTGCTATAAGCTCCCATTAACCTACCCAAATAACTCTATATTCCATTCACCCATTCTACAACAAAAAATATATTCCATATTTATACCTGCCTTAGAGATATGCACACCTATAGCGAGAGGTGAGCTGAATTCCCCTCTTCTTTACATTGTCATTGGTTGGAAGAGATTGATTCCTAATCCTCCACACAAGAAAATTCATCATCATAGAAATCTTATTACACCACATTTTCAATGCATAGGAATCATTTACATTTCTCTCATGTATAATTTCATGATAATCCTAACCTAAATAATATCCTGAAACTAACCCAAAAAACACACACCTTTTATCCTCCTATATCAACTGAATATTATAAAATAGTCTCTTATGTTGATCGTTAAGCGTAGTATTGATGAAATATGGGTATTGGGATGCTTATTTGAAAGAAATTGAAGGCATTTGGATGACTGGAGAAATTAGAGGTTGGACAGACCAGTTTTCCTTCCTGTAATTGATACCACCTCTGCCCACCACCCATCACACTTTGTCCTCTAAAATTTCCATAAGTTCGAATATCCTTCTCGAAAGGCTCGACATCCTCCTAGCACTAACATTCCATGTTTTCCATTTTTCCCCATAATTATGTCTCATAAATCTTCCCCATAAGGAATTCATGTCAACAAACTCCCATGCCAGTTTATCTTGAATGACATGCACAGCTTCAGACACATCACAGAGGCCAGATCCCCATTTATCCATAGGTTTCTCCATTCTCCTCTAAGAATCCCTATGGCATTTACCAGTTTGATTAAAATACCAATTAAAATTAGTCAATACCTTATCCAAACGGTCAATAGTCCCTTTTGGTGCCTTAATAACCAATAAAATATGCATGGGTATAGAATTCATGACACTATTCACCAAAGTGATACACCTACTGAAAGAAAGAAACCTATTTTTCCAATTACAGATCTGACATATAATTCTATTTATGGTATCATCAAATAAAAACTTCTTCATTCTACCATTATAGATAGGAACACCCAAGTACAATAAAAAGAGTTTACGAGCATGTATACCAAATTTTCTTTTGACCCTTTGTCCACTAAGAAGACCATAAATCTCCAAAATTTTGCTAAAATAATCAATAGATTGTTGTCTTCCATTCATAAAAATCAGTAAATCATCAGAAAAAATCAAATTTAAAATCTTACTATATCCTGCTATGGTTTTATATGGTTGGATAACACCTTCCTTCATAAATCTATTCATGTTCCTTGAAAGTGACTCTTGATAAATAATAAAAAGTCTAGGGGAAATAGGAAATCCTTATCCAAGACCGTGAACTATCTTTAAAAACCCAGAACCCTTTCCCATGAAGGATATTGAAAACTAAAGAGAGGAGTAGCATCAAAACATAAGTTCACAAACCAATTCTTTTAACCCAAGATTCCTCATGAATTTGATCACAAAGATCCACTCAATTCTATTATAAGATTTATCCATATCCACTTTTATAATTATGTTGGAACCCAAAGTCTTCTTGTTTAAGTCTACCACTATGTCTTTCACAATTCCAACAACCCCTTAAATGTTTCAACCTTGAATGAAACCATGTTTCTACTTCGTAAAAATACTAGGTAGGATAGTTCCCAAAATTTTATTTAAAATACTTGGACAAAATTTTGTATATAAAGTTTCACAAACAAATCATATGATACTGATTGATGGAGTTTCGATAGAGAAATTTTGGAATCAACACAACATTGGAATAACTAATCTCTCTTGGAAGAAAACCCCCTATAAAGAAATACCTTAACACATCTTTAAGATTCTTCTTAATGATGTCCCAGTTTTCCACAAAGAAAGATCCAGGAAAACCATCCGGAATGTGTGTGCTATCCTACTTCAAACATGCCACTACCTCATGAATATCATCTTCATCTAGTAAGGCCATTAACCAATCATTCTCACTATCAACCACCATTGTCACTGTCAGCCACCAATTTGGGTATGCAATTCCTAAGACCTCTTCACCAAAAATTCCTTCACCTCTGCAACTCATAGAGCTATCAATTCCTACCAGAAGACCCTCCAAATTTTCCAACACCAACTTCCCTTCCACCTCAATGTCATTAGTCTAAGAACTATCCTAAATTAGTAGGTTAATTTTCATTCAAGCCTTCCTTTCTTTGATAAAATCCTGGAAGAATGCATTGTTGCGGTATCTCTCTCTTAGCCAAGTCACCCGGGATTTCTCCATAAAAATTACCTCTAACTCAAGAATATTTTCCACCAAGACATTTTATATCACCTTTTTAATGATAAAAATATCAACATCCCAATCCGAGAGTAGCATATCCTCCAAACCATCAATCTCTTTATGAAACTCCTCTAAATTAGAATTATTTTTGGGCCTACTCAACACACAATCTTATAGCTCCCTTGTCATCCTTTTTTGAAGAATAGATAGTCCATCCCAAGCATCACCCATCACTAGTTAAATCTAGGAGCTTTGTAATAGTTGATGGAAACTATCCATGCTCATCCAATTATTGGAAAAACTAAATCCTTCCATTATTCCATGCTCCTTATTTATAGATATCACTAGAGGATAATGATCTGATAGTGATCAGGGGAGGTTAGAAATCGATGATTGAGGGAAAGAATCCAAGACTTGTAAATTTAAAAAGAACTTATCCAATATACACCAAATTTGACTGGTCCCTTTTTGGTTATTACACTAGGAAAATATGCTACCCATTAGGCCTAGGTCCATAAAAATGTGGGAAGCCATAAACTTCATAAATCCCTCCATTTCTCTTTCAGAATGGCCGGATATTTTATTTCTACGAAACATATGTAATAACATTGAAATTCCTTCCCACAGACTACATAAGACTGCCTAGATTGTAACAAGATATGTCTCTCCAAAACGTTCCTCTCTCATTCAAATCACATCTTTCATAAAAAAAAGTAAAGAGGAAACCTACCCCACCCCTAGGTTAAATTTAGTAGTATTATGGTGCTATGAAGATTCCACACATTCTACAGTAGACTATTTCTTCTAAAATATCCAAATATAAGGACTTCATGAATTAGTCCTTAGAAAATATGAGAAACCCATCCACTGAGGAAAAGAAGCAATTTGATCCTAGCTCTGCATTGGTTCAAGAATAGAAATGACTAAAATAAGAATATTAATGTATTCATTAAATATGAAGGATGTTTTTTTCCCTTACTCTTACGCTATGGAATTATAGATCCTTATAGACGACATTAAAAAATAAGATCAGAGGCTTTACAGCCTGGAGAGAACCTTACATTAGCTCTTGAGTTGGAACTCTGAGCATCCTTACTTTGTGAATGGGTATACAACCACTGAATATAGGAGAGGAGAAAGCACGATCAACATCCTTCGTCACCCCAAAACTATCCAAAGTAGAATCATCTGAATCCATGACTTGAAGAACTTAAAACCTGTTATAAAATTCTTTATAAGGCTCCCTATAGACTTCATTATGAGCTTGGAAAACCGAGAAACCAAAATAGTGAGAAACCAGAGTTAGCTGGCCACCACTCAAGACCTCCGCAACCACCCACTTAATACAAACTAAAGCTATCAAAGCATGCAATAGAATGTCACCCGCATCGAACTGCATATCTATATCTCCCTAAATGACAAAGTCGCCCTCCATACAGAGAAAATTATGGGAACATGGGGAAGAGGAATGACCATCAAAAAACCCGAAAGAGGATCCCAATGAAAAAATAGATGATTCTGAAAAGATCAGCTTGGAAAGAGTCATCATGGAAAAAGGGGTTGAAAGAAAGCTTGTATTTGAAAAAAAATCACCGAACAAAAAAGGAATCCCCCCTCCCAAGAGTGTGTGTGGAGCATCCACAAGATTTCAAATATTTCTCTCCAAAAAAATCCCACCCTTGGGACTCGATCTTAAAAAACCTGTCGTTGGAGAACAAATCTCCGGTAACCTGGTCTCTGGAGTGGAAAGAGAATCCCCCCAAACCAAAACATGATCTCCTGCCTGACCAACACATTTTCTGAACCTAAAAAAATTCAAGGAGTGTCCTTAATAGAAACACTAAATACAGAAGAGGGGAAATAATTGATAGAGAATTTTTCTCCACCATGTTAATGTCTTGCTGCCCATGATAAGAACTTTCTTAGGGAGGGGTATTTCTAAATCTTGTTCAACACAAATTCTAGGTGATGAAGTATATTGGAGCCTTAGAGACACATCATTATCATAACAAAATTTACCAAGATCATTTCAAATAAATTACAACATCGTAGGGTTTTGAAGAGGAAGTGGAATACCAAGAAGAAGAACCCAAATGGTCACTAAACTGGATTCCTTCCAAAAGTGTGTATCCCAAGACCATTGAGAATGCGAGAACCTCAAATATTTGTAGCACCTCCCATCCCAAGACCAATATTTAATAAAATAATTTAAAGAAAACATATGGATGCAAAATAAAAATCTTGATAAAACCAAGACCATAGCTTGATGTTCGAGCTCCCATGAACCAACAAAGGACCTGAAAAAAATCAAGAGATGGTTTACCCTGACCAAAATTTTCCACCAGATAAAAGTTATGAAATGTTTCTGCATCAACGAGTTCCACCACCAATAAATCCACCACAGGATAGTCCTCCACATGATTCGCACAATGTGACGTAATCATCATAGGAGGGGTAAAGGGAAGGCAAGCCTGATCTTGCTTAGACAAACTAAGGAGAACATCCTTGCAAGAATGAACACCATAAGAGGAATCCCAGATGGAAGTATTCTCTGATGTGTCCTATGAATCAAATAAGGTGATGCTTTTTTCAAGATATGTATCTTGAATCGGAACCAAAACCTCTAAGGGGAGAAAAAACACTGGAGGTTCCGACAGCAAGCCAGCTAGCATGTGAAGCACTTTCTCCTCATTCAAGAACCATGTATTCTTATCCCAATATGTAGTGTCTTCATTTCCATGACTATACCTTATCTCCTTAGGGGATTTCATGGGTTACTATAATTCTCTCCTAGTCTATGAGTAGTACTCAATGCTATTGATATAAGGGTCAAAAGAGTAACACATTGAGCATATTCAATAGTCTGGTCTATTCTAATGAATAGGTGTTTAGGAAATGGTAGGCCCCATAATGGGTTCTGAGAGAAGTCAAAGTTTTAATTATCTCTATGAAATAAATAATTTCATATTATTTAATTTTAAAATAATCAGTATTTTATTTATTAAATAAAGAGTATTCATACAATTTTAAGTAATTACACAGGAAAATAATTAATGAACTAATATTATATTAGTATTAAAATATTGTTTAATATTTGTTGAAATAACAAGTTGAGTTAATGTCTCAACATTATCACATAATATATTTATTATATTACAAGTAAGTGATAAAAAATCAATGAATTTTATGGAACAGTTAATTGGTCATAACATTTTGTTTACAACTTACTTAGTAGGTAATAAATGTTTAAGGTTCAATGGGCCATTTTTAGGTATTTAATACTTCACTATATAAATAAGAGGAGGCTCTCATTTCAATTACTATTCACTGAATAAATTTGATAGCCTCTCTCTCATCTATCTTGTATCCTATATAGATAATTATTCAATCCAAACCTTCTATCCAAGTTATTATTCATGAATCGAAGGATCATTGTAAGAGTGATCATAAATATGTCAAAGTATTCTTTGAATATCCATTCTAGGGACAGGATATCAACGATCAATATTCTCGTATACTTTTAGAGTGCATGTGGATAATCAAGAGGGATCTGATTTCCATTCCATCGAGCAATGGTCAGTAGTGGCTAGTGGTTTTAGAACATGCCTTCAAATTGATCGAAGTAATTTTTCAATTTTATTTTGTTCTTAAAAAAACTCACACAATATCCACAACCTTTTTTACTATTTTGTGCATCACCGGAGACGATGTAGCTTCATAAAATCAGTGATAAAATTTTAACCACTCGACTCATCTGTTTCCCCTATGCACTTCAGTAACTTCAATTGGAATAACTGAAGGATTAATAATAGTTTTCACCAAATAAAAGTTAAATTTTCATTGAATTTGAGTAAATGGTGTCATAATAGTTCCACTACAACAAATTTTTTTTTAATATGATCTCAAAAAACAAGTTTTTATCATTAGAAGGTTCAATTAAAATTTAAGTAGGAGTTATTAAGGGTTATAAATGAAGACAATGTTTGTGTGTGTGTGTGATTTTACTCTAAGTCGGCCACATGTGATTTTTTAGGTGAAACCCCTATTTCCGGTGAACCCCTAAACTCTAGCCACGTTTTAGGTGGATTGAATAGTATTTTCTATATATCCCTTTTTCCACATAATTATGGAATATTAATTATTATTTTTATAAATCCATAGAGGATAGACTTGAGAAAATAGGAAATATAAAAGAAAAAAAATTAAAAAAAATAGAAAGGGTAAGGGGGTGTTGGTTTCGATGCATAATGTATTGTCCCATATTTTTTCATGAGGTATAGATCCTTTAATTTTTGATTTCAACCATTATATTAAAACTAGTTGAAGTTCCTAAGGTCTTAAGAAAGAGTTAGGGAATTTCTAGGTCTTCTTTAGAGAATAGAGCTCTAGTTTTTTGAGAGACATCATGAGGTGCACGATTGGCGCATAGTTAGTAGTAACCATGCAGCACAACCATGCAACCCATATATAGAAGAGCATAATTTGTTAAACTCTGTAAGAGAGGATTCATGACTATGTGAAAATATATATAGAAATTTTAGAGGGGAACCACATAGGCTATGCATGGTTTTGCAAACCATGCGCCTTGCTTGCAGGGTTGGCACATAGTTCGGCCAAACCCTTCACCTCTTTAAAATGGGTGAAATACCAAATTTAACCCTACCCTCTTTAAAAATTAAAACCTCTTTCCTCCTCCCATTTTTCACAACATCCCACACATTGGATCTCCCATATCATATTATCTTAGGAATTTTTATAGCTTCATCATTTGAGCTCATAAGAAAGTATCATTGAATGAATTGGATTCATGCCATTAAGCTCCTCAATCCCCTTCCTTCCATTCTTCATTTATCATTCATTATGTAATGTTAAATTTTTGCAAGCTAATATTCTCTATGTTTAGGGTATTTAACACTTGACTATCATGTCGTGTGAAAAAAATGACTCATAAGTTAAAAATGATGTAAAGTAGGTAACCAATGTTTTCTATAGAGATAAGTAGTCAACAATCAAGTTTGTCAATTGAAATTAGAAAAATATATGAGATTATTTTTTGAAATTGTTTGTTTCTAAAAATAAATCAATCAATTGAAATGATGTTTGAACCAAAATTGAGGAAGAGAGTGATGATGTTAGGATAGGATCACCTTTTTCAATGTCATCATGGTCATAAAAATAATACCTTATCTATTCCTATTGAATGATATATGAAAGACTCCCGATCGAGTTTCCAATCACCCTTGTTTGGAAGATGCAATTTAATCCACTCCCATTTTCATGAAAATTCATAAAATATCCCCAAAAAACTATGGAATTTCCCGATTAGGAAATTTTTATCCTTATAAATCTAGAAACAATTCACTAGTTCCACACACGTGCCAACAATTTCTAGATAGTCACCACCTAACACATTCTGCTTGATCGAGAAAAATTGCACTAGGAAGAGGGAGTTTAAAGATCTTCAAACAAAGATATAAATAATAAATGACACCAAAAACCAAAATATGACCTCATTAATATAATACTAAAAAAATAAAAATAGAAATAATTCAATATAAAAAAGAGTTTTAAATTAATGCACAAGGCTCCAAAATTAAAAAAGGAAAACTTCCCCTTCCTAGATCACTTGAAATCATTAACCCTCTATGTGAAGGGTAATAGAGTTGAATGGGGAAGAAGGGAGCATTATAAAAATAAGAAAAGAGAAAAGAGAAAATAAAAATCAATTTAATTTTAAAATCCTCAAGCACAAACCCTCTCTATCCTTCTTCAACACCTTTTAATGGAAGTGAAAACTCCTATTTATAGGTTTGAGGGGTGGAAAATTTTCCTTCCAGATTCATTCTTCCAAAAGAATGAGTTTATTTCGAATAGTAAATGGATTAATATCAGGATGTTTTCTTCCTAAAAGTTATTCCCCTATCCCTTTTTTATGCTTCTAATAAATATCAGCTCATTTGAACAGTTTTAATAAAATTTATTCTTTAATTACTGAAGAATAATTTTTCTTCATGAGGAGACTTTTCAACTTCCTCCATTTTAGTGCATTCAAAGGCAGCCTCAATGAGATAATTTCTCCATTAAATTTAATGGAATCATGAGTATTTGATTTATATTTTATATTCATCTAGAATCACCTCATTTTTTTAATAACTCGTATTTCCCAAGGCCCTTACTATGTGAAAATCCAATGTTTAGGGTGTTCTGGGAGGAAACGATGGCTCATTTCAAGAGTTTTACAAATTTATAGTTTTCTTTTGGCATGTAAGTGTGTTAGAATGTCAGTGAATCAGTGGGTTAGTGTGTTGGTATTGGTGAGTCGAGGGCATCGACATCGGTTAGTCGAGGGCATCTGCGTCACTGGGTCGAGGGTGTCTACATCGATGAGTCGAGGGCGTCGACATCGGTGATTCGAGTGCATCTGAATCAGTGAGTCGAAGGTGTCGACGTCAGTGAGTTAGGTCATCATAGTTAGTAGGTTAGGGCATTGGTAGGTCGGGGCGTTAGTAGGTCAAGGCATCAGTAGGTCGTTACTTTGGTAGTTCATAGATTCCGTAGCTTAGCGTCGGTGGATCAACATCGGTAGGTCGCGTCGGTAGGTCACGTCAGTAGCTCACCCATCAGTGACTTAGTGTCAGTGACTCACCCATCAATGAATCATTTGCAGTTTTTCCTAGTTTGTTTCCATTATCTCCCCTATTACTTTTTTCTCTCTATGGAATAGTAACCTATCAACTCATAGTGGTGTGCAGGTCAATCTCAGTAGTTTCCAAGGGGAATTATTAAATTCCTTGTATCTTGTAATGTTCCACCATCCTCATAACCACCAAGCCACATGGTCAAACCATAATCCTATTTTCAAGAACATTGAAATCATATCCGTAATTTTTAAGATCTCACCCTTTTATAAACCAAGATATCTTATTTCCTTCTTTATTTCCATTTATTTTGGTGTGCCTAGAGCCTTCCTCCCTAGATGAGTCGTGCACCTGTGCTAGAGTTCTCATGTTTAGTTTCCTAGAGTTCGTTCATACTGCTCGTGGGATCCCCTGTTCTTGGCACAAGGAGGAACATCGATCCTTTGATCATTTTTAGTGGATTATTTTTCTTCCCTTTAATTTTCCATCATGTAGGGTAGGTATACATATGAATCCTTATAATTATTGGCTGAATACTTCTATAAAAAATAATAAATAGATAAGAATTGAATTTGATCAAGAGAGAACAAGGGTAAATAAAATAACAAGAAGAGAGTGGTTTGATGTTGATCGCTTGTTTCTTCTATTATCCATGATTATTTTATGATTTTGGTGGCTATAAAGACTTTTGAAAATCATGTCCATTGTTGGTATTTACTTGTGCACAAATAATGTTTTGTTATATGGAGATGATTGAATAAACGACTGGAATAGACAATCAATTTAATCACGTATACTTGGTTAAAAAAAATGAATTCCCCAGGATCAAGCCTATCATGTGATCATCCTAGTTATAATTAAGTAGAATTAAATAACCTATGCTGGTTAAAAATGAATGTATACACATCCTATTGGTAGGTGTGGCTAAGTGATGTGTTCTGTGGAGTTGGGAAACCTTGTGTGGGTTGTGTGGTGCTTCTGTTGGGATCACGGTTGTGGGTACAAGGTTGGATAGAGGAGTTTGTTCCATGGAGAGAGTGTGGTATGTGTGTACAAAAAGGTTTTGGATAAATAGTAGTTATTTTGGACTCTTTGTGAGGGGCAGTACAGGGGGTGTGTTGGTATCCAAGTCCAGGATATTGATTGATTATGAAATGGATGAACTTTTAGGAAGCTACACTGCCTTTGTTGTGTTTTGGTCACAAAGAAACGTTTGGACGTGGGACTAAAGTGGTGTCGTAATGAGCTTATATACAGTGGGACTACATCCAAGATTTTTTTGGTAGTGGGGATTCAAATATGGGTTGTGATAGAAGTATTTTTCGATAAAATTTTAAAGAGTAATTTTTAGAAATAGCTAACATGTGTCTAGGAAGATTGTGGTTGTGTGTATTGGGAGTGCTGTTTTATTTTTCTTATTGTTTGGGGGTTGTTGTGGTTGATAGTTTCCTAAAAGTTATGGAACAATTAATGTGAACACCTTAATTAATAAATGGAAAGTGGTTAAATGAAATGGGGGTAGGATTGTGTTTTATTGTCGCTGTTGTGTGGTAATGAATATAGGGGTGGTAGCGAAAGTGGTTCTTAGTGGGTTGGTAGGTTGTTCGGAAACCCGTAGGTTGGGATGAGTGTTTGCGTACCTATATATATATATAAATTTTAGTTCCTTGTGATTTCTATACACACCCCTCCCGGGTTGAGAACTGTGTGCTGAACACCTCCATTTCATAGGGGAGGGTGTCTTTCCAAACATCCTGGTGGGAGGATGGATGGTTGGTTACTGACTTTCTCCCTCGCACCTTCTTCTGAGTTCTTACCGCTTGAGATTATCTGGGTAGGCTGTAATGGATTGAGTCTTACCATAGTCAAAGATTATTTAGATGAGGGTTTTTTTTAGATGAGAGAAAATTTTGTTTGTAGGCCAGGTTTGTTTTCCCAAGTGTCTCTAGTATGAGGCCCAGGTTTCTTCGGGCAAGAGGCGCGGTTGCTGTGGCCTAGGTGTCTGCAGGCATGATTGTGTGTGGATTAAGGCCCAGGTGTGTGTGGGAGAGTTGTGGTAGTGGGAATGCATATGGTAAGTGTTTTAGCATCCAGAAGTTAGATGTTTTGAATGAGCATCTAATTAGTGTGAAATCAGTGCAGGGTACAAAAATATCGATGTGCTTATACTTCTACTTTACTTTACTTGCGTTATTTGGCGAGTGTACCTTAGTGAGTATAGGTTGGTTAGTATTGTTTGGTAGGTTCTTTGAGGTTCTACAATTTTCTCATAGGTACATTTTTATGTTCCATCACTTGTACACGGGTGTCTTAGTTTTCCTACTGGGTATATGTGTATACTCACCCAACGTATATAAAACTGTTTTCAGGTTTCCAGGAGGACTTTTAAGACTATTCTAGACATTACTAGCATGGATGTCGGGATTGGTTTCTATTACTGATTAGTATTTTTTTCTTTTGTTACATTACTTCGGAGTTTTTGGTATGTTGAATAAGCTTTACTTTTGAACATGCATGTGGGAATGGATTTTGGCTTAACTTTTACTTTTGGTATTTATAGTTTCTTGAGATTTAACATCTTATCTTAGAATATTGTTCTATAAAAAGGTTAATTCTATCTATATTACATGAAATTATATACCCTTGGTTCTTTTCTCCACTCCGGGGCCTATCAAAGGAAGGAATTTGGGTCATTATCTCTCCTTTAACATGATGAAGGAGGGGTATAGAAGTTTTTTGTTCCTTCCATCATCTTGGAGAAGGCGGGTCGTGACGAAATGGTATCAAAGCTGAGGTTTTTTTAGGAGTATAAAATATAGGATAGAGTTTGGAGTTATGAATAGTGAGTATTTCATGGGATGGTATGGAATTGGTGTTAGGAAATCTTGTTGTGTGAGGTAGTCCAAAGAAGACCAACTAGGATAGGGGATTTTAGGGTCACTGTAATCCAATGCAAGGACTCTGGACTTACTGAATTACTAAGTGAGGCTACACTGATTTTATAGTAGAGAACCTTGGAAAGGTACATACATCATAATGACTTGTGTTCTTATGTTTATTTGGTGTTTTGGGAATTTAAAATAAATGAAGAGTTTGAAAAAACTTAAAAGATAATTTCCACACTACTTGGGCTTAGAAATTCCTTGCATACATTTTCATCTATGGAAGTCAGACATCACCCCCATGTGGTAAGAGAAATTCAGGCTTAGGATATTGACCCGATTGATCAGCAGAGGGCTGATAGAGATGAGGAAGATGTCTGGTGGCAGAAGACGCTTCGTGCCTTCTAGTACCAGACTATGGGAAAGTACGAGGGAAACCTCTCGGACATGGACACAGAGAGTTGGATCGAGGAGTTGGTGATCACTTTCAACTTGATCTAGGATCCAACAGAGTACTGGTTTCTTATCAAAGTGATCCAGATGAGGGGAGTAACATTTCATTGGTGGATGCTTTACCTCAAGGTGAGAAGGAAACTGAGGTTTCATAGGCTAACTTTGAGAAGGAGTTCTTGGCAGAATTCCTTTCTTCCATAATGAAGGATAGAAGAGGTTGGAACTACTCTCCTTCTATTATGGGAGTATGTTAGTGAGAGAACTAGGGATCATGTTTAAGGTTCTCCTGCGCTTCGTACTGGATCTCTTCCCCGATGAGGACTCCCAAGAAAGACACTTAGAGGAGGGACTATGACCTTCTCTTAAGTATGTTGTTACTAATTTCACTCTACCAATGTACTTAGAGGTTAAAAAGAAGGATAAAGTAGTGGAAAGGATGAAATCACTAGGATTTGTTCTATGATAGGGGCTCCAGTTGAGTTCATCAAAGGGTAAATCCATTAGCAGCAGGTCTCCAGTGCCAGGGCCTTCCAGGTTTCGGCCAGTGGGGAGTAGGCCACAACAGTTCCAGTTTCGATCTCCTGGTCCTCACCCTTTCCCAATGGGCCTTGGTATGAGGTTGTTTATATATAGAGGATGTTGAAATATCTATAATTAGTTCCTAGTTTGATCTCCATATGGTGGGGTGGGCATGTTCAACGCCCACCTCAATAACAGCAGTTGAAAGTCAGGCCCTTCTGGCAGTAGGGGAAGTGATATACCGCTCCACCGAGGGTAGACTATGCTGGGGGAGGATGACCCTAGGGTGTTCCCTAGGGAACTCAACCAGGGAATCATCATGGAGGTGGTCGATAGTAGATAGCTAGAGGAGCTGGGTGTCGGTAGTTGCACACCGCAGAGGTAGCAGTTCCAATAGTACCAGAGGTTGTTCGAGGTACGATCCGTCTGTTTAGTACACTTTCATGTGATTTGTTTGATTCAAGATCCTCACACTCCTTTGTTTCACCTAGTTTATCCCATTCTCTGATACTAGATGTGGAAAGACTTCCCACTCCCCTGGTGTTAAGTATGCCAGTCAAAGGTCAGACCAGGCAGATTGATGTTTGTCAAGGATGTAGACTGATGTTGGGGCCACACCAGTCTAGTGGGAATCTCCTTATACTAAAGATACAGTCATATGTTGTCACTCTAGGAATCTAATAGTTGTTTTATATTCACTCTATTATCAACTACTTCTAGAGAATATTCTTGTTCTCATATATGGGTGGCGAGCGTGTAGCTTTCATTGGAGATCAGAGTTGTTAGGAGGAAATCCAACTTATGGAGCATCTTCTTTCTTTATTAACTAAGATGTTAGTGGAATGAAAAGATAGAGAGATGGTGGAAGTTTTGAGGGTTTTTAGTGAGTTTTTTGATGTATTCCCTGAAGAGGTTTCAACTCTACCCCTCGACGTGACGTTGAGTTTGGGATAGACTTGCAGTCCGGTGCTAGTATGATTTATATGGCTACCTATATAATGGAACCTTATATGTTGAGGGAGTTTCAGATTCTGGTTGACAGCCTAATGAAGAAGGGTTTTATCCGGCCAAGTGGGTTATCGTGGGGTACTTCAGTCTTGTTCACGAAGAAGGCAGATGGTGGCCTAATACTATGCATAGACTACTGGAGGCAGAATCAGGTGATGGTCAAGAACCATTACCCCCTTTCCAAGGATGGAATAACTTTTCAACCTGTTAAAGGGGACATGATGGTTCTATAAGATTGACATGCGGTCTGGATATCACCAATTGAGGGTAAAAGATGGTGACATCCCGAAGACTGCTTTCAGGTTCATGTATGGGAACTTCGAGTTCATGTTCATCTTTTCGGTGTCACGAATTCACCAGCAGTCTTCATGGGGATCATGAACAATGTTTTCCATGAGTACCTGGACCAATTAATCATCGTGTTCATCGATGACATCCTAATCAATTCAAGGTCAGAGTAGGAGCACATCGGGCTTCTAAGGACTATCTTATAGGTCCTCTGACATCACTATATCTACAAAAAGTTATCCAAGTGCAAGTTCTGGATGAAAGAGGTACACTTCCTCAAACACATGGTGTCTTATTAAGAGATAGTGGTAGATCCATCAAAGGTTGAAGCGGTTTTTTCTTGGGAAGAACCCAAGAATGTGGTAGAGGTTTATAGTTTCCTGGTTCTGGCAAGCTATAACCGGCGGTTCATACCTAACTTCTATCATGTTTCAACTTCATTGGTATCTTTTACCAGAAAGGAACAAGTCTTAGTGTGGAGTGACAAGTGTTAGGCGTCTTTCATCTATCTGATGGGGAAACTGGTCAGTTCCCTAGTGCTTAGATTTCCAGGAGAAGGGGTGATGTTCAAGGTGTTCTGTGATGCTTTCGGTCTAGGATAGGGATGTGTGCTAATGTAGCAGAAAAGAGTAATCTCTTATGGTTCTAGGAAATTATGTATTTATGAATGTAATTATACCACCCATTATATAGATCTTATAGCAGTCCTGTTCACTTTGAAGTTGTGGCAGCATTACCTCATTGGGAAGCACTTTGTGGTTTTCACAGATCACAAGATCTTGAGGTATATCTTTTCCAAATGACACCTAAACTTGAGGCAGTGAAGAAGGACGGAGTTTCCCTAGGATTACAACATAGAAATATCTTATACCCCAAGGAAGGGTAATGTGGTGGTCAATTTCTTGAGTAAGAAGTTATAGAAGGAGGTAGTTTGGGAATCCACTGATGCTTGGAAAGAAATGGAGGATTTGGATGATTTGCACCTAGATGCTATGGATGATAGTGGTAGAGGCTATATGTTTTTGATGACAATTAAGTCTTTCTTGGTGTGGTGGGTAGAGGAGTCTCAGTGGAGAGACTCAGAGGCTGAAGTGATGCATGATCATGTTGTCCAGGGTGATGCTCCGGATGGGTGGTCGGAGGATATCTATAATCAAATGTTGTTTCATGGGAAACAATAATTTACAGTGGAAATGTGCAATAGAGTTCTCCATGAGATCCATATCTCACCCATGGAACTGAATCCAGGAGTCTCTAAGATGTATTGAGGCCTAAAGGGAATAGTTTTGGTGTCCCGGGGTGAAGCGGGAAGTGGTAGAGTTTGTGGAAAGATGCCTAGTGTGTCAATAGGTGAAGTCTAAGCACTCTATTCCCAGTGGTCTGTTGTAGTCCTTGGATGTTCCTGAGTGAATTTGGGATGACATCTCGATGGATTTTATCACAGGTTTACCCAGAGCTCATTGAGGATGTGATTCCCTTTGGGAAGTAGTGGACCAATTGATGAAGTCAGCTCAATTCTTGGAAATCAAGGAGTTGAGCGTAGTGGATGCCTTATCATAGAGGTACGTAGGCATAGTGGTGTGTGTACATGGAGTTCCAAGACCCATTGTCTCATATTGAGATACACGTTTCAAATCACGATTTTAGATGGGATTACAGTATGATTTTGGAACCCAGTTACACCTTAGCACTACTTTCCACCCTCAGATGGATGGGTAGATAGAGAGGACCATCAACACATTGGAAGATATGTTGTGGGAATGTGTCTGGAACTTTGTAGGATCGTGGGTACAACACTTTCCCTTGGTATAGTTTTCCTACAATAATATCTACCACTCTAACATTGGCATGGAACGATTCAAATATTTCTATGGAAGATAGTTTCATTCACCTGTGTGCTGGATATAGGTAGGGGAAACATTCCTTCTTGGACTAAGAGTAGTGCAGAGAACAATAGAGAAGGTTCATCTTGTGAATGAGATGATGAAGGAAACTTAGGATCGACAGAAGTCATATACCTATCATAGGAGTAGGCCTTTAGAGTTCTAGGTTTGGGAAAATGTGTTCTTAAAGGTTTCTCCTAGGCATGGGCAGTGGTGGTTTGGTAGAGGAATCAATATTTTTACTAGGTTCACTATAACTTTTGAGGTGTTGGGATGAGTTGCTGAGGTGGAATATCATCTAGCATTGCCACCGCGGTTGGAGAGGATCCACAACATTTTTCATGTATCTTAGCTCTGTCAGTATCTACATGATGACTCCCATGTCCTTGACTAGGGATAGTTAGATATTGAGGATGATGAGATGTTTGTGGAGCAACCAGTAAGAATTGAGTATTGTGAGGAGAAGATGATATGTGGATAGACAATTCCTTTGGTTTGTGCGTTATGGAGGCATGGTGGCCTCAAGGAGAGTAATTGGGAATAAGAGGCACATATGTGTTCCCAGTATCAGGACCTGTTCTAAGTTTTCTCTTCTATTTTTCCTTACACCCTACTTTTGATATAATTGTTGACCTCACTTGTTGTATGATAAGTTTTTTCAATGTTCTTTGATTTTTTGTGAATAGTTCCGACTATGGGGAGGGGATAACCTGATCCCTAATCAAGACGAATTAATGTGGATGTGATTAAACCCGTGTGGGAGAGAAAATGCTTCCCAAAGTGGATAGTATCTTGAAATGGAGGAAGGATCTCCCTAATACATGTGTCTAGATGGTGTGACCTTTGGTTTTTCTGTGGTTGTTTGGGGATAGTGGAGAGGTAGTGTTTCTTAAGTTTTTCAGGAGATAGATGACAATGAGGTGTTCTAGGATATTGATGTTTTTATTCTAGCCTTAAATAAAACACAATGGGGTTTACTCTTGAAAGGTATCATAAGGGGTGGTTTTTTCGGACCTCTTTTCTTATGGTATAGTTTTGAAATTCTCAGGGGTGAGAATAGTTTGAGAGGTATCTAATGTAATAACTCGGATTTCCCTAGTCCCTTACTTTGTGAAAATCCAGGGTTTAGGTTTTTATGGGAGGCAATGGTGGATCATTTCAAAAGTTTTCCTAATTTCCAGTTTTCCATCATTATATTAGTGCATCGACATGTTAGTGCATCAACATGTTAGTGCATCGACATGTCAGTGTGTTGGCATCAGTGTGTTGGGGGTGTCCGAATCGATGTGTTAAGGGCGTCAACAATGGTGAGTAAAGGGCATTGGAATCGGTGAGTCGAGGGAATCAACATTAGTGAGTATGAGTGTCGGTGTCGGTAGGTTAGGGTTTCAGGAGGTTAAGGCATCGGTAGGTCATTGTATTGGTAGGCATTGGAATTGGTAGCTTAGCATCAGTGGCTCAACATTAGTAGGCCGCGTTGGAAGGCAATGTTGGTAGGTCACCCATCAGTGGCTTAGTGTCAGTAACTCACCCATCAATGACTTATTTTTAGTTTTTCCCAAGTTTTTCCCAGTTTTTCCCCTGTTACGTGTTTCTCTCCATTAAATGGTAACCTATAAACTCAAAGAAGTATGATGAGTTTTCTCCACCATTTTCGAGGAGAATTATTAAATTCACAATATCTCGTAACGTTCCACCAGCCTTGTAACCACCAAGCCACATAGTCAAACCATGATCTGATTTTCAAGAACATTGAAATTGTCCCCTTGATTTTTAGGATCTCACCCTTTCATAAATTGAGATATCTTATTTCCTTCTTCTTTTTCATTTCCTGTGGTGTAACTAGATCCTTCCTCTCTAAGTGAGTCGTGCACATTTTCATGAGCTCCCCTTTTCGGTTTTCTTGGAGTTCCTTCCTACAACTCGTGCAATCCCCTATTATTGGATCAAGGATCCACTTCAATCTTTTAATCATCCAGTATGGGTTTATTTTTCTTCCCTTTAATTGTGCACCATGAGGGGCGGGTATACAAATGAATCCTTATAAGGAATGGCTGAATATTTTTCTTAAAAACAAGAAATAGATAAGAAATGGATTTGATCAATAGACAACACAGGTAAATAAAATAATGGGCAGAGAGTGGCTTGATGTTGATCACATGTTTTATCTACTATCTTTGGTTATTTTATGATTGTTGTGTCTCTAAATCCTTCTAAAATTCATGGTCGTTGGTGGTATTTTCTTGCACAAAAATAATGTTCTATTCTTTGTAGATTCTTGAATAAAAATGTAAAATACACAATTTTCTTAATCACATATACTTGGTTAAATAAATTAATTCCCTAGGATCAATCCTATCATGTGATCACCCTAGATATAATTTAATGGAATTAAAGAACCTATGTTGTTTAATCTGAATGTATACACATCCTTTTGATAGGTTTGGTTGAGTGTTGTGTTCTGTGGATTTGGGAAACCTTGAGTGAGTTGTGTGGTGCTGCTATTGGGAGCACGATTGTGCGTACAAGGATGGATAGAGGAGTTGGTTCCATGATGAGGTTGTGGTATGTGTGTACAGTAGGGTTGTGGGTAAAGAGTAGTTATTGTGGATTCTATGAGTGAGGAAGTACAAAGGGTGTGTTGGTATCCTAGTTTGAGATATTGATTGATTGTGGAATGTATGAACTTGTAGGTAGCTGAACTGAATTTATTGTGTTGTGGTCATGAAGGAATGGTGGGTAGTGGGATTGTGTGGTGTGGTTATAATATTATATGTAGTGGGACTGCATCTAACAATTATTGGGTTGTAGGGATGTAGAGATGGGTTGTGAGAGATGGATTTTGTGTTATAGTTTTGAAGAATGGTTTTCGGCAATGGATAACAGGTGTCTATGAAGATTGGGTTTTTTAGTGGGACTGAAATTTGGTTTTTCTTGTTGTTATAGTGTGGTTGTGGTTGATAGTTTCCTTGTAGTGTTGGAACAATCAAAGTTAACCGCTTAATTAATAAATGGAAGTGGTTATATGAAAATGGGTTAGTCTTGTTTTCTATTGTGGCTATTGTATGGTTATACATATAGCGGTGGAAACAAAATTGGTTTTGAGTGGGTTTGTTGTTTGTTTGAAACTCATTGGTTGGGTTGAGTGTCTTCTTACCTATATATAAAAATTGTAGTTCCTTGTGATTTCTATATTCATCCCACCTTTATTGAGCACTATGTTTTGAAAACCTCTATTTCATTGGGGAGGGTGTCTTTCCCAACATCCCGGTGGGGAGATGGATGGATGGTTACTGAATTTCTTCCCCACACCCTCATTAGGGTTCTTACCACTCAAGCGTATTCGGGTAGGTTGTAATGTCTTAAGGATTACTAGAGTCCAATATTATTTAGGAAATGATTTTTTATAGATGATAAGACTGGGTGTTTGCAGGCCAAGTTTGTTTTCCCAAGTGTCTTTGGGATGAGGCCCAGGTGTCTTCAGGTGAGAGGTGTAGTTGTTGTGGCCCAGGTGTCTATGGGTGGGGTTTTGTGTGGTTTTAGTCCCAAGTGTGTGTGGGAGAGTTGTGTAAGTGGGAATTTATATGGTAAGAGTTGTAGTTTCATGATGTTAGCTATTAGGATTGAGTAGCTAACCAGTGGGAAACCAGTGTGGAGTACCCAAACATAGATGTTCTTGTACAACTACTTTACTTGAATTGCATTATTTGGTGAGTGTGCCTTGGTGAGGCTGGGATGGTTAGTATTCCTTTTTAGGTGCTTTAAGGTTCTACTATTTTCTCACAGGGACATTAGTATGTTCCCTCACTTGTGAATGAGTGGATTAGTATTTCTACTCATTATACTTGTATACATACCCTATGTATATAAAACTATTTTCAGGTTTCCTCAAGGAATTTGAAGACCGTGCATGACATTACTAGCTCAGGCGTCGGGATTGGTTGTTGTTGTTTCTTAGTATTTTTTTCTTTTGGTACTTTACTTTGGAGTTTTTTTACCTTTCATAAGCTTTACTTTCGAACATGCATGTGGTAATAGATTTTGGATTTACTTTTACTTTTGGTATTTTGAGTTTCTTAGGATTTACCATCTTATCTCCCAATCTTGTTCTATAAAACGTGTAATACCTTCCATATTATGAGAGATTCTATACCCTTGGGGCTATTCTCCACTCGATGGCCTATCGAAGGTGGGACTCAGGGGTAATTATCTCTCCTTAAACTTGAAGAAGGAAGGGCATGGAAGTTTGTTTTTTCTTCTATCATCTTGGAGAAGGAAGGTCATGAGATTTTTAGGTCTTTAGACAGAGATATGCCTCATTAATGGAGGTGAGGTCCATTCTATTAGTAAGAAAAATGTTTTACCTTGATTGATTTATCTAGGCTTGTGGATTTTGAATTGGGTATTGGTCCACAAGAAAAAATTGAATCCCAATAATAGATTAAGTCTTAATGATTCATTTCAATTGAACCAAAATTTTAAATTTTATGTTCAAAATATATAAGTAACATAAAGCTATTAAATTTCAAAAATTAAACAGTTCCCAAAATTCAACCCAAAACTCACCAAAAATAATAAAAAAATGATGCAAATTAACTCAAATTGATTAATTGGAAGGGATTAAATTATTCAAAAACACATGAAAAATAATTAAAATATTAGTTATATCAGCATTCCTCTATTTATTTGATTTCTCCCATTATATCCCAAGTTAATGGACAAAAAGTGTGAAGATAGTATTACCCATCTAAGGTAGGTAGTCTATACCTTTTCCATTTAAGTTTTGATTTTTTATAGCTTGAGATGTATTTACACATTCTAGACTTTCTGACCGTTGATCCTTAAATTAACAGGCCTTTAAATTGGATGTTTAAACCATGATTTAAACATGTTATTACCCCCATATACAATATTGGTGGTTTTCAAAATCAACTCGAACCACCTTTTAGGTGATTTCATTTTATTAATAACTTTTACACCACCCATGGGGTGAGTTAAGATTTAAATTTATTAATAGAAACCATATAAAAATTAAATTTATTTTTAAATGTTGAGTACCTTATTTAGAACCTTTTCATTATCAAATGAAATGAGTAATTAAATAGGATAAATATGAGTTGTGGAATGAAATGGAAAATCCCTTGGCTTATGCATAACTATGTATTTGATTATTGATGTGGAATTGACACTAATATTGTCCTCCTTATTATAACTTGTATGTTAATTGATTAAAGAATTGAATGTGGTGAATTCAATTGACATAAAAGTATGGGCACTAACATGGACCCGTGAATAATTATATTGATTACATTGATAATGGATGATATGGTATGGAAACTATGCCCGCTTACATATGATATATTGTATTCCATGAACTATTACCTTGAATCTGGCTTGCTCATACCACCTCGAACATGCTCTTTAGGCACCACCCAAGTCTTTGTCGAGTTTTCTATGGATGAACTCAATGGAATCAAAGAAGAAACATTGTTCCTTATACCCAGTAATCGGAACCCATATGTATGCTATATTATTATTTGAAGTATTCCATACTTTCTTGACTCTTGACATGCCAACATTGTTTGTAGCTAACACCCGACTCTGTTATATAGTCATTCATCGTTTTATAGATTGCTTATTATAGTATGTTCATATAGTTTGGATCAAATCACTTATTTTTATACTTTATTCCTATTATATATTCACACTATTATAGATTATACAAAATGATTGGTTTTTTTATAGAAACCATTGGTGGTGGCCTACAGAGTATATCTCACACCCAATTCGGGCCGCCAATTGGTACTCGAAAAGACTTTATGATTTCCAGTAGGGAAAAAGGTATGGGTATAGTTCTAGATGTTTGATTTATTATTCTTGGATTTAGTGCATGAGTAAAAGACTAATCTTATGGTCATAATACTAGTGGAAATGACTTTGGGATCTTTGTATGATTTTTTATAGCATGTTGTACATGACTATTTATATATTTCCTATGTACCTCCCTTTTTTATATCACCATGACATGATAATCCCTTTTTATATGATAGTGGATATGTTTTTTACAAGTTATTTATAATGGTTGAATTATTTTCTTATTCTTTTTCCGTTTATTTATTTTACTTCCACGTTTTATCTTCTTATTATACCACTATTTGTAACTCTAACCATGAGGGTATAGTCTCACTACCATACAATTATAGATCATTGTTTCTAATTAGTAGCCTCTAGAATAATGGGAGGTTAAATTGTGGCCAAGTGGATCTCATGTTCAGTTACATATTAGTGAACCAAAATTGGGGTGAAACAATATGTATCAAAGGCATTTTTTTCATTTTTATTCTTCTATTTTGAGTTATTAGATAAGAGACTAGGAATGTGTTGAAATTTGGTAATAACCATGTGCCTTGGATTTGCTAACCCATGTACAAGGAAAATCCAAATTAAATGGGAAGGGAATTTCATTTTTTGATTATTCCTATTATAGTTTTATTGATTTCATTGTTGGGTGAATGAAGGACCCTAAGGGTGTCATTGTTTCCCTATAAGCCTAATAAAAATACAAAATTTATAAAACTTAGACTAGTGTAGTTAATTAATTAAAATGTAGAATGTGTCAGGTCGAGGATGAACCTAAAAAGATGGTTAAATTAGTACAATTTGGGTCTTAAAATAATAGACTTAATTAAAATAAAGAAAGTAAAAAAAAGATATGGGTTTGATTGATTTTAATGAACCTAAATGAAGATAAAGAAAATTGATAGTTTGGAAAAATATGATTTTGAAAGTGTGCTAGGATTTTTTAGTTTTAGGGGTTAGGTGAAAGTGGATTTTAGAAATTAAATTTATTAATCAATTTCAAGCATCGATGTCGAGACAATGTGGATCCAATGGTCACAGTATCTTCTCCTCAACCCGATAATCCCCTTTCTCCCATGGTCATGTAATTAGAGGATTTTTGAATCAAGTTTGTCTCAATACCATATTTAAACCTGGTTTCCTGAAATTTGATAATTTCTATGCCTCAATTTATGGTAACCAGTTTCAAAATTATAATGTTCCTTTCAGATTTATTAACCAATCGTCATGATTAAACAAAAATAAAAAGATTGAAATTGGATAAAAAACTACAGCAATCTAGATCATGAATAAAAATAAATAAATCCATTGGAACCTTACCCCTACTACTACATAACCCCATAATAAGGTAGGATTTACCTCCTCATCCTAGTGATGGGAGAGTAATAAGGAAGGCATAAAGCAAAATAAAACAGAAATAAAGATCATAGATGTCAAACTGGTGAGGAACCTTCACAACGTAACTTCTCACATTGAGATTTGGTCTTCAGATCTCTTGTAAGAAGCAGACCATCCCTCTATTTATATAATGCTAAAGGGATTTGTAGAATTCAATGGAATCATAATCGGTTAAAAATTGATCATGGATGGTCTTGGGGTCATAAAATAGGTTTCCTCCCTTAATTGCGTCAAATATGGCTATTTTTTTGGGTCGTCACAACATTTTCCCCATCTGTAATGTTTTCACCGCATGTAATTTTTTCACTATGTGAAATGTTTTCACAACCTAAATTTGTTTCAAAACCAGAAATGGTTTTGAAGCATGAAATTATTTCATAGCCTAAAATGGTTTCACTGCCTGAAATCATCATTTATTGTGGGAGGCCTCCTTGAAGTATAAATCATGGTCATTTTAACTCATTTTTATCATTCGCTATAAATTAATGAATCATGTCAAATATGAATGATATAATTAAATAAGTGGTCAAGAATTAATCATTTAAACCATAAATTTATTTAATTTTAATATCAAAATCATGCATGAAATGTACGTATCCAAATCCCCCTCACTTGAATTCAAACTTGTACTCCTGGATTTAATATCGACATACTGTAATGGACGTTCACATTACCATGATTTGAACTCAATATCAATAAAATAAATTGATAAAATGGGAAATTAAATTTTCAAACAACACACAAAAAAATTCATCAACACCTTAATTTTCAATGACCAAATCAATCAAGTATTTTACTTTTTCTCTTTGAAATAGATAATCCTTTTTATTTTTCTATTTTTATTTTTAATTCATTATTTATATTAATTCCATTTTCAATTTACATATCTTTTAATTTTTACTCTAATCATCAGGGTACAATTATATATAGTGCTCAACACATTCTTTAAGAACATTTCAATTACCATAGGCTTGCAAGGCATCTACTTTCTCCAATGCGTAGATACAAAACCATAAATAATCCTGAGGGATTCATAATTTAGGATCAAATGACTATGAGGCTTAGAAAATGTTGGTAAATAATGTAAGAAAATTATAGAACAAAAAAGAGGTTTGTATCTAAATTAATTTTCATTATAATAAAAAATTTCTCAATTAAAGTCTCATATACCCTCAATATCTCAAATACGAATCATAAAAAATGAAAATAAATAAATAAAATACCCTCTCGTATTCTTTATATATATTTTTATTTTTTTATTTTTTTATTTCAAAAGTTGTGTTTGGTAAAAATCTCATAGCCACCACCCAAACCCAAGTGATCTACTCCCGAAACAATTTTTAATAGTTATAGCATGATCACCAGTCAAGCAATGGTGATTTTTTAATTTCTCATGAAAGAACAAATTTTCTCAATCATTTTTTAATTTATTTGTAAGATGGTGTGTAATAAATTTAATGGATGTGCCTTCGAAAAATCCCATGAAAACCCCCCGACACTTATCTATAAAAAATTTTGTATCCCTTCCACTATTCACCATATCCCCATTATTATTTTTTATAATCATGCAAAATATTTAGAGGAAGGTAGAAAATTATAAAATGTGCTTATAACATGGATATTCCCTAAAAATGTTGTTCATGGATTCTATGTGTTTTAAAATAGATTAATGTATAGTGGGTCTTAGGATAAGTGATAATAAATTAAATTTAATCAATCATATTAAATGTGTTTTTTGTACAATCATATATTCAATAACATACAAAGTAATCTCTAGAAGAGAATATGACCGAGCTTCACAAAAAAATATACTGTAGAAAGAATGAGAAATATTGGTCTTGGATGATGTCTCAACAATGAGAATGAATGGTTGGGAAAACAACACATGGAAATTCATAGGAATAATTAAATCAATTAATTCAAATATGTAAAATTTAAATCATTGCAAAATATTAGAAATTTTTTATTGAAAATGTTCAACTAGTGTCCTTAAATCACGATTTTATAAATCCAAATCTGCATGCTTATCCCTACTAATTCTTTTCATATTTCTTCTCTTTCAAATTTAAGGAAAAAATAAATTTAAAATCATGTAATGGAAAGTATTCTAGAAAGTTTATGTCTCCTAGTTCATTTGAGTAAAGAAAAAAATCAAATGTGGGCATGATATTGGATTTTAAAATCTCTACAAAATTAAATACAGGGAATAAAATTGAAAAAAAATTAAAACACTTACTCCCCCATATAATGATGATTATAAGTTATCTTCATAGGTTCTGTCTGCTCCTAATTCACATCATGTGTGGATATCATGATGTGTAGTATCTGGATTCACAATGTAAATGGTGTTCATGGTGTGTATTGGTTTTCCAGCTTCATATAGTGCTTTCTACTAATTTTTTTTCTTCCAGGGTATTGATGGTTTTGTAAAATAATAATAAATTGGTCAAATAAAAGTCCATTATTAATTAATTTTGAAATATTTTGGGGCTAGTTCATGTGCACCTCTAAAAAAACAAAGAGAAAAATACAATAAATACTCAGGTTTCATCCCGAAATCTCTTTTGTTTAATATCGTAGGATCGACCTTACTTCCTTCAGCTTCATCCTATGTGATGGATGATTAGAAATATTTTACATGGTTTAGGTCTATAAATGGTATTATTTGTGACGTTTACACATAGGTTAGACCCTATCCATATTCTCTAAACATCTTAAATCTTCCTCTCAATAACCCTTGTTTGATTTCCATCGACCTGGACTTCCATTTCTTCCTCCATTCCGAAAAACTAAATGGATGGTCATGTATCATCCATACCTATTGTCCCTTGTCAAATTCAATGGATTCTATCACTCTGATTGTGTTAGTGTATGAAATTTCAATTTTTATTTCTTTCTCTTTGTAATTTTATTTTTATTATCCTCTTGCACAACAGCAGCTACCTCATGTACTTTTTCAACTTCAATGATACCCCTAGCTTCATGAATTTTATCTTCTCCTAAATAATTGTCTTCTCTCACATCGTAGTTCTTTATTGCCTGATAGATATTGAAACTTATTTTTTCACAGCTAACTCTTAAACAACGTTCTTATATTAGGAAATCGATCAGCACACACCCAGTGTCTAAAAAACGGACTCCCTATATTCAGTGGAGTCTCGTCTTCTTCTATATTCAGTACTAAGAATTCAATAGAGAATTAAATTTTCCCAAATTTGATCGGAATATATTTGATGATCCTTTGAGGGAAGTTAACTATTGATTCATCCAGTAGGATTCCAACTATGGTGGGATTCATTCCTTCCAGTCCCAAAATCATGAAACTGGTGTATGACATGATATTGACACTCACACCTATGTCACACAAATCTTTTCCAAATTTATTTGATCTAATAAACATGGGAATAAGAAAATTACCTAGATCATGTTGCTTCTTAGGAAGAAACCTTGATACCACCATAGAACACTCACGTGTCAGTAGGATGGTTCCAATTTCCTCCAACTTTTTCTTATTGGTCACCATCTCTTTAATAAATTTTACATAGGTTATCATGTTCACAAGAGTCTCTTAAAAAAGACTGTTAATATGTAATTTTTTAATGTATTTGATAAACTTACCTTTTTGTGTGTTGATATTTATTTGTTCCATTCATTTTATAAAATGTGGTCTTGACTTGAATTGGTCTTGACTCAAAATTATAATTGTGATTGATGTAATCTTTGCCTTGTTCTTGAGTATCATAGGTGTGTATTTAATGATTTCAAACCCTGAGAATTTCTTAAAAAAAATACCCAACATAAAATAAAGAAAATATAATTAAATAAAGTAATTAAAAACATATAAAAATAATTAGAAACCATACTCAGAAATGACACAAATTTTGACAGGCCCTAAGGGCATCATTATTTCCCTATGGGTCTAATCAAAATAAAAAACTTATAAAACTCAAAAAAGTGTAATTAATTAATAAAAATGTAGTATGAAGTAGGTCAATAAAGAACCCACAAAGATGGTAAAATAAATTTAATAAGATTTTTAAAATAATTTATTTAATTAAAATTAAGAAATAGGTGAAGAAGAGACATGTTTTATTGATTTTAAGGAAGCTGAACGAAGACAAAGAAAATTGATTGTTTGGAAAAATCAGATTTTGAAGGTTTTATAGCACTTTATAGTTTTAGGGTTTGAGTGAAATTGAATTTTATCAATTAAATTTATTAATCCCTATTTGGCGTTAGAATATAGAGTAGGTGGATCTAATGTTCATGGTATCCTCACTCCAACTCGGCAATTCCCCTTTCCCCATGGGCATGTAATTAGGGCATTATCGAAATGAGTTTGAATAGATACCATATTAAAACCTAGTTTCCTAGAATGTGACAATGGTCATGAATAAATTTAGGGTAACCAATTCTAAAATTATAATGTTCCTTTCCAATTTATTAACCAATGGTAATGATTAAACAAAAATAATGAGATTAGAATTTTATAAAAAAAATGAAGCAATTCAAAACATAAATAAAAATAAATAAATCCAACGATACCTTCCCACTTCAACTACATCACCCTACAAAAAAGGTGATATTTCCCCCCTTATCCTAGTGTTGAGTGAGTAAGAGGGAATGAATAAAGTAAAAGAAAACCTAAATAAAATAGAAGAGATGTTGAACTGGAGAGGACCCTGCACAACACGACTTCTTGCACCAAGATTTTTTCTCTATGTATCTTGTAAGAAGCATCTCATCACTCTATTTATAGACCCCCAAAGCACCCATGAAACATTCAATGGAATAATAATGGGTAAGAAATAGATATCGAGTGGTCCTCGCTCCATAAAATAGGTCTCCCCCTTAATTTCATCGAATCTATCTGTTTTTTGGGTCATCTTGAAATTTTCACCTTGTGTAATGTTTTCACCATGTGTAATTATTTCACCATGTGTAATTTTTCACATCCTAAATTGGTTTCATAGCCTAAAATGGTTTCACATCCTAAAATTATTTCATAGCCTGAAATGGTTTCACTATCTAAAATCATCCTTTATTGTGGGAGGTATCCTTTAAGTGTAAATAATGGTCATTTTCACTCCTTTTTGTTAATTTCACATAAATTAATGAATCCTTATGAATATTAATGATATAATTAAATAATATCGAAATAATTAATCATTTAAGGCATAAAATTATTGTATTTTAATATGAAAAAGAATGCAAGAAATGTACATATCAGTGATGCGCATGATATGTAGAATTTAATATTATTGATATGGATTCAATTTTACCCTTAACTCAGTATATAAATGAGGTATTAGACTCATGTATCATTTTGGGAACATATAGATTCACATGTCATGCATATTCTATGCCATGTAGATTGTATTTCTTGACCGCCTGATTATGTGCCATGTTTATTTGTATACCATTTTTAGATAGATATTCAAAATTCATACTTTTATACCATATTTATATGATTATTTTCATATTTACTAGTATGATTTCTCTGTGATATCTTTCCATATTATAGTTATGATATAAGATTGGTTATTAATGTTTCTAGATCAACCTAAAGGGTGTTTCCCTATATAGCTTGATGGTGGCACCTTAATTAGATAATTATGACATGTTTGATCCATGGACCATTGGTTTCATGGGTTAAAACATTTATAGTTGTGATTAAATGGGTTCCAATAATAATTTATAAAGTGTATGTACATTTATAAATTTTCAAGGGTAAACCATATAATCCAACCATCTTGTATGAACTTGTTTCATTCTAATAATAATGGTAAAAACCGAGTGGTAGTTACATGTCTTGTCAACTACCACTTATAAAGCATAGAATTTTATAAATTGGTAATTGTGATACATCTAATTGAACCCCTATAGTGGTTGGTTTTAGTTACATGAAATTCTAATTGAAATTAATAGAGTGTATTACTTAATAAATTGGGAATGGTAATGCATATAGTTTTACCATGATGAGTATATATATACAAATATACATGTGAACTACTAATTCATTGTAAATTAAATGGTATTTTTTATATAAAATGGGTATTCCAATTTCAACTTAATTTTTTTTCCTTCATAACTTGTAATTGATGCTCCATATGTTGGAACCTTGGAAATAGATTACAGAAATTTTATTTGACTTGAACTTAGTATTGGAAAGTAGGGAGTGTCTCTTGTGACCCTTATGATCTTATATACCACCTAGAATTGTTCATATGATAAGGTAGAGGGGTTTGGCACTTATATATGAAGGTTTATACCTATCCTATTCTTATGTCTATGATTTAAATTGGTATGAAATCTATTATAAGGTGTGTTATTCACATTTATAGAGCTATTATTTCATGATTTCATCGATTCGTACACCAAGAGGGTGGCAATGACCATGATCCAGAGGTGGTGGGCCCTGATCCAAAAATATTACCTCTAGTGGTGCCACTTGTGAAACCTCCCTTTATACCCAACTGGGTCACTAATTCCTAGATTTGAGAGAAATTATTATGGCTCATGAAGACTATATAGGGACCCCATGGCTTGCCCTTACTATGGTAGAGTTGATGTGAGAGTTTCATTAGAAGAATCAACCCACATTTTTGGGGGATGGAAGTCGACAGGCTGCTGAGTCATGGCCGAAGAACATGATATATATTTTAAATCATCTAGAGATGCCTCCCAAGAGGAGGTTTAATCTCGTAGCTTACATGATACAAGATTCATCCAAGAGATGGTGGGATGTGTTGACCAAGGATGATCAACATCAAGCTTTCTCCAGAGTGATTTCTAGATATCCTTCTATGATTATATCTTTCCTAGGATGTTGAGGGATGATAGTTCTAGATATTTTATACAAATAGAGTATATCAATTTATTATTTGTTGACAACTAGAATCATTTCACAGAGCTCTATCATTTTTCAATAATCATTATAGGTGATGTGTTATCTAGGGTTAGGTGATTCAAGAATGGTCTCAAGCATGGAATATGATCGCAGTTTAATGTGATTTGTTTGACCCCCATCACTAAAATAGTAAAATAGACCTTTATTATTGATTGTTAATTGAGAGAGGATGTGGGTTTGTGCCAGGAAATTTTATGTTCTAGACCCGGAACTACTTTGACCAATGATCAGAAGTGTTTTTTGGAGTTTTCTTTAGGAGTTAGTCATGGCCCGAGAATGATCTCAGGCAGCCATGTGATCTATCCTCAGTGTGGTAATAAGGTTTCTATGTGGCCTCAATGCAATATATCTCTATTTGAGTGTAGATACTATGGTAGGTTGATACATATATATAGGTTTTATTGGAATTTCCCACCCATTACTAGTAAAATATGATCTATACAGGCTCCACCTTCAGAAGTAGGATCAGATGCTCCATCTCATCCAGGGATTAGGAGAACTATCAGTAGTTTGGGATGAAGAGGGGGTCGTGGTCGAGTGAGATAGACAATATATTTATAGAACCCATAGAGCATGACTACCAAGTTCAACCAATACCCATCTTAGTGTTGTGAATCAAACCAGATATATGTAGTATAACTAATCCATGAGGATCATAGTGTTGATCCATATATGGTTATTAGTATGATCCTAGTATCCTCTACTCTAGTTTCGTATTTATTTGGTACAAGAGCTTCCCACCCCTTCATATCTATATCTATTTTGTATATCCTTGGTCTATATATTCAATATTTCTATAGATTAATGACACTCGATACCCCTTTAGGAATTTGATCAAAGGGTGTACACTAGTGCAAGGAGTTCCCCATTAAGGTTGGTGGGAATTGATTCTTATGGGACTTATTTTTACATGAGATTAAAGGTTTATAAATCATTATGAGGTTGGACTGGTTGGTTCCTTATCATGCTCATGTTGATTGATATCATCATAGGGCTTCCTTTATGTCACCAAATAGTGATAGTTATATTCACAAGGGTGAATGTGATTCCTAGGAATGTCAATCTAGACCTAAGAATCATGGGATGGTAAGGGTGAAAACCCATATTTTTAGACTTTATATAGATGATTAGGGAACATGTCAGGCTGATTTTTATCTAGTTTTAGATCATTTCTGGGATGTCTTATTAGAAAAATTATCTAGACTAACTCCTGAGAGAGAGGTAGAGTTTACTATTGATCTAGATCCAAGAGAAATACTAATATTCATTCCTCCTTATTAGAAGGCTATTACTAAGTTGTAAGAGATCATGAGGAAATAAGAGGACATGGAAACTAAGGGTTTTATATGGCCCAATAGTTTCCCCTAGGGTTCACCAGACCTTTTTTCAAGAAGGAGGATGGTACCCTTAAAATTTTCATGGATTTCCATCAATTGAACCAGCTTATGGTCAAGAATTGGTATCCACATACATGTATAGATGACCTCTTCAAATGGATCTAAGGAGTATGGGTTTTCTGTAAGATGGTATTGAGGTTAGGATACCATGTAGTGCATGTTATACCATTGAATATACCACATAAAATATTCCATAATAGATATGGTTTGTATGAGTATTTATTCTTTCCATTCGGTCTTACCAACATGCCAGTACTATTCATGGATTTGATGAATCAAGATTTCCAACTGTATTTGAATTAATTTGTGGTAGTGTTCATGGAATACATCTTTTTGTGCTCGTATACTCGACATGAACATTACCAACATCTTGATATTGTTTTGAGCACACTAATAGAGCACCAATTGTATAATAATATCAACAAATGTCTCTTTGAGATCACCAAGGATGACTTATTATGTCATAACATCTTAGAGATAATAGTATTAGTTGACCCGGATAAGTTGAGAGATGTTGTCTCCTAGGAACAACCTAAGAACATATTTGATATATGGAGTTTATTGGGGATAGTGGGATATTATAGGTGCTTCATTTAGGGTTTATCATTATTATAAGCACCTCTTATGGTATTGATTAAAAAGGGTGTGAAATATATGTGGTCTGAAGCATGTGAATGATCCTTTCAATATATGAAAGGGATATTGAATTTATCTTCGATCTTGATTTTACCTTATCCTAGAAGAGTCTATACAATTTATTATGATGCCTTGGGAATTTTATTGGGAGGTGTTTTAATGTATGGGTTCAGTTCATAACATATGAGTCTCCCCTGTTGAGACCTCATGATAATAATCACCTAACACATGATCTCAAGCTAGCATTTTTGGTTCATGTATTACATTGTTGGAGGAACTATTTTCTAGGAGAACATATTTCGATGTCCACAGACCACAAAAGTATCAAGTATATATTTACATAGTGTGAATTTAATCTCATGAAATAAATATGGGTTGAATACCTACAATCATTTAACTTTTAGAATCACTATATTCATGGTAAATTCAATGCTGTTACTGATTCTTCAAGCTTGAAAACTCAGACAAAGCTAGTTAATAAGGCTAGTAGTAAATGGTAGTTGATGGCACTATTTTTTGAGATGAAATTATAGGTCCATGATAATCACAAGAATTATATTCTTACATCTTTATCCATGACATCATCACTTAATTATCGAGTGAAGATGAGTTAGTTTTCTAATCCTAAGGGATTTGTCCTGTAGGAATGAACTTTAGGCATGAATCCAATGCATGGTTGGATTGTTGATGAAGATGAGGTATTACACATTTACGGACGCATCTAGGAACCTAAAGACATCTAAGAGGAGTTTATGTGAGAGTCCCATGCCTCTTCTTGGGCAGTACATCCTAGCATTATGAAGATGTAACGTTATTTATGATCCAATACTTTTGGATTGGTATGAAAAGGGAGATATCTGGTTTCATTACCCGATGTTCCACCTATAAGTAGGTGAAGGTGGAACACCAGTGGGTAGTAGGGATTTTACAGTTATTTATCATTACTAAGTGTAAATAGAATGACATCACTATGGATTTTGTGATGGGATTACCTAGGTCACCTTGAGGTTGTGACGTTTTATGGTTGATCATAAGAAGATTTTAAAAGGTTTACCACTTCTTATCTACCAGAGACACTTTTCTAGTTGATGAGATAAGAAGTTAATATGTTATAGAGATCATATTCCTTTATGGAGTTCTACATACTATTTTATCACATAAAGATTCTTGTTTTATGTCACAGTTTTGGTAGGGGTTGTAAAGGGAACTGGGTTAACATTTACTATTGAGTACAACCTATCACCCATATACTGATGGTCAATCTGAGTGTACAATATCAGTGTTAAAGGATATTCTTTGGGAATGCATTCTAGGTTTCGAGGGTTTATGGGAGAAAAACCTACCACTCACCATGTTTGTTTATAATAATAGCTTTCAAGCAACTATAAAGATAACTGTAACGACCCAAAATTTTGTTAATGAATATTCATCTTGATCTAATTAAATGTATTATTATGTAAGATGGTTATATAAAACATATTAACTTCCTTTTTTTTATATTTTTTTATTTTAAAATACTATTAAGAATTATTATCATTGCGAATATAGTTGTTGAACAGTTATCACATGATTAGTATAAATATAAGGCTTTATCAAATCTAATTTACTCAGAAAAAGGAAGTGATTGCCTCATCCAGTAGAATTGCTCCATTTGAAGCCCATTTTTCAGAGCTCAGAAAGGAGGTAGCGTCACCAGCCTTCTCTCTGGACCAAGACTAATCTGAGTTCAACACGTTAAGCTTGAACATAATCACCTATAGGAGAAGTGGATGTTGATAGAGATTACCACCTGAGCAATCTTATCAGAACCGACCCAAGAGTCCATCACTATCGCACACATTACCCTTAGGTATTATGCAGGTGTTATAAGGGGTTATGTAACAAGACCCTATAACTATGATTATGTGCACTATTTTTATATATAATAAATAATATACATTCAATTTATTATTTTTACTTTGTAAATGTTTTTTAAAGCACTAATAGTATTTTTAGTTAATATTCAATTACAAAATCTATTTTGATGAATTAATGGATTTTTGAATTAAATAATATTTTAATAAAATATTATTACTAAATTAATTTTTATTACATATAAATGATCGTATAATTTTTATACAACTGTAATTTTTATTATTATTTGAAAGTTGTTTTTGTCAAAACCCATGAATTTTCAAAAAATGCTGGTTTTATTGTAAAAGAAAAAATTCACATATTTATAAAATTATTTAGATAAAATGAATATTATTTTTGGATTTAGGATGTATAAATTATATAACAATGAATTTTTCAAAATTTTCTAGGACAGTCAAATTTTGGGGCAAAAATTAAACACTGTTTAAATATATAATGTGTTTTATGACATCATAATGAACCAATAGTGATGTAATAAAATACAATAAAATGTTTATTTGGAAAATATATGTTTTATGTTTAAAATAATGTGATTTTATATTTGTTTTATTAATTTTACAATGCCTTAGTGGACTCTCCAAGACTTATAAAATATTTTAACATTTTAAAATGGTTTCCTTGGGAGTGTGACTCACCTCCACATAAGAAAGCCTAATATTTTAATATTTTCAGCCATTGGAATTATAAAATAATTTTTCCCCCTCCCCTTTGGAAATAAACATGTGAAAAACCATGGTATGTTTTGTGGTTTTGAATATCTAATTATATTGATTCCAAAACATAAGTTTGTGAAATATCAAAGAATTCCCCTCTCTTTTCCTATATAAACACACACAAGATCCCATTTCTATTCACTAAAAATCCTTATATCACGTCCCTAACCTTCCCTCCTCTATCTAGAATCCTTCCAAGGCACCCCAAACTCTCAATAATCCCCTCCTCAAGCTCTTGAAGTCACACACTCAAGTAAGGGATCCTCACTTTCCTTCCTTATTTATGTCTAAGTTTCCTTATATTGTTATTCCCATTTATTTTCAATTAAAAATGTTGGGTTATGATTTATAACCATACCTATACTTCCATTCTTATGTTTTAATGATTAGATAACCAGTAATGTCTCATTAACTCATCCCATGTACACCTGTTACCATGCCAATATTCCATAAGAAATTACTATCTCTTCATTTACATTCAAGAAATTATTTTATATTATGCATATAAATTAAACTAAATATGTTGATATATTATGTTAAATGAATGCCTTACTATCCATTTCATGTATATATGATAAGAGACCCATTTATCTCTCATCAACCCATTTTACGATTTCTATTTGACGTCGTTATGCTGCCGAAGTTACACCAAAATTTCCCATAACAAAATCATCGTGTAAGTGCATACCATAACCATTTCTCTATCAAGGGTATTCACCTTTATGCACATGAACTTGTTGAATTAGGACTTACATTAATTTATTACACATCTATTATTTTTTAATAAATTTTGATGTTTAATGAATCCATGTTATATGATCTATCTGGCTCACTTATGAATGAAATGAAATGAATAAAAAGGGTATGCCCTGATAGCACTCCAATGCATTGGGTAAATAATAATATCATGATACATCACTTGAAATGAGTGTTTACTCATGATAATTCATGTTCAATGAGAGTTTACTAATGCTAATTCATGGTCAATGAGGGTTTACTCATGCTTCATGTGCAATGAGCCTTGGCTCATGCTAATATTATGTTAAATGTTGTTGCCACATCTCCATGTTATGATAATCATGCTATATCATGAATTTATGTTCATGTTTCTATTATGATCCATTTATATGCCTATTTCCAAAAATGTATATTATTAGTCATGTTATGACTTGTTTACTCCCTTACTGATCTTTATATCTCACCCTTTTCTTATGTATGTCCTCAAGTTATCTCATGCAATTCTAAGTACGAAGGAATGATGTGGTCATGTAAAATAATTTTTCAATAAAGTTGTTGTATTTTATGTCTTAAGTATTCATGTAATGTTCTTAATTTCCCAATACACTATACCTATCGATCCTCAGAGTTGTCTTAAGTATAATTTTATGTAACAAATCATGTTTAAAGATGTATTAAAGAGTAAGGTAGTTATAGTTGGTATTAAAGGACTTGTTTAGTAATTTTGGGGATTTGGATTAGAAAAACCTAGTGAAAGCCTTAGGGATTATACTAAGTATAAAAAAAATCCCTAAATTTTGGTGAGTATAGATTAAGTGGTTTATCAATAAAATACATCTCTATCTAGATACAGATAAGTAGAGGTGGCTTTGGCACAAATGTATCTAGGGGTAAAACCCAAAAACACCACTTTGATCTAGACTGAAATTAAAATTGGTACACAACAACGGGCCTTGATACACTATTGGTTTGACACTCCTAGGGGATATTCTTTGATAAATTGATAAGCCCCGTATGAAACATTATAAAGGGAATAAAAAAACTCACCTAAGAATATATGTTTGGAAGTAGATCATGGATAACATAGATTTAAGCCTATAAATTCACATGTTAAGGAAATAAATATAATTTATATGTTATCCCTTTTGGTCTTTGGATTCCCATTTATGTGTTAATCATAACTTTCTTTTTATTCCAGCCAATGGCTGGTAATAGGAGGACTCATGCTAACAACACATGCAAATATAAATGTGATGACTATTCTAATGAGATACCCAATCTGATGGGAGCGGTAATTGAAAACTTTGTCATGATACTCTCTCAATTAACTCATTTTTTGAATAAGAACATGGGTTAAGAGGAATGTTCAACCCCCCCCCCCCAAGAAAGAACAAGCCACAATCAAGAGCTTCATGAGACGAATGCCTCCTACTTTTAATGGATCATATGATCCCTCAATCTCAAAACAATGGATTCACTCAATTGAGAATATCATCTCTATCCTTAAATGTTACAAACAAGATAAGGTTCTTCTAGCTGCTTATTGTATGGAGGGTGAAGCTGATCAATGGTGGACTTTGATAAAAAAAAAATGAATCCTAATGGAGATATTGACTTGTTGGAATGGAAGGATTTATAAAAAATGTTTTTAGATAAATATTTTCCTCGCACCATTTGACTTAAGATGAAAAGGGGTTTTCTTTACCTTAAGCAAAAAGATGACGAATCCACTAGAGTGTACTAGGAAAAATTCACAAGGATTGCATGATATGCCTCTGGCTTTTTCATTACCCCTGAATTCAAGGTTGACCGCTTCTTTGGTGGGCTAAAACCTAGCCTACAGAAAGACCTAGTGAACCGTGACTTCGATAACTATGAGAGAATTGTTCGATGTGCCCTCAAAGTTCACATAGAGATTGATGAATCTCCAGGTTATCATGGGGATAAGAAGTGTAAAGTGGAATTTAATTATGGTGATCTTATGGATAAATCAAATAGTGCCAAGAAATTCTAGCACCCCACTTGCCAATGGTCTGGAAAGAAGCACCCAAGAAGTTTCCTAAAGGGGATGAAGAAATTATTTAGGTGTAGAAGATAAGGGAACCTGAACATTAATTTCTGAGAAGAAAAACCCACTACTACAATAGAGGAGAGGAATGTTGCATTCGACCCTCAATGCATTATTCATTGCTTCAGCTACAAAGAATTGGGAACTTTTCAAACCAGTGACCTAAGCCAAGGTATTTCAGTGGCAACCAATAACTTTCAAGGAAGTAGGGAAGATCATTTTCCATCACTACTGCTGAAGAAAATTCTGAAAACAAAGTGGTGACAAGTACAGTAGTTATTTATTCAAGAGTAAAAAATATAATTTTTTGATTTAGGTTCTATGCATTCTTTTATATCTCGGAAGTTTATTAAAACAATCCCAACACCGCCACAAATCACGGGAGTAGAGATGTAGGTGAGAGCAGAAAATGGGGAAATTATTGCATCCCAAGAATGTAACTCCCTATGTCACAATTTTATGGATTAAACATTCTAGAGAACCTCTTCATACTCCTTCCGGTGGAATTTGATACAATTATGGGCATGGATTTGATTTCCCTATATAGAGCCAACACAAATTGCAGTCAGTGGGAAATTACTCTCTATATGGAGAATTAACCCCCTATGCTATACAAGTGAAAGGTGGAGGTTGAATCTTCTTTAGCACCATCATCTCAAGAGTAGATATTACTACCCTATGAGAACACGTATCTTACTCAGATGATTGAGTCCAAGGAAGAAACCATCCTTGAAGACATCCCTATTATGATAGAATTCACAAAAGTTTTTCCTGAAGAATTGCCTGGTATTCCTCCTATAAGAGATGTTGAATTCTTGATTGAACTTATACCTAGGGATTTTACAATATCCAAGACTCTGTATAGAATGGATGTTGTGGAGGTTGAGGAGATATATAAATAAGTAAAATAGAATCTAGAAAAAGGGTTTATATACCCATGTGCTTCACCATGGGGTGTACTAGTCCTCTTCTTCAAGAAGAAGGATGGGTCAATGTGCCTTTGCATTGATTATCGTGAGCTCAACAAAATCATTATAGAGAAAAAGTATCCTCTGCCACGAATTGACAACTTGTTCAATCATCTACGTGGAGCACAATACATCTTCAAGATGGATCAACGGTTGGGATATTACATAGTAAGGGTGAAGAAGGAGGATATCCCCAAGACCGCTTTTCGTACAAGGTACGAGCACTATGAATTCTAGGACTCACTAATGCTCCAAATATTATCATGGACTTGATGAATAGATTCTTTAGAGATTTCCTTTACAAATTTTCGGTAGTATTTATAGACTATATTCTAATATACTTCAAATCTAAGGAGGAACATGAGGAGAATCTATGCACTGTACTAGAGACCTTGTAAAAGGAGAAGCTCTTTGCAAAGTACAACAAGTGTGAGTTCAAGTTAAAGGAGGTCCCCATCTTGGGTCATATCATCACAAGTAATGGAATATCTGTGGATACCTCCAAGACAAATGAAATTGAGTGATGGATGAGGCCAGCATCTACGATTGATATCTGTAGCTTCCTTGGGTTAGTTGGATATTATCACTAGTTTGTGATAAATTTATCACGATTGTCAAAACCTCTTACCAAGATAACTCAGAAGGGAGTCAAGTTTTCTTGGAGTTATGAATGGAAAGATAGCTTCAATGAGTTGAAAAGGAGTCTTATCAATGTGCTCATTCTCACACTACCCTTAAGTGGAGAAATGTTTTTGGTATTTAGTGATGCTTAGATGAAGGTACTGGTATGGGTGTTGATGAAAAATGACAAAGTCATTGCCTATGATTCAAGTAAATTAAAATTCCATTAAAAAAAATATCCAACACATGATCTAGAGTTAGATGAAGTAATCTTCGCATTAAAAATTTGGCGACATTATCCTTTTTGGGAGAATTGTAAAATATATCTGGGTCATAAAAGCCTCAAGTATATATTCACACAGAAAGAGTTGAACATGGGATAATGAAGATGGTTAGATTTGATCAAAGAGTATAAATTCTCAATCCATTACCACCCTGGGAAACCAAATAAGGTGGAAAATTCTCTAAGAATAAAAGACCAAGAAATTCTATCATTGATGAGAATTGAAAATGATCACATCTTCTTAGATTTGATGAAGATGGACATGGGAATCATAAATAAGGGAAGGTTATAAATGATTTCACAAATTATTTCACTACCATCTCTTTTGGAAAGGGTAAAGGATGCTCAAATGGATGATGTAATAATTCAAAAGAAAGTGGAAACTATTAGAAAAGGGATATCCTCAGAGTTCAATGTTAATGAAGAAGAAATTGTGAGATTTGGGACAATATTATGTGTTCCATCAAATCTAAAGTTAAAGAATGAACTTTTGGATGAGGCAAATAGTTTGAATTTATCCATTCGACTAGGAAACACAAAGATTTATCAATATCTCTAAGATAATTATTTGTGGGATAACATGAATAAGGATATCGCTGAGTATACATCGAAGTTCCTAGAGTGTCAGCAAGTGAAGGCTAAAGGGAAGAAGTATAAGGGGATGATGCCACCATTACCAATACCAACATGGAAATAGAAGAACACCAACATGGACTTTGTCACCCAACATACAAAGAAATTTAAAAGAAACAATTCTTTTTGGGTCATTGTGAATTGTCTTACAAAGACCGTACACTTCATCGCGATTCAAGAGGATTTCTCATTGGATCAACTAGCTTGGATATAAATCAGATAAGTGGTAAGGATGAATGGAGTACCAAAATCTATTATATACGACCAAGATACAATATTCACCTCTATGTTCTAGAAGATTCTCCAACATGATCTAAATATTTAGATGAACACTAGTACATATTATCATCCTCAAACTGATGGAAAATCTAAGCAGACTATCCAAACACTTGAGAACATGTTGAGAGCCTACTCAATGGACTTAAAAGGAGGATGAGGTCAACATATTATTCTGGTTGAGTTCTCTTACAATAACAATTTCTACTCAATCATCCAAATGGATCCTTATGAATCCCTTTATGGGAAGAGGTGCAGAACACAAACATTTTATGATGAAGGGGGGAAGATTGTAACGACCCAAACTTTTTTTAATGAAAATTAATCTCAATCTAATTAAATGAATTATTATGTAAAATAGTTATATAAAACATATGCACTTCTTTGGTTTTATGTTTTGGATTTTAAAATACCATTTATAATTTTTACCATTGCTAATATAGTCATTGAATAGCGATCACATGATTAGTACAAATATTGGGCTTTAAAAAATCCAATTTACTCAGACAAAGGAAGTGATGGCCTCATCAAGTAGAATTGCTCCATTCAAATCCCATTTGTCAGAGCTCAGGAAAGATCTACCATCATTGGTCTTTGCTCTGGAACAATCTCTAGTCGATCTTAAACACATTAAGCTTGAACCGAATCACCTATTGGAGAAGTGAAAGTTACTAGAGATTACCACTCGAGTGATGTTATATGAGCCGCCCCAAGAGTTTGTCACCATCACACACCTTACCCTTAGGTATTATGTGGGTGTTATAAGGGGTTATGTAACAATACCCTAGCACTATGATTATGTGCATTATTTTTGTTTATAATAAATAATATACTTTCATTTTATTATTGTTACATTGTAAATGTTTTTAAAGCACAAATAGTATTTTTAGTTAATATTCAATTAAGAAATATATTTTAAATAATTAATGGATTTTTGAAGTAAATAATATTTAAATATTATATTATTTCTATGTTAATTTTTATTAAATATAAATACGTATAATTTTTATACAATTGTAATTTTTATTAAGGTTTGAAAGTTGTTTTTGTGAAAACCCCATGAATTTTTAATAAATGTAGGTTTTTATTTTAAAATTAAATATTCACATATTTGGAAAATTATTTAGATAAAATGAATATTAGTTATGGATTTAGGATTTCAAAATTATCTAACGGAGAATTTTTCATAATTTTCTAAGACAATTGAATTTTAGGGTAAAAATTAAATACAGTTTAAATATATAATGTGTTTTATCACATCATAATGACCCAATAGTGAGGTAATAAAGTACTATAAAAGTGATATTAGGATAAAATATATTTTTTCATCAAAATAATGTGATTTTATATTTTTTGATTAATTTTACAATGCCTTAGTAGACCCTCCAAGACATATGAAATATTTTAACATTTTGAAATGATTCCCTTGAGAGTGTGACTCACCTCCATATAAGAAAGCCTAATACTTTAATAATTTTGGCCATTGGCCATATAAAATACTTTTTTCCACTCTCCTATGTAATAAAACCATGGGAAAGAACCATGGTAAGGTTTGTGGTCTTTAATATTTAATTATATAGATTCCAAAAACTAACTTTCTGAAATATTAAAGAATTAAAATCTCTTTTCCTATATTAACCCACCCAAGATCCAACTTTTATTCACTAAAAATCCATGGATAACATCCTTAATCTATCCCACTCTCTCTATAATCATCCCAAGGTTCCCCAATCCTTATATTGTTATGACCTATTATTTTCAATTAAAAATTTTGGGGTAAGATTTATAACCCCCCTATACCTCCCTCCTTATGTTTGAATTATGAGATACCCCTTTATATCTCATTAATGCCTCCCATTTACACCCGTTACCATGCCAAAATTCTGTAAGGGATTTCTCTCTCCTCATTTATATTCAAGAAATTATTTTATATTATGCATCTATTTTCCATTACATATGTTGGTATATTATGTTACATGACCCCCTTACTATAAATTTCATGTATAAGTGATAAGAGACACCGTTCTCTCTCATTAACCCATTTTAAGATTTCTATTTGATGTTGTTATGCTGTCAAATGTACACCAAAATTTACCATGCCAAAATCATCGTATAAGTGAATACCATACACATTTCTCTATCAAGGGTATTCACCTTTTTGAACATGTATTGTTGATTAAGGACTTACATTTATATATTGCACATATATTATTAGTGTAATAAATTATGATGTTTAATGAATCCATATTGTATGATCTATGTGGCACACTTATACATGAAATGAAATGATTAAGAAGGGTGCACCCTGATAGCACTCAATGCATTGGGTAAAGAATAGTCTCATGATATGTCATGTTAAATGAGTGTTGACTCATGATAATTCATGTGAAATGAGGGTTTAGTCATGCTAATTCATGTGCAGTGAGGTTTTACTCATGCTCCATGTGCAATGAGCCTTGGGTTATGCTAATATCATGTTAAATGTTGTTTACACATATCCATGTTATGATTATCATGATATATAATTCCTTTTTGTTCATGTTTATCTTATACTCTATTGATATGACTATAGACTAACATATACTGCATTCTTCATGTTATTCCTTATTTACTCCCTTACTAGGCTTTATAGCTCACCCTTTTCTTCTATATGTCCCCAGGTTATCCCATGCAATGATAAGTATGAAATAATGTTGTGTTCATGTAAATTTCTTTCAATAAAGAATTTGTATTTTATGTCTTTTGTTTTTATGTAATTTTCTTGATTTCCCAATACATTAGACATCTCGATCCTTGGAGTTGTATAAGTTCAAGTTTATGTAATAAATCATGTTTAAATATGTATTAAAGAGTAGGGTTATTTTAATAACTCCTTATGAGGCTTTATATATAAGGACATTCCATTCACCCCTATACTGGTTATAAGAAGGATAGGCCGAACTACTAAGAATTCATCTAATTTAGGAGACTTCAGAGCATGTACAACTTATCAGGAAGCATATTGCTATAAATTGGTCTAGGTATATGTCTTATACTGATTTTCACCACCGACCACTAGAATTCTATGTAGGGGGTTGGTTTTTCTTGTGTGTTTCACCTAGAATAGGGTATAGGTGGATTTAGAAACAAGGTAAGATATTGCCTTGTTATATTAGCCCTTTTAAGATTTTTGAGAGAGTCGATCTGGAAACCTATCGATTGTAGTTACCTCATAGGTACCATTCCATACATAAAGTCTTATATATATCTAAAATTAATCATTATTATTCATGATGGTATCAATTTCTTTATCCTGATGAGGTTGTGTGTAGGATCCCCGACCAAAAAAGCCACCCAAATAGTGCTAATGGGCTGTGTACCATTGGCCTTAGGTGCACTTCCCCAAATTCCAAAGGCTACTGACAAGCAGCGAGGGTGTAAACATGTATAGTGGGGAGGCTATACCCTATGAAAATAAATAAAGTACTGGTCTGAGTATAATAATATAACATGAAGCAGAAATAAATGGCTCAACAAACTCAAAACAGACCTGAAAATCAGAAGCACATTCAATAGAAATAAACAGCGGAAGCAATATAGAAACAAATGTAGTGGAAAGTAAGCAGAATATCATTCCAACAAATCACTTATAACCACTCAAATCAAAACAAACAAAGCATGAATTCCATGTCAGGTCATACAATAAAATTTCCATGGTGTTTTCCATAGAAGACCAAAGTAGCTATATATAATAATCATGCTGAAACTAAATTAAAACTGAACAAAAACTCTAGCTAGGAAATAACTCAAGGTCTATGACAATATCCATGCCAAATAATACTACAATCAAACTCTTGAGGTTGATGTTTTACCTATATGTAGATCCATAATGTCTATATGCATCCCAAAAGGGCCCGTGTAGGGTGTGAGACAAATCTCACTAGGATACCACTTAATGGTGCATAACTAGTATAAGTGTTAAAGCGGATATGTATCTCTATGTAAAGTAAATAGTATAATGCAAGAAATAAACAAAACCAAAACTGGTGCTCCACAGCCACCAGGGAGTGTCACTTACCATGGACAATGCTGGAATCTCATAAGAAAAGAGAGTCCTTTACCCATGGCCTAAGGTATCCCTATAGTCACAAATATGTAGTGAACCCTCAGGTTACACCTCAATCACATATCTTGGAACCACGTGCCTCTTGAGACCTCATGTCTCAAAGTACCGATGTCCTAATGGAATTCCCAAACAATAGTATCCCAATATCACGGACCCCTGCTCGAATTACCACAATGTCCCATGACACAAAAATTAGAGGAACATCTATGTATATCCTCGTATAAATATCCAGGACCATGGAATCAAGTAAAGAGAGCCTCAAACCCCAACCTGATATCCTCATATCTATCAACATAAGGCTCATCACCTTCCACACGTCTTTCTACGAAACCCCAAATGAAAAATACCTAATCTGTAACTATCAGAGGCCTCTACCCACACGATTGGTCAAAAAAACCTCATCATGAAGTCAACCTGTGTGAACATGACTCAATCATCACGTTGGCCATCATGGGTGAGTGGAAAACACCAAATAAAAGACCTAAACCACACTATCTATTTTACTTTGTGCCCCTGCGACCATGTAGCTCAAATCTGATGTACATTCCATCCAAGTGTCTCGGGCCTTGCCCAACATGATAGCCTCATCGCCTTAATCTGACATCCATAACACCCAATCCTATGGTCAGAACCACTCATGAAAATCTAGGTCATTCCCAACCAGTGATCAACATCACTCAATCCCAATGGCCATGCCATCCCAACCTTGGGACTAGCCCATCAGAACCCCAAGGGCCACAAAACATGAAATCTCAAGCATTACATAAACATAAAACAAATTTAAACACTTTAAACAAGTAATTAAATTTAAACAGATTAAATTACACAATCTACCAGTTATATCACATTATAAAGGAGGTCTTTAATTATTCTAAATCACTTAATCAAGCTTCAACAATTTAAAAATACCAGTTTAAATCAAAATAAAACATTTAAAACCACTTTAGCACCCCCGACCAAAGTATCCCAAGGAGCAACAACCTCTCACCCAGCCTTGCTCAAGCGTATAAGGTATAGGGAATGTACAAAACATTCCAAATGGTCTAACAATCAAATTAATATGGTATAATAGGGTTCTTCTCAAAACCCTTTGTTGTGCTAAAAAGCCGCAACCCCCAAAAGTCCGCAAAAACTCAAAACAAGGTATGCACCACCTACCGTAGACTCATAGGAATAGTCACATCCAATATCAAAATCCAATAATAAGTTGATAGACTTAGATCTAAGTTTCCATAAAAATACTAAAATTGGTTTGGATAGAAATAGCAGTCCATGAGGCAAAAGATAGACAAAAGAGAAGGGTGGATGGAATTAACTTTACCAAGGTGGTCCTATAGCTTCTGTCAGATCGAAGAACAGAGGTCAGATGAAGATAATAGATCAAAATATACCATAGGAGAAAAGGTGTGGATCTTCCCTACTGTGTGTTACCATGAATGAAGAATGAGTTAGAGAGGAGAGAAAAAGAAAGGGAAAAAAGAAAAAAAAGAAAAATACCCATCACTGGCCTCACAGTTTACCAGAACAGTTTGAAAAACTATGCGTCAACCATGCAGAAGCCACTTCCTAAGGCTATAGGTTCACATGGCCACCATCATGGTTTTCCACACCATGTGAAAATCATGTGAAAATCTCTATAACTCTATAGACAAGTCTGCAGAGCCATGCACCACCACTCGTATAGTTTCTCCTAAATCATTCTCCTACACCTTCATCCAAAAAACTAGAAATTTGGGCCTTCAATGCTCCTAAAACCCTTACAAACACCTGAGGTACTCTTCTATACTCCAAAATAATCTAGAAACATCATTTAAGACCAAAAAAAATCTCAAAATTGAGTTCCAAACAACGAATCAAAAATTAGAATAACCACTAGCTTAAAATTTTAAACTGGGTGGTCATTTGGACTTGTTCCAAAAACCTAGGTCATTAAAATATCCCCACCATAACATAGCTCATCCCCGAGATATAAAAAACAATGATATGGTACCAAACATAAAAATCTAGGAAAAAATAACCCGGTCTACCCTGATCTCAAGGGTTCTGGCCAAATTCTTCAAGGGGCTCCCCACCTTAGAAATTTCCTAACTTAGTCCCAACCTGACCAAAACAGAAATCACAAAAAGTTCTACCAACCTATTTTCAGACCCATGGTCCTCTCGTGATGAATCATAACCCCTTCACCTCATTAGGTGCTCTTGTGTCACTCCCAAAACCCAATCACATATCGCATCATATTGGTGCCCTCATAAATCCCATGGAACCCATGGAACAATGAGGTCACACGTCCCTTGGATGCTCAAAACAACCCAGTTCCTTGCACCTCAATCAAAAACTGCATCCTCAATGCCTTGATGCCTAAGTCACCACATGTAACCCACATACATTGGATTCCTTAATTCCCAATCACCTCAAAACACACAACCAATGATTCTCCTGATTCCAAGAACCTCATATATATAAAATAACACAACCATACTTGTGTGAACCCACTAACTAGCTTCTGGTTAGTCCATATACAACATGTGAACCTCATTAAATCAAAATAAACATTCCTAGGTAGTACATGCCAACAAAACAAAAAACAAACTATAGCCATGCCTGCCACATACCTCTGGCCGTCATTGGCTCACCAGCCTACTAATCCCCGATAGCTCCATGACGTGAACCTGTCTTAACACACGACTTCTTGAATCCAAACCTCCATGTGGTTCTACACCATCCACTAGCCACTATCCCCATGGATGGGTCCCACTATCTCTGCCACGTCCTCCACCTATAGCAGAACCTCAGCTACCCTCACAAGGTACCCATCCTGAACTGATCTAGGAATCATATGCCTGTCTTAGTCCCTCCCCTATAGCTATTTGAGAAGACTACCTGTAGAACCTCTTGAAATTAACCACCAATCTACATGACTTCCACTCCATTGGAGGCCTATCACACTGAGTCCGGACATGCCCTAATTTCCCACACTGAATGTAAACCACTGCTAATCTACCATGAGGTTGTTTAATTGAGTCATTGGCCTAAACGACCTACTAGAAGTCATCCAGACCTCATTTATTGCCATCTGAACCATCACTTGATGTTGATTCCCAAACAAAACGAGACCTATCTATTAGTTTTCCCTAATCTATGAGTTCCTGATTCACTACCTATGAGAACAAGGACAACCAAAATATTTTTACCTACACCAGGATGCCGTGCGGTAATCCATATTCAAGGCACCTAACCCTCGAGGTTTCGTCGCTTACCATACCAGGTGAAATGTGAGACAACTCAGTGAAGGTAGTTTCATAGTCCATGAAGGACATGAAACCCTACTGAAGGCTCAATAATCCCTGAGCTCTCTCCAACCTCAGTGTCTTAGGGAAAAAGTGCAGGAAGAACCTATCCTCAAAGTCCTTCCCGGACAAACCCTCATGTCTGAAAGCCTGAACCTACACATCCCACCATCTCTTAGCCGGTCCTCTGAGCATATATGTTTCCAACTTGACCCTATTCCTTGGAGGTGTCTCAAGTTGTACAAATATCATCTGCATGCTCTCTATCCAGTTCTCAGCTACTTATGAACCACCCTCACTCTAAAAAAGCATCGAGTGGTATGATTGGAACTCCCGAGTAATATTGGTCATAAAGGGATTTATTCATTGAGCACCTCTATCAATCCCCTAAAAAAACATACCAGACTAGATAAGAGCTGCTTGTTGAGCCACAACCCGAATGCTATCAAACCCGACAACCACCCTACCTCCATTGGATTCTAAACCTGATCCTGTCTAGGAGCCTATACATACAACTCATGTTCTACCTAACCCTCAGGGGTCTAAACTTGGTTAAGCTCTTTCGACACTATACCATAACCCACCTGACGCTCCATCTGAGACGTCTAGGAGGAACCTACTGAATACCATCAAATAGACAGACAACCCATATATATCACAATATATAACACAAATAGGGAATTTATTAAAAGGGAAGCATATAAGTATTATCCTTACCCTCCCCCATCGCAATCATTCCCACATCATTTTATCCTCGAGACCTCCTTACCCGACCTCAATCGAGCCAAGTATCACAAAATCCTCAGGTCATGCCCGTCCTGAAAACCACGTTTCCTCAAATCAATGACTGAGTCACCCAATCCTGGTGATCAAAAATCACCTCAACCATAAAACTTAGCTACTCCTATGAGAGCCAGGCCCAATTCCCATGCCACATAAAATTTTACATAAATTTAATGCATGACATATCACAATGAATAAAACAAGAAATTCTATCAGTAATTTCATCTCTTCTCATGGAAATTGACATATCTCGCATGGTATTATCACTTCACAAGGCATACATGCATATATAAAATTGAAATACCCTAAATATTTTCCCATAAAATCTATGAAAACATTCCTTACCTCACTGGACCAAGGTCCAAATTCCATATCCTTATACCTTTTTGTACTAAGACAAGGTTCCAAATCCTCCATTACCCTACTAGTTCAAGGTTCACATGTCATAATCAATCACACCAAAAACCATGTGAGCCACCATGGTTAACCATATAAACTGTAATCTAAGGAAAAGAAAAACAACAATTTCCTTCCCAAGGTAAATTGGTCCATACCTCATACCTGGGGCTGTAGGCAGCCAAGCCCAAGATATGAACCCAGTTATGATCACAACCTATCTCTAGTATACCATATCTTAAATAGTAAACCAGCATAAAAGAAGAGGTAGACTCGATCTAATTATTAGCTATTCAAAATATGCTACTAAATCCAAGTTAGGAACTACTTTGATACCATTTGTAGCATCCCCAACTCAAACAGGCACCCGAACAGTACTAACAGTTCGGGTTCCACTGGCCTTAGGTGCACCTCCCCAAACTCCAAAGTATACCAACTAGTATTGATGGTGTAAAAATTTAATATGGGGAGGATATACCCTATGGAAATAGATAAATTACTGGTCCAGGTATAATAATGTAACATGAAGCAGAAATAAATAACTCAACAGAATCAAACTAGACCTGCAAAGCAGAAGAACATTCAATATAAATAAACAACGAAAGTAATATAGAAACAACTATAGGGGAAATTAAATAGAACAACATTACATCAAATAGCTTATAGCTTCTAAAAACTAAACAAACAAAATGTGTGTTCCATTTCAGGTCATACAATACAATATCCAAGGTGCTTCCCGTGGAATACCATAGTAGATACATATAATAATCTTGCTGAAACTGAAAAAAATGAACAAAAACTCCATCTTGTCACAAAATCAAGGGAAATGTTATTCTCCATGCTAAATTATACTACAATCCAACTTCTGAGGCTTATCCTTTACCTTTATGTAAATCCAAAAATTCTACACATGTCCCAAAGGGCTCGTGTAGGGTGTGAGATGAATCTGAGTAGGATACCACCAAATGGTGCATACCTAGTACAAGTTATTAAGAATATTTGCATCTCTAGGTAATTTTAATAGTATAATGCAATAAATAAACAGAACCTCCACTAGTGCTCAGTAGCTTCCAGGGTGTGTCACCTGCCTTGGCCAATGTCAGAATCTCAGAAGCTAAGAGATTCCTTGGCCTATGGCCCATGGTGTCCTTATAGTTGCAAAGCTCTGATAAACCCTCAAGTTCCAGCTCAATCAAATATCTTGGAAACACGTTCCTCCTAACACCTAGTGTATCAGAGTACCAACATCCAGAAGGCACACCCAGACAATAGTTTCCTGGTCTCACAGACCCCTAATCAAAATCTCACATCGGCCCATGGCATGACAACCAAATGAACAATGATGTCAATCCTAAAATAAATATTCAGGCCCATGGCCTCAGGCATGGAGATCCTGTAACACCCCAAGAATTCATAATGTGTTATTTTTTCAAAATAATTCAATAACTTGCACTACACGCAACACCGAGTTCAATCACACCATGAATTACAAAAAAAATCCATTCAAAAGAGGTTATGAATAGTATTATCTAAATTTTAAACTTTATATAATCCTTATAATTTTAGAATCCATATTATGAGTTTCTTAGATATAATGCAAGAACAAATTCATTTTCAGTATTTCACTTTTATCAACTTTTAATAGTGAACCCTTTTTAAATACAATATTTTAAACTTTTTGACTAAATGGGGACATCAAAAATTTAAAATGAAACATCCCAAGCTTCCACGGTACGCTTTCTTTGAATAATACAGTAGCATGTGTTGTACGCAACCTTGAGTTTTAACACACACCACAACCAATCAAACTAGCCGTTATGAATAGTAATAACTACTTTTCGAAATTATATATATTTCATATTTTAAAATGGACTTCATTTCTGGATTCAGAATATCGAATTTAGCCTAAGGTGAAATTTTGGTACTTTTCAGATAACTTTCATATTTTGATGAATAGTGAAAATTACTAAATTTTAATTAAAAACAACTTTTTTAATCAAAAATAATTAATAGTGATAAATTATGAATTTTAGTGGTTTTAAAGTATATTTAGAATATATTTTTACCATTTAATATAATTTTGGTCATTGGACATAATTTTACAATTAAACCGAACATAAACAAGTGTCAATCTTTTGATAGTTATTATCTCTTAAAAACATGCTTTTTGTTGTGACAGCGGGAATTAATTTTAAATTAATTTCTGCCACTTCTGTGTTTTGAATTTATGAAAATGGATTCCATATTTGGAATTAGGATGTTCAAATTGTGTAAATAGGTAACTTTTATTTTTAGACATTTTGAATAATTACTGCGGTAAATATTTTATTTACAATGGTTAAGGGTAAATCCGGTAAATAAGGGTTAAAAAATAATATTATAATAATACTAAATTACCATTAAACGTGTCTTAACCCTATTGGTTGATACATGGTCGACCATGGGCATCTTTGGGTCGATTTGGGGACCCCATGGATCCACTTGTAAGTGATAATGACACTTTATTTTAATTAAGTTAAAATGAATACAAAAATGACACAAGCATATATCTTTTAGAAAAACAATTGTTACATAGGGTTATATATGTTGGATTTTAGATTATAAATATTCATTAGAATGATAAAAAGATTTCCTACATAATGATATTTTATTTATAATTTTTAGACATAAAATAATTTATTTTATTTATGACACAATGATGATGCAGTAATTACTATAATAGTGAAAAATTAAAATAATTGATATTATAAATACCCAAATAAATATAATATTAAACTTTTAATGAATTAAACTAATTTTCTAGGATAATATGATATATTAGGATTGATTTAATGACTTTTTTCGATGTAATCAATCTGTTATGAGTTTCACAAAAATCAACTATTGAATAGTGTCAAAATTGACATAAAAGAGTTCTTAAAACAAATATTATATTATTAATTGATATTAAATACCTAAAAATCTAAGGTTCGTCCAAGAGACTTATATCATGATAGGTTCATCATTAATGGACCATTTGGGGGTCGCTTGGATGTATATAGTAAGTTTATTAACCATATTATATAAAAATACAAAGAGACATTGTAAAAGTGAAACTAATTAACTTAGAGTTAATACTTAAAGATAAGGTTAATATAAGTACCCCAACCTGTCTAAATTCTATTGGTTGAGTTATTTTCGACCCCTACCCACCTTAACCTTTTAATAGTCAACTTTGGAGCCATTGTAAACCGATTATGAGTTTATTATAAACTAATATCTCTAGCTTTTCCAAAGGTGCCCCTCACCCCTCTTATAAAAGGGAACTCCTCCTTCTCATTTCTTCACACCTTTAAAGCCTTTTGGTTCGGCCAAACTCTGCCCAAATGCTCTCCCAACTTCCCTCACTACAACCTAGAGGCCTTAGTTTGATCAGAAAGCCAACCTAAGGAGCCCTTTTGATCAAATCAAAAGGAAGAACCCGAAGAAGAGGTAATGATTTCACCACCCTTTTTCCAAGTTCCTTCTTCTTCCACTTCTTCTTACTTTTTTGTTACCATTCTAAAATAATAAATCCAGTATAATATATATACTGTGATGTTATTATAAATATGGTACAACCATATTCAGTATTCTATCCACCCTTTGAATAACATGTCACCATACGTGCGTACGTACGGCTTACCGTCTCCACGTCGTGGTGTAATTGTTATTCAATATATTATTATTTGGATGGGTATAATAATGATGTGTAACTCATGTAAATAATAAATATAACATGTTAGTGATTCTGTATATATGATATACCATTCATTTATATTTTATTTTAATATCAAAAGAATGATATTGTCGCTCGTGCGTACGTACGGACTACCGTCTCCACGAACGCGATGAGATTCATTCTCCATCATATCCATTCAAGTATAATTATCATTTTCTGATTTAAAAATGATGTTTAAGGACTTGATATCATTCTGGATATGAATAATATACAACCTATCCATTACAAACATGGCTTACGTAATAAAACATATAAAAGAAAACGAGTAAGTTAACACCCGAAACACTGATAATACTAAGACATTATTAACAAAGAAAAGTTAAAAGATCATATATGATATGATATTAATATATATGATTCTTGTATAATTTAATAACAATTATTTCAATATTATACAGGAGGTTAACCTACCCCAACCAAGTAAAAGTACAAGGTAAGGGATTTTCTTATCTCACTTTCAATTCTGTGAGATTTCCATTGTTCGCCACTAAATTATTGAAAGTGGTGTATTGTGTACTGCCATTTGATATATATTATCATGATTCTCTTTATATTCATGTTATTATGTAAATCATTTGGTGGTTATTAACTTTTTTCCATACAACTCAGTTGATTAACATAGTAAGGGATTTTCTTATCTCACTTTCAATTCCGTGAGATTTCCATTGTTCGCCACTAAATTATTGAAAGTGGTGTATTGTGTACTGACATTTGATATATATTATCATGATTCTCTTTATATTCATGTTATTATGTAAATAATTTGGTGGTTATTAACTTTTGGCCAAACAACTCAGTTGATTAACGTGGTAAGGTATTTTCTTATCTCACATTCAATTCCGTGAGATTTCCATTATTCGCCACTAAATTATTGAAAGTGGTGTATTGTGTACTGGAATTTGATATATATATTATCATGATTATCTTTATATTCATGTTATTCTGTAAATAATTTTGTGGTTATTAACTTTTGGCCATACGACTCAGTTGATTAACGTGGTAAGGGGTTTTCATCTCACTCTTTATTTCCGTGAGATTCATGCCATATTTCCACTATTATCTTTTGTGTGGTGTATGTACTGCCCATAATTGTATTCTTTGTGTAATAAACTTTACCTTATGTGTGTTTAAATTTTCATTGTATGATACCTCTTTCATGGGTTGTATGTTTCATAAGTTACCAAATTGATAATGGTTTACTTCACAATCTCTTTAATATCTGAGGTTGTCTTTACGTAAGTATCTACAGGGATATATCTACTATCCATGTCCATATTTCATAAAAGAGTTTTCAAAGGGATTATTTCTAAGGGAACATTTACTAAAACATCATTTTAAATGTTTTAAATATTTATGATTCTAAATCATCCTCATTTATGTCCATGTTTTCAAAATGTTTTGTAAGGATTTATTTATATGAAAATGAATGTTTCAAAAGTGTTAATTCCATTCAAAAGTTTCAAAGTGGTATGGGACACTTTGATTCAAAAATGTATTTAAATGTCTTACTTTCTAAATTGTGTAACATTAAAATGTTTTCATGAAAAAGGGATATTTCTCTCAATAATTTTTAAAAAACATTTTCATCTATGTCAACATCCTTTGATGGATTTTAAGATTATTTGAAGTTGATTTATTATGATATAAAACTTCCATATTGTAATGAAGTTTTGTGATATGTTTGACTGTAGATGTGTCATTTAGATAGAATTCATGGTTTATCAGTAAAGTATTGACATTTTGTATGCTAGTTCCAATAAGAATGTTTCTGTTATATTTCAACCTATACTTCATATGAATGTGTTGGACAAGTATGTTCCAGGTTGGGGACTGGTTAAAGTAAGCCCTCCAGGTTGGGGACTGGTAAAAGTAAGCCCTCCAGGTTAGGGACTGGTAAAAGTAAGCCCTCCGGTTTGGTCTCCGGTTATTAGAGGCACTCCGGGTTGGTGTCCGGTTATTAGAGGCACTCCGGGTTGGTGTCCGGTTATTAGAGGCACTCCGGGTTGGGTTCCGGTTACAGTTAGCCCCAAGGTCTTGGGACGAGGCCTTGAAAAGAAATTAAAGTTTAGCATTATGCATTCCATCATTATGAAAGTGGTTATTGATTTTGCATGTGATTATTCGATTAGTATAATATCCATGTGAATAAGTAAATGACATTATTTCATTTTACTTTTTCCATACTATGTTGAATGTTCAAGTTTAAAAGGCTTTTGTTTTAGTAATGCATTACCTTAAATGTTTATGCTTATTTTGAATGTTCTTCTATATTGTTATCCTTACTGGGCATTTGAGCTCACCCCTTTTCTATGTTTTATTTTCCCCAGGATGTGAAGAAGTAAGTTATGAATGACCTGCAGGGATATTATGAGGGGATAATATTGTGGACTGTGGAGACATTATGTTGTTGTAGTAGTTTTTCATTTTATGATGTAATGTAAAACATATGAATATATCTAGTGTTTCCAAGGCTACTAAACCAATCGGTCTTTCGAGATTTGATCTTTCTTGTGATCATGCCAATGTTATGTAATAATGCACCGACTCTGGGTAACTAGGGTCGGGGAGTTACAGTTGGTATCAGAGGATGTTTAGTACAAACCTTGGAAGCTAGATTTAGATAAACTCTGATTAGAGCACGTAGACCTAAGATGAACTTTGAGGATTAGTATAGAAGATCTTCCTAGAATTTTGGTATTGTAGAGATTTTGTGAGTTTTCCGAGGGATACATCCCTGTCTGGATACGAGCAGGTAGAGGTGGCTCTGGCATAGATGTACCTAGGGGTAAAACCCGAAAACACCACTTTGAGCTAGACTCTAACGGGAACTGGTGCATGACAACGGGCCTTGCTGCACTCTTGGTTACGACACTCCTGGGGGATATGCTTAGGATAACTCTCATTTTATTTACAAATCATTATGAAGGGTTTATGAGTATATACATCCTCAAAGGAGACATTTTTATGATTATGGATTATATCCATAAATAGTTCAATTTATGTTAAGTGTTTTATAAGTATGGGATTATGTATTTTGATTCATAAACTGATCTAGTGTATGCCATTGTTTAGAAATGGCGCCCAGTAGAAGGAATGAGAACTCCAGAAATGCACATGATCCAAAGAGAAGGAAGGATCATATCTTTCATGGTCTTAAGCTAGAATTTATAAGAGAAATATTCTCCCATGTATTATCATCATATGAAGAAATAATATCATGTGTTGATAAGATAAGTAAAGAGTTTACTGAGTCCTATGGATTTGAAGGGAAGAAAGAGAAGAAAAGGATGGAAGAGAGAAAGATGGATAAAGGGAAGAGGGAAAAGAATAATTTTCTCATATGTGGTAACTATGGAAAGAAACACCCTGGAACTTGCGTGAAAGGAATGGGAGTTTGTTATAAGTGTGGAGGAAAAGGGCACAAAGTACGTTACTGCAAGGGTAAGAAAATGGTTTTAAATGTAAAATGCTTCATTTGCAAGGAGTTTGGACACTACGCGAACCTATGTCCCAGTCATCAGACTATGCCTCAAATGATGTTATTGGATAATAATCAAGTTATGATACTACCACAGATGAAGAAGAATGATTAGAGTTCTTATGTTGATTAAGTCAATTGAGTGTTGTATCAACAATGTACTTGTTATAATAATTATGGAGTATATAAGGATTGTATTTCAGTACTATTTCATTAAGGACTTGAGATTGTGTGGAACAAAGAAAAGTGACTCAATAGAAGGATAAATTTTTGGAAAATATATGGTTGAGAGAATGATAAATCATAATATTGTTCTGATACTGAGGTAGTGATTTTGGAATAATATGTGATTGTTTTGGACAAATTATATTGGATATTCCTGACTACCTTGGAACTGATTAATGATTTGTATATTCCATCATTGTTGGGGTTTAAAAAATTTTTGGATTAATGAAATATATCCAGCATTCTATATGGAATAAGGGAGCATGAATGTAATCAATAATGAATATGGTAATACATGATGAAGGTATTCATATTCTATTACGGGGTAAAAAGGATCTATATTATGTTTACCTTCCTTATAAATGTTGGACTGTGAGTTTGGACAGAAGTATTTTGGATAGTTCTAGTTTGGATTATTTTGGATTGCCATAAAAGGACAACCCGGAGGTCGGGCGGCAACCCATCGCGTCCGGAAAGGCTGTGAGACTTGAACCCGCAACCGAAGGGCGACAAGGGTGTATCACCTACCACTGGCCCACGAGATGTCCTGGATTAAATAATGTAGTTTTTATTAAAAGATCTTGTAGATTAATTATAAATTCGTTTATTTTGGAACCCTATACGAATAGTGTAAATATAATTTTTTACATTCTATTATCTTTTAGAGTGAAATATGAGTTTGTGGTAGAAACTTATTAATGGATAAAACTCTAATTATAAAGTAAGTATATCTCCTTATGATCTTATCCAATCTCATAAATAAATTCCTCAACATTAAGAAAAGCAACTTAGAACAAAAATGTTTTCCTAGATGGTACTTTAAATCATCACTAATTTATGGCTTTGGGATTGTTGGCCTTTTCATAGCCATGTTCTCTACCACTCTCCATCAGATAATTGATGGTTAGATTTTTCTTCCATATCCATATTTTCTTACATGGAACCCTAGTATGTGTTATTTTCGGTAATCTTCATACTTTCGACTCTTTATTATAAATAGAAGCCTCATTAATTCATTTTTCGATGTGGGATTTCAACTAAGATATTTTGAAACGTCAAAAATGTGTTATCCTAATACCCTATGTTTTGTTGAACCGATGGTATTTCAAATCATCATAGATTGATGAATTTAAGGACCTAAATTTTACACTTGTTTGTGATTGATGACCTCAATCACTACCTATAAATATTTACGTTTTTCCTCTAATTATATGTCTCTAATTGCCACCAATGTTCTCCTAATCGAGATCATAATTTGCTGGTGACCCTTTGATTTCTCTTTTCCTCATATTATGACTAAATTTTAGTAACCCAATTTCCGATGTGGGTTTTCCCACAAATATATTATCTACTTTCAACCTTTTATTTTCGAAGAACAATTTCAAATTGCGAGGACGCAATTTATTGAAGGAGGGGAGAATGTAACACCCCAAGAATTCATAATGTGTTATTTCTTCAAAATAATTCAATAACTTGCACTACACGCAACACCGAGTTCAATCACACCATGAATTACAAAAAAAAATCCATTCAAAAGAGGTTATTAATAGTATTATCTAAATTTTAAACTTTATATAATCCTTATAATTTTAGAATCCATATTATGAGTTTCTTAGATATAATGCAAGAACAAATTCATTTTCAGTATTTCACTTTTATCAACTTTTAATAGTGAACCCTTTTTAAATACAATATTTTAAACTTTTTGACTAAATGGGGACATCAAAAATTTAAAATGAAACATCCCAAGCTTCCACGGTATGCTTTCTTTAAATAATACAATAGCGTGTGTTGTACGCAACCTTGAGTTTTAACACACACCACAACCAATCAAACTAGCCGTTATGAATAGTAAAACCTATTTTTCGAAATTATATATATTTTATATTTTAAAATGGACTTCATTTCTGGATTCAGAATATCGAATTTAGCCTAAGGTGAAATTTTGGTACTTTTCAGATAACTTTCATATTTTGATGAATAGTGAAAATTACTAAATTTTAATTAAAAACAACTTTTTCAATCAAAATAATTAATAGTGATAAATTATGAATTTGAGTTGTTTTAAAGTATATTTAGAATATATTTTTACCATTTAATATAATTTTGGTCATTGGACATAATTTTACAATTAAACCGAACATAAACAAGTGTCAATCTTTTGATAGTTATTATCTCTTAAAAATGCGCTTTTTGTTTTGACAGCGGGAATTAATTTTAAATTAATTTCTGCCACTTCTGTGTTTTGAATATAGGAAAATGGATTCCATATTTGGAATTAGGATGTTCAAATTGTGTAAATAGGTTACTTTTATTTTTAGACATTTTGAATAATTACTGCGGTAAATATTTTATTTACAATGGTTAAGGGTAAATCCGGTAAATAAGGGTTAAAAAATAATATTATAATAATACTAAATTACCATAAAACGTGTCTTAACCCTATTTTTGGATACATGGTCGACCATGGGCATCTTTGGGTCGATTTTGGGACCCCATGGATCCACTTGTAAGTGATAATGACACTTTATTTTAATTAAGTTAAAATGAATACAAAAATGACACAAGCATATATCTTTTAGAAAAAAAATTGTTACATAGGGTTATATACATTGTATTTTAGATTATAAATATTCATTAGAACTATAAAAAGATTTCCTACATAATGATATTTTATTTATAATTTTTAGACGTTAAATAATTTATTTTATTTATGACACAATGAGGATGCAGTAATTACTATAATAGTGAAAAATTAAAATAATTGATATTATAAATACCCAAATAAATATAATATGAATCTTTTAATGAATTAAACTAATTTTATAGGATAATATGATATATTATGATTTATTGAATTTACTTTTTTCGAAGTAATCAATCTGTTATGAGTTTCACAAAAATCAACTATTGAATAGTGTCAAAATTGACATAAAAGAGTTCTTAAAACAAATATTATATTATTAATTGATATTAAATTCCTAAAAATCTAAGGTTCGGCCAAGAGACTTATATCATGATAGTTTCATCATTAATGGACCAGTTGGGGGTCTCTTGGAAGTATATAGTAAGTTTATTAACCATATTATATAAAAATACAAAGAGACATTGTAAAAGTGAAACTAATTAACTTAGAGTTAATACTTAAAGATAAGGTTAATATTAGTACCCCAACCTGTCTAAATTCTATTGGTTGAGTTTTGTTCGACCCATCCCCACCTTAAACTTTGAATTGTCAACTTTGGAGCCATTGGAAACCGATTATGAATTTATTATAAACTAATATATCTAGCTTTTCCAAAGGTGCCCCTCACCCCTCTTATAAAAGGGAACTCCTCCTTCTCATTTCTTCACACCTTCAAAGCCTTTTGGTTCTGCCAAAATCTGCCCAAATACTCTCCCAACTTCCCTCACTACAACCTAGAGGCCTTAGTTTGGTCATAAAGCCAACCTAAGGAGCCCTTTTGATCAAATCAAAAGGAAGAACCCGAAGAAGAGGTAATGATTTCACCACCCTTTTTCCAAGTTCCTTCTTCTTCCACTTCTTCTTAATTTTTTGTTACCATTATAAAATAATAAATCCAGTATCATATATATACTGTGATGTTATTATAAATATGGTACAACCATATTCAGTATTCTATCCACCCTTTGAATAACATGTCACCATACGTGCGTACGTACGGCTTACCGTCTCCACGTCGTGGTGTAATTGTTATTCAATATATTATTATTTGGATGGGTATAATAATGATGTGTAACTCATGTAAATAATAAATATAACATGTTAGTGATTCTTTATATATGATATACCATTCATTTATATATTATTTTAATATCAAAAGAATGATATTGTCGCTCGTGCGTACGTACGGACTACCGTCTCCACGAACGCGATGAGATTCATTCTCCATCATATCCATTCAAGTATAATTATCATTTTCTGATTTAAAAATGATGTTTAAGGACTTGATATCATTCTGGATATGAATAATATACAACCTATCCATTACAAGCATGGCTTACGTAATAAAACATATAAATGAAAATGAGTAAGTTAACACCCGAAACAACGATAATACTAAGACATTATTAACAAAGAAAAGTTAAAAGATCATATATGATATGATATTAATATATATGATTCTTGTATAATTTAATAACAATTATTTTAATATTATACAGGAGGTTAACCTACCCCAACCAAGTAAAAGTACAAGGTAAGGGATTTTCTTATCTCACTTTCAATTCCGTGAGATTTCCATTGTTCGCCACTAAATTATTGAAAGTGGTGTATTGTGTACTGCCATTTGATATATATTATCATGATTCTCTTTATATTCATGTTATTATGTAAATCATTTGGTGGTTATTAACTTTTGGCCATACAACTCAGTTGATTAACGTGGTAAGGGATTTTCTTATCTCACTTTCAATTCCGTGAGATTTCCATTGTTCGCCACTAAATTATTGAAAGTGGTGTATTGTGTACTGCCATTTGATATATATTATCATGATTCTCTTTATATTCATGTTATTATGTAAATCATTTGGTGGTTATTAACTTTTGTCCATACAACTCAGTTGATTAACTTGGTAAGGGATTTTCTTATCTCACATTCAATTCCGTGAGATTTCCATAAATCACCACTAAATTATTGAAAGTTGTGTATTGTGTACTGTAATTTGATATATATATTATCATGATTATCTTTATATTCATGTTATTCTGTAAATAATTTGGTGGTTATTAACTTTTGCCCATACGACTCAGTTGATTAACGTGGTAAGGGGTTTTCATCTCACTCTTTATTTCCGTGAGATTCATGCCATATTTACACTATTATCTTTTGTGTGGTGTATGTACTGCCCATAATTGTATTCTTTGTGTAATAAACTTTACCTTATGTGTGTTTACATTTTCATTGTATGATACCTCTTTCATGGGTTGTATGTTTCATAAGTTACCAAATTGATAAGGGTTTACTTCACAATCTCTTTAATATCTGAGGTTGTCTTTACGTAAGTATCTACAGGGACATATTTACTATCCATGTCCATATTTCTTAAAAGAGTTTTCAAAGGGATTATTTCTAAGGGAACATTTACTAAAACATCATTTTAAATGTTTTAAATATTTATTCTTCTAAATCATCCTCATTTATGTCCACGTTTTCAAAATGTTTTGTAAGGATTTATTTATATGAAAATGAATGTTTTAAAAGTGTTAATTCCATTCAAAAGTTTCAAAGTGGTATGGCACACTTTGATTCAAAAATGTATTTAAATTCCTTACTTTCTAAATTGTGTAGCATTAAAATGTTTTCATGAAAAACGAATATTTCTCTCAATAATTTTTAAAAAACATTTTCATCTATATCAACATCCTTTGATGGATTTTAAGATTATTTGAAGTTGATTTATTATGATAAAAAACTTCCATATTGTAATGAAGTTTTGTGATATGTTTGACTGTAGATGTTTCATTTATATAGAATTCATGGTTTATGAGTAAAGTATTGACATTTCGTATGCTATTTCCAATAAGAATGTTTATGTTATATTTCAACCTATACTTCATATGAATGTGTTGGACAAGTATGTTCCAGGTTGGGGACTGGTTAAAGTAAGCCCTCCAGGTTGGGGACTGGTAAAAGTAAGCCCTCCAGGTTAGGGACTGGTAAAAGTAAGCCCTCCGGTTTGGTGTCCGGTTATTAGAGGCACTCCGGGTTGGTGTCCGGTTATTAGAGGCACTCCGGGTTGGTGTCCGGTTATTAGAGGCACTCCGGGTTGGGTTCCGGTTACAGTTAGCCCCAAGGTCTTGGGACGAGGCCTTGAAAAGAAATTAATGTTTAGCATTATGCATTCCATCATTATGAAAGTGGTTATTTATTTTGCATGTGATTATTCGATTAGTAGAATATCCATGTGAATAAGTAAATGACATTATTTCATTTTACTTTTGCCATACTATGTTGAAAGTTCAAATTTAAAAGGCTTTTGTTTTAGTAATGCATTGCCTTAAATGTTTATGCTTATTTTGAATGTTCCGCTATATTGTTATCCTTACTGGGCATTTGAGCTCACCCCTTTTCTATGTTTTATTTTCCCCAGGATGTGAAGAAGTAAGTTATGAATGACCTGCAGGGATATTATGAGGGGATAATAGTGTGGACTGTGGAGACATTATGTTGTTGTAGTGGTTTTTCATTTTATGATGTAATGTAAAACTTATGAATATATCTAGTGTTTCCAAGGCTACTAAACCAATCGGTCTTTCGAGATTTGATCTTTCTTGTGATCATGACAATGTTATGTAATAATGCACCGACTCTGGGTAACTAGGGTCGGGGCGTTACAGATCCTCATCCTCTAACCCGATAGCCTCATCGATATAAACCAGAGGCTTCTCACCTTCCATGCGGCTTTATACGGTAAGCACTCCAAACCACATATACCTAAGACGAAACTATTGGGGGACTCTTCACACATGAGTGGTCAAAACCTCCTCATCAGTAAGTCAACCTATATGAACATGACTCAATCAGTGCATTGACCATCCTAGGTGAGTGGTAATCACCAAATAAAGGTCCTAAGACACATAAACTCTGGTTCCTCGTTTCCCTATGACCATGTCACTAAAATATGATGGCCATTCCATCCAAGTATCTCGTGACTTGTCCAACCTGACAGCCTCGTCGCCTCTATCTGAAATCCATGGCGCCCAATCCTATGGTCAGAACCACTCATGAAAATCTGGGTCAATCGCAACCATTGATCAACATCACTCAATCCCAATGGACATTCCATTCCAACCTAGATCTTATTCCATCACAAACCCAAATGTATCAACACATGTAATCTCAATCATTACATAATCATAACACACATTTAATCACTTTAAACAATAATTGAATTTAAACCGATTTAATTATGCTAGCTAAATTTTATATCACAATAGAATGGAGGTTTTGAATTACTCTAACTCACTTCAAGCTTCAGAAATTTAAAAATACTAGTTTAAATCAAAATAAACATTTAAAACCATGTTGGCACCCCTGAAAAAAGTATCCCAAGGAGCAACAAACTCTCACCTGATCTCGCTCATTCGTAACAAGTATAAGGCATTGCCACGACATCCCACATGGTCTAACAGTCAAGTAAATATGCTATAACAAGGTTCCTCTGAAAACCTATCATTTCACTAAAAATCCAAAACACCCAAATGTCTGTGAAAACTCAAAAAAAGGTATACAACAACTACCTTAGACTCGTAGGCATAGGCATGTCCGATATCAAAGCCTAATTAAAAGTTGATCGATGTAGATCTATGTTTTTATAAAAACAATGAAATTGTTTTAGATAGAAATAGTGGTCAATGTGGTGAAAGATAGACGAAGAAGAAAGTTAGATGGTATTTTCCTTAGCGAGGCGGTCCTATAGCTTCCGATGGATAAAATAATGGAGGCTGGACAAAGAGACTGGATCAAAATCCACCAGAGGAGAAAAGGGGTGGCTCTCCCCTACTGTACATAGCCAAGAAATAAGAAAGGGGGATATAGGAGAGAAAAAGAAGAAAAAATGGTAAATTAAGGAAAAAAATACCCAGCACAGTCTACATGGTTTACCCGCATGGTTTAACAAACAGTGTGGAAACCTTGCGGAATCCACTGCCTAAGGATGATGGTTGGCATGGACACCCCGCACAATTTTACATACAATGTGAAAACCATGTGCATCTCTCTATAACTCTATAGATGAGTCTGCATGCCTATGTTCCACTACTCACACAGTTTCCCCTAAACCATGCGCCCACACCTGTTTCCCAAAAACCAGTCCTTCTGTATTCCGATGCTCCTGAAACCCTTCCAAAAACCTAATTCACTCTCTTAGATATAAAACTAAACCAAAAACACCATTTAAGTTCAATGGAACACTAATAATTTAGTTCTGATGAATGAATCGAAAAGGTACATCACCACTAGTGGAAAAAATTAAACAGGGTGGGGATTTTGACCTCTTTCAAAAGATCAGGTCGTTACAATCTTTCCACCTTAACATAACTCATTACAAATCTATAAAATAAAACAAGGATATGGTACCAAACATAAACATCCCATTAAAAAGAACTCTGTCTACCCCGACATCAAGGGTTCTGGAAAAATTATTCAAGGGGATTCCCGCCTTAGTAATTTCCTAACTCAGTCTCAACCCAACCAAATCTCAAATAACACAAAGGTCCACCAACCTATTTCCAGACCCATGGTCCTCTCATGATGCGTCATCACTCTTCCACCTCATAATGTGCTCCCATGTCACTCCTAACACCCAATCACATCCCGAACCACATTAGTACCCCCCTTAATCCCATGGAACCCATGAAAAAATGTGGTCACACATCCTATGGATGATCAAAACAACCTGGTGCCTTGAACCTCAATAAAAAACCACATCCTTGATGAAGCAATGACCATGGAACCTCATGTAACCCAAATCCGTCAGATTCACTGATTCTTAAGAACCTCAAAACACGTATACAATGATGGTCATGATGCCAAGAATGTCATATATATATAATAACACACCCATACCAGTGCCAACCCATTGACTAGCATCTTGTAAGTCCGTATACAACATGTCTGCCTCGTGCACTCAAAATAGACATGCCTTAACATGCCATTCCCAATAAAAGAAAAACAAACTATGACTACGCCCGCGACATACCTATGAACATCATCAGCTCACTAGCCTGATCGACCCCCAATAGATCCATAGCATGAACCTGTCCTAACACACGAATTCCCGAATCCTGACCTCTATGCGGTGCTGCACTAGCCACTGACCACTAACCCCATGGTTGGGTCCACTATCTCTCCCACATCCTCAACTTGTAGCAGAACCTTGGCTACCCTCACTCAGTACCGATCCTGAACCGATCTCTGAAGCCTGCAATTGCCTCGGTCTCTATCTTCTGGCTGTCTGAGAAGGCTACCTACAGAGCCTCTCAAGATACCCCACCTTTACACATGCTTGGAACTTATTTGGAGGCCCATTACACTAAGTATGGACATGCCCTGGTTTCCCACACTGAAAGAAAACCACTTTTGAGCTACCACGCGGTGGTCTACATGAGTCCTTGTCATGATCGCCCTGCTGGAACTCACCCCGAACTCTTTTCCAGCCATTTGAACCATCATCTGAAGTTGTTGCCCAACCCAAACGAGCCTTTTTATCAGGTTTCCCTCAGCTATGAGTTCCTGATTCACCACCTCTAAGAATTATTCCAACCTTAAGATGTTTAACTGCACCTGGATGGCATGTAGTAATCCATCTTCAAAGTGCCTCTCCCTTAAGGTGTCATCACTTACCATACCTAGTGCAAAATGAGACAACTCTATGAATGTAGCTTCATTGTCCATGAGAGACATTTCACCCTGCTTAAGGCTCAAGAGCTCCTGAGCTTACTCCACCCTCAGTATCTCTGGGAAAAGTTCTTAAATAACCTATCATCAAATTCCTTCAGAGATAGACACTCATGTCTATGAGCATAAACCTACACATCCCATCAGTTCTTACCTGATCCTTTAAGAATAAATGTTTCTAGATTAACCCCCTACCTAAGAGGTATCTATAGCTACTCGAAGATCATCTTCATGATCTCTATCCAGTTCTCAATTTCCCAAATACAACCCCCATCCTAAAAAATCAGCAGGTGCTTTGACTGGAACTTCTGAGGAAGATAGGCCATGGAGGGATATGTTCCCTGATCACCTCTTTCAATCCCCTAAACAACACTTATCAAAAATGATCAGAGTTTCTCATCAATCCATAGACGAAACATTGTCAATCCTTACAGCTTCCCTACCTACACAAGATCCTGATCCCGATTCTGTCCCTGAGCCTGTACCTGTGACTCATGTTTTCCCTAACCCTCAGAGGTATGAACCTAATCATTCTCCTACAACAATATACTATCACCCACCCAACACTCCATCTGAGTCATCTAGGAGGAACCCACTGAATACCATCGAATGGTTAGAAAACCCATATATATCAAAATATATAACGTAGATAAGTAAATAAGTAAAAAGTTAGTGTATAACAACAACCCTTAGTCTCCCCCATCACAACCATACCCATGGCATCCCGGCCTCACGACCTCCTTACCCACCCTCAATAGGGCCAAGTATCACAAAATCCTCAGGTCATGCCCGTACTCACAACCACATTTCCTCAAATTAATGATCGATTCGCCCAATCCTAGGGATCAAAAATCACCTCAACCATAAAACCTTCCTACTCCTATGAGATCTAGGCCCAATTCCCATGCCACATTAAATTTTACATAAATTTAAACCATGGAATATCACATTGCATAAAATAATAAATTATATCATTAATTTCAACTATTCTCATGGAAATTGACATATCTCACATGGTATTATCACTTCACAAGGAATGAATTCATATATGAAATTGAAATATCCTAAAAATGTGCCTATTAAATCCAAGAAAACACATCTTACATCACCAGGCCAAGGTCTAAATTCCATATCCTCATAACTTTCTGTATCAATCCAAGGTTCAAAATCCTCCCTTACCCCCACCAGGTCAAGGGTCACATATCATAATCAATCACAACTCAAACCATGTGAGCCACCAAGGTGGAAACCATATAAATTTAATATGAGAAAAATCAAAATAGTAATTTCCCACCCAAGGTAACATGGTCCATCCCTCGTACCTGGGGCTATAAGCACCCAAGAAAAAGCTATAAACCCAATTTCAATCTCAAACTATCTCTAGTATACCACATCCTAAATAGTGAATCAATATAAAATAAAATATAGTTGCAATTTTATTATAATCCATTCAAAAGTTACCACTATATCCCTATTAAGAACTGCTCTGATATAACTTATATCATCCCTGACCTGAATATATACCAAAACATGGATACTAGGTTGGGTTTCACTATCCTTAGAAGCACCTACCAAAACTCCAAAGGTTATGGACTAGCAAATAGGGTGTAAAAAGGTATAGTGGGGAGGCTATAACCTATGGAAAGATATAAAGTACTAGTTAGAGTATAATAATGTAACATGCATCGGAAATAAATGAATTTGTAGACTCAAACCAAACCCAAAAACCAGAATCTCATTCAATTGAAATAAACAACATGATAAATATAGAAATAGTTGCTATGGAAATTAAATAGAATTACATGAGATCAAATCACTTACAACCACTAAAAACAAAATAAACAAAGCATGAATTTCGTTTCTGGTCATACAATATAATATCAAAGGTGATAACTATGGAAGACTATAGTAGATTCACATAATAAGCATGCTAAAACAAAAATAAAACTGAAAAAACTCTATCTAGGAATGGCCTCAATGTCCTTGCTAATCTCCATGCCAAACAGTACTACAATCCATCTCCCAAGGATGATCCTTTACATATATGTAATGTCATAAAGTTTACATGTGTCTCGAAGGGCCCATGAAGGGTGTGAGACAAATCTCAGTAGGATACCACCCAATGGTGTGTACCTAGTATAAGTGTTTAAGAATATATGCATCTATAAGTAAAGTAAACATTATTATGTAATAAATAAACAAAACCTCCACTAGTGCTCAGCAGCAACCAGGGTGTGCCACTTGCCTCATCCAATGCCAGAATCCTAGAGGAAAAGAGAGTCCTTGGCCCATAGCCTAAGGTACCCATATGGTAACAAAACCCCTGTGAACCCTCAAGTTCCACCAAAATCACAAAGACTGGAACCATGTGCCTCCTGACACCACATGTCTAAAAGTATCTACATCCTAAAGGAATACCCATACAATAGTATCCCAGCCTCATGGACACCTGATTAAATGCTAATGTTGTCCCATGGAATGAAAACTAAAGGAACATCAATTTCTTTCCTAAAATAAATCTTCAATCCCATGGCATCAAGCATAGAGATCCACAACCCCCAACCCAATAACCTCATATCTATCAACCAAAGGCTCCTCACCATCCATGTGGATTTCTACAGAAAGCACTCCCAAACCACAAATACCTAAGCAGAAAATATCGTGGTCCTCTACCCACATGAGTGGTCAAAACCCCTTCATCACGGAGTCAACCTATGTGCACATGAATCAATCGGTGCTTTGGTCATCACGAGTGAGCGACAATCAACAAATAAAGGACCTAATCCACACCATCTCTTTCACCTGATTCCCCTACGACCATGTCTCTCAAATCTAATGGACATGCCACCCATGAATCCTAGGCCTTTCCCAAACTGACATCATCAACGTCACAATATGAAATCCATGACCCCCAATCATGTGGTCAAAACAACTCAAGAAAATATTGTTCAGGACCAACAGTGATCAACATCACTCAATACTAATGGATATTGCATTCCAACCACATGCCTATCCCATCAGAACACCAAGGGTCTCAGCACATGTAATCTCAATCATTACATAATCATAAAACATATTTAATCACTTCAAACAAGTAATTCAATTTAAACAGATTTAATTACACTAGCTACTAGCTATAGAACATTAGAAAATAAGACTTTAATGACTCTAACTCACTTAATCATGCTTCAACAATTTAAACATACCGATTTAAATCAAAACAGAACATTGAAAATCAGTTTTGAACTCCCATTAAAAGTATCCCAGGAATAAACGACCTCTTTCCTGGCCTCGCTCAAGAATAATATGTATAGGTCCTTCCCATGACATCCCACATGGTTTAATAGTCATGTCAATATGCTATAACAGGGTTATTCTAAAAAAATATCATTGCACTAAAAATCCATAACCCCTAAAAGTTTGTGAAAACTAAAAACAAGGTATGCACCACCTACCTTTGATTCGTAGGTGTAGGCACGCCCGATATCGAAGTCTAATTTGATGTTGATCGACATAGATCTGATTTTCTATCAAAAAACCTAATATATTTTTTGGATAGAAATAGTATTCCATGAGGTGAATGATTGATGAAGGATAAGGGTGGATGGGATTACCTTACCAAGACGGTCCTATAGCTTCTGAAAGATCGAAGAACGAAGGTCAGACAAAGATACTAGATCAAAATCCACCAGAGGAGAAAATTAGTGGCTCTACCCTATCGTGTGTAACCATGAAATAAGAATGATGGATAGAGGATAGAAAAATAAATTAAAAAGAAAAATAAAGTAAAAATACCCAGTATTGGTTGCACGGTTTACCCGCACAGTTTGAAAAACTGTGAGACAACCGTGCAGAGGCCACTGCCTAAGGCTGCAGGTCCGCACGACCACCCCACACAGTTTTCCATATTGTGTGTAAACCATGTTTAGCTCTCTAAAACTCTACATATGAGTCTATACGACCATGAAACACCACTCTCATGGTTTCCCCTAAACCGTGCACCTGCACTTGCTTCCCAAAAACTAGGCCTTCTGGCCTCCGATGCTCCCAAAACCCTTCCTAACACCTGATGCACTTTCATAGCCTCCAAACTAACTCAAAAACACCATTTAAGGCTAACATAACTCTCATAATTGAGTTCTGATCAATGAATAAAATACTATCATCACCACTAGTTGAAAAATTTAACTGGTTGGGGGTTTTGACTCATTCCAAAAACTCGGTTTGTTACATTGATTCAGAGGTAGATGCATCCTTTGAGGATCATCCTATATGTATTTTTTATCAGAGCAAGGAGGCTATTAGAGGTAGGTCAGTTAAACTAGTTTGAGGTCTGTAGAAGAACACCCATGTACATGATAAGTGTTGAGAGTGAAATACTAACATACATGCTTAGTGGATATAGTTATTATCAGACTATACCGTACCACCATAGGAATGGAAACTCGAGGATGAGATGTTTTAAGAAGGAAATTATATTACATCCCAAAATTTCTCATGATGTAAAAATCCTTTAATTTTCATTTTTAACATTTCTTTTCAAACAAATAGAGGTTTTTAAGGTCTTGATCCAGAGTTCGATGGTATCTACGGCTTGTTCGGAGCTCAGAGTCCAGTTTATGGAGAAACAACATGAGGCACATGAATTTGCGCATGGTTAGTAGTAACTGCTTCTATCAACCATGAAACCCATATATAGAGTGGATTAGTTTGATAAACCATGTGAGGGAGGCTTCACAACCATGATAACATATATAGTGTAATTATAGAGTGGACCAACACAAGCTGTGCATGGTTTTCCAAATAATGTGTCTAGCCCACACACTTAGTTCCACATAGGCAGTAAGCCTAGTTTTAATGATGCTTGAGAAAATGACCCCATGGTTTTATCTTCTTACCTTTCCCCAAAATAATGGGACACAAGGGTTAGTGAATGGGATAGATCCTTTTCACACCACAAGAGTTCTAGTCATTCTAATTTTCATTCCAAAATGTATTCTATAAACACACATAATGAAGGATTTTATCCAACTGACGTTCTTTACATCATCTTCCTCATAATGTGAAAATAAGGGTTTGAGAGATTATATGGTTTCCCTTCAAACTTTTCCAAGTAGAAGTATGTCATTAGCATACAATAGATGTGATAGAGTGAAGGCATCTCTTGAATCTTTGATTTTCATAAAAAATCCCATCTTAGTAAGATCATTAATGAATCTACTCATATAATATTTATTAATAAAAAAAATTCATTGGAGTGGGTATCCTTGTCTAACATCCATATTGTATTTAAAAAAACATTGGTGTCCATTTATGAGGATGTACAGACTTGTAGAGCTAAGGGTGGTATTAACTAACCTGATAAAAGAATTTGAGAATCCATACCTCTTGACGATAGTAAAAACAAAACTCCATTTCATTGTATCAAAATCAAATATCAATTTTGAGTGCAAATCTCCCTTTCTTAATCTTCCACCTCATTCGGTTAACACTTTTTGATGTAATTAATTAGCAGTTATGAATACTTCAAAAAAAATCCCAAACTGATTTGGGGTAATTCACACTTTAATTATTCCTCCCATCTTGGTCATAATGATCTTATTGATGATTTTTGGGATAGTGTTCCCAAGTGAAATGATCCTGGAATATTTAATTTCAACTTTATTATATTTCTTCGGGATTAGGGAAATGAAATGTGAGTTGATTACTTAAAGTATGGATTCGTGATTGTAGAATTCCTTGACTTATTTTTTCATATAATCTAGCTAAATATCATAATGTAACATGAAAATTTTGTTGTTAAATCCATCTGGGCCAGCATCACTTTCTATTTTAAGAAAAGAAAAGTGTTTCTTTATCTTCTTATTTGAAAGGAGGCATGATGAGAGTTTTATTTTGGTGATCTTCAATGCATGGGGATATTTTATCAACCATTTTTTTATGTTTTAAATATCATCATCATATTACAACCCATTGAAATAGTTCACCACTGCACTTGAGATTTAATTTTTAGATGTATGGAGACATCCATTGATGTTCTTGGCATTATTCCCTACACTTACCCTCTTCTACTTATGCATCCTATAAAATAACTTCGAGTTCCATTCCCCATAATTAATCCATTTAAAATTTAATTGGTTTTTGTAAAACCTTTATTTGATAGTTAAGATCTCATCAATACTAGAGAGAGCCTTCAATTCTTATCTAGAGTATTGTGGTTTTGATTCTTGATTTTCTAGCTCGGAATATATTCTTTAGCATCCTTGATTTCAAGATCAAGTTTGGAGAAGGATTTTATGCTCCATTACCTTAAGAGATTTATTTAATACTTTAATTTTATAGTAAGGACCTAAAATGAGATTCTAAGGGACTCCATCCTCTAATATTCCAAAAATAATTTCTCTATAATGAGGAGTAACAAGACACCAATTTTTGAATCTAAAAGGTAGAGGAACTGACCTTGTTATCTAATTGGATAGTTCAACTATGATGGGGTTGTGATTTAAGTGGTGTTGGGGGATGGTGTGACTTGAGACCCTAGTAGTAGTACTTATATTACTCATTTGAAAAAATAATCTATCCAACTTACTTGTTTGTCTTCAATTAAAGGTTTACCTGCTCCATGCGAATTCAGCTCCAACAATTAGAACTTTAGCGAGACCCCATTGGTCAATGAAAGGAGTAATTAAATGCGATAAATGGAAGGTTTGGAATGAAATAGAAAATCCATTACAGTGAGACATCAAGGATCCATACCACATATTTTCCAAAAATATGTTATGGTGCCCTCCTTCTCCTTTAGAACACCACCAAACACCTCGAGATATCCTTTGAAACCTATGTCACCATAATTCCTTCAAATTAATTGGTCATAAGGTCTGATACATTATATTTTTTCCATTGTAAATACATGTACTTTTTACCACTGATGGAAAATTTCAAATTTTATCAGACGGTGTTTTATAAATTCCACCTGACAATGTTTAATGAAGTCCTCTAGATGACGTTTTAAAAAGTCCACTAGACAATATTTATCATATAGAGGAAAATATTATTTTTGGATGAACTTTTATAAATCTTACTAGATTCATAACTTCATATGTCTCACCGGAAGAACATTTATCATTCCACCAGATATAATCTAAAAGCATTGGAATGATGATTTATCAAAATGATAATCAGATAAAGTTTTTGTACTGAACCTGTTAAGTGGGGAATGATTTTTTATGTCATTGGAACCACATTTTGAGATATGTTTAAAATATGACCATTAGGAGTGGGATTTTAAAAAAAAATCATTCAAGGATGGAGGATGCTTTTAAATCTACAATGATCTAATGTTTCTATGGATTCTAGTAACATCTTATTAATTAAGAGAGCTTAAGTTGAAAAATTTAGAGAGTCTTTATCTTAACGAATACTTTGTAAGGATTATTGAAAATTCATTAATTTTTTTTATTTTTTAATTGATTTGAATAATCTAGTGCGATCAATGGATTTTAGGGTTTAAGAAGAAAAAGTTTTTCTAATCTTATGATTGAGGGTTCCTAAGGCTAGGGAAATAGATATTATACTAATCTTTGTATCGAGGGATTTCTTGGTGTATGAAAGACATGAAATTACGGTTAGGTAAAAAATATAGATAACTAACATCATGTTTATTTACTTCCTTAACACTTAAGATTAATATCTGTATATTCTTATAAAAGTTTCATTAAATTTTTATTACATACTTTATATAAGTTTTACTTTACTTGTTTTTACATGTTTTTATTTCTGTTTTTCATGCATAAGAAAAGTTTCATACTATTTATTATAAAATTTTCTAACTTTGATTATAAATTTAATTAGTTTGAATATTTCTACAATATATATTTTTAAGTGGTTAAAGAAAATTGTAAATTTTATTTTATAAACTAAAATTCACACCCCCATTGTAACGCCCCGACCCCAGTTACCCAGAGTCGGTGCATTATTACATAAAATTGGCATGATCACAAGAAAGATCAAATCTCGAAAGACTGATTATTTTAGTAGCCTTGGAAACACTAGATATATTCATAAAGTTTTACATTACATCATAAAATGAAAACTACAACAATATAGTCTCCACAGTCCACACTCTTATCCTCTTATACTATCCCTGCAGGTCATTCATAAATTACTTATTCACATCCTAGGAAAAATAAAACATAGAAAAGGGGTGAGCTCAAATGCCCAGTAAGGATAACAATATAGCGGAAACTTTCATAAATAAGAATAAACATTTAAGGAAATGTATAACTGAAACAAAATCCATTTAAACTTGAACTTCAACATAGTATGGAAAAAATAAAATGAAATAATTCCATTTACTTATTCACATGGATATTCTACTAATCAAATAATCACATGCAATATCAATAATCACTTTCATAATGATGGAATGCATAATGCCAGACTATCATAACCACATAGCCAAGGCCTCATGCCAAGACTACAAATAAGATTTTTCCAAGGCCTTGTGTCAAGACACTAGTTTGTCTCATGAGTTCTACCGATGCATCGAGGAGCTATAGCGGGCTCTACCCGTCACATATTAAGTCTAATGCATTCCTCATATGAATAGGTTTAAACATAACATAAAAATTCGTATTAAAACTATCATAAGAATGTCAATAATTTCTCTATAAACCATGAATGGTATAAAAATAACACATCCACAGTCAAACATATCACAAAAACTTCAATACAATATAGAAGTTTTATATCATAATAAATCAACTTCAAATAAGCATAAAATCCCTCAAAGGATGTTGACATAGATGAAATCAAAACTCTTTTTAGAGAAATATCTCTTTCTATTTTGAAATCATTTAAGAGTCATATATTTATAAAATAAAACATTTTCTTTTAAAATATTCTAATAATCTTGTAAGGGAAGCTTCAACGATTTTATAACGGTGGAAAATAGCCGCACCCGTTGTGTAAGTTAAAAAAACATTCTTACCTTAATTCTGTCGAAAAGGTTAAAAAGGACATTGTTTGGAAAACGACAGAAATATTCCTTTATAAACATCTTATAAAAATTCAAAAAAGGGTATAAATGACTTTAACCCATATTCTGTAAAATAGTAATAATGTTTTGAAATACATTTTTAAGAATCATGGATGTGGATGATAAAGAGGTCCCAGTAGATAGTTACGTATAAACAACCTCGGATAATGAAGAGATTGTGAAATTATCCCTTACCCTGTAATTTTCCTTGGTTGAGGGTAGGTCAAACTCTTGTATAATGGTGAAATAATTGTTATTAAATTATACAAGAATCATATTCATTAATATGATATCATATATGATCTTTTAACATTGCTTTGTTAATAATATCTTAGTATTATCGTTGTTTTGGGTGTTAACTTACTCGTTTTATTTTATATGTTTTGTTACGTAAGACGTGTTTGTCATGGATAGGTTGTATCTTAATCATATCCAGAATGATATCAAGTCCATAGATACTATTATTAATCATCAAATGAGAATTATACTTGAATGGATACGATGGAGAATGATTCTCAGCGCGTTCATGGAGACGGTAGTCCGTACGTACGCATGAGCGACAATATCATTCTTTTGATATTAAAATAATATATAATTGGATGGTATATCATATATAAAGAATCATTATCATGTTATATTTATTATTTACATGAATTAAAAATAATTATTATACCCATCCAAATAGTAATATATTGAATAACAATTACACCACGACGTGGAGACAGTAAGCCATACGTACGCACGTATGGTGACATGTCATTCAAAGGATAGATTGAATACTGAATATGGTTGTACCATATTTATAATAATATTAAATTATATAGGACATAATGAATTCATTATTTTAGAATGGGAAAAACAATGAAACAAGAAGTGGAAGAAGAAAGGAACGTGAAAAGGGGTGGTGAAATCATTACCTCTTCTTCAGGTTCTTCCTTTTGATTTGATCAAAAGGGCTCCTTAGGTTGGTTTTCTGACTAAAGGGAAGCCTCTAGGATGAATTGAGGGAAGTTGAGAGAGTATTTGGGCATATTTTGGCCGAGCCAAATGGCTTTGAAGGTGTGAATTAATGAGAAGGGGGAGTGCCCTTTTATAAGTGGGGTGAGGGGCACCTTTGGAAAAGCTATAAATATTATTTTATAATAAATTCATATTCATTTTATAATGGCTCCAAAGTGGATTATTTATAGGTTAAGTTGGGGATGGGTCGAAAACCACTCAAAAAATAGAATTTAGACAGGTTTGGGTCATTATATTAACCATAACTTTTAGTTTTAACTCTTAGTTAATTAGTTTGACACTTACCATGTCACTTTGTATTTTTATATTATATAGTTAATAAAATTACTATATAACTAAAAGAGACCCCCAAGTGGTCCATTAATGATACAACTATCATGATATAAGTTTCTTGGCCAATACTTAGATTTTTAGAAATTGAATATCAATTAATAATATAATATCTGTTTTAAAAACTCTTTTATGTCAATTTTGACACTATTTGAAAAATTGATTTTTGTGAAAATCATAACAGAATGATTACTTTTAAAAAAGTTAATTAAATAATTAATAACATGTCATATTAACCTATAAAATTAGTGTAATTCATAAAAAGTCTCAAATTATATTTATTTGGATATTTATAATATCAATTATTTTAATTTTTTACTATTATGGTAATTACTGCGTCATCATTGGGTCATAAATAAATTAACAAATTTAATGTATAAAAACTGTAAATAAAATAAAATTATGTAGGAAATCGTTTTAGCTTTCTAATTAATATTTACAATCTAATTTATCTTAGGTATGACCCTATATTAAAAATTATTTAGTAAATAAACTTTGATTTTAAAACTTTTAACTCTTCTTTTAATTAAATAATAATAAATGTCCTAATCTAATCCAAGTGAACCTAAATGATAATATTTTATTCCTAAGGTTGTTTTTGGTCCAATTAAGCTTCTCTAATAGAATTAGGACATGTGTTAGGGTAATATTAATATCATTTTTACCCTTAATTACCCTATTTACTTTTAACCGTGGTAAATAAAAGTAAAAAGTAACTATTCACCAAAAATTATTTTCATCTCAATGAACCACATTTTAGTCCTTTATGTTAACTGTGTCTCTCGGATTTTTGAAATTCCACTCACAGAAGCAGTAAAATTATGTTTTATGAAAAATTCAGTTTTTTAACTACCACTTAGTGGTTTCACTATTCATCAAAAAATGATGTTTTTCAGAAAAATACCAAAAATTCACCCTAGGATAATTTTGATATTCCGAATCCAAAAATAATGTCTATTTTGAAAAATAAAATTTATAAATTCCAAAAAGTGGGTATTACTATTCATAACAGCTAGTTTGATTGGTTGTGGTATGTTAGAACTTGATGTTGCGTACAACACACGCTATTTCATTATTCAAAGAGAAGCGAACCGTAGAAGCTTGGGGTGTTACACCCATAGTAAAATATATACTATTTAGATCCTAAATTTCATATTAGAGATGGTTCCTACTTGTTATAAACTGTTGCAATAACATTTTTTTAGAAAAGGGTATATTTTTTTTAAGATGGAAGGTTTATCCATTGGGACAGTTTATAACTTAATCTCAGGAAGACCACCTATATTTTATGGTGCTTATTATTAGTACTGTAGAGATTTCATAAATAATTTTATTATAAATATAGGAGTAGATAACATTATTATGCTTGAATGATATTATAAAATTCCTAAGGAAGTTGCTACATTTACATGAAAGAAAATTTTAAAAATCATCTTAACTATCAATTTGGAAATAATTTTTTATGTTATATGATAATAAATATCTATAATTATATTTCTTTCTATGAAACTATAAATAATATTTTTAAGTAACACATTTTGGAACTACAAAAGCTGTTGAAATAAGAAGAGCTATGTTAATAGAAGATTTTAGAGACATTGAATTTATACCTATAGATTCATTTACACAAATACATCAATGTTTTAAGACCATTATAAATAATATAAAATATTTGGGATATAAATACTTGATATAAAGACAATTGGTTGAGAAAATTATTGAAATTATGTTGAATGAATGGGAATCTAAAGGAATATGACATAATGATACTAATAACTATACTAATATTAGTTGGGATGATTTAATCGGAACTCTCATATAGCATGATGGTTGATTGAAAATGGAATCTGAGATATAGAAAAAGAAAAATGGTGTAGTTTTTTTCTCAACATTTATAGCAGCTAAGATAAAAAGATCAGCTAAAAAAGTTGTTAAGTATCTGAAGAAGAAGAAGAAAGTGAAAGTTGATATAGAAAGTAGTTCCTTATAATAGAGTGTGAATGAAATTTCTCATCCTGTTAATATAATTAATAAGATTGTTAGAATGAAATATTTTAAAGTAATTACAATAAAAATTTTAAGGACATAAGTGATATGAAATATGCTTCTTAGATGATTTTTATGAATGTAAGAAACCATGCCACATTAAGCTAGATTTTCTTTGACTAAAGCAGAAGGATAATAAAGATATAAATCCTATGATTTTATACACGTAAAAAGGCAATAAAAGTATAAAAGATTTAGATATTTGGAGTACAAGTAGTGGAAACAACTATTTAGAAAACTCTTCAAATGAAAGTAGTGATAGTCAAGAGATCATCGGATTATATACTTGAATTATAAATACTAATCAATGCTTTATGGGTAAGTTATTTGTTTAATCATTAAAAAATTTAACTTTAATGATAATTATCTAGATTATAATGATTTAAATAGTTCAACATCCTTAAAAGAAAAAAAATATACTTCATCTGATGAAGATGGTGCTTTACCAAGTTATGATTAAATTTCTAGATATTCCACTTAAAATGAAAAAAATAACAATGTTTAAAAAATATATGAAAATTATAAGGTAAACATTCCAAGTCTAATTATCGAATTTCAAAACATTGCTTAAAAAATTAAAATCTTACCAAATAATTAGATAAGAAATGTAGTTATACCTCATCGATTGATAATAAGAATTTAGTTCAAAAACTAAAAAAATTGAAATTTTTAGTCTAAAAAAACTTTTATTGAGTTTTGTTTATCGGAACGAAAATTTTGATAATCATTGCAGATAGATGAGACCTCATTGAAATAATTCATGAATGGGTTTTAAAATATCTAAACCTCAATTAAAAAATAACTATTTTGTTCCTAAATGTGATCCATTTTATAAGAAATCATAGAGAGGTGGACATAGGAAGAAAAAATATTTCAGGATTAAAGTAATATCCTTAAGTTTTCATTGAGAATATATTTATAAATAATTATTCATTGTACAATATAAAATAGTTGGATAGATTTTGATTCCAAAAGTTCTTTTATCTAATACTATTGGACCCAAGTAAGTTTGGGTACATAAATCCAAACCTTTTTATTTCAAGAAATTAAGAAGAGTTCCAAAAACAAGAATATATTGTACATGGATAGTGTATATTTCTAAAATATGGCTGGTAACAAAAAAAATCTTTTTGAATATTATCAAGATGAAATGTGAAAAGGTTTCTTTTAGAGATAATTACCCAGAAGAAATATACGATATATGTGATGTTGTTCTTATTTGTATATATTTAATTTAAAATGATTAATTTTTTATAGGCTTAATCACAACCTCATTAGCATAAGTTAATTATGTGATGAATTTTACCTTGTGAACCTAAGGAATGGTAAATTTATTGGTCAATGTTTTGAAGGTAAATTTATTATATCTACTGATAGTCATGATAATGTATATACACTATGATTATAAGATAATAGAAGCTAAGATCTACCACACCATAGTGAAATAGAATATCACTCATGGTTATGGAATTTAAGGTTCGGACACTATAATGTTATAACTATAGTAAAACTTTCTAATAAAGGACATATAAAGGATATATTATATGTTAGGTTTAATTCATTTAATGTTTGTGATCATTTTCAATTTTTATAGAAACATAATTCATTATTTAAATATATTTGTGAAGTTTCTACAGATTATGCTTTATAGTTAGTGAACATGGATTTATTTGATCCAACACAAACTAGAAGTATTGGTGGAAAAGACTATGTATATGTCTTAGTTGAAGACTACATTAGATATACATGGGTCTATTTTCTAGTGAAAACATCAGAATATAATCTATCTTTGAAAAATTTTATATCCTGTGTGAATGACAAAAATATATCTTTGGTTAACATTCATAGCAACCATGGTGGAGAATTTTCAATTTTTTATTTGGAAACTATTTTTCGTAAAATAGCTATAATACATAACTTTTCATCTTCTAGAACACCTCAGAAAAATGGTGTATGTCACGAACCATCCTAAAGGGGCCTTTGTTATGACTCCCCAAGCCCACCTCTAATTGGCTAGGGGCTGTTGACTAGAACTGAGTAGGTATTTCACTAACATGGGAGGCATTTCCAAAGTACCTATACACATGAACACATCTCCAAGCCCATAAATGCTGAAATTTAAAAACTACCAAGGAACAAAAATGCATGAATGCTACTAAATCCAATCAATAGAGAACCATGGAAAGTAAAGTCCATAAATGTAAACTTGGCCAGAATACAATCCCACAAAAAAAGAGTCTTCCAACCACAAAGTCTAACATGTAAGAAAACAAGATAGGTTCTAGTACTACTGATCGAATCTGTAGAAACACCTCAACCTGTCTAAAACTTACAAAGCTCTATCTATTCCTGGTCCACCCCAGACTCCATCAAAATTTTTCTCGCCTGCACAAGACATGACATGTGTTGGAAAATCCCATGTAGGGGTGAGTATAAAAATACTCAGTAGAAAACAACAAAAACCACCAAAAATACAAAAGGTAAAGTCCTAGTCAGCTCTACACAATATATGACTATGATATATAGAACAAGAAAAAATCCAGATATACTCGAAAAGCAAACTCGTAGTCCAGAGGTAAGTCACAATGACCACATACCCTTGCTAAGGATTCAGTCTGAAGATTACATGAAGCACTCATCTGAGAGAACTCACTACTGAGTTTGATATCCCTGATGACATCCTTCTGAGAATTACCATTAGTCAAGAATCTCTATGAGAGAGATACAATGATAGATCTAAAGAGAGAATATGATACACTTTCTCTGAGATAACCAACTCCATGAGTGGGGATGATCATGGTATATCAATGAGGATCACTTATAGGGCCATGGAGTATACCAAAACTCATATAGATTCACCTGATAAGTTGTGTACCGAAATTCAGTAGGATTGGTCGCATTGATAACCTAACTATACCTAGGGCACAAGAATAGATAGAAGATCCTACTCTAGGACTCTCGAAGGGGACTCCGAACTCTGTCCAAAATGTCTTGCTGAATGGGGTCATGCTCATGTGGACAAGAAATGATACCCATTGACCTTTAGTGGAATGAGAAAGTGGGCACCAACCCAAATGATTCTTTTCCACAACATGGTGGATAAGGAGATAAATCCATGTAGAAAGGAGTATATGCCTTGTAGAAGGGTCACATTTTGTGTCCCATTGACCCTAGGTACTACCTATGTACAAAGACCCATGTTAGAAAAACATGTCATGGAGGAAAAGGTATACACGGAATATAGAGGGGATCACATGACATTTCCAACTATCTGAGGGACACTTCATATAAGTTGGCCATGTATTGGTACATGTCTTCAACCCGGTTTTTCCAACCTGTGTACCAGTACATGAGGTATCCCATGTATCTAGTTGGGGTTTGGCCATGTGTTAGAGTACATATCGTGTACTCCACCCTGTGTCTGTGTATCTTCAAAGATACACATCGAGTTTCAAGTAAGTTCCCACATGTTGTGTGACAGCTATCACACACCGTGTTCCAAATCTCTATCTCTCTAATCCCTATTTTCTACTGGACTGGTCCCACACGCCTTATATTTTAGGGTACAATCCATGTTCATTGAGACTTTTCAGAATTTTTGTTCTTTGTCTAGTAATTTAGTTGATCTTCAGGTGTTCAATTCAATGATCAGTTCACCTAGAAAATGAATATCTAGTGTCATATTGTCATTGAAACATCAATTTGTTATGTTTCGGGCCTTCGATCAGTTCTAAAAATCAATTCTGATCATCCACATAAAGAATTATCGAAAAATGATATCTTCTAGAATACAACGATCTGTCCATATCCATCATGGTCACACCTATGCTAGGTCGTCACAATTTCCTATCTACGATTTCAAATCATTGTGACATGAAATAGATATGCAACGATCCTTCGTTCATAACCCCACAAAGAACAAATAACACTTGGGAATAAAGGGGGAATAAATCACAGAGGAACAACATAAGGAATGAACCAATGCCATTTTTTGTTATGGCCTTGATCTACTCCCATTATATGGATATAGAAACTAAATTGAAACAAAATCAAATCCCTAAATAAAACCCCCAATCACCCATCCTGTAAGAACAAATGAACCACGGGTCAACCTATTCATGGTTTGATCTGCGTTCATCATTAAAATAAAGAATGAGAAATAAATAAAGAAATCATATTTCTTAACTCGTGTTTTGATTGATTATTGACGAATAACAATTGTGCTATCTTCGTCGATGAGATTCTCCAACTCTTGTGGTGCAGCGATTCACCATTGATTGATTCATCGTCGTTCATCGTTTAGAGGTTTCTCCAAGGGTATCCTCTCTAATTATCTAGATAATTATAGTGTTATGAGGCTAAAACAATCAATTATACTTAATATCATATTTAAAATATTAGTTCATTTCATTATCACAAAAAAAAATTAAATATTAAATTTATTTTCATTCCTTAAACGTCCAAAAACTAACTTTCACAATTATCCCATGTTGGTTAGTGTTATGCATCGCCTAAGGTAAAGTCGATGCTTTTAATGTAATGGTGACCTTATATTTTTGATCCAGACACCTATTTAAAAGAGATTCCATTTTTTCAATAAAACCACTCATGCATGCTATTTAAATTTTTATTCATTTCAAACATTTATTTCAGACACCCTAGTCCTCATAATCGCATTCTATCTCAAAGCCTGGTCTCGAATTAATTTCATATAATATTTAAAAATAATACATGGAAAAATCTCAGAAAATACATTCTCCTCACCTTAGGGATTTACATCACTGAAATTCCAAAACAAAAGCCTATACAAAGAGATGTGGGTATTGAATATGAATCTAAGCCTCCCTCTGCTATGTGTTATCCTAGAGATTCTCGTGCTACCAATGTACATAAACCAAGGGAATCATTAACCCAACAAGTATCCTCTCCGTCTGACCCTTGATCTCCACTAGGTACTCAGCAAAGGTCCCTCCATCATTAATTTCTAGCTCTCCCCAGTTAATAACGTGTGATGGGCCATTCATGTACCTCCTTAGCTAGGACATGTGTAAGACATCAGGTACCTAATGAAACTATGGTGATAAAGCTAAGAGGTATGCCCCCTAACTAACTATACGCAATATTAGAAAATGGTTGATAAACCTCGAAGATAACTTGTTGCCCCTGACAAATCTCCACAACCTTCATCGAGGCGATACCTGAAGGAAGACATGGTCTCCATCCTTTAACTCCAAAGGTCCTTGGCGTTTGTTAGCATAATAATTATACTGACTCTATGAAGTCTTCATCTGTTCTTGAATGACTTGTACCTTCTTAGAAGTAGCTCATACCAACTCTGGGTCCATGAGTGCCGACTCTCCTGTGCCAGTCCAGTAAAGTGGCAACCGACAAGGTATCTCGTACAAAGCCTTAAATGGTGCCATGCTAATGTTGTAGTGGTAGCTGTTGTTGTATGAAAGCTCTACTGGTGGTTGGTGGTCCTACCAGCTACAACCAAATACCAAGATGAAACCCCACAACATGTCCTATAGAACTTGAATGGTCCTATCCATCTAGCCATCTCTCTAAGGATGAAATGTTGTGCTTAATCATAACTGAGTCCCAAATGCCTCCTGCAATCCATTCCACAACTAGGACGTGAAACGAGCATCATGATATGAAACTATCGTTGATTTGACTCCATGAGCAAACACTATCTCCTACAAGTATAGGCATACCAATATCTCTAATAAACTCTACTCTTGGATATCTAGTAAGTGGAATGACTTGGTGAGTCGGTCAACGATCACCCAGATAGAATTGTGTCCCCTGAATATATGTGGTAAACCCATCACGAATTCCATAACTATTTCATCCCACATTCATTTCGGAACCTTTAGGGGGTGATATAATCTCGTTGGAACCTAGTTATCCGACTTCACCTGCTAGAGTATAAGTCATCGAGAAACAAACTCTACAACTTCCTTCTTCATCCCGGTCCACCAAAACTAATATCACAGGTCCTAGTACATCTTCTGCACTCTAGGGTATAACTCCAAATGGGATTTATGAAACTCTCCTAGAACCTCCTACTACAATGCTTCTAGTAAAACTTTACATCACATAAAAAATATGACATTCTCCCCGCCTTGTGAATATCCATCAAGAGCATGCCCTGTGGACATATGATCACATAAGGTCTCACACTCGACATCCCCAAGTTGTTCCACCATAAATATATATGATATTGGAGTGGTGAAAATAATTGATTAAAGGTAATTTGCACCATATCCATCTAAGAAGGATAATTGTGATGTGGAAAACTACTCGGATGCCACATTCAGTAGCTGCATACTATATATCCTACTGAGAGAATCCACCACCACGTTTCCCTTACCAAAAATTATAGACAATCTAGAATTCATAATATTGGAGGAAATTTGGACTTCACCACTATCTCAAGTTCAGATCCTTTAACGAGAAGATATACTTGAGACTCTTATGATCAGAGTATATGATAAACCACTTGTCCATCAGATAACGTCGCTACATATTTAATGCGAAGACCACTGCTTCCAACTCAAGATCATAGGTCACATAGTTTTTCTTGTGTGGACTCAACTAGTGTAAACCATAGGCAATCACTACTTACCTCTACATAAAGAGACAACCAATTCTGGTTCCTAATGAATTACAAAACAATACATACTCGACACTGATATGGAAATATTAAGATCAGGGTACTCATGAAACTCTACCTCAACTACTGAAAACCCTACTATCACTTCTCCTTCCACACAAAAGGCTACCCCTTTTAAGGAAAAGATGTCTTTAGTGATGATATATGAGATAAATCTGGTATGAATCTTCGATAACAACCTACCATCCCAAGGAAACTCTGCACCTCGGTCACGTTCCTCGGTGGCTCCCATGCTAACACTGCTTCCACAATGGCCGAGTCCACCACTAATCCATCTGCAGAGACAATATGTCTGAGAAAGTGGACCTTCTGAATCCCGAACTGTTACTTTGAGTGTTTCCCATAATATTTGTGCTCTCAGAGAATGTACAGAACCATCCACAGGTGTCTCGCATGCTCCTCCTCAGATGTCAAGTACACAAAGTTGTCGTCGATGAGGACCACTACGAACCGGTCTAAGTATGGATGGAAGATCTGGTTCATGATTCCCACGAACACTACTAGTGATTTATTCATACCAAAGGGAATCACCAAGTACTCATAATGACCATATCAGCATTTGAAAAATGTCTTCGTTATATCCTCATCCTGTACTCATAGCTGGTGATAGCCTAATCGAAGGTAATCCTCCAGGAACCATCATGCCACTCTCAAATGATCGAAGAGGCCATCAATCCACACAGTGGATATTTTTTATTTACCCTCAATTGGTTCAATAATTGGTAGTCCACACACAAACTTAATATCACATATTCCTTTTTGGAAAACAAAATTGGGGTGCTCAAGGTGAAATAATGGGTCTCGCGAAGCCTTTCCTCTACAAATCCTCTTACTGCACCCACAACTCACAAAGATCTATAGGATCCATACAATATTCTAGTGATGATATTAGTTCCATAAAATTGTGTATATTGATGCAAAATTCGATATCCCAGTGGGGATATAATCCTAGAAAATCTTATGGGAAGACGTCCTCGTACTCTACTACTATTGCTGGGAACCTGAAGTTCACAACATTAACTACTCTGAGGGTAAGACTAGACAACTCATGAGTGATCATCTACACCTTACTATTCATGATCCCATCTTATGCTGACTGGGTTTCCTTTTCCCCAAAAAAGTAAAACCTCATCCCATCACTGTAGGCACACTGGACCCTTCACCTAAAATTGTCAATCTGGGCATAGACCGAAGATAGCCAATCCATACCAAGAATGACGTCATAAGGCCTCAATGATTCCACCAAGAGGTTCCAATGAAAAATATTGCCTCAAAGGGTAATATCACACTATCATAAAAGGTGTGTGATCATTGAGACTCCTATCATTGGTGTCTCCAAGTGTAAGGGTTAAGTCGAGGGTTCTACCGGAATCTCAAGGTCTCAAAGAAGACATGTGGTGAGAAAATACCGACTAGAACCTATGTCTATAAGTATGAAAAATAAGGTATAAAAGACAAATATCATACCTAGGATCATCCCTAGGTTGTACGCCTCGACTGTATGTAGCTTTCCCCGCCCCTGTCCTCTAGCGCCCTGAGCCTAGCATGGGCCTCCTAGGGGTGGTGGTTGTAGTAAGTAAAAATGTATGCCACCTCATGCAGCTCTCCCTGCTCCTCTACCATGTCTTCCTCCTAAAGGATCTACCAATTCCACTCATTACCTCTACCTCAGTGGTCCATCCACAAATTTGCTATCAGCAGCTTGATGGGTTGTACAATATCTAGAAAGATTTACTCAATTGTTGCATTTGTAGAATCACTTTTCCCTAAGCTGACTAGATTTAGTCTGTGTGGTCAAACTCCACCATCACCCTGCTGAACCCTGAAGAAGGATCACTTCCAGTATCACCATTTTTTCTGATGGTGTCATCACTAGAAGGAAAACTCTGGTCAATGCCTCAAGCTAGTCCTCATCCACTTGATGGTTGGGCTCACCTCAGAACCTAATGTGTATCTATTTATGAAAATCGTAGAGCACCCTCATCCTTTGATTCTCATCTTCTTGTACTACAGGTACCACGTATTGCTCCATTGGTGGTGGTATAGCCGGTGCACCACCTAGAGGTAATGCTTGGGGAGATGGCCCTTATATCAAAGCCCCTTTACTGATGGGGACATCCTCATGATTGAGCTGCTAAATCCTATCTAGTATGTATCGCAGAGGCATCCTATAAGGAAACAAGTTGCATCATAGTTAATGAGTATATTTTAAGAGTTGACTCTAGAAGGACATGGAAACTACAACCCATTCCTATATGATGCATGTACCATTTTTTTTTGTTTCCCCGAAACTAGTGTTCTCATGCATCAAGTTGAAAAACAGGTTACCAGAGCCATGGTTTATGGATACATCGACCACCCACACCAACACTGGAGTCCCTGGCCTAAAATCCAAACTTGAAATACATAACAATATTTCCCTAAACCTGTATCACAAACACTTAGTGATAATATAGAACCAACCACCTTTGATACCACACTGTCATGACCCATCACAGTAGGGCCCATGCCACGACTCCCCATTCCTGCCTCTAATAGGACAAGGGCTAGTGAATAGTACTGAGTAGGCATATCACTTACATGGGAGGAATTTCCTAAGTACCTGTACACACACACACACACATCTCCATGACCACAAATTATGATATGTAAAAATTATCAAAGCAAAAAAATGCATGCATACTACTAAACCCAACTAACAGATTACAATATAAATTAAAGTGTGGAAAAGTAAACTGAGATAGAATACAAGCCCACCAAAAAGAAAGAGTCAACCAACTACAATGTCCAGCCTGTATGAAAACAAGATAGGTACTGGGACTACTTCTCAAAGTCATTGGAACACCTTTACATTTCTGAAACTTACAAAGCTCTGTCCGATTCTGATCCACCATGGAATCTATCAAAAGGTACCTCTTCTGCACAAGACATGATGTGTACAGTAAAATCCAGTGTAGGGGCGAGTATAACAATACTCAGTAGGATACCCTGAAATCCACAAAAAATACATAAAGTAATGTTACAATCATATCTACACATTATATTTCTACAGAACATATAACAAGAGCATATCTAGATATACTCGAAACCTAGACTCATAGTCTAGAGGTAAGACACAATGACTACATACCCACACTAGGGATTTAGTCTGAAGATTCCATGAAGCACTCATCTAGGAGAACTCACTCTTGAGTTGGATAGACATGATGAAGCTCATCTAAGAAGTATCATTCTTTAGGAACCTCTATAAGAGAGATACACTGATAGATCAGAAGAAAAATATGATACACTCTCTATGGGAGAACCAAATCCACAAGTATGGAAGATCATGATACATGGATGATGATCACTGTCAAGGCCATGGTGTTTACCGCAAATTATATGGATTAACCTATTAAGTAGTGGACTGATTTCTGGTAGGATTGGTCATGTCAGTAACCTGACTATACCTAGGGAACAAGAATGGATAGTGGATCCTGTTCCATGCCTCACATAGGGGACTCCTGACTCTATTCAGAAAGTCCTGATGAAGGGGGTCATACTCCTATGGATAAGAAATGATAACCACTGACCTTTCAAGTAATGAGTAAGGGGAACCAAACCAAATGATACTTATTCAATATATGGTGTAAAAGGAGATAAATACATGTAGAAAAGATTACACATTGTGTGGAAGTGTCACACGCTGTTCCCTTTTTCCACCAGGCACTGCCTGTGTATAATAGTCCCTGTCAGAAAAACATGTCGTATAGGAAAAGGTATACAAGGTTTATATAGGGGATCACACACCATGTCCAAATATTTAGGGTCTTCTCCCTATATGATTGTCATGTTCCAGTACACATCTTTAACCTATGTTTTCCTCCCTGTGTACCAGTACACGGGGTAGCCCTTGTATCTGGTCAGGGTCTGGTAATGTGGTGGAGTATATGTCATGTACTCTACCCCATGTCTGTGTATCCTAAGAGATACACACTAAATTTTGGGTAAGTTCCCACACACCGTGTGATAGTCATCACACTTCATGTTCCACCACTATGTCTCCCAAAACCCTAGCCACTACTGGACTGGGCCCACACGCTGTGTATTCTGAGATACATGTCGTGTTCATCGTGAATTTTCTAGAATCTCTATTCTTCCACTAATGATTCATTTTATTTTCCACTATTCGATCCAATGATTGTTTATGCTTGAAAATGATTATATGGGGTCCTCTTATCCTTGAAACATTGATTTGGTAAGTTTCGAGCCTTCGATCGTCTCCAAAAAACGATTTTGATCATCCGCATGAAGAACGCTCAAAGAATGATAACTCTTGGAATACATTTATTTGTATGTCTTTATTTTCCTCGCACCTATGTTGGGTCTCCAGGATGTTCAATCTATGATTTCATATCATTGCACCACAAAATGGATGTGAGATGATCCTTCCTTCATAACCTGACAAAGAACAAAGGACATGTGGGAATAAAGGGGTAAGAAATCACAAAGGAACAACCCAAGTAATGAAACTCGGTCATTGTTTTTTATAGACTTGATATGATCATATTATAAGGATCAAGAAACTAAATTGAAATAGAATCAACTCCCCTAATCAAACATTCAATTACCCATCTCACAAGAATGAACAAACCGCTGGGCAACCTATTCATGGGTTGATCAGTGTTCTTCATTAAATCAAAGAACATGAATGAAAGAATGAAATCACATGCCCTAACATAATTTTTGATCGATCATTGATGAATAAATATTGTGGTGTCGTTGTCGACAAGATACTCTAACTCCACTAACATAGAAATTAACGATCTCTTAATTCACCGTCATTCATCATTGAGAGGATTCTATAAGGGTCTCCTCTCCAATGATCCAGATAATTAAAAGTTTATGTGGCTAACCCTGTAAATTATTCTTAACATCTTATTTAAAATATTAGTTCATTGCGTTAGTGCAATAGAAAAAGAAAATAAATATTAAATTTATTTTATTTCCTTAATGGTATAAAAACTAAATTTCATAGTTAGCCCGTACTAGATGGTGTTATGCCTCTCCTAAGGTCAATTTAATTATATTAACATAATGGTGACCTCATATTTATGATATGGGCACCCATTTAAAAGTTATTCCACTTTTTTTAGAAAATTTCTCATAGGTGGTATTTAAAGATTAATTCATTTCAAACATTTATTTCATGCACCCTGGGACATGTAATTACATGTCATCTCAAAGCATAGTCACAAATTAATTCAATATATAATATAAAAAAATACAGAAAAAAATCTAGGACATTACATTTTAGTTGGAAGAAGGAATAAATTTCTTTAGAAGATTACTATAACCATGTTGAGTGAATACTTAATTGCTAAAAAATGTTGGTTTATGTAGTAAGTAATTATTCCTATACTATAAATCAATTTTTACTTAGAAAATTTATTAATAAAACTCTTTATGATTTTTACATGGGAATAGATCCAAAACATTTTTACTTTGGAGTTTTTTGTTCAAAGTATATATACTAAATACTCAATAAAATTTACAAACATTCACTCTAAAATATGGTGAAAGAATTTTCCTTGGCTATTCTATAACTAGTAAGGATTATACAGTTTTTAATAAATGAACAAGTTATATGGTGGAAATAGTGCATGTAAAATTTGATGAAACTAATCCCATTATTTTTAAACAACCCAAAACCACATCTTCATATGATTTTTCTAAAAGTATATTTTAACCCATGGTAAAAAATTGTTTTTATTAGAGAAAACCTAAAGAATCAATTTCTAAGGTTGCACCACTTGAATAAATTCATCCTTTTGTTGAATAAAAGTGTTTTACAGACCCAAGGATTTATAAAATCTTAAGGAATCATCCCACTAATAATATAATTGGATATGTAGATCAACTGGTCAAAACTATATTTTCCATAATAATTTAATGTGAACACTATGTGTTTTTATCTCATTTTGAACATAAGTCTCTTGATGATGCATTTATAGATGAATATTAGATAAAATAAATGTAGGATGAACACAATGAATTTGAAAGGAATCCAGTTTATACTTTGGTGGAACATCTTAAATATTTTCCTATGATTGGAGTAAAAGGGTTTTTGAAATAAATGTAATGAAAATGGATTAATTATATTAAATAAAGCAAGTCTTATTGAAAAGGGTTATAATAAAAAAGAAGGTATAAATTATGAATAATTTTTTTCTCTAATATCTTTACTTTAAGATATTCTTATACTTATAGTATATGCAACAATTTTAAATTTTACCCTTTCTCAAATGGATGTGAAGTGAGATTTTCTAAAAGGATACTTTTAGGATGAAGTTCATGTAGAACAAACACCTAGTTTTGAAAACAAAAAATCACTATATCATGTTTTTATACATATGAAGGGACTTTATAGACTTAAATAGTCCCCAAGAGTCTCGTATGATAGATTAACTGGATTTTTGTTAAAAAAAATTTATTAAGGGAGATATAGTTCCAATACTTTTTAATAATTTTTTTAAAGAAACAATCATTGTATAAATTTATATCGATGAATTTTTTTTGGATCAACTCAAAAATCACTTTCTGATTCCTTTGTTTATCTAATGAAATCTAAGTTTAAAATGAACATGACAGGTGAACTAAATATTTTTCTTGGTTTTCAAATTTCTCAAAAACTAAAAGTAAAATTTATATCTTAGAAAGAGTATATAAAATATCCACTTGAAAGTTGTGTATATGAAAGCACTAAAAGTATTAATAATCCTATCAAAAGCACAAAATCTTTAGAGCTTGATGAATTTAGGAAAATAGTTGATTAAAAAAATTATATGAATGATTGATATTCTATTATATCTTATAGCTAGTTGAAAAATAGAGGATTCTGTTTAAAAGGGGGTAATATTTTTAAAAAAAATCAACTTTATTTTTCCTTTTTAAAAGTTGGGATTTGTGTTTTTCAAAAACTCGGATATTTTTTAGTCGAAAGTTTTATTTCAAAACTTTTTATCCTTATTTTTTAAATGCACAATCCACTTAAATAAAACTTTATACTTTAATAACTTTTATAACTCACAAGTTTTCAAATTTTTTTATAGAAAAGTTTTATATTTTACTTGACATAGAAAAACCTTTCCATCAAACAAATTTTTCTTATCAGACATACCTGTACTTTGTACATTGAAAGGATGATTTAAAATTTCATTGTATGGATAATTTCAAATTTCATAAAATGAAGTTTTATAAAGTTCGATAGAAAAAATATAACTAATTCCATTAGATAATGTTTCATAAAGTATGCCTGATAAACATTATCATTTGAAGGTAAGCATGATTTTCAGATGAACTTTTATAAATCCTAATAGATGAAGAACTTCATATGTCTCATAGGATGAACATGTATCATTCTATCGAATGGAATCTACAAGAATTGTAATAGTGATTTATCACAATAATCATTATACAGAGATGATGTGATAAACCTTTATAGTGAACTGGGAGTTCATCCGATGTCATTGCAACCACCTCTGAGATATATAGAATATGACCACTAGGAATGGACCTACAAATAAATACAAATTCAAGGAGCAGGAATATTTTACATATATTATAACAACCCATAATTGACATACATTGTTATTACATCAAAATTGAAGCACACTTATTACAACATATAACAAAACCATGAAAAGACCGTGTAGGTATAGTGTCTTTAGAAACTGGGAAACATAAACAACTGGTTCATAAAGCGTTTACACTGTCTCCCAATTATTTCATCATATCTATAGTCTCTTTTGGTATATATTACTTAATAACCTTCTTCCTGACCCGGGGAAAGAAAACATACAAAAGGGTGAGCTCAAATGCTCAGTAAGGGTAATAAAAAGAAATATCAATCACATCAAAATAAAAACATAACATTTTGGAAATCTTACCCTGCAAAAGAGATCATAATTTCATAACATGGGATAAATCATGGTAGTGAAATGTAATCCCAATAATCATAACATAAAACATGAAAATTTGAGGCATACACACATAATCATAGAGAATTATTTCTTATTAGTCAAGACTCATTTCCAAGACTATCTTAGTGGACAAAGTCCATTTCTGAACCGAGTTCACTCCTCGTTTCAGTCCTGTTTCACTGAACCGGTTTAACCTGCCGTTCCAGCCATCTCTATCTCATGAGATATAAAATCTTTACCCAATGCATTGGAGGGAGATATAGTTCCCACCCATCTCATAATGATACCATTCTTATGTGTGCCACAAAATCATAAACCATACATCATAGCATAACCCATGTAATAAAAATGGGAATCTTAAACATCGTGACATCATAAAACAATTCAAATAAGATAAAGGAATTCATAAAAACAATTCCATCACAACATAATCAAATCAATGTAATAATAGGGATAGAAACAGAACCCTATATTATCTTAGATAGAAAATAATTTTGATAAAACACTTGAACTCCATTCTTGAGGAAAATATCCATTCTACTTCAAAAACATTTTCCTTTCTTAAAATGTCATACAATTTTAAACTAAAAAAAGTTGATTAAAAATAAACATGAAAACTTTTAAAGGAAGATTCTTGGAAATAATCTTTTAAAAATCCATTCATGTCATATAAGTTAAAAAAACATTCTTCTCGTAATTTTTTCGGAAAAGTCAAAAAGTACCTCGTACGAAAAACGACAAAAGATTCCTTTCATATCTTTTACTAAAAACTCAACGAAGGGTAAAATTGGATATAAACTATTGTAGAAAGAAGTAAATATTACATATTGAGGAAAAATGGATGTGGATGATAAAATTCACCCCAGTAAATTCCAAAGTATAAACAATCTCGGATAAAAATGAGATTGTGATATTTCCCTTACATTGGGTCCGATTTTCTTTGTAAGTGTCCGAACCTCCTGTATAATGATTTAAATAATTTCTTTGACTTATTCCAGAATAATACTTATTTTTATGATATCATATATGGTCATATTCTTAGCTTCTTATTAGTAATATTTCATTACTACTTGTTATTCGGGTGTTTATTACTTTTTGTTCTTATGCATGTTTTGTCGAATACATTCTTATTTTTCTTTTTAGGTTATAGATAACTAATTTAAAGAATGGTATTAGTGTAATATATATCATATTCATTCATTAAATTCATTTATATAATCATTATGCAATGAATATCTTGTAGAACGAGTCGCATCACATCGTGGAGACAGTATTCCATACGTACGCACGAGCGATGATATCGCTCCCATGATCGTGGAATTGTATTGGAGTGTATATATACTATTTCAGAATAAATATCACTTTAAAATAACCATATATAGTCATTATTTACACCATTATACCCATCCAAGTAAGGTGGTGGTGGAAATTATATTACACCACGACGTGGAGACGGTATTCCATACGTACACACGCGTGGTGATTTCGTTTTCCGTAGGATGGATAGATGGTGAAATAGGGTTGTTTAATACATATAATAACATATAATTATATGAGTGATACTGATGTTATTAATTCATAATGATACAACTAAAGAATAGGAAGTGGAAGAAGAAATAAAGTTGAAAGAATCGGTAACAGACATTACCTCTTCTTTGAAGCGCCTCTTTGAGATCTCCTCTTAGGGCACTAAAATTGGTCTTTGAAGAAGACCAGGGCCACTAGGATGTTTCTAGGGAAGTGGAGAGGATATATTGTCTGGTTTTTTCCGATATTTAAGGCTCAAAGTGGTGTGAGGAAGAGAGGGAGGAGGTTCCCTTTTATAAGGGAGGAGATGGGCACCTTTGGAATAACTAAAACTATTATTTTATTATAAAGTCAAATTCGGTTTTTAATAGCTCCAAATTGATATATTTAGAATATAAGGTGGGTATAGGTCCAAATACTCTCATCCAATATAATTTAGACAAGTTTAGGTATCAATTTTAACCTTACCATTTAGATTTAACTTTAAGTTAGATAATTTAACTTTTACCATGTCTTCTTTTTTTCATACACTATAAGGTTAATAAACTTAATATATCAAGCCAAACGAACCCCAAGTTGTTTATTATTAATATATATATACTTATCTAAGTTATTTGTCCGAACCTTAGATTTTTAGGCATAAAATAACAATTAATAATATAATATTTGTTTTAAAAACTATTTTATACCAATTTTGACACTATTTACTAATTGATTTTTGTGAAAATCATAACAGAATGATTAGTTCTAAAAAATAAAATTAAATCAATACTAACATGTCATATTAACCTAAAAAATTATTGTAATTCATAAAAAGTCTAAAATTACATTTATTTGGGTATTTATAACATCAATTATGTCAATATTTCATTAATAAGATAATTAATGCATCATCGTTGTGTCATAAATAAATTAAATTATTTAATGTCTAAAAATTACAAATAAAATACCAATATGTAGGAAATATTTTTATTTTTCTTAATTAATATTTATAGTTGAATTTATATTATGTATAACCCCATATTAGAAATGATTTACTTATTATACTTTGATTTTAACTATTTTAACCCTTCTTTAAATAAATTAATAATAAATGTCCTAATCTAATCCAAGTGGTCCAAAATGGTCATATTTTATTCCTAAGGTTGTTTTTGGTCGAATTTCACTTATCCAATATAATTAGGACATGTTTAGGGTAATAATAATAACACTTTTACCCTTAATTACCCTATTTACTTTTAACCGTGGTAAAAAAAAGTAAAAAGTTACTATTCACCAAAAAATTATTTTCATCTCATTGAACCACATTGTAGTCCTTGATATTAACCGTGTCTCTCGTATTTTCAAAATTCCACTCACAGAAGCGGTAAAATTAACTTTTATGAAAAATTCAGTTTTTTTAACTACCACTTATGGTTTCACTATTTATCAAAAATTGAAAGTTTTCAGAAAAATACCAAAATTTCACCCTAGGCTAATTTTGATATTCGGAATCCAAAAATGAAGTCCATTTTGAAAAATAAAATTTATAAAATTTCAAAAAGTGGTTACTACTATTCATAACGAATAGTTTTAATAATATTTTAATAGCATATCATTGTTTAGTAAAACTCGGTATTGCGTACGATGCAAGCTCTCGAGGAAGGCCGCGATTGCGTGTAAAGCAAGCCAATCTAGTGTTGTGTGTAGTGAAAGATTCCTTTGATGATTTAAAAACAAAATATTTCTCATAAAAGTATCGGGTGTTACATTCTACGCCCCTTAAAATGAATTTCACTCTCGAAATTCGTCACTTTGTAACAAAAATATGAGGATACCTCTACCTCATCATATCCTCAAGCTCCCATGTAGCTTCTTATAATTGGTGGTTCCTCCATAAAACTTTCACCAAGCGAGTGATCTTGTTTCGTAGAACTTTTTCGCTACGATCCAGAATATCTATTGGCTGTTCTTCATAAGAAAGATCTTGCTCCAGCGGTACAAATTCTGAGCTGAGTACATGTGAAGGATCGGGTATGTACTTTATTAGGAGAGATACATGGAACACATCGTGAACTCGAGAGAGATTCGGTGGAAGCGCCAATCGGTAAGCTACCTTTCCAACACGATCCAGTATTTCAAAAGGACCGATATATCTAGGGCTCAACTTCCCCTTCTTTCCAAATCTCATGACCCTCTTCTAGGGAGATATTCGTAAGAACAATTTATCACCCACTTCAAACTCTAGGTCTTTTCTTCGGTTGTCGGCATAACTTTTCTGTCAACTCTGAGCTACTCTTATGTATTGTTGAATAGATCGGACCTTTTTTGCCATCTCATCAGCAAGATCAGGTCCTAATAGCCTTCTTTCCCCAACTTCATCCCAACAAGTTGGAGTCCTGCATTTCTTTCCATAGAGAGCTTCATAAGGAGACATATGAATACTGGAGTGAAAGATATTATTATAAGAAAATTCCACCAAAGGTAGGTGTTGATCCCAACCACCTTTGAAATCTATAGAGCAATCTCTCAACATATCATCTAGAGATTGAATTGTTCTCTCAGACTGACCGTCTGTCTGAGGATGATAAGCAGTGCTGAAACTCAACTCTGTATCCAGAGTATGCTGAAGACTTCGCCAGAATATCAAGGTAAACCTCGGATCCCGATCAGATATAATAAAAAGTGGTACTCCATGTAATCTTACCACTTCCTTTACATATATCCTGGCAAGCTGATCCAGAGAGAAATCATCTCTAATAGCAATGAAGAGTGCAGAATTTGTAAGATGATCAACTATGACCCAGATATCATTATTGCCTTTGGTTGTTTTAGGAAGTCCTGTGACAAAGTCCATAGTGATGTTTTCCCACTTCCATTCGGGTATGGGTAATGGTTGTAACATCTCCATAGACTTTTGTCTCTCAGTTTTAACTTGCTGACAAACCAATCATCGAGAGACATATTCAACAACATCTCTTTTCATGACATCCCACCAGAAGTACTCTTTCAGGTCCCTATATATCTTCGTGCTTCCAGGATGAATAGAGAATGAAGAACTATGAGCCTCATCCATGAGATCCTTCTTTAATTCAGGGATGGGAGGAACACAAACCCAATTCCTGAACTTTATTATCCCATTATAATCAAGGTTAAATTCAGGAATATTTCTCACCTTTTTTTGTAACTCTACATCTTCTTTCTACGCCTCTTTAATCTTCATATGTATACATGGTTGAACATTCATTTGAGAAAGATAAGATTTTTCCCTTTCCATTATAATTCCAAGATCCAACCTTTGTAAATCCATAAATATTGGATCTTGTGTGATCCTCATCATGGATAAACTGGCATGGTCTTGTCGAATTAATGCATCTGCCACCTTGTTTGCTTTCCCAGGGTGGTAATGGATTTAGTAGTCGTAATCCTTAATCAGCTCCAACCATCTTCTTTGGCGCATATTCAGATCCTTTTGTGTGAAAATATACTTTAAACTTTTATGATCAGTATAAATATCACACCTTTCACCATAAAGGTAATGCCTCCAAATCATTAATGCAAAGATTACTGAAGCTAACTCCAAATCATGAGTTGGTTAATTTTTCTCATGTATTTTCAACTGTCGTGAGGCATAAGCTATGACAATATCATTTTGCAAAAGAACACACCCCAATCCCTTCTTGGATGCACCACTGTAGATCACAAACCTTTCTCCACTACAAGGCAGTGTGAGCACAGGTGCACTGGATAACCTTCTTTTCAACTCCTTGAAATTCTCTTCACATTCCTCTGTCCAAAGAAACTTAACTCCTTTCCGAGTAAACTTGGTGAGTGGATTAGATAATCGTGAAAAATCTATCACAGAACGTCGATAATAACCAGCCAAACCAAGAAAACTTCGGATCTCAGTAACTGTTGTTGGTCTCGACCATCTTTCGATAACCTCTGTTTTTTATAGATCCACAGATATCCCCTCTTTTGAGATTATGTGACCCAAAAATGAAACTCTTTGAAGCCAAAATTCACACTTTTTAAATTTGGCATAAAGCTTCTCCTTTCTCAAGGTCTTCAATATAATTCTCAAGTGATCTTCATGTTCTTCCTTTCTCTTTGAATAGACAAGAATATCGTCTATAAAGACTACCACAAACTGATCAAGATAGTCTCTAAAGACTCTATTCATCAGATCCATGAAGATAGCAGGGGAATTTGTAAGACCAAATGGAATCACTATAAATTCATAGTGTCCATACCTTGTATGGAAAGCTGTCTTTGGTATATCCTCCCTTTTGACCCTTAATTGATGATACCCTAAACGAAGATCAATCTTGGAAAAGTATTGAGCTCCGCGTAGATGGTCAAGTAATTCATCAATGTGTGGGATAAGATATTTGTTCTTGATAGTGATCTTGTTAAGTTATCTATAATCAATGCAGAGTCTCATTGATCCATCGTTCTTCTTAACAAATAGAACATGTGCTCCCCATGGTGATGCACTAGGGCGTATGAATCCCTTATCAAGATTCTCTTGGAGTTTCTTCTTCAATTCCTGCAACTCAATTGGGGCCTTTCTATAAGGTGTCTTTGAAATAGGTAAAGCACCTGGTAGGAGTTCTATTGAAAACTCAACTTCACGATTTGGTGGAAGACCCGACAATTCCTCCGGAAAGACATCATCAAACTCTCCTACAATGGGCATATTCTTAATTGTGAGTTTCTCACCAACCATGTGAGATAAATAACCTTCATTCAGTGGAATCAAGACCCATAAAATGGAAGAAATTTCCACTGGAAGGTTATGTTCATCCTGACATTGATAGACGATCATAGATTGATTTGGAATATGAAATGCGACTTACCTTCTTTGGAAATTGATATGATCTCCATATAAAGAAATCCAATCCATGCCAAGAATCAGATCAAATTCCACTATAGGAAGGATCACAAGATTTCCAGGAAGCACTTTCCCACAAACTTCAATCGAGGAGGAATTATAAACTTTTGATGCGACTGTTGTGCCATTAGGGGTTGTCATAGCTAACTCAACATCTAATTGTTGAGTTAATCCGGTGATATCCTTAGAAAATTCATCAGAAATAAAAGAGTGGGTGGATCCAGAATCAAATAAAACATTTTCTACTTTAGATTGGATGGTAAGTGTACCTTTCACCACTTCGTTATCATACTCCACATCGCTGATAGAAATTGCATGTGACTTTCCTTTGTATTTAGCCTGAAGAGTTTGTTGACGTCGACCATCATCATCAACCCTTGGATTTGGGCATTGATTGGAATAATGCCTCATCTCCTTGCACTTGAAACATTGAAGTGTAGTAGGTTCATTCTGTGTATCCCTTCCTTTTTTTGCATAATTAGACATCTTCTTCCCATCATTGTGGCATTCAAATTCCCGATGGCCTTCCTTTCCACATTTTAAACATTTACTTGTCCCTTTAAGACAACTCCCTCCATGTTTCTTTCCACACTTTGAGCATAAGGGAAAAATCATCTTCTTTTCAGTGTGCTCTTTAGATTTTACTTTCAATTCCATTTTCCTCTTCTTATCATACCCATATGACTGATGGGTTACTCCAATCTCCATATCAACTTTGAGAGCACATCGAACGATTTCCTTGAAGATATTGAAGTCCCTTATGGATAACGCCCTTCGAAGACTTGGTTTTATGCTACTAAAGAATCGATCGATCTTACTCTCAGATTGGATAATAATACCAGAAGCGTACCTTGCAAGTCTTGTAAAATTTGCTTCATAGGTACCAATAGATACATCATCCTTTTTCTTTAGTTCAAGAAACTCTTTCTCCATCTTTTTTCGGAGAATACAAGGGAAGTACTTATTGAAAAATAAGTTCTTGAACTCGTCCCATTCCATGGACTCAATTTCATCTCTTTGCCTCGTATTCTTGATAAGATTCCACCATTGATCAGCATCACCTTCCAAACGATACACTGCTAAGATGACTTTATCATGTTCAGAACATTGAAGAACTGAAAATATCTTTTTAGTAGTGCTAATCCATTGTTCAACAATTAATGGATCAGTAGACCCGCTGAATGAAGGTGGATGCTGCCTCATGAAGGATTCAACAGAATGTTGCTCCTTCCTTTGATCATTTGAACGTTCTGCATGATTCATAGCTTGAGATAGTTGTGTGAGCATGGCTACAAGATTTTTCATTCCAGCGCCCATAACGTTTGGTTGCTCAGGGGGACAATCATTGCATTTCCCATCACATTCCGCATTAACACGGTTCCTTCGGGTTTCAGCCATTGACTAAAACCAAGAAGAATAGTGTGAGAAACACTAATTATGATAGGAAAACCACACAATAAAGAATTAAATTTCACACTTAAGGTCTTATCCTAGGTTATTCATGGACATTTCTAAAACACTATGATTGTGTTATATGCTTAGACTTATCCTTAGGGTTCTTACTAAGGCTTTCACATCCTAGTTTCCAAAGGTTGACTATACCTTTCCTCTGATACCAACTATAATGACCCATACTTTACATACATTGTTATTACTTCAAAATTGAAGCACACTTATTACAACATATAACAAAAACATGAAAGGACCGTATAGGTATAGTGTCTTTAGAAACTGGGAAACATAAACAACTGGTTCATAAAGCGTCTACACTGTCTCCCATTTATTTCATCATATCTATAGTCCCTTTTGGCATATCTTACTTAATAAACTTCTTCCTGGCCTGGGGAAAGAAAACATACAAAAGGGTGAGCTCAAATGCTCAGTAATGGTAAACAAAATAAATATCAATCACATCAAAATAAAAACATAACATTTTGGAAATCTTACCCTACAAAAGAGATCATAATTTCATAACATGGAATAAATCATGGTAGTGAAATGTAATCCCAATAATCATAACATAAAACATTAAACATTGTGGAATACACACATAATCATAGAGAATCATTTCTTATTAGTCAAGACTCATTGACAAGACTATCTTAGTGGACAAAGTCCATTTCTGAACCGAGATCACTCCTCGTTTCAGTCATGTTTCACTGAACCGGTTTATCCAGCCGTTCCAGCCATGTCTATATCATGAGATATAAAATCTTTACCCAATGAATTGGAGGGAGATATAGGTCCCACCCATGTCATAATGATACCATTATTATGTGTGCCACAAAATCATAAACCATACATCATAGCATAACCCATGTAATAAAAATGGGAAACTTAAACATCGTGACATCATAAAACAATTCATATAAGATAAATGAATTCATAAAAATAATTCCATCACAACATAATCAAATCAATGTAATAATATGGATATAAACAGAACGCTATATTATCTTAAATGGAAAATAATTTTGATAAAACACTTGAACTCCATTCTTGAGGAAAATATCCTTTCTACTTCAAAAACATTTTTCTTTCTTAACATGTCATACAATTTTAAACTAAAAGAAGTTTATTAAAAATAAACTTGAAAACTTTTAAAGGAAGCTTCTTGGAAATAATTTTTTAAAAATCCATTCATGCCGTATAAGTTAAAAAAACATTCTTCTCGTAATTTTTTCGGAAAAGTCAAAAAGTACCTCGTGCGAAAAACGACAAAAGATTCCTTTCATATCTTTTACTAAAAACACAAAGAAGGGTAAAATTGGATATAAACTATTGTATAAGGATGTAAATATTACATATTGAGGAAAAATGTATGTGGATGATAAAATGCACCCCAGTAAATTCCAAAGTATAAACAATCTCAGATAAAAATGAGATTGTGATATTTCCCTTACCTTGGGTCCGATTTGCTTAGTAAGTGTCTGAACCTCCTGTATAATGATTTAAATAATGTCATTGACTTATTCCAGAATCATACTTATTTTTATGATATCATATATGGTCATATTCTTAGCTTCTTATTAGTAATATTTCGTTACTACTTGTTATTCGGGTGTTTATTACTTTTTGTTCTTATTCGTGTTTTGTAGAATAAATTATTATTTTTCTTTTTAGGTTATAGATACCTCATTTATAGAATGGTATTAGTGTAATATATATCATATTCATTAATTCAATTCATTTATATAATCATTATGCAATGAAGATCATGTAGAACGAGTCGCATCACATCGTGGAGATGGTATTCCGTACATACGCACGAGCGATGATATCACTCCCATGATTGTGGAATTGTATTGGAGTGTATATATACTATTTCATAATAAATATCACTTTACAATAATCATATATAGTCCTTATTTACACCATTATACCCATCCAAGTAAGGTGGTGGTGGAAAATAGATTACACCACAGCATGGAGACGGTATTCCGTACGTACACACGCGCGGTGATTTCGTTTTCCGTAGGATGGATAGATGGTGAAATATGGTTGTTTAATACTTATAGTAACATATAAGTATATGAGTGATACTTATGTTATTAATTCATAATGAAACAACTAAATAATAACAAGTGGAAGAAGAGATAAAGTTGAAAGAATCGGTAACGGACATTACCACTTCTTTGAAGCATCTCTTTGAGATCTCCTCTTAGGGCACTAAAATTTGTCTTTGAAGAAGACCAGGACCTCTAGGATGTTTATAGGGAAGTGGATAGGATATATTTCAAGGGTTTTTCCGAGCTTTAATGCCCAAAGTGGTGTGAGGGAGAGAGGGAGGAGGTTCCCTTTTATAAGGGAGGAGAGGGGGACCTTTGGAATAACTAAAAATATTATTTTATTATAAAGTAAAATTCGGTTTTTAATAGCTCCAAATTGATATATTTCGAAGATAAGGTGGGTATAGGTCCAAATACTCTCATCCAATAGAATTTAGACAAGTTTAGGTATCAATTTTAACCTTATCATTTAGATTTAACTTTAAGTTAGATAATTTAACTTTTACCGTGTCTTCTTGTTTTCTTACACTATAAGGTTAATAAACTTACTATATCAAGCCAAAATAACCCCAAGTTGTTTATTATTAATATATATAACTTTATCTAAGTCATTTTGACGAAACTTAGATTTTTAGTAACAAAATAACAATTAATAATATAATATTTGTTTTAAAAACTATTTTATGTCAATTTTGACACTATTTAGTAATTGATTTTTGTGAAAATCATAACAGAATGATTAGTTCGAAAAAATCTAATTAAGTCAATACTAACATGTCATATTAACCTAGAAAATTAGTGGAATTCATAAAAAGTCTGAAATTACATTTATTTGGGTATTTATAACATCAATTATGTCAATATTTCATTAATAAGATAATTACTGCATCATCGTTGTGTCATAAATAAATTAAATTATTTAATGTCTAAAAATAAAAAATAAAATACGATTATGTAGGAAATATTTTTATATTTATAATGAATATTTATAGTCGAATTTATCTTATGTATAACCCAATATTAGAAATGATTTACTTATTAAACTTTGATTTTAACTATTTTAACCCTTCTTTAAATAAATTAATAATAAATATCCTAATCTAATCCAAGTGGGCCTAAATGGTCATATTTTAATCCTAATGTTGTTTTTGGTCTAATTACACTTATCCAATAGAATTAGGACATGTGTTAGGGTAATAATAATAACACTTTTACCCTTAATTACCCTATTTACTTTTAACAGTGGGGAAAAAAAGTAAAAAGTTACTATTCACCAAAAATTATTTTCATCTCATTGAACCACATTTTAGTCCTTCATATTAACTGTGTCACTAGGATTTTCGAAATTCCACTCACAGAAGCTGTAAAATTATGTTTTATGAAAAATTCAGTTTTTTTTACTTCCACTTAGTGGTTTCAGTATTCATCAAAAATTGAAAGTTTTCAGAAAAATACCAAAATTTCACCCTAGGCTAATTTTGATATTCAGAATCCAAAAATGAAGTCCATTTTGAAAAATAAAATTTATAAAATTTTAAAAAGTGGTTATTACTATTCATAACGGCTAGTTTTAATAATATTTTAATAGCATATCATTGTTTAGTGAAACTCGGTATTGCGTAGGATGCAAGCTATCGAGGAAGGATGCGATTGCGTGTAAAGCAAGCCCTTTATAGTGTTGTGTGTAGTGAAAGATTAATTTGATGATTTAAAAACAAAATATTTCTCATAAAAGTCTCAGGTGTTACATCTATGATGATCTAAAGTTTTTGTGATGTTTTAGTAACATCTTGTAACATTATAGTGATTCAATTGGAACTTTAAGAGAGTGTTTTTATTAAGGAATATTTTTTGAGGATTTTTATAAATGACATAATAACTTTAGATTTTGAAAAATATTTGACCGATTTGGTGTGATCGAGGGCTTCTAAGGTTTAATAAAAAAGAGGTTTACTGGTATTCTGATCTAGGATTCTCAAGGCTGGGGAAATAGTGATTGTATTGGTCTTTGTATCTTGTAATTTATTTCTTTAAGAAAGAAATAACTTTATATTTAGGTGAAAACTGTGAGTTTGGTGTAGGAAATGGGAGATTACCTAGGTTTAGGTATCAGTTGATTTATAATTTGATTGAGTTGATATGATTAGTTGTTGGAAAAATACTGGACATAGGATAATGGTTAGGTTGTCTGACCGGGTGTGGTTATCAAGAATTAGGTTGGTTAAGAGACTAGATTTGTGAGACATTGGTGATTGGATGTAACCTACCAATGTGAATGATAAGGAAGATAATTGTTTTATAAATAGTCTCAAGAGTGAGTTTGTGGGTTTGGATACAAATTTTAGGTGAGAAATAGACTAGTTTAGATTAGTGGAATCAGCATTCGTGGTGTGTTGTTGGTGTATTAGAAATTAATAAATACCACCTACTGGGGAGTCATGGTGGAGTTGGGATAATCATCATTGTGGTTCATGAGTTAGTGAGGTTTTTATTAGTGAATCTGTGTTGGGTGTATTGTTGGAATGACTAAAACCAATGAGAGGTAAGAAGTTTTGTTCATGCATCAAGCTTAATGTTTGTGATATCTCAAACAGACAGTTCAAATAATAGTGCACATGATAAGAACATATACTCTAATATTTAAGGGTTCTTTGGAGAATCACTTGGATTTAGTGAATCTTCCCCTTTTTTGGTTGGAAGATGGTGAGATGCGGTGATGGGGCCGAGTCTTATGTAAGAGAATTCAGATTTTTCTCAGTTGATCTGAGAGTAGATGGAAACTTCTTGGAGTATTTCAGAATATGATCCATGGAGTGAACCTCAGTTCATGGAATGATTCAGGGGTGAAACCCTATTTCTTGACTTAGTTTAGAGTGTGAACTTATTTTAAGGGTGAAACCCCGTTTTATTGCATGATTCAGGGGGTGAATCATATAATGAAACCCAGTGAAGGTGTAATTTGGTAAACCAATGATTGGGGAGAAAATTTCATTATTGTTGTGGATAATGGATATGATTGGGACCCAATGTGTGGGTTCGTTAATTAGATTTTTATATTTTGGATGGCACATTGTTGGATGAGTGTCTTATAGGTATAGTTGATTAGTGTGAATCTTCCCTGATGATATGATAGTTCATCTGGTGCATGTGATGTAGCAATAAGTATGTTTCCTAATGGAGACTTGAGACCAAGAAGTGGGTATGTGGGACAAGTGGCTAGTGTGGTTGGCTGGTAAGGTCCAGTGTTTTCTGAGAGAGAATCTTGATAAATAACTGATTTAAAGTTGGGATATTGTAAAACATTAACCCTTCTACGAGGTATGGAACCTATTAATATTTGACATAGCATCTATATTAACTGTTTTATGAAGGTTATGGGGGGTAAAAAGTGGCATAAAAGTTGTTTTTCGGAAATAAGGCAGTTCTTCATTTTCTTCACAGCATGAATCATTGCTTCGCACCATGAAAATGAGGGGTAGAGGGGAGGAACTCATACCATGAAAAAATATCAAAGTATGAATAACTAGTTCATCCCAGGAAACTACTTGTGTTATTTTTATTAATGGTTTAATTGTATTATTTTAAGTGGGAGGGTTTCATAAAAACAAAATAGTGGTTCCCCCTTTGGAAGTAGTGGGAATGGAGCCCCCTTCCTTATTCATATTTCCTTCCAAGAGGGATTCCTCCCACATTTTTCAATAGTTTCACCCCCTATCAGTTGCATTGGGAATCTATCAGTAAATATAATATTATACTTCTTGTTTTTCTTCATTTATTATGTTGTATCTTTTACTTCTTCCATTTATGTTATTTTTTCCATTTCTCACGGTATCCATATTCATTTTTTATTTCTACCAAATTGTCTTGAATAAAATAATTATATTAGATGAGTAGGCATCTATGAGTATGAGGTTGGTATTTAATAATTTATCATCCAATAGTGCATCACTTTATTGATGTGTGCGTTGTGTGGTCATATTGACGTTTTCATGCATTTGACCTAAAATTAAAAATTAAATATTATGGCCCTAATTCTCGAAGTTGAACCTCTCAACAGGACAATAACAACCTATTGGTGAGTAGACCTTGATTTTAGCCACCCATGAGGTGTGTGTGACCTTTAAAAATGATTTAGAATATTAAATAGTGACCCAATGGGTGTATTAGCATAAATATGTGACCATATATGTGTGACCAAGACTAGATCCACCACTCGAAGTGTTCTTTACTTGGAAACAAATTTTGTTTAATTAAAGAGGCGACCCTCATGGTCCCTTAGACTTGAGTCATGACCTTGGGTGAGTGAACCCGGATTCTTAAAATGTTCTCTAGGTTTTGATTAGATTATTATTGTGTGCGTCTTGGGGTTTTGAAATTAAATAAATTTAAATTGAATTGATAAATGGTTTTTCCCTTGGGGATTGTTTTGGGATAAATAAATAGGAAACTAATGGAGTGTCTCAAGGGGTTCTTAAGGATAATACCCGATGTATATTGAAAATAAATGAAACTATTGATAAATTTAATATGGTATTTTATTATGATAAATGTTTTGAATGTTAAGGGTGGTACCCCTTAGGTTCAATATAGTTGTTTGATTACTTGTATTGCCATTGATAATCCTTCTAGGAAATAGAAATGTTTCCTGATGACTTGGAACACCAAGGGTGATACCCCTTGGGTTTAGTGATGATGTCTAGTAATTTGGAATGTTAAGGGTGACTCCCCTTGGGCTCAGTGATGTTGTCAGAAGTTTTAGAATACATTTGGGTTATTCCCCCTTAGTTTTTGATGTTGAAGCCTAATTATTTTTAATGACTTGGGTAATTCCATTATGTTTGATAGTATTTCTTGTTGAAATATTATGGAAAGAGACATCCAGCTTGAGATGAATTGAGTATGGTAAATCCCAAGTGTCACATGGGAACCCAAAGATCATTGGTGGTTTTATTTATTTATATAACATCTTTATCTATTACACATATTAGCATTCACTTATTTCTCATATTGAATATTCTTATAGATGACGTTGGGGGAAGTTTACTAATTTGTTCTCACACCTTTCTCGATTCATCAGTTGGTACCGAAGTAGACCTCCTTATTTGTAGTATAGGTTATAGGCAATCACCATGTGGTTGATGCAGGTTTGAGTTGCTAGGATGGAGCATGGGAGTTTGGGACTAGGTTAGGACTCAGAACTATAATCATGTTTTTACCAGTTTTGACTTTGGGTATTTTGGGTTTTGATTTATATGAATGCTGTTTATGTATGAATTCTTTACACTGTACATAGTATCATTTGACATGACATGAGTATTATTTGACTATTTACCAGAACATTCTTGGATGTCTATTTAAAACTTATTTACATGGATGTTGTATATTATTATTATTATTTCTATTATTATTATACTCTAATATGCATGTATAGTCTTCTCATCTTTCAATCTTAGACCCACAATGCTAGGTGGTGTCCTTTAGAATATAGGGAGAAACGCCTGAGGTATAATGGAGACTGTTAGTCTAGGAACCAATTAGTGGTTTGGGTGATAGGATATTACAATGTTGTTATACTAATTTGAGATCAAATATGTACCTTTATAGGATAAAAATTTTAATGACAATTGACATGTTTATCTACTAGTCTATCATAAAAAATCTATGTCTTTTTATTCTAGAAAGGTGAAGATTGGAAGATCCATTATAGAAATATGGGTTATGTTTTAAAAAACCATAAAACTTATTTTAATAAAGTTTTAATGTAAAAATATTTAAATGTGTTCAATATATGAATTAGAAACTATCTTATAGAAATTAACCTATCATGTTAATTGATGGGGATTTTTTTAAAAGAATAATGATGGGTGATATTTCTGAAAATTTCTCTCTAGGTAATTTTAAAAAGTTTCCCAAATATGATTTTATGAATTTATTTCAGTGAAGGTTATAAAAAAATTCTATGAGAAATAGTGATAGTTATATTTCATTTTTTCTATCAAATTTTATTTTTAGTAAATAAAAAACTATTTTACTTAATTATAATAAGAAATTTTAGTTTTTTTAATAACATTATTCCCATTTTTTCCATATATTGTTAGTTTCAAGAAAGTATATGTTTCATTTATAAACAAATTGGATACTTATAATTTTTTTTTTAATTTCTAGACCCTAAAATATTTACGAGTTAAACGCACAACACTACAACAATTTAGATACTATTCATTTATCAATTTATTCCTATTTAATTATATTTTTGTGAAAAAATAATTATTTATAGATTTAATGAATATAAAATAGTTAATAAGAATTGAAATCTAAATATATAACACACCAATATTTTACAGAATGTTTATTTTTAAATAAATTTAATCTCTTCACTATCTTGTGTTGCGTGAAACACTAGGTTCCAACAAACTATAATCTAATATTAAAATATTATTATGTGACCATTATAACATATTCATTAAAATTGGAGGTCATTAATAGTTATAAGTAATTTTTTAAGATTATATTGTTTATATATTTATAAAATAAATTAATTGGTTATCAATAAAAATAATTTGAATGTAAAATAATTGTTTTTCTAAAAAAATGATTTTTATGTGAAAATAATGTGTTTTCATTTTAATAAATTTAATAGATAAATAATAGTGAATGATTTTAAATAAATTTAAATATTAAATATTTAAAAAAATTAACATTCATCTAGAGTTTTTACAAGTCATATTATAAGAATAAATTCAATTTTATTCTTAAAAACTTTATTTTTATGAAAAATGATTTTTATCCTGTTTTGCTCACGTATTTTCAAATTAATTTGTGATATTTATAGAAAGTAAAATTTTAAAAAATTTATTCCATTGTTTTAATTAAGAGGTTAAACTTTTCTAAATATTTCTCTATTATTATTTTTTCAATATTAATAGTAATTATGATAAGATTTATCACCATAATAAATGGTAAATTTGTTTAATCTAGGATAAAAGTAACTGATAAGGTCATAATATTTCATCTTAATTATTATTTGGTGAATTGAACTATAGTTTTATAACAATAGGCTATAAATTTATATGTTTAATGGATAATTTTCCATGATAATGACCCATATAATATTTAAATTAATGATAGTTACAAAATACCACTCTCTTACTTTTAAAATATCTTATGTGTCCACATAGAGACAGACACAAGTTATGAATGAATATAAATTTCAATAAAGTGAATAATGATATTAGTTTTATGATTATAATTTATTTATAATTTTTATTAATTACATAATTACAATAAAATCTGGCGCAATGCTAATATAGTATTTATTGAATAGATAAAAAATTAAAATAAAAAATATAAAAAATATTAAATGTGATATAATTTTAGTGATTTATAGTTTTACATGAATTTTTTAGAATAATATAAAATATTAGTGATGCTTAAAGGAATTATATTTGAAATAAAACTTTTTATTGATGTATTTGAAGTCAAATTAAATGAATAGTGTCAAAATGTACAAGAATGATAATTTATCAAAATAATATTTTATTGAATTATTTAAAAATAATTAAAAAAAATTAAAGTGTAAAATCGGTAATATATGGTCTATAATTTCATTCCTTGTCCATTTATAATTCAATGGTTCACTTATATGTAAAAATAAAACTCATTAAGGGTGAAAATTATGTTACCACAATTAATGTTAAAATTGGTTAACTAAGTGGTTAAACCAAAAGATAAGGTTTAAAACACCACACAAACCTATAAAAATATTATTTTATAATTATATTTAAACCATATCCTACCATAGGTTCGAATCTATGTCCATTTTGATGAATTTTTATTTATAATGACTTCATTATAATGTAATATTTTATGAAATCCCGAAAGTTCCCCTCACCCCAATTATAAAAGGGAACCTCCTACCATACTTATTTACACCACTGTGAGCCATATATATCAATAAAAACCTACCAATTTATTATCTAAACATACTTATATAATTTATAGAGGTTATTTTCATTTCAAAAGTATTAACTTAAGTCCCTTATGAAGATATTTGAAAGAGGTTTTACAAAGAAGAGGTAATCATCATTACAGAGTCCTTCATATCTTTTTCTTATCCTAAAACCTCTTAAAGTGTTGTAAAAATCCTAATATAATAAATCTATTATCATAAATATACTTATATGTTATTATAATTAAGGTACAACCATATTTCATCTCTTTTATGTCTTATGAAAAGAGAAAACATCGCTTGTGCGTACGTATGGCTTACCATCTCCATGTAGCAGGGTAATTCATTTTTCATCACCACTTCAATTTAATGGATATAATTAAAAAACTAAGGATAATAAATTATATTGATAAAAAAACTATTATTTTTTGATAATAATATCTTATATAGCTTCTTACCTTCCAATCCTTTGGAAAATGATAATGTCGATCATGCATACGTGCTGACTACCACCTTCACAAAGCAATGTGATCCATTTTTCATTTATGTTTTACATGGATGATAATAATGATAGATTTAATGAATATATATTATATATATGATTATAATTATTATTATGGAAAAATTAATTATTATTAACCTTTCTTTCATTCCATCCTTCAAAATGTGAAAACGACGTCCAAGCAAACATACAACCTACCGCCTCTATGAATGTTGAATTTCATTTTTCAATCTATATATTAAATGGATTAATTTAAATAAATATATATATATAAATTAAATATATATTATATTTATACCATTAATAAAATTATGTAGATGATGGAACCATAATAAATGCACAAGTACAAGAACTACAAAATCAAAACATGCTTGAAAAACAAAGCAGCTGACAACCGAAACAATGATAATAATTAAATATTATTGACAAAAGGGTGATAAAATGTTATAGATGGATCATATAGGATATTATAGATATGTTAATGGTTCTAATATATAAGTATAATAAATCTAAATTTATTATATGGGACGTTAAATTCACTTATTTTACCTTTGAACGAATATATTTTTATTCCACATAAATATTTTCTATGAAATGTTTTCAAATATTTTTTCATGATACTATAATTATCAAAAGACTTTGTTACCCATGTTTTAATTTTTACAGAATATATTGGAATGAATATTTTTATAATTTTCTAAATGAAATACTTAGTGAATTTTCGAAAAAAATGTATGGAAGGAACGTTTTTTTTCTTATATGGCATGGGAGGATTATTGGATTGTCATTATTTATATTTTAATTGAATACTCCTTTACATGTTTATTAGGTTATTTTCAAAGAAAATGTTTTACATTATAATTGAACAATTTTTTCTAAAAAATAAGTGATTTCAAAACATGGAAAAGTTATTTTCCACAAAAATTTCTTAAAGAACTTTTAATGGAATTTCTATTCATCAATGAACACAACCCATTATTTTACTTATTCACTATTAGGGATATGTTTTAATGATACCATCCTATAAAATATTCAATTAATTGTGATCATTGAATATTACATTGGTCTTAAATATACATATTATTTGTATTTTGGATATTCTTTTTACCTAAAATATAAACCATTTCTACATATGATGCTATAATTTGAAAGTATTTGATTTACTAGGGAATCATTGATAAATCTATAGTATTTATTCAATATGTATATTTATTAATAAGTCATGTTGTTCATGAATTAATTTTATCATTTGATATATGAGGAATGCATTGGACAAAAAATTATGGGTGGGCCCCATAATTATATAGACCCTCAATTCACCAATAGGTCTCATGATATAAATCAGTTTTCCAAATTAAATGAGTCTTTACCAATAGTTTTAAACTATATTAAATCACGGTCTTGAAGGTATAGATATTATGATGTCTGGGATCATGACGTTCAATAAAATGTATTCCCTTCATTGATAATTCAGTTATTATTATCAATGAGATTTCTACATTGTAACTATACATATATTCATTTTTATCTCACTTTTTTATTAAATGGAATGTGTTTTCAATGTACGAATTTCTCCACTAAGCAAGCCAATATAGTTGGTGTTGGAGCTGAGCAAATCATGACCATATTAGGGTATATGAACAACTTTATTTCTAATAGCCACGAAAAAATTGAGCAACATGATGTTCTACAACATGATACAACTATTTTGGATCATTTCATGCAAAACAATCCTCCATAATTCATTGGAACAAGTAATTTAGTGGTATCTAATAAATGGGTCAAGTTTCTTTAAATATATATTTCGCACCATGAGATGAAATGAAAGGGAAAAGGTTATACTTTTAGTGTATTATCTTAGAGTAAATTCTAGTCAATTGTGTTTATTGATTCAAAATTCTAAGGAGGGAGAAGAAATAGAACATATCGAGTTGAGATATTTTAATGTGACATTCTTTGATAAATATTTTCCTCACAAATAGCTAACTGAAATGAAGAGAAAGTTTCTCAGCTTAAAAAAACGAGGATGAATGTTTTATAGGGTATAAGGCTACATTTTCAAGACTAGAAATGTATAAGGACCTGAACTTATTACATACATAATTTTTAACATAGTAAAGAAGAAACTTCCTTTTACATTGAGGATATTTTCAAGTTTAGAGCTTTAGAGAATTAGGAAAAATCATTCATAACATTACACATTGTTACAGAGTGGATACCATAAAAACAGTTTCCATATTTTTTCAAAATATGAAACTTGAAAACTGAAAACAAGACTCCTTTACAATTCTTCAACATTTAACATGTCTTCTTTCCTTGTATTACACATCCATTAACCTGTGAAAAATCATTTAAAAACTTGGGATGAGCACAAAATCTCTGTAAGGGATGGAAAATAAGGAAAGATCACATTAGTCCATGAATACTCATAACGTATGAAGGCATTTTCAAAATACATTCTTTCCACCCATATATAATTAATTTGTGTAACATGAAATTTAAAAAAGATCCACAAAAAACATGAGAACATAAATATAATTATAATTTTATGCTGTGTCATTACTTACATAATCTTGTAACCATTCTTGGCTACCTTATAAATTGCAACCCTCACAGCTACCTTACTTTGTATAACCATCGTAGTTACACTTGGAGTAACCATACGGCTGACCTCCAACTTACTCATACCCAATGAATTGGAGGGAGATATAGGTCCCAACCTTCATCATAAATAATTCCCAAGAACCAAAAAATATTCATACAACATGAATAATTCCATAAAACCATTACTTTGGAATTTCGTAAAACCAAATTTTAAAAGAGGATTTGTAAAGAAAAGCCCATTATAAATATCCTACAATTGAAAAGAGACATAATAGAGTGGATGGAGTTTTTATATCTACTGTAAATATATATAATGAAACATAATATAAACATAACCCATCACACAAACAATTTTAATAGCACATGAATAATGAAGTAGAAGGTTAACACAAAGAATGGAAATCGGGTTAAGAATTCTCTTACCTCGGGTTTGTCTTACTTACAACTTGTTTAAACCTCATGTATAATGGTTAAAAGAGTTTAATTAATATTTTATAGAAACATTTTCCTGTTTATAACATCTTATATGGTCATTTCCTAACATCCTATCACCCTTAATTGTTAGTATTTTTCCCCTTGCACTGTTTTTGGGTGAATTTTTTACATGATTTATATGATTGGTTCATGGTGGACATTCTTTTCAATTGGAAGTGAAAATCCAGAATTGGAATGGAGTAGTATTTTCATATAACCAGTAACATAAATTATTCCATTTATCATTTTTAATTCTTACACGAGGATGATTCATAAGTAAGAAAATTAATGATGTTCGTTTCGATCCTTTTAGTGGTTCTTTGATAATAACAACCTCGTTTTGTTTTATAAATTAGAACCATGAGTAAAAAATAATTCCAGAACCATGGGTGATTCATGAAACATATATTATAACATTTTTCAACCATATAAATGGTTTCATGACCAGACTTGAAAGAATTAATGGAAATTGAAATCACATTGTCCACGATGTCGATAATTCAACACAAACAGACAATGTTTTTTTTATTCTTTAAATAATTGGGAGAGTAGAAGAATAATGATGATTAATATTTCATCAAAATGATAAAATATATATTATACATGATTTCTTGAGATTTCATGCCTCTTGGGTAAGGAGATATGAAGAAAGAAAAAGGAAGGAACTCAAAAAAAGTGAGAAATCCCTTACAAAAATTCGGCAGCCTAACGGCTACACAACATGGTTTTAGAAAATATTAAAAAGAGAGGGGACAAGGTTCACCCATACAGAAATGAATCATAATATAGAGAATATCAATAATAATAAATAAATAAGAAAATGGCATGGAAAATTGAAAATTATACGACATAAAAGGAAATTTGAAAGGAAAAATGAATGAAAGTGAGAATTTTATTACCTTGTAAAGTAACCCTTAGAACATAAAGGTTGGGACCTTGTGGGCTTGAGGAAACCTTGGGAGGACTACTATGAAGGTATGGAGGACATAGCTTCATTCAAGGAGAATTGTTAATGAATTAAATTAATGTAAGAGTTGGTATTTATAGGACAAGTGAGGGATTATTTTCATAATTTTCAGGGGACACCTCATGAGTGGTATTTACAAAACCATGGGCTTGCCCAAGGAATTTTCCCATGTTATAAGCCAATTGGGACACATCACATATTATTTAACTATACAAAAGTCTACCAGATTTATAAAATCATTATTATATAATTAATGATGTCATTAATACACCGAAACTAAAAACAGTATTTTTTACTATTCACCAAAAAATCAACTGCTTCAGAAAAATTCCCAAAATTCACCCTAACAATTTATCAACATGTAGATTTCATAAATGAAGTCCATTTTTTGAAAATAATTTTCTAAATATTATTAATTTAATTTTTAAATAAAATCATACTTAATTCAAAAATTAATAATTCTAATTCTGTAACTACTTCTATATCACAGTGAAAAATTAACCTAGATGCTAGTATCTTAAAGCCTTAATAAAATAAAATAATAATAAAATTTACTATTCATTAGGGTCAAATCACTATTCATATTACTATTCATAAGGGTATGTTACTATTCACCAAAAAACCAGTTGGTTCCAATAGACTCCATATAACAAACTGAACACAATTATAGATGACAGTTTCTTGAAATTCAGAATGTAAAAGTTGAAAAGTTGTGTTTTAAAGGCTAAATAAAAATATCTATTTAAAACAAAGGTCTATGCATTTCTATTTATTTTTAGAAAAACATGGAGTGTTACATTATCCCCAACTTCTTGAAATTGTGTCCTTGCAATTTTATTTACTTATTAAACAAATGGGGGTATTTTTCCCTCATAGCATTTTGGACTCCCATGTTGCTTCTTCAACCATGTGGTTTCTCCCCAAAACCTTTACTTGCTGGATTACCTTATTCTGCAATACCTGTTCTCTTCGATCAAGAATATGAAATGGTTTCACTTCAAAATAATGTTTCTCTTCCAACTGAATTGCTTCTGGGCCCAAGACATGTGATGAATCTGGAAAATACTTCCTTAACATAGAAACATGAAAACATTGTGTACCTGAAACAAACTTGGAGGAAAATCTACGTGGTATGCAACTATTCCAACTTTTTTCAGGATTTCAAAAGGATCAACGAACCGTGGACTTAGCTTTCCTTTCTTACCGAAAGACATCACATTTTTCCAAGGAGAGACTTTAAGGAAAACATGGTCACCTACCTCAAAAGACAAGTCATTCCTTCTGTTACCTGCATAACTTTTCTGCCTTCTCTGAGCTATCCTCATGTACTGCTTGATCATCCTCACTTTCTCAGCCACTTCTTCAACTAATTATGGCCCCATCAACTTTCTTTCACTGAATTCATCCCAAAACGCTGGATTCCGACACCACTTTCCATACAAGGCCTCAAAAGGTGCCATCTGTATACTGGAAAGAAAAATGTTATTATAAGAAAACTCAAATAATGAATGTTGTTGATCCCAACTTCCCTGATAGTCCATTGAACAAGCTCAAAGCATATCCTCCAAAGTTTGAATCGTTTGTTCTGACTGCCCATCTGATTGAGGATAAAAAGCTGTACTGAAATTTAACTCTATTCCCAACGACTTCAAAAGTCCCTTCCAAAATTTAAAAGTGAACCTGGAATCTCATTCAGACACAATGGAAAGAGGAACTCCATGTAACATGACAATCTTCTTGTGGTACAATCGATAAAGCTGATCCAAAGTCCTTGTATCTCGAATTGATAGAAAATTTGCAGACTTTGTTAGCCGATCAACAATAACCCAAATAGCATTGTTACCTAGAAAAGTCTTTAGTAGTCCCACCACAAAGTCCATGGATACATTCTCCCATTTCCACTTTGGCACTGGAAAAGGCTGAAGCATCCCCATCGGTAACTGCCACACTGCTTTAACCTATTGACCCATCAAAGATTTCATGGTAAAATTAGAAATTTATCTTTTCATTCCATCCCACCAATAATACTCCTGAAGGTCTTTGTACATATTAGTACTTGTAGGATGAACAGAAAATTGAGAACTATGAGCTTCACACAACAATTCTTTCTTCAACTGTGAATCACAAGGAACACACAACCTTTTTCAAAATCTTAAAACACAATATTTACCAAGATTAAATTCTGGAAACTTTCCCATTTTAACCAATTCTACCTTTTTCTGTAGCTCACGGTCTACCCTCTACGCTTGCTTAAATCTATCCGACAATGAAGACTGCACTGAAACCTGAAACAAAACAGATGTATTCCCTGCACCAACAACTTCTAAGCCAAAATTCATCAAATCATTAATCAATGGATCATGTTCCAAACGTAGCATGGTTAATGATGCATGATGTTTCTGACTTAAGGCATCCACTACTTTGTTTTATTTCCTAGGATGGTAATTAATCGTGCAGTCATAATCCTTTATCACTTCTAGCCATCTTCTCTACCTCATATTTAATTCCTTTAGAGTGAATATATACTTTATACTTTTATGGTCAGTATATATTTTTCATTTGGTTCCGTATCAATGATGCCTCCATATTTTCAAAGTAAAAACCAGAACTACCAATTCCAAATCATGTGTGGGATAACTTAGCTCATGAGGTTTAAGTTTTTTTGAAGCATAGGCAATTACCTGATCATTCTGCATCAAAACACAACCAAGTCCCTTCAAAGAAGCATCATTGTAGATGACAAACTCACCATTCTGGGAAGGTAAGGCCAAAACTGGAGCATTCACCAATCTCCTCTTCAGTTCCTGGAAACAAACATCACATTCCTCTGTCCAAAAAAAATTTAACCCCTTTTCGTGTTATCTTATTTATCGGTCTAGTTAAATATGCAACGTTCTTAACAAACCGTCAGTAATAACTTTCTAATCCTAGAAAACTACAAATCTATGTAACATTTGTGGGTCTTGGCCATTAATAAACTAATTTTTTTTGGCAGGATCAACTATTATTCCATCCTTACTTACAATTTTCCCAAGAAAATAAATCTATTGCAACCAAAAATCACACCTTATGAATTTTCCATATAGTTTCATTTATTTCAATGTTTGAAAAACAACCCTTAATTTTTTTCATGCTTCTCTTTATTTTTAGAAAATACCAGAAAGTCATCAATAAATATAACCAAAAACTTATCCAAGAACTCATGAAATATTCTATTCATAAGATTCATGTATACAAAAGGTGAATTAGTTAATCCAAACGATATAACAACAAATTCATAATGCCCATATCTAGTATGAAAGGTTGTTTTCGAGATGTCATCTTCCTTCACGTTCAGCTGATGGAATTCAAATCTCAATTCAATCTTGGAAAAGTACTGAGCTTCATGGAGATGATCAATCAAGTCATCAATATGAGGCAAAGGATACGTGTTTTTAATAGTGATGTTATTCAAATCTCTATAATCAATGCAAAGTCTCATGGAACCATCTTTATTTTTAACAAACAAAACAGGGGATTCCCATGGTGAAGTGCTAGGACGAATGAAGCCTTTGTCAAGCAAATCCTACAACTAATTTTTCCATTCAATAAGTCATATTGGAGCCATACGATATGGGGGTTTTGAAATTGACTTAGAATGACGAACTAAGTCCATTTTTAATTCTACTTCTCAATCAGGTATGACACCGGGTAACTCATCCGAAAAAACATCAAGGTATTCATTTACCACTCGCACATCATTACTTTGAATAGTTCCCTTGTTTTCAACATTATGAGGAAGATAAATTTCATTTCCATCTTTCAATAGTTTCTCAATTTCCTGATATGTTATCAATTATATGGGTTCATTCTTTTATAAAAACTGAAACTTTTTCTGAAAAAAACTTCTTTAGCTCTACAGTCAATCATAGAATGATAATTAGAAAGCCAGTCCATCCCCAGAATAATATGAAACACGACTAAGGGTAAAACAGCAAGGTTTTCATGTAATGTCTTTCCACAGACCACAATAGAAAGATTCTTATAATTCCTCTTTTCTATAACATTCCCTCCTGGTGTTTTAACAACAAGTTAGGGTCTCATTTGTTGAGGTGATATTTCCAATTTACCAGAAAATTTCTCAGAGATGAAGGAATGTGTAGACCTTGTATCAAATAAAACTTTAGCAAAATCTGAGTGAAAAAACAAAGTACCTGAAACAACTTCATTGGATGGCCCGAGGTCTACTAATGTAGTCGCAAAAGATCTCACTACACCTTTCTGCTTGTAGTCCGACTTCTTTGCATCATTTAGATCTCTCTTTGGGCAAACATATGCATAGTGAACCATCACACCACATTTAAAACACTTTACAGTTTTCTTATCCGGATTATTCTTAGGATAATTTTCATTAAAATCTCAGGCCATATGTCCAAACTTACCACATTTAAAACACTTCCTGATTTTGATAAGACATTCCCCTGGGCGTTTCTTACCACACTTTTCACAAAATGGAAATTGGATTTTCTTACCATCAGATTTTTTGGTTGATTCTTACCCATTGCGTTCCAACTAGACCTCTTCTTCTCTTTATTTCCAAAATGCACATGATCATCAGAAAACTCCATCTCTACCCTCTCAGCACATCGGACAAGTTTCTCATAACTTTTGAATTCACAGGAGGCCAAAGCTCTTAGATACCTTGGATTCAGTCTTGAGTAAAAGAAGTTGATTTTTCTATCAAGATCCAGAATAATGTTTGGTGTATACCTTGCCAGTCGGGTGAAGTTTGCTTCATACACATCCACTGAATCTTCCTCCTTCTGTTTCAATTCAAGTAATTTCTTCTCCATTCTAAGTCACACCACCTTAGAAAAATATTTTTCAAGGAAAAGACTTTTAAATTCATCCCACTCTAAGGCATCAAAATCCTCTATAACCCTGATATTCCTTAACATTGACCACCACTAATCATCTTCCCCTTCAAAACGATAAATGGAAAGACTTACCTTTTGATTGTCTAAACATCCCATAACATCGAATATCTTTTCAAGGGCTTTGATCCATCCTTCAGCTGCTACTGGGTCAGAAGATCCCTTGAATGCAAGAGGATGTTGTCTCATAAAATGTTCCACTACTTTCATGTTCCATTGTGGTACCTCTATTGGTCCTCTTTCATGGATTCCACCACCATTTATTGCCTGTGTTAGCTGAGCCATTACTGTCACAAACTACTCAGTTCCAATCCCTACCATTCTGGGCTGTAGTTCCAGAAGGATGTCATTCTGTCAGGGCCTCTTCTCTTCTTCATACCTGTTCCTTCTGCGTACAACCATTATGAAGAAACATATCTTATATCAAGAAACATGGTAATATTTAAATGCTACAAAAAATTAAAGATAGCGTGAAAATAATTTATGGTATTCTATTAACTTCACCCTAACCCCTAATGTTATCTAAACTATCCTATGATACCAACTATAAGGAACCGACCTTATTAGATACATAATATTGAATATATTCAAGAAAAAACTTCCTTTTACATTGAGGATCTTTTCATGTTTAGATATTTATAGATTTAGGGAAAAAAATTCATAACATTACACATTGTTACGGAGTAGATACCATAAAAACAGTTTCCATCTTTTTTCAAAATATAAAACATTAAAACATAAAACAAGACTCCTTGAAAATTCTTCAACATTTAACGTGTCTTAATTACTTGTATTAAATATCCATTAACCTGTGAAAAATCATTTAAAAAAACTTGGGATTATCACAAAAGCTCAGTAAGGGATGGAAAATAAGGAAAGATCACATTAGTCCATGAATACTCATAATGTATGAAAGCATTTTCAAAAGACATTATTGCCACCCATATATAATTACATTGTGTAACATGAGATTTAAAAAATATCCACAAAAAAAATTAGAACATAAATATAATCATAAAGGTATCTTGGGGAATTACTTACATAATCTTGTAACCATTCTTGGCTACCTTATAAATTTCTACCCACACGGCTACCTTACTTTATGCAACCATCACAGTTACACTTGGAGTAACCGTACGACCAACCTACAACTTACTCATACCCAATGCATTGGAGGGAGATATAGGTACCACCCTTCATCATAAATAATTCCTAAGAAACAAAAAATATTCATACAACATGAATAATACCATAAAATCATTACTTTGGAATTTCGTAAAACCAAATTTTAAAAGAGGATATTTAAAGAAAAGCCCCTTATAAATATCATAAAATTGAAGAGGGAATTAATAGAGTGGATTGAGTTTCTATATATACTATAAATATACATAATAAAACATAATATAAATAGAACCCATCACACAAACAACTGAAATAGAACAAAAATAATTAAGTAGAAGGTTAACCCAAGGAATGGAAATCGGGTTAAGAATTCCCTTACCTCAGGTTTGTCTTACTTTCAAACTATATAAACAACCTGTATAATGGTTAAAAGATTTTTATTAATATTTTATTGAAACATTTTTATGTTTATAAAATCTTATATTATCATTTCATAACATTATATCACCATTAATTGTTATTATTTTTCCCCTTGCACTGTTTTTGGTTGAATTCTTTACATGATTTATATTATTGGTTCATGGTGGACATTCTTATCGATTGGAAGTGAAACTCCGTAATTCGAATGGAGTATTATTTTCATATAACCAGTAAAATAAATTATTCCTTTTATCATTTTGAATTATTTGTTGAGGGAGAATTGGGAATGAATTAAATGAAGGTAAGAGTTGGTATTTATAGGAAAAGTGAGGTATTATTTTAATAGTTTTCAAGGGACACCTCATGAGTGATATTTACAAAACCATGGGCTTTCCCATGGTATAAGCCACTTGGGATGCCTCACATATTATTTAACTATAAAAAAGTCGACCAGATTTATGACATCATTATTATATAATTAATTATGTCATTAATACACCGAAACTAAAAACTGTATTTTTTACTACTCACCGAAAAATCAAATATTTCAGAAAAATTCAAAAAATTCACACTAACCATTTATCGATGTGTAGATTTCATAAATGAAGTCCAGTTTTTGAAAATAATTTTCTAAATATTATTAATTTAATTTTTAAATAAAATCATACTGAATTCAAAAATTAACAATTCTAATTCTGTAACTACTTCTATATCACAATGAAGAATTAACCTAGATGCTAGTATCTTAAAGCCTTAATAAAGTAAAATAAAAATAAAATGTACTATTCATTAGGGTCAAATCCCTATTTATATTACTATTCATAAGGGTATGTTACTATTTACCAAAAAAATAAGTTGGTTTCAATAGACTCCAAATAACAAACTGAACACAATTATAGATGACATTTTCTTGAAATTCAAAACATAGAAGTAGAAAAGTTGTGTTTTAAAGGATAATTAAACATATCTATTTAAAACAAAGTTCCATGCATTTCTATTTATTTTTATAAAAACATGGGGTGTTACAACTAGTATTCTATGGAATATATATGTAATATATAGATAAATATTGATCATTTCATTTAAATCCTTAAGAAGAACCTCATAAGGGCACTGGTTTCTCAAAAAAATTCCTCATATGATGACATAGTGTTATATGCCACAAAAATAGAGAAGGAATTTCCAAGATACTATATCTCTTATGGAAATGAATAGAAAAATTGGTCTTCTATGTACCCTGAGAAAGGTAAATCATAAAATAAGAATAGGGGAATAAATAAATTCCCATCATGTGAAAATTGTTTGAAAAACCATCCAAAAAATTACATGAAGGGTATGGGGGTTGGTTACAAGTGTGTAGATAAGTGTTATATAGACAATGAATGAAAAGAGAAGAAAAAAATAAATGATTTATAGTGCTTAAAATTTATAGAAATAGGGCATCATTCACACAAATTCCCCACGTTTCAAGAGAACATACCCTAGAAGAGGCCGAGGGGCGAAGGCCAAGCGTATGTGATCACTACAGATGAGGTTGAAGTTACCAATTTTGTTTTGGAGGATAAATTAATCATATCCTCAAATTTAACCAATTATTTATTTATTATAGATCTATACACACTTTTATATTATCCATGTTTTCCCAAAAAATTAAATATTTCCCTAGTAATTTATGAAGGGTGTTTTCATTCAATACACCTAGTATAAATTTAACCGCAACAAGGATGTGTTAGTCAATTCACATTATAACTAATAATTGGGACCTATTTGAAAACTCTATTACTATATATATGGTTGATTTTTATATAATTCTTGGTATGGTTGGATTCTAAAATATGATGAAAAAATTTATTACAAAGAGAAGGAAGTTACAATTCACGATGAAGATGTGCACTTCCTTGTCTTCAGAGGGGAGACTTCATAAAAAGAATCATGTCTAGATCCACCCCCAATAGCTCTTATGAAGGATATTCTTAAGGAAGAATAAAAAACACAACATATTAATGGAAAAGGTAACATTAAAATAAAGAATGTACCAATTTTATAGGAATACATTGATATACTTCTTGAGGAATTACATGGACATCCACTAGAGTGTGAAATTGTGTTTTCCTTTGATTTAATTTCTGATGCAAGACCTATATAAAAAAAATACATATAGAACGGTCAATGTGGAATTATTGGAGTTAAAGAAACAACTAGATGATTTATCAAGTATAGGATTTATACATCGTAGTGTTTCCCCTTAGGGTGACCCTATTCTTTTCATTAAAAATAAATATGGATCTATGAGGTCATGTAATGATTATAAGGAAAAAAATGTTATTGCGATAAAGAATAGGTATGAAATTCCTTGAATTGATGACTTCTTTAATCAACATCATAGAGATCATTATTTTTCAAAGATTTAACGTTGTTTTGGGTATCATCAATTGTGAGTAAAGAAAGAAGATATTCTAAAAATAGTATTTCTAATGCGTTATGGACAATATAAGTTTATAGTAATGTCATTTAGACTAACTAATGAACCCTTTGTTTTTATAGATCAAATAAACAATGTAATAATTTAATATATTGATTATTTTTTAGTGGTATTTATTGAAGATATATCGATGTACTCCAAAAGTTATGAGGATCATGATAATCACTTGAAAATAATTTTTAGGACTCTTTAATGGAAAGAGTTATTTGGGAAATTTTGAATGTGAATAATGTTTTAAAGAATTGAATAGGATATTTTTGAATGATTCAGTTTTGAATCTATCATTAGGTATCCATGGATTTCTGATATATAGTGATTCCTCGAGGAAGGGACTTGGTTGTCCTGATACAAAATGATAGATTTATTACATATTCATAAAGGCAGTTAAAGACTCTTGGACAAAACTATCCAACCCATGATCTTGAATTAGCAACGATAATATTTTCTTTGAAGATATGGAGACACTATCTCTATGGTAAAAGATGTAGGATATATAAGAATCACAAGAGTTTAAAAATAATCATATCAGAGATAAAACTCAACATCAGGAAAAGTTAATGGATAAAACAACTTAAATATTATTATTTCTCAATAAAGTACCATCCAAGAAAGGAAAATAAGGTAGCATGTATAGTAAGTAGTAAAGATCATGGAGTTCTGACCAAAATAAGGATTGATAGGGATCCTATGTACATTGGTTTATTAAAGATGGATATGGAATATTAAAATTGTGAATGATGGGAAATTTTCAAAATTCATATATGAATATGGTGTTCTAAAATTTATAACGAGGTTATGTGTTCCATTTATACCTTATATTAAAAGGTAATTATTACATTATTCTCATAGCTCAAATTTTTCTATAAGACCTCACAACACCAAGATGTATAAATATTTGAAAGAACTTTTTTTGGGATGATATGATGCCATAAATTTCTTATTATGTGTTATGATGTTTGGTTTGTAAATAAGTAAAGGCTGAGAGACAACATCCTAGAGGAGTCATATAACCTTTACCTATTTCTATATGAAAATGAGATGAGATTATTATTGACTTTTTCATATGATTACCAAATACTCCTAGAAAGAATGATGCGATATGGGTTATTGTTAATATTCTTAACAAATCTACACAGTTACTCACTGTAAGAGAATATTTACCTCAATATTTCCTTGCATAAATCTATATTAATGAAGTCTTAATATTTCATGGAACACCTCTTTAAATTATTTTTGATCATTATCCGTGATTTACATTGTAATTTGATAAAATCCTTTTAATGGATCTTAATACAGAGATTCATTTGAACACCACTTATCATCATCAAACTAACGAGTAGTTTAAAAGGACTATTAAAACATTGGACGATATTTTGAGGTATACTCAATTAACTTTCATGTAATTTTGGTCCCTTATTTACCTCTAGTACAATTTTCTATTAATAGCTTCTATTCAAGTATTCGAATGGAACGTATGAAACATTATATAAAAAGAGATTTAGTAATCCCACTTTTTGGAATGATGTTGGTGAAATAAAACTCATGGGTTTTTATCTAATTGTAGAGAAAAATACAAAGGTACAATCTATTTAGACTCATAATAAATATGCACAAAGTTGGAAAAATTGTTATGTCGATAGCTAAAGGAAACTTTTTATGTTTTGATTGGGAGATCATGTTTTATTGAAAGTATCTTCATTGAAAGGTGTTATAAGATTTGATATGAAGGAAAAAATGAACCATAGGTACCATGGACCTTTTTGAATTTTTATTATTATTGATTAACATTTTGAAATTCTACCAAGCCTCCCCAAAGTACCCAACATGTTCCATATCTCTCTATAAAGGAAGTACATTCCAGACCCGATGCATGTGATCAATTACAATGAAATAGAATTGGAACTTGATTTATTATACTATAAAGATCCTATCTAGACTATAAAAACTATAAAATAAGTGTTGAGAAATAAGATGACTTATCTATTAAAGGTACTTTGGATAAATCATAAGATATAAAAGGCAACATGGCAACCTAGGAAAATTACGATGAAGAACAACACAAATCTTTTCATGAGGTGACATTCTAGAAATTTTAAGGATGAAATTTTTAGAATGAGGGAAGAATTTAACGCACCAATATTTTATGGTATGTTTCTTTTAAAATAAATTTAATCACTTCAATATCTTTTGTTACACAAAACAATGAGTTTAAACAAACTCTGATCTATTATTAAAAATATTATTATGTGATCATTATAAACTAGATGCTAAAATTTGTGAGAATGAATATGGATAAATAAATTAATAATATTATATGGTTTAAATATTTATAAAATAAATTCATTGGTAATCAATGAAAATAATTTGAATGTAAAAGAATAATATTTCTGAGAAAACTATTTTTATGTGTGCACAATTTTTTTTTATTTTAATAAATTTATTCAATCACTATTGGTGAATGATTTTAATAAAATATATATACTATATATTCAATAATATTTATTAACATTCATTTATATTTTTTACTAGGCATGGGATAATAATGATTCTAAATTTTTTCTAAAAAATTATATTGATCTAAAAATTGATTTTAGTCATGTTTTTCACACTTATTTTAAAAATAATTTTTTATATTTATAGAAATTTATTCTTGAAAAATTTATTAAATATTTGGAATCAGAAAGTTAAAATTTGGAAAATTGGTCCCTTTTATTTTCGGTTAATCTAAATAGTTACTGTGGTAAAATTTATCACCTCGGTAAAGGGTAAATCGGGTTAATATAGGGTAAAACTAAGGGATGAGGTCACAATATTTCAACTTAATTATTATATGATGAATTTAGATTTACCCATATAACCTGGTAATATAAATTAATATATTTAATGGAAGAGTTTCCATGAAAATGACCAATATAATATTTTTAAAAAATAAATTTACAAAATGTCACTCTCTTAATTTTAAAAATCTATTATGTGTCCACATAGGAAAAAAAAAATAAAGTAATAAATGAATATAAATGTAATTTTTTGAATAATGAAATTATTTTTATTATTACAATTTATGTATAATTTTTAATTATTATATAATTACCATAAATTCTTATGCAATTCTAATACAATATTTATTCAATTAAAAGAAAAATAAAATAAATGAATATTAAAGATATTAAAAGTGATATAATTTGAGTGATTTATAGTGTTCCAAAACAAATTTAGATTAATATGAAATATTTGTGATTTTTAAATAAATTATATTATGAATCTAATTTTTTATTGGTGTATTTGAACTCAAATTAAATGAATAGCGTCAAAATTGAATTTAATGATAATTTATCAAAATAATATTTTATTAAATTATTTAAAAATCATTAAAATTTTGAATGGAGAATAGGGGTAATATATGGTACAAGATTTTATCTCATGTCCATTTATGAGTCAATAGTTACCTTATATGTTAAATTATTACTTTTTAAGAGTGAAAATTATGTTTCTATTATTAATGTTAAAATTGGTTAACTTAGATGTTCAATCAAAACATAAGGTTTAAAACAAACACAAAAACCTATAAAAAAATTACTAGTTGATGATATTATAAGAATATTCTACCCGAGTTTTTAATCCTTGTCCATTTGGATAAATTTTCTTCTAAATTACTTCCTTATATAAGTTATATAGGTTCTGTTCACTTCAAAAGCCCTCCCTAAGTCCCTTAATAAGAGATCTAAAGGAATTCTACCGAAGAATATGTATTCATCTTTACTAAGTCCTTCACGTCTATTTCTTCTTTTACTTCCTATTAAAGTGTTGTTTCTATCCTAATATAATAAATCTAGTATCATCAATATACATATATTTTATTATAATTATTGTAAAACATTATTCTATCTTTTTTCCATCTTATGAAAAGTGAAAACATCGCTCATGTGTATGTATGGATTATCATCTTCATGTAGAGGTGTAATTCATTTTTCATCACCACTTTACTTGTATGGTTTTAAATATGAAAATAATGAGTATATATTATATTTATAACACAATTATGATTTTTGAAATATAATATCATATAAACCCTCTTACCTTCAAATCTTTTGGAAAATGATAATGTCGTCCGTGCGTATGTGTGGACTATGACCTCCATGAAGCGATGTGATCAATTTATCATTTAGGTTTTACATGAATGGTAATAAGGATAGATTTAATGAGAATATATGATATATATTATTTAATAATTAATATATAAATATTAATTATTTTTCACCATTCATTCATTCCATCCATCAAAAAGAGAAAATTATATTCATGCGTATGTACAACCTACAATCTTTATGAACGGTGTGATTCATTTTTCTATCTCTATATTTTTTGGATGAATATAAATATATATATTAAATAAATATTCTATTTATAACAATAATAAAATTATGGAGATGATCTAACCATAATAAATGTACAAGTACCGAAACTGCAGAATCAAAATATACTTTAAAAAAAAGTTTTGACACTTGAAACAATGATATTAATAAAATATTAATAACAAAATAGTGAAAAAATGTAATAAATTAATTATATAGGATATCATATATATGTGTGTATGGTTATTTTACATAATTATAATAAATTTAAACTTATTATATAGGAGGTTAAAATCAGTTATGAAGAAATTCAAACGTAAAGCAATAGATTTCATCTCAATTTCTACTCCATTGAGACATATTTCATATTATACACCTTGTTATTTTTATGTGGTGTATATACAAACCCTTTGAGGAAATTAACATTAGTTTATATTTATTCATGATGATTAATGTTAATTTGAATAATAATCTCTTAAATAATTTCAATATTTTCTTCCATGTTTTCCTCTCTTTGAAACTTGAACTAAATAAATAAATTTTTAAAAGAAAAACTGATATTATTTATCTTTTTATCAGATATATTTTTCTTCCACATCAATATTTTCTATAAAATGTTTTTATTATTCTATGATTATTTATCAGAAGAAATTTTTACCCATGTTTTACTTTTTACAAAATGGTTTGGAAGGAATATTTTTTTCATTTTCCAAACAATTTATATTGCGAATTTTCCAAAAAATGTATGGAAGTAAGGTTTTCTATGATTATAATGCATGATATTATTTTTACACTATTATGAATACTCTTTTATTTTAAGATTCCATTAAAAATTTACAGGGTTACTTTAAATGAAAATATTTTACTTTATAATTTCACATTTTTTTTAAAAAAAAGTGATTTAAATAAATGGAAAGGTTGTTTTCTACAAGAATATGTTAATGAAATTTTATTGAAATTTCTATTCATCAATGATGAAAAACTATTATTTTACTTATTCACCATTGGGGATATGTTGTAATGATAAAATCATTTAAAACATTCACTTACATGTGATTATTGGATATTAACTTTCTCTTATATATTTATATTCTTTATATTATGGATATGATTATTACCTAAACCATATACCATTTCTAAATACGATGTTTTAATTTGAAATTATTTGATTTACTAGGGAATTATTGAAAAAATCAAAGTATTTATTCAATATAGATATTTGTTGATAAGGCATATTGTTCATAAATTAAATCAGTCATCCGATATATGAAGAATTAATTGGACATGCAGTGATGGGTGGGGCCTGGAATTATATCACCCCTCGATGCATCGATAGGTCTAATTAGATAAATTAGTTGGCCAAATTAAATGTGTCATTTCCCATAGTTCTAAACTATCTTTGTGCAAGGTCTTGATGGTAGAGATATCATGATGTCTGAGATCATGATGTCTACATGATGTCCTGATCCGGGTGCCACACACTGGTGCCATGATCCAGTCGGTCACATGACCTCAAGTGCGCCTCTCCATACGCTAAAGGTCATGTGACCGAACGACTCAGGGAACTGGTGCATGGAACCTTGGTTGGGATGTCACAAAGTGGTACCAATGGATTTTTCCTTTCTTTTTTTTCATAATATATTGGAAAGGTAGATAGTATAATAGGATGAGTCAGGCCTTGGTTAAGATCTTGTTCATAAGAGTAGCTAACCTATGTATGATGGTAAAATCCTAGTACCACGGTGGGACAATTTTTATTGATGTGTGCCATTATTGTTGATTCAATTTCACATTGAGTGATGAACTTGTTATGTGATGAGATTATTTTTTCTTTTATTTTCTATGATTCTACTCATAACTTGTTATGGAACAAGTGTTGAGTATGCATTCATCATTCAAGACACTCATGATTATTTTGTGACATGCATAATTTTAGGAACACATATGAAAAAAGGTTTAGGGTATTTTTTTTTGAAATTTAAATGCTTTTCCCTTCTTGTGTAATTGAACTAGAAAGAGTGCTTGATATGGAATTGAAAATTATAAAATGATGGAAGATGTGAATAAATGGATTCTTAATGAGAAACATGAATAATGATAACGAGTTTACCTTTGTTAACCACGACCTTGATGAAGGATGGTTAAGGCTGGTGATGGAGCCTCAGTTTAAACCGTTAGGCGGGGTTTAGGGGAATGAATTTTTGTGGATTATTTTTAATTCCTCTTATATAGGTGTGTTAAAGTGGTGTTATGTGTCCCAAGATGTGTGTTTAGAATTATAGATAAATGTATTTGTGACGATATTTTCTGGTAGGATTATAGGAGGACATGGATGGAAATGATCCTCTAGTAGTGGAATCTGAGGAACCAAAAGTGTCAGGTGAAGAATTTAGAGAGAGGATCCATGATAATTTTACCCAGTTAATGCAGTTTATGGAAAGAGACTTAAGGAAGGTCGTGAAATAAATGTATGATCTAACATGGGAGTTCTAGTTGTAGTATCCTCCAAATTTCATCAGAGAGGGTGGTCCTAAGGTAGTAGAGTTCTTGATTGAGTCTATCCAGACGATACTTAATCACTTAGAGACTTTTATTGAGAAAATAGTCAAGATGACATATTATATGTTACATGGTCAAGAGAAGCATTGGTGGTACATCCAAACTCAGGATGGACAACTGGAGAACATAGAGTGGAAGGACATTCAAGATAAGTTCTTAGAGAACTTTTACTATGTGACACCCAGGTAGGAGAGATAATATGAGTTTATGTGGTTGAATCAGGGGAGTATTTCTTTGATGGACTATGCTGGATTCTTTATAGACTTTTATCACGTTGTTCAAATATCGGAATATATTGAGGATACCACAAAAAAGCCGATTAAGTATGGGATTAAATGTGAAATTAAGTATTAGGTGAATATCATAAGGCTAAAAGAGTTTTCAAAAGTGGTGAATTAGGCTCTCATTTCTTAGGTAAATCTGAATAAGGACTTCGGTAGAGGGTAGGTGGTTTCTTCTGGATTTTCAAGAGGTACGACTTCCAAGAGAAGGAAGAGTAGTTATGAGAACGTTGACTAGGTAAATAGAAAGAAGAGTGGCCAAGGGGTAGATTCAGTTACACATGACCTTATCCGGGTGAATTTTCACCAGTACGGTAGGGAAGGTCACTTTGATAGATAGTTCCCTAACAACTGGTAGAGTGAAAATATTGTGGTAGGATGGTACATCAATAGAGGTTGTACAGGAACTAGTGATAGATGGGTATTGATGGAGTAGCTTGGAAACATCAGAGTGTGGGAAAAGTATCTTCTACATTATATTAGTCTGGAAGTTAGAGTTCTATTAGTCATGGTGGTAGAGGAACTGGACATTTTTCTTCTGGGAAAGACCACCCATATCAACAGATTGGTGCAATTCAGGGGGCTCAGACTACATCACATAAAAGAGGGGAGGGAATGTTGAATGTTGTTCAACCTACACTTTGGGATAGTGAGGTTGAACCATTAAAAGGTACTATTCTTGTAGCTTCCATTATTTCTAGTTCATTATTAGATACTGGATCCTTTCATTATTTTATATCTTCATAGATTGTGAGTGGTTTTATCATGACAGTGGAGTTCATGGGTGGGGTTATGATGATAGACACTCCTTTGGGAGAACAGTCAAGAGATACTCCAAGACTCATGATGATCACGCCCAATACCTTGACATCTTCCTGAGTACACTAAGAGAGAATAAAATATATGCCAAGATATCTATGTGTCAGTTTTGGATTGATTAGGTAACCCTCTTGGGTTACATAATCTCAGAGTAAGGTGTTTTGGTGGACTTAGATAAGGTGCATGTAGTTCTTTCTGGGAAATAGACAATGAATTTCTCTGATCTCCACAGTTTTATGAGATTATTGGGTTATTATTAGATATTAATCCAATACTTTTCTCATTTGGAATCACCTAATTTAGTCTTTAACATGATGGGAATAAAACTTGAACGGTTTAGAGAAGGTGAGAATTATTTACAGGAGTAGTCAAAATGTTGGACTACGATACTGAACTTGATCTTACCGAAGCCAGGTGAGGAATAAACGGTGTTTTGTAATGCTTCTAAGATCGATATTGGTGTGGTGTTGATGTCAGAAGATCAAGTTTTGGTGTATGTTTTTTGGAAGTTGAGTCAACATGAATAGAACTACCCTATGCACAACCTTGAGTTAGATGTAATGGTTTATTCTTTGAAGTGTTGGAATCATTATCTATTGGAAAAAAAGTTTACTATGTTTACCGATCACAAAATATTAAACTATATCTTTTACTAACAATATTTTAATATCTGGCAGTGGGGATGGGTTAAGTATATGCATTCATTCAACTTTGATCTTTCATATACACTTAGTAAGGGAAATACTGTTGCTAATACATTAAGAAAGAAAGCTCAGACTCATGTAGTTCAAGAGTGTAGTGCTGAGTGGAAAATGATGAATTTACTCGATGAGATACATGTTGTGGTTTGAGAGATCATGGAGAAGATAACTCTCATATTAGTCGTAGTAGAGTCTATACTTTTGAACCAGATCTAGGAAAGGTAGTATGAGGATCTAGAATATTTTTACTTAAGGAAAAGACTTTAAAGTGACGATTCAGCTTCGTATTGGACCATATATAAGGATGAGGTCATCTATGTTTGAGGATGTGTAGTTCTGCTTGCAAGTATGCGAGAGGAGATGATGCATGAATTTCATTCCTTGAAGTGGGAAGTGTATTTGGGTTTGACCAAAATGTAATGTGACTTATGTCCACAATATTGGTGTCCATTCATGAAAAGGGAGATATTAGGGTTTGTGACACAATGTGGCACCTTTCAACAAGTGAAGGCTGAGAATTAATGACTAGGTGGTTTACTATAGTCATTTCAAATTCTAGAATGGATGTTGGGCAATGTTACTATGGAATTTGTTGGTGGGGGAGGGGGAATACCAAGGACACCTTGGAATAATGGAGTTATTTGGGTGGTTGTGGACTGAGTGACGAAAGTCTCACATTTCTTTCCTATACAAAAGAATTTCTTAGTGGAATAGTTGGGAGATTTGTATATTTGGGAAATAGTTGATCTGCACAATGTTTCATGGAGTATTGTTTTAGATCATGACTCATGTTTTACTTTGTGATTTTGGAAAGGCTCAAAGAAGGTTTTTTGTTGAAAGGTTTCACTGAGTACGACATTCCACTCACATGCATATGGGTATTCGAAACATACTATATTGGTGCTTGAGGATATGATTCAATCATGTGTCCTAGATTTTGGTGGGTCTTGGGATAAGTAACTAGTACTTGTGGAGTTCAACTATAAAAACTGTTATAATAAAACTATACAAATGGAACCATATGAGGCTCTTTATGATAAGTCATGCAGATCACCTCTATGTTGGATGGAGGAAAGTGAGTCAGAGTTATTGGTATGAAGTATTTTAAAGGAGATGTCAGAGTATGTTAAGATGATTCAGAAGAAGATGGATTCTTCTTAGAGTAGACATAATTCATATGCTGATAGATGTCGATGACCCCTAGAGTTTACAATGGGTGATCATGTGTTCTTTCAGGTGTCTCCTAGGTTGGGTCACCGTAGGATTCAGAGACATGGAAAGTTGGCGATCAGGTTTGTTAGACCGTTTGTGGTTTTGGATAGAATAAGGATGGTGGCATACTTATTGGCTCTTCCACATAGGTATTGTGTTATGCATTATGTTTTTCATGTGTCACAACATCAGTGGTATCACCCCAACCCTTCTCATGTGATCGATGAGGATAATGCTGAGCTTGAGATAGATGTGTTCATTGAAGAACATCTGATACATGTGTTTCTAGGAAATAATATGATGATAGATCGTATATTGTGGCAACAAGTCCATGTTGGAGAGGAAACATGGGAGAGAGAATCTGATAATAAGGCTCGGTGGCCGGATCTTGTTACCATGGAATCTTAGAGATGATTGGGAGTATAGTTCAAGGGTGAGCTATTATAAAGTGGGAGATTGTAAGACCCCAAATTTTTTTAGAGGTTTATTGTGCTTTTTTATAGGTACTCTTTTACCTTGTTTTGAGTGTATCTCATATGGGTTTTATCCGGGGTGTGTTTTGATGAAATTAGTAAATGTTGGAAGGGTTTCAGGTAGTGAACGGTTGGTGCACGATTGTCCCATGAAACTGTTTTTGTTACTTTTTCTTAATGGTTTAATTGGATTATCTTAAGTAAGAGGGTTTTCTAATAACAAAATGATGGTTCACCCTTTTGTAGTAGTGGGCATGGATCCCTCTTCCTATCTTCATATTTTATTCTACGAGAGATTCCTCCCTCATTTTTCAATAGTTTCACCCATTGTCAGTTGTGTTGGAAAGATAGAAGTAAATATAATATTATGCTTCCTATTTTTCTTTGTTTATTATGTTTTCTCATTGAGTTATTCCATTTATGTTCCTTTTCCCTTTTCCTTTGGTATCCATATTTCTTTCTGATTTCTACCAAATTGTTTTGAATAAAAGGCTGATATTGGATGAGTATACATGCATGAGTATGAGGTTGGTATTTAATAAAAAATCCTACATGATTTCATCATTTTATTAATGTGTGCATTGGGTGGTCACATATACATTATCATATGTTCAACCTAAAATTAAAAAGTAAATATTATGGACATAATTCATGAAATTTAACCTCTCAATGGGATACTAACAATGTATTGGTGAGTAGACCAGGATATTAGCCACCCATGTGGTGTGTGAGACATTTGATAACGACTTAGAAAATTAAATAGGTGACCCAATGGGTGCCTTAGCCTAAATATGCCACTATATACATGTGACGAAGACTAGATCAACCATTTTAGGTGTGCTTCACCTGGAAATATTTTTTTGGTTAATTAAATAGGCGACCCTCACGGTCCCTTGGACTTGAGTTAGGACCTTATGTGAGTGACCGAGGATGCATAGGATGTGCTCTAGGTTCCGAATACATGATTATTATGTGAGGCTTGTTGTTTTAAAATTAAATAAATTTAAATTGAATTGATAAATGGTTTTTTCCTTTGGAATTGTTTTTGGATAACGAAATAGGAAATAAATGGAGTGACCCAAGGGGTGGCCGAGGATAAGACTTGATGCATATTGAAATAAATGAAATTATTAATGAATTTATTATGGTTTTGGATTATGATAAATGTTTAGAATGATAATGGTGATACCCCTTAGGTTTGGTAGAGATGTCTGATTACTTAGATTGCCTATGATAATTGTCATTGGAAATGTAAATGTTTCTTGATAAATTAGAACACTAAGGGTGATACCCCTTAGGTCTAGTGATGAAGTATAATACGTTGGAATGCTAACGATTATTCCCCCTGGGCTCTATGATGATTTTAGAAGTTTTAGAATGCCTTTGGGTGACTCCCCCTTAGTTTTGATGTTGAAGTCTAATTATTATGAATTCCTTGGGTAATTCCCTTATGTTTTATAGTATTTATTGAAGACATATTATGGACAAAGACATCCATCTTAATTTGAATTGAGTATTGTCAATCCCAGGTGTCCCATGGAAACCCAAGGATCAATGGTGGGTTTATTTATTTATATAGTGTCTATATTTATTACAAAAATTATCATGAACTTATTGCTTATACTGGATATTCTTATAGATGATGTTGGTGGTTTCTTACTAAGTTGTTCTCACACCCTTCTCAAGTCATCGGTTGGCAGCAAAGGAGACATCCTTATTTGTAGGATAGAATATGGGAAAGATCCATGTGGTTGATGCATGTTTGGTTTGCTAGGATATAATATGGGAGTTTGGGACTTGGTTAGGACTCAAAACCCTTTTCAGGGTTTTTCCTAGTTTTTTCTTTTGGTATTTTGGGTTTTGATGTATATGAATGTTGTGGATGTATGACTAATTGGTATTTTACAAGGTATCATGTGACATGAAATTAATTTTATTTTACTATTTATCAAAACATTCTTAGATAAATGTTTACTACTTATTTATCAGGATGTTTAATATGATTATTATTATTTACATTATTTATATACTCTAATATGAAGGTATAATCTCCTCATATTTATATATTAGATCCACATTACTAGTTGGTAGACTCTAGCCTATTGGAAGGCCCACCTGAGGTACAATAGAGACTGCCAACCTAGGAACCAATAAGTGGTTCAGGGCGATATGATATTATAATGTTTTTATACTAATTTGAGAAAAAAAATGTCCCTTCATAGGATCAAAATTTCAATGATAATTTATATGTTTATCTAATAATCTATAATAAAAAATCTATATATTTTGATTCTAATAAGTTCAAGATTGTAAGATCCATTATAGATGTGTGGAGCATGTTTTAAAAACCATAATTCTTATATTCATGAAGTTTCAATATCAAAATATTCGAAGGTGTTCAATATATGCTTTAGAAACAATCTTTTAGAAATTCACCTCTCATGTTTATTGATGGGGAATTATTTTAAAAGAAGAATTATCGGTGATATATTTTCAAATTTCTCTCTATATAATTTTAAAAATGTTCCCAAATATGATTTTATACATTTATTTTAGTAAAGGGAATACAAGTTTTGTTCTATGATAAATAGTGATAAGGATATTGCATTTTTTCTTTCAAATTTTATTTTTAGTAAATAATAACCATTTTACTTAATTATAATTGGAATTTTTTGTGTTTATTCTCAAAAACATTACTCACCTTAATTTTCCCTCTATTGTTATTTTGGAAAAAATATATCTATCATTTATAAAAAATTGGGTACTTATGAAAATTTATAATATCTAGACCCTAAAATATTTACGAGTTAAACACACAATAATCCAACAATTTTTTATACTATTAATTTTTCAATTTATTTATATTTAATTATTTTTTTTTTGGATAAGACATAATAAATTTTTATAGATTTAATGCATAAAAATAGTTAATTTGAAATGAACTATAAATCTATATCACACCAAGATTTTATAGTATGTTTCTTTTTTAAATAAATTTAATCTTTTCAGTAACTTAAATTGCATGAAACATCGAGTTTAAACGAATGACAATCTATTATTAAAATATTATTTTGTGACCATTATAAAATAGTCCATAAAATTTTAGGTTGTGAATAGGAATAACTAAATTATGAAAATTATACAGTTTATATGTTTATAAAATAAATTCATTGGTTATTGATAAAAATCATTTGAGTGTAAAATAATTTTTTTTTCTAATAAAATGTTTTTTATGTGCACACAATGTGTTTTTATTTTAAAAAAATTTAATCAATAAATATTGGTGAATGAGTTTAATAAAATGTTGGTATTATATATCCAATATAATTTTTTAACATTCATCTACAGTTTTTAAAAGTCATAGGATAATAATAAACATAGTTTTATTATTCAAAAACTATATTTTTCTAAAAAGTGATTTTTATCTCGTTTTGCGCACTTATTTTAAAGTTTATTTCAGAAATTTATATAAATTAAATTTTTAAAAATTGATTTCATATCTTTAATTAGGAGATGATTTTTTTTAAATATTTCCCTATTGTTTTTGTCAATATAAATAGTAATTTTTGTAAAAGTTTTCATCACAGTAAAGGGTAAATCGGTTTAATCTAGGATAAAACTAAGTAATAAGGTCATAATATTCCATCTTAATTATTATTTAATGAGTGAAATTATACTTTTATCACCTTAGGATCGAAATTGATATGTTTAATGGTTACTTTTCTAAGATAATGACCAATATAAAATTTAAATCAACAAAAGTTACAAAATGTAACTCTCTTAGTTTTAAAAATTTCTTATGTTTCAAAATAGAGAAAAACACAAGTTATGATTGAATATAAATATAAATTTTTTTCATAATGAAATTATTTGAATGATTATAATTTATTTATAATTTTTAGTACTTATATAATTACCTTAAATGCCAACGCTATTACAATATCTATTTAATTAATATAAAATCAAAATAAAAGATATTAAAAATATTAAAAGTGATATAATTTGAGTGATTTATAGTATTACATTAATTTTCTAGATTAATATTAAATATTTGTAGGTTTTAAAGGAATTATATTCGAAATATAACTCTTTATTTATGTATTTGAAGTCAAATTAAATGAATAGTGTTGAAATTGACATTAATGATAATTTATCAAAATAATATTTTGTTAAATTATTTAAAAATAATTAAAATATTGAAAGAGGGAAATGGGTAATATATATTCGTTAATTTAATTATTTATCCATTTTTGATTCAATGGTTAACTTATATGTAAAATTATAACTCTTTAAGAGTGAAAATTATGTTACCATGATTAATGTTAAAATTGGTTAACTAAGTTGTTAAACTAAATGATAAGGTTTTAAAAACCATTAAAACCTATCAAAATATTATTATTTAATGATATTTAAACCATATCCTACCCATGTTTTGAATATATTTCCATTTTGATGCATTTTTCTAGAGAATGATTTTATTATAATTTAATCTTATAAGAAATTCCAAAACTTCCACTCACCTAAATTATAAAAAGGAACCTCATCCCTCACTTATTTACATCAATGTTAGACATATATGTCAAATGAAACGTCATTGATAATTTATAGATATAATTTTTAATTTCAAAAGACATACCCTATGTCCCTTATGAATAAAGTAGGTTTACTGAAGAAGAGGTAATCATCTTTACTAAGTACTTCATGACTATTTCTTCTCCTAATTCCTCTTAAATTGTTATACCCATACTAAGATAACAAATCTATTATCATAAATATACTGATATGTTATTATAATTCTAGGACCACAATATTTCATCTCTATCCCATCTTATAAAAAGAAAAAACATTTCTTGTGCGTACGTACGACTTACCATGTGCACATAGTAGTGCATTTCATTTTTCATCACCACTTTACTTGAATGGTTATAAATATGAAAATAATGAGTATACATTATATTGATGAAAAAATATGGTTTTGTATCTATAATACCATATATACATTCTTACCTTCCAATCCTTTGTAAAATGATAATGTCGCTTTTGAGTATGTGTGGACTACCACCTTCACAAGGCAATGTGATCCATTTTTCATTTATATTTTACATGGATGATAATAAAGATATATTTAATGAATATATATGATATATATGATTATAATAATTATTATGGAAATATTAATTATTATTCACCTTTCTTTCATTCAATCCATAAAAAAGTGAAAACGACATCCATGCATACATACAGCCTACCATCTCCATGAATGGTGTCATTCATTTTTTTATCTATATATTATATAGATGAATTTATATATATATATATATATTTAATATATATTATATTTATAACATTAATAAAATAATTTAGATAATGGAACCATAATAAATATACAAGTACCGGAACTTCAAAATCATAACATACGTGAAAAACAAAGTAGTTAACAACTGAAACAATGATAATAAATTAATATTATTAGTAAACGGGTGATAAAATGTTATAATTTGATCATATAGTATATCATATATATGTGTATGGTTTTGGTATATAAGTATAATAAATATAAATTTTTTATATTGTAGGTTTAAATCACTTAGAAAATCGAAAGTGTAGTAAGGGATTTCATCTGAATTTCCAGTCCATTTAGACATGTTTGGTATTATGAACATGATTATTTTTAGGTGGTGTATATACTATCTCTTTTAATTAATTAACATTAATTTATATTTATTAATAAATAATAATGTTCATTTTAAGTTCACTATCTTAAATAATTTTCAACTTTTCTTCCAACTTTTCCTCTCTTCAGAACATGAATCATGCAAGTAAATTTTTAAAAGAAAAATTGATGTTCTTTATATTTGGATTGGATAAATTTTTAATCCACATAAATATTTTATATAATTTTTTTCACACTTCTATAATTATTTATAAAAATTCATTGTTACCCATGTTTGAATTTTTACGAAATAGATTCGAAGGAATCTTTTTATCATTTTCCAAATGTGGCACTTTGCGACTTCTCTAAAAAAGTACGAAGGGTGAATTTTTTTACTCATATGGAATGGGTGGATTTTTAGATCATCATTAATAATATTTTCTTTTAAGATTAATTTATAATTTTATAAGGTTGTTATCAAATAAAAAGTTTTACTTTATAATTTTAAATTTTTTTAAAAAATAAGTGATTTTAAAACAATCACTTACTTATGATCATTGGATATTATATTTTGCTGGGACTAAGCTGATGATAATGGTGATAAAGGATTCAAGAGTTGTCTTTTGTTTTCATGGATGGATTATAACAAAAGAAATAACTTCAATTTTTTTTGGAAAAAATTCTTTTGGGTTTCTGTTTTGAAAATAATCAAAATCTTGTTTTCAGAAATATTTTCCTTATGATGAGAATGAAAGAAAGAAACTAGTATGATTGGAAAGTTATGAAACTTTATAATGTTAAATGTGAAGATGATTTTCTGTTTTGTAATTCTCATAAATCATAAGTAATGTTATAGAACATATGAAGCAAACTTGATGGAAGAATGGGGTAGGAAAAAGTTGTGAAATGTGGTGAATATTACAAAGCTGTGAATGGTGGTGAATATTACAAATCTATGAATGGTGGGGACTATTACAAAGCTTTGAATGGTGGTGACTATTACAAAGTTGTGAATGATGCTGACTATTACAAAGCTGTGAATAGTGGTTATTATTACAAAGCTGTGAATGGTGGTGACTATTGAAAAGCTTTGAATGGTGGTGACTATTGAAAATCTGTGAATGGTGGTGACTATTAAAAAACTACGAATGGTGATGATTATGGGAATAGTAAGGTTGATGGAATAGTCATGATGATAAATAAAGATATGATGCATGTCATGACGGCATGGTAATGGCTTTGTTTTGCATCGGAATCAGAGTCATGCGGATGGAATAGTCATACTGATGGAATATTCATACCGATGGAATAGTCATGATGATGAAATAAGAGATGATGCATGTCATTCCAATATGGTAATGACTTTGTTTTCATCGGGCTCAGAGTCGTACTGATGGAATAGTCGAGCTGATGGAATATTCATGTCAATGAAAGAAGATATGATGTATTTCACAACGAAATGGTAATGACTTTATTTTGCATCAGACTCAGTGTAGTTCTGATGGACTAATCATGCTGATGGAATAGTCATGTTGATGTAATAGTCATGACAATGAAATAAGAGATGATGCATGTCATTCCAACATGGTAATTACTTTTTTCGCATCGAACTCATAGTTGTGATGATGGAATTGCCGTGAAAATGAAATATTCAAGCCGATGGAATAGGTGTGCCGATGGAAGAGGAAAGATTCATGCCGATAGAAAATCGGAAAGAGTCATGCTGATGGGAATAATCACGCTGATGGGAATAGTCGTTCTTATGGGAATAGTCTTGCAGAAGGGAATAGTCATACCGATAGGGAATAGTTGTGCCAATAGAAATAGTCGTGCCAATTGAAATAGTCATGCCAATGAAAAAGAGGAAAGAGTCATGCTGATAGAAAGAGAATGTGAAGAGATGATGCCTATCATGCTGTCAGGGAAATGAATTCGTTTTACATTAGACTCATAGGTGAAAGTTAAAGAAAAGAGATGGTGCTGGTTAAAGACCATCGTACCTAGAAACAATCATACTCAATAATTATACCAACATATATGGTTTCCTAAAATGAATTTTTTTCTTGAATAATAATTGGGTATGGAAATACAATTGAATGATTTGAAGATTAAGATGAAGTTTCGAGAAGATTCGATAAGATTCAAGAAACTGTGAAGAATTCAAAATGTATCCCATAATTTCATATGGAAATTCAAATTTGGGAAAATTTGAGTGAGTGGGAGAAACTTTTGGATTCCCACTAATTTTCACCTATAATAGGAGGAGGTACTTTGTACTTTTTGATAACGAGTACTACTCACAACATATGAGAGAGAAGATTTGGGTTTCAGAGATAGAAGAAGAGGTTTTGAAGTGGTGCCAATTCTATTTGTCTTGACTATTTCATACATGTTTTAAAGTGATCAGACAGAGAATAATTGAACTAGGAGCATCGTACTCAGGGTAATCGGACTACTTGCTTTATATAGTCTTATAGGTTCTTACCTTTCTTCTAGGTAAGGATAAGAAGAATTGTTTTAAAATTGAATACATTTGGTGAATTGAAAAGAAGCACAGGTAACATGAGATGTTACAAAACAAATTTATTACCCCATTGTTCTAAGAGGGTGCACATGCACTAGTTATATTTTTTTATAGTGCTACATGAGTGTAAGGGTATATCCTACTCATTTTAATATAAGGATTTATTTCTAGTGGGTTGTATAGTATTGGATCATTTCCAAACCATACCAAGGACGTAACTACTCTTATTGAATAGCAAACCATGTAAATATGTGTGTTCTTTTGGATGTGTGTTTATTTGTTTCTCAGTAGGGAATTAAAATATTTAACATGAGGCTAAGGTTTTTTTTAATTGAATTCAAATATAAAAAAAGTGTATCACTGATTCACCCCCCTCTTAGTGATACAATACTTCAACTGGGCACTTTCAATTAGTATTAGAGGGAGGTTCCCTTCGTTATTCCTTGCTGATGGAGAACATGAACTGTGCGAATAGTAAAGGTATTCATGTCTTTTATGTAAATAAATATCATATCTAGAAATATAGAAATCTTTAATATCTTATTTCTATCAGTTATGATGTTCTTGAAGCTACAAGAGTTGGGTTTCCTCCCATTGATGATAGTGCTCCACTTACACCGGTTGACAAGAAGTTTCTTAAGAATTATGGAAGGGACAAGAATTCTATATTATCATCACATTATGAAAGTTCATTCTTGAGAGTAAAAGTTGTTTCCATAGCTAAAGGTATATGGGACAAATTGAAAACATATACGAAGGTAATACAAAAGTGTAGAAGGAAAAGCTAAAAATATAGATATTTAAGTATAAAGATTTGAAGATGGGTGAGCATGAATCTGTCAGAGAATTATTTACTAGGGTGAATAAAATTTTGAGTACTATCATATGTATTTATAAAAAACTAAAAGACTCTACAGTTATTGAAAAGATCTTGAGAATCCAACCTGACAAATTCGATGAAAAAGTTTCTTCATTGGAAGATAGATATCCTAAAACATTATCTCTTGATAATTTACATAGAACTCTTATCACGTATGAAATGAGAAGATAAAATTCTATGAAGAGAAAAAAAATATCGATAGAGAAATATTTTTCAAGGCTATGAATAAAGAGAAGTCAAAGAATATTGTTATTTATGATAATGCTGGTGATTCTGACTCTAAAAATGAGGTATGCAAAAATCTCAATGAAAGTTTATCCTTGTTTTCTGACAATGTGAAAAGAGGTGAATGGAAATAAAAAAGGAAACATACCTTGAAATATTTTTAATGGCGGGGTGTTGGTAACTTTGTGGATAATTTTTCTTGAAGAAAGAAAGAATAGGATATTGATATTTATGAAAGAAAGACAAGAAGATCATGGAAGAAAATGGGAGACAAAGTAAGAGAAAAGAAATTCTTCAAATCAAAAAGAAAAATTTTCTTGTCCAAACAAGTTGAAGAATATTAGGGTGATGTTGAATTCAAAAAATCCATTGAGTATGGTAATGAAAATACTTTCATTTCAAAAGTGAAGGATGGAGAATTTTGAAGTAGTAGTTCTGAAGAATAAGAAACTTAGCTTAAAAAGCATTTCAAAGAAGAGTTAAAAGAATGTCTAAGAAAGATTAGAATTCGTGAAAAGAAAAAAAAAGTTAGAAGATGAATACTCAAGTTACCAATAATGTTTTTCTGGTGAGAAAGAAAAGATGGTTAAAGGGATTGATTATTTGAAGAAGTCTGTTGACGAAGAAAATAATTGTAACGTACATTTGGAAGTGAAGTTAAAGGCAAAATAAGAAGAGTTTTAACATTTTCAAAAAAAACTCTCTAAATCTAAAAAGAAGATAATATGTTTCCAAAACTCTATCAATAATGTTTTTGGATTTTCTCATAATGAGAAACTTGAGAAGTATCAAGAAAAGTTTCCTTCAAATGTTGAGATGAAAAATGAGGTTGTTTCTACAAATAAGAATTCTAGAAGTTATGAAGTATTATGGAAACATAAATATGAAAATGTTTCAAAAAATCTAGGATATGTAAATGTTCTAAACACTTCTGATCCTATCAAAGTTGAAAAGAATAAGATGAATATTACTGAAAGTGAAAAGAAGATGGTTGAGAAATGTTTTCACAATTCTGATCTGTATGGAGGTTTCAGAGGCAAATACAATTTCTATGGGTATTGCTGGTATTGTGGGGGATTCAGGAACACAACAAGTATATGTTGGTTCAATAAAAAACACTACTATTATCCCACAGGTTATGAAAGGAAGATATTGAGGGGGATTAAATCTCCTTAAAGAAATAAAAATGAGAAGGTTGTCTTGAAGAAATCTGAAAAGAATGAACAGAAGATTGAAAATAGGTTCCAAACCTTGGAAACTATTTTTGAAAGATGTGAAAAACATGAAAACCTCGCAAAAGGATGTCTTGTTTTATTTCAATCTCAGCAAAAGATTCTCAATTCTCAAAATACAAAGGCAAATAATGAAAAGAATGGAGGAAAGACACTTGTTGTTGAAACTGCATTAAAATCCATGAAAGGAGAACAACCCATGATACTTGATATTGGGTTTTCTTCTCACATGATGGGAGACGTGAAATTATTGAAGGATGTGAAATATTATAAAGAAGTCACAATGACATTGGGAAATGATGAATTTTTCAAAATCAATGGTGTTGGGTCATCCATTATTGGAAAATAAAAGGTGAAATCATAGAAAACAATGTATGTTGATGGGCTGAAACACAGCCAGCTAAGTGTTTCCCAATTTTGTGATGAGAGTAACAAGGTTATCTTCGAGAAAGATGGATTTGTTTTAAAAAGTGAAGAAGGTGGAAATATTGTTACAAGAGGCCAATGCACAAAAGGAATTTTTTTTCAGGTTGGTGATTCACCAACCTCTTGTTACATGAGTATGGTGGAAGAGAATCAGTTGTGGAAGAAAAGGATTGGAAATATGTGTTACAGAAACATGAGATACTTATCTAAATGATATAGTTTTCGAGACAATATTAATTTTCCATGAAGAAGAGATTCTTGTTGCACTATCTGCTCGAAATGAAAAATTTACCATGTTGTTCCTAAGAAAGTTGAAATTTGTTCAAAACCACCCTTGTAATCGATCAATTTTGATATATGTGGGCCAATGACAACAAAAATAAACACATGGAGATAAGTAATTCATTACATTAATTGATGATTTTACCTGCATTACATGTGTTATGTTCATGAAACACAAAGCATATGCTTTGAAAATGTTCAAATGTTTCAGAAGAAAAGCTGAGAAAGAATGTGACTATTCTATGAAGAAGTTGAGAACTAATAATGGTGTTTAATATAGAAGTGAAGTGTTTGAAGGCTATCTTAAGAAGCATGTAATTCTCCATTATTGTATCTCTCCATACACTACCCAACAAAATGGGGTTGTTGAAAGAAAGAATAAAACCATAGAGGAAATGGGAAGAACAATGTTACTTGAGCATGGCCTTTCTCATTAATTTTGGAGGCAATCAATGAGTACTACTATTTAAATTCAGAACCATTGTTTCTACAGGCCTCAATCAGATATGACTCCATATGAATTTATGTAAAAACTCTATGTTTGAAGAATTTTAGAGTTTTAAGTAGTCCTTGTATTATAATAAATAAAGGTAGAAACTATGGTAAGTTTGAGTAGATAGGTGAGGATGGAATCGTTCTTGGCTATTATCCGAAAGGAAGAGGGTATGAATTCTTCAAAAAAGAAACAAAAATAATTGTTGATTCAGTTGATTTAAAAGTGATTGATGTATCTGAGAATGGAAAACATGTTCAGGTTGACAATGATGTTAAGAAAGATGAAGTAGATAATTATGATAAGGATAAAAACAATTGTAATCCTCATAATGGTGAATAATCAGACCCAGCTATTTCCATTGATGTGGAAGATGATCTAAAACCTTATCCAAGTCTGAGGAAACCTTTGGATGCAAAGAATATAATTGGTGATCAACATCACAAGGTTCATACAAGAGGAACAACCAATTCCATCACACATACTTCTTTGTATTCAAAAGTGGTACCGAATGATTTGAAATAAGCCTTTGATAATATGGAATGGGTTCAAACCATGAATGAAGAATTTTATCAGATTGAAATGAAAAATACATGGGAACTCATACCCAATCCAAAAAACAAAAACATCATTGGCACCAAATGAATTTTTTGAAACAAGATGAATGAAAAAGGTGAGGTTATAATAAACAAAGAAAGATTGGTTTGAAAGGGGTATTCATAGAATGAGGGTATTGATTTTGATGAAACCATTTCTCTAGTGGAAATACTTGAAACAATTAGAATATTTCATTCCATTTCTGCACAATGAGGTTACAAGATCTTTCAAATGGATGTTAAATTGGTATTTCTAAATAGATATCTTGAAGAAGAAGTTTATATTGAACAAATATGTGGTTTTGTTATTTTAAAAGATGAATGTTATGTGTGTAGATTCAAAAAGGCATAGTATGTCAAAAAAATATCTTCGAGAGCATGGTATTCCAAATTAGATACATACTTAAGAAAGATGAATTTTAAAAAATGAAGAGTGTATAACAATATTTACATCAGAGAAAGTCAAGAGTATTCCCTCATTATAATTGTTTATGTTGATGACATTATCATTGCTGGGAATGATGAAGGAAGTTGTGAAAGATTTTCTGAATAAATAAAGAATGTATTTTAAATGTCTATGTTGGGGGAAATGAAATACTTTCTTGGGTTAAGAATCCGGAAAAATAAAGAATACATTTTCCTCCCCCAAGAAAATTTTTCAAAATAACATCTCAAGAGGTTTGGCATGGAAAATTAAAAACCAGTTTCCACACCCATTTCAGTGGAAACAAAGCTGACTAAATGTGGATAAGGAAAAGAAGTTGATCAAAAAGAGTATCGAAATATGATTTGATGTCTATTGTATTTTACTGCCTCAAGACCTAACATTGTGTATGGTGTTACCTTATGTGCAAGGTTTAAAAGTGCACCAAAATAATCACATTTACATGCAGGAAAAAAATTCTCATATACATAAAAGGCACAAAAATGTCCACAATCAAATATGATAGCTCAAATTGTGTTGAATTAGTTGGGTATTCAGATACAGATTGGATAGGAAATGTTGATGATAGAAGATCCACATATGGTGGGGTATTCTTTATGGGAAAGAATTTTGTTAATTGGCATTCAAAGAAACAAAATTCAGTAACTCTCAATATGGCCGAAGCTGAGTATGTTTCTGCTACTAAAGATGCTACTCAACTTATGTGGATGAAAACACAATTGAAATATTTACTTGTTGAAGTGAAGTTACCCTTGCTACAGGGTTTTGATAATCAAAATACAATCAATCACACCAATAATCCTGTTCAACATTCCCATTCAAAACATATTGATTTTAAATATAATTTCAGCAAATAGCATGTGGAGAAGAATGAATTGAAGATGGAGTATGTTCCAGCATTAGAGAAAGTTGTTGATATTTTCACAAAACCTTTATCAAAGGAATCATTTTCAAAAATGAGGTTGAACATGGGTATCCAACCCCTTTCTCTTTAAGTTTGAGGTATGTGTATCTGTCCCCTCTCCCATCATACATTTGGATTATTTTGTCAAGGGGGAGAATTTTTTTGTTTCATAAATCATTTTCATAAAAGAGGGAGTTGTGGGTAAGCTGTGAATTCATAATTATTTTGTGATTGAACTGTTATAACTATTTATTACAGTGGTTTTAGGAAAATAAATTGATTAGTTTTATAGGAAAAATAATGGAATGGAAGAGGTCATCATGATCATTTTTTGGATAGCATGGTTTTTATATTAATGTTTCTTATTTCCTAAAAAGAGTTAGCTCACGTAGGTTTAGAATTGTTGATATGTAATCCATTGCTTGAGGTTATAAAGTTCAGTGATTTATGAAACTTAGTTGAAAAAAAATCCAAAGGGGGAGATTGTTGGGACATAGTTGACGACAAAGGTGATGAAGATTTCAATAGTTGTATTTTTTTGTCAAGGATGGTTTTGAAGAAAAGAAATCACTTCAACTTGTTTTTGAAACAATTGTTTTGGGTTTTTGTTTTGAAAAGAATCAGACTCTTTTTTTAGAAATATTGTCCTCATAATGAGAAGGAAAGAATGAAACAAGAATGAATGGAATGTTATGATACTTTCAAATGTTAAATGTGATGATGCTTTACTATTTTGGAATTCTTCTAAATCATAAGTAAAGTTGTAGAACATATGATGCAAGCTTGATGGAAGAAATGGGAAAGTAAAAGTTGCGAATTTTGGTGACTATTACAATGTTGTGAATGTTGGTGACTATTAAAAAGTAGTGAATGGTGGTGAGTATTAGAAAGCTGTGAAATATGGTGACTATTACAAAGCTATGAATGGTGGTGACAATTACAAAGCTGTGAATATTGGTGACTATTACAAAGCTGTGAATGGTGGTGACTATTGTAAATTTGTGAATGATGGTGACTATTGATAATTTGAGAATGGTGGTCGCTATTTAAAACCTTTGAATGGTGATGATGATGGGATTAGTCATGCGGACTGAATATTCATTCCAATGAAAGAATATATGATGCATGTCATGCCAACATGGTAGTGACTTTTTTTTTATTGGACTTGGAGTTGTGCTGATGGAATAGTCATGTTTGTGTAATAGTCATGTTGGTGGAATAGTCTTGCTGATGAAATAAGAGATGATGAATGTCATGCCGACATGTTAATGACTTTGTTTTTCGTCAGAATTAGAGTCGTTCTGATGGAATAGTCATGTCGATGGAATAGTCCTGTTGATGAAAGAAGATATGATGCATGTCATGATGACATGGTAATGACATTGTTTTGCATCATATTTATAGTTGTGCTGATGGAATAGTCACGCAAATCGAATAGTTGTGTCGATGGAATAGTCATGCTAGTTAAATAAGAGATGATGCATGTCTTACTAACATGGTAATGACTTTGTTTTGCATCAGACCCAGAGTCGTTCCGATGGAATAGTCGTGCTGATGGAATAGTCATGTTGATGGAATAGTTGTGCCGATGAAATACTCATGCTGATGGAATAATTGTGCTGATGGAAGAGGAAAAAGTTGTGCCAATAGAAAATAGGAAAGAGTCATACCGATAGAATAGTCTTTCCAATGGGAATACTCAGGGCGATGACAGTAGTCGTGCTGATGAGAATAGTCGGGCAGATGGGAATAGTCAAGATGATTGGAATTGTCGTGCTGATGGAAATAGTCATGCCGATTGAAATAGTCATGCTAATGGAAAAGAGGAAAGATTCATGTGGATGGAAAGAGAATGTAATGATATGATTACTGCCATGATGATAGGGTAATGAATTTATTTTACATCGGACTCACTAGTGAAAGTTAAAGAAAAGAGATGGTTCCGATTAAAGACCATCATAATCAAAAATTATACCCACATTTATGGTTTCCTAAAAGAAAAATTGTTTTGGTTTTTAGGAATAAGAAATGGGTATGGTGATACAAATAAAAGAACCAATGATTGAGATGAAGTTTCGAGAAAATTCAAGAATCTTTGAGAAACTTTGATGAAGTCAAAGTGTATCCCATAATTTCAAGGGGAAATTCAAATTTGGGAAAACATGAGTGAGTGGGAAAAACATTTGGATTCCCACCAATTTTCCCCTATAAAAGGGGGAGGTACTTTGTACTTTTTGATAATCAGTACTATTCAAAGTAGAAAAGAGAGAAGCTCTGAGTTTTAGAGAGAGAAATAAAGGTTTTTAAGTGGTGCCAATTCTATTTTTCTTGACTATTGTATACATGTTTTGAAGTGGTCAGACCCAGAAGAATCAGTCTGGGAACATTGTACTCAGGGTAATCATATCGATTGCTTTATATTGTCCTAGATGTTCTTACCTTTCTTCTGGGTAAGGAAAAGAAGAATTTTTTTACAATTGAATACATTTGGTGAATTCAAAATAAGGAAAGGTAATATGAGATGTTACAAAACAAATGTATTAACCTATTTTGCTAAGAGGGAACACATTCACTACTTGTATTGTTTCATAGTGCTACATGAGTGTAAGGGAACATCCTACTTATTGTAATCAAATGATTTATTTTTAGTGGATTTTATGGTATTGGATAATTTCCAAACCATAACAAGGAAGTAACTATTCTTATTTAATAGTGATCCTTGTAAATGTTTTTATTCTATTAGATTGTGTTGATTTGTTTCTCCTCAGGGAATTGAAATCTTTTATAGGAGGCGAATGTTGTTTCAATTGAATAGAAATATAAAAGAAAATAATGTCACTGATTCACCCCCTCACCCTCTCAGTTATAAAATACTTCTACTGGGAACTTTCACATTTCACTTAAATATCTATATTTTATTTACATTTGATATGATTTCTACCTAAACCATATACCATTTACAAATATGGTGTTATAATTTGAAAGTATTTGATTTAATAGGTAATTACCAATAAATATGTAGTATTTACTCAATACGTATATTTTTTATAAGGAATGTTATTCATGAATTAATTTGGTCATTTAATATATCAGGAATGCATTGGACATACTGTGATGGGTGGGGCCCAAAATTATATATACCCTCGATGCAATGATAGGTCTCATGATATAAATCAGTTTTAAAAATTAAATGGGTCTTTAACCATAGTTTTAAACTATATTAGAGAAAGTTCTTGATGATAGACATATCATGATGTTTGGGATCATGACATCCAATAATATATATTTCCTTTATTGATAATTCATTTATTATTATCAATGAGATTACTACATTAACACTATCCATAGATTGTGCTCAAATTTTTGAATAAGTGGAATTTGTTTTCATTTATTTACCTTAACATATGGATTATGAAATATTCACTCAAGATATTTTCTATTGTATATAACCCCTTAGTATCATTTGATCTCACGTTTGTTTTGTTTTTATTCCCCAGTTTATGAAGAAAAAATATTTGAATGTGTTTCAAGGATTCATAATTTTTACTTTTGTTATGTTTATATTTTATAATTCCAATGTAATATGGGAATCATGTATATATATAGTTCAACCAGATAGATAAAATGATCAAACTTACATGGTTATATCTCTTGAATCTATGCTAATGTAATAAAGTATACACCATCTCCGGGTTAATGGAGTTGGGGTTGTTATGGTTGGTATTAGAGTAAGTTTAATTTTGGAATCTGACGTTAAATAAACCTAGAAAACATGAGAACTATGATAATGTCTTATATTATTTGAGAATTTTTACAATTAACGAGATTTAATTTTTTGGATCAATATTCAGGTTAATTTTGAGATAACTCAGTGCGTTCCATTATTTAGTGATAGAACTTAACAAAAGAAAGAGAATCAATACTTTTGGTCAATCTAGGGATTTACTCACTGAGCAAGACAATATAGTTGGTGTTGGAGATGAAAAGTCATGACTATATTAGGGTATGTGAACCAGGTTATTTCTAATAACCATGTACAAATAGAGCAACATGATGTTCCACAACATGATACACCTAATCTGGATTGTTTCATGTGACAGAAGCCTCCATCTTTCAGTGGAACAACTAATATAGTGGAAGATGAGCAGTGAGACAAGTCTCTTGAAAATATATTTCTCCCCATACGATTCAATGAAATTGAAAAGGTTAAACTAGTAGTATATCATCTTTGAGGAAATTATAGTTAGTTTTGGTATTTGATTCATAATACTAAGGAGTAAGAAGAATTATAACTTATAGAGAAGAGATATTTTAAAGTAATATTCTTTGATAAATATTCCCTTCGCAAATAGTAAACTAAAATGAAGATAAATTTTCTCAACTGAAAAAAGTATAAAGAACGTGTTATAGGGTATAAGTCTATATACAAGACTATCCATGTATTCTATGGAATTTATACATAATCTATATAGAAATATTGATCATTTATTTGAATTCCTTATGACAAACCTATGAAGGGAACTGGTTTCTTGAAAAATTTCATCACATGATGACATAGTATTATGTGCCATAAAAATAGAGAAGGAATTTTCTAGATCCTATATCTCTAATGTAAATAAATAGAAAAACAGGTTTTCTAAGAACCATGAAAAACGTAAATCATCAAAGAAGAACAAAGGAATAAATAAATTATAATCATGTGAAAATTATGGGAATAAACATCCTAAAAAATGGTTGAAGGGAATGGAAGTATGTTACAAGTGCGAAGATAAGTTTCATCCAGACAATGAATGAGAAGGGAAGAAAAAAATAAATGATTTTTAGTGCTTAAACTTTATATAAATGAGGAATTATTCACACAAATTCCCCAAGTTTAAAGGGAAAATACCTCAGAGGAGGCTGAGGGGAGAAGTCCAAGCATATGTGATAACTACAGATGAGGTTGAATCTCACAATGATGCTGTAGAGGGTAATTTAATCACAGCCTCAAATTTAACCAATGATTTATTTGATTCTAGATCTTTACACTCTTTTATATTATCCATGTTTTCCAATAAAATTTTATACTTACCTAACACTTTAATAAGTGAGTTGTCATTCAATACCCCTAGTGGAAATCTCATCGTAACAAGGATGTGTCACTCAATTACCATTATGACCCATAAATGAGACCTATTTAAAAACATTATTATTATACCTATGGTTGGTTTTTATAAAACCCTTGGTATGGATTGAATTTTAAAATATTATTCAAAAAAATTATTACAAAGAGAAGAAAGTTAAAATTAATGATGAATACGTGGACATCCTTATCTTTATAGGGGAGACTTTATAAATCGAATCTTGTCTAGATCCACCCCTAATACCTCTTCTGAATGATATTATTATGAAAGAAGAGAAAACAAAACATACGAACGTAAAAAGGTAGTATTTAAATAGGGGATGTACCAATTTTATAGGAATATAATGATGTATTTTCTAAAGTATTACCTGGACATCCACTAGAGTGTGAAGTTGAGTTTTCCTTTGATTTAATTCTTAATGATAGACCTATATCAAAAACTCTCTATAGAATTTCTACTTTGGAATTAGTTGAGTTAAAGAAAAAAATAGATGAGTTATCTAGTAAGGTATTTATACATTATACCATTTTACCTTAGGAAGTACCTATTCTTTTCAATAAAAAGGAATACAGATCTATGAGTTCATGCATTTATAATAGTGAAATCAATGTTATTATGATAAAGAACAGGTATCCTTTTCCTCACATTGATGACTTATTCAATCAAATTCATAGTGATCATTATTTTTCAAAGATTAAACATAGTTCTTTGTATCATCAATTATGTGTAAAGAAAAAAGATATTTCAAAAACAACATTTCTAATGAGGTATGAACATTATGATTTTACAGTAATGTATTTTGGACTAACTAATGAACCCTTTTTCATAGATTTAATGAATAGATTATTCAAGGAATATCTTGATGGGTTTTTTGGTATTCATTGAATATATCATAGTGTACTGCCAAAGTTATGAGGATCATGAGAATCACTTGCAGATAATTTTTAAGACTCTTCGAAGAAAATATTTATATGGGAAATTTAGAAAGTATGAATTATAGATTAAGAAAGTTTTTTTCCATATTTTATTAAAGGATGGAATCTAAATTGTTCCTATAAAGACAAAAGAATTCCAAGAATGTCTTACATCAATGTACATAACCGATGTATGTAGTCTATTTGGTTTGAGAGGATACTAATATGGATTTGTTCCAAAAAAAAATTCATGATTGGCTAACCCATTAACCAAGATTACTCATAAAGGGGTTACATTCATATAGAAAAAGGAATGTGAATAATATATTTAAATAATTGAAAATGATGTTTTTGAATGATATGTTTTTGAATATATCCTCAGGAATCAATTTATTAGTGATATATAGTGATTAATCTAGGAAGGGACTTAATTGTGTCCTCATACATAATGATAAATTTATTACATATGCCTAGAGGATATTAAAGACTAATGAACAAAACTATCCAACCCCTGATATTGAATTAGAAACCATTATATTTTCTCTAAATATATGGAGACAATATCTCTATATTGAACGATGTGAGATATACAAGGATCATAAGAGTTTTAAATCCATCTTCTCATAGATAGAACTCAACTTGAGGAAAATTCAATGGCTCTAGCTACTTAACTATTATGATTTCTCAAAACACTACCATCCATGACAAGAAAATAAGGTAGATGATAAACTAAGTAGTAAAGATCAGGGAGTTCTAATCAAATTTAGGACTGATAGAGATCTTTTTTTCATGGATTTTGTAAACTTGGATTTGGAAATTATTAAGTTATGGGGAATAAACACCCTTTTTCAAATTATTTTCAAACAATATTTATTGGAAAAGATATAAATTTCTCTGACTGATGATGATAATATTCAAAGTAAAATTAATGTTTTGAATAATGGAAAAATTTTAGAATTCATATATGAAGATGGAATTCTAAAATTTATAAAGAATTTATGTGTTCCATATATACCTGATCTAAAAATGGAATTATTATACAATACTCATAGCTCAAATTTCTCTATACAACCTTGTAGCACCAAGATGTATAGATATTCGAAAGAACCTTTTTTGTGGGATGATATGGAGTGGGAAATTACGGATTATATATAAAGATGTTTGGTTTTTCAATAATTAATAGAAGAGATAAAACATCATATAAGATCCATGTAGCCTATTCCTATTACTATGTTGAAATGGTATGACATTACTATGGAATGTTTCATTAGATTACCAAATACTCCAAGAAAGAATGATGAGATACAAGTTATTGTTGATATCCCTTCCAAATCTTGACATTTTCTTGCTATAAGAGACTATTTTACTCTAGGTATCTTTAAAAAACTCTATATTAATGAAGTTGTAAGACTTCACGGAACACCTCTTTCAATTATTTCCAATTATGATCCATTATTTACTTTGAAATTCAGGAAAAGCCTTCTGAAGGCTCTTAATACCAAGCTTCATTTGAACACCACTTATCATCCTAAAACTGATGAGTAGTTTAAAAGGAATATTCAAACTTTGTAAGATATATTTAGGTATACTCACTTCACATTCAAGGAATGTGGGGTTAATATTTACCTATGGAAGATTTTTCCTATAAAAATAGCTCCAATTAAAGTATTCAAATGGAACCTATGAATCATTATATATAAAGAGATGTAGTACTCCCACTAGATGGAAAGAAGTTGTTGAATAAAAACTTTTGGTTCTGGATATTCTCAAAGAGACAACAAAAAAGGTATAGTGTATTTAGACTCATAATAAATATGTATAAAGATGGAAAAAGTGTTATGTCGATAGTCAAAGGAAATATTTTATGTTTGAAGTGGGAGATTATGTTTTATTAAATGTATATACATTAATAGGTTTTATAAGATTCAGGAAGGGAAAAATTAACCAAAGGTATATTGAACCTTTTGAAAATTTTAAAATAATTGGAGTTGTGGCTTATCATTTGTAAATACCATCAATCCTCTCTAAAGTACCCAATGTGTTCCACATCTCACTGTAAAGAAAGTGCATTCCAGACCAGACGCATGTGCTCAATTTCAAAGAAATAGAATTGGAACTTGATTTATCTTACAATAAAGATCCTATCTAGATTCTATACAATAGAGAAAAAGTGTTGAGGAGTGAGACGACTCAGTTGTTAAAGCTACTTTGGAGAAATTAGAAGATAGAAAAGGAAACATGGAAACGTGAGGAAATTCTGATGAGGTGATGCCCAAATCTTTTCATGAGGAAAAATTCTGGAAATTCTGAGGATTGTTTTTTTGGAGGGAAGAATGTAACACTCCGATATTTTACGGTTGTTTCTTTTTAAATAAATTTAATCTCTTCAATATCTTGTGTTGCACACAACACTGAGTTTAAACAAACTCTGATCTATTATTAAAATATTATTATGCGGAAATTATAACATATATGTTAAGATTGGATTGTATGAATAGAACTATATAAATTATTAAAATTATATCGTTTAAATATTTATAAAATAAATTACTTGGTTATCAGTAGAAATAATTTTAGTGTAAAATAATTGTTTTTCTGAAAAAAAAATTATCTGCACATAGTGTATTTTTATTTTAATAAATTTATTAAATAACTATTAGTGAATGATTTTAATGAAATGAATATATTATATATTCAATCAAATTCATTAACATTCATTTAGTGTTTTTACTAGTCATGGGATAACAATGAATCCATTTTTATGCTTAAAAACTGTATTGATCTAAAAATTGATTTTCCTCATGTTTTTCAAACATATTTTAAAATTAATTTTAAAAATTTATAGAAATTGAATATTGAAAAATTGATTCCATATTTGGATTCAAGAGGTTCAAATTTTTAAAATTGGTCTCTTTTATTTTTTGTTAATATGAATAGTAATTGTTATAAAATTTATCACCTCAATAAAGGGTAAATCAGGTTAAACTTGGTTAAAACTAAGTGATAAGGTCACAGTATTTCATATTTATTATTATATGATGAATTTAATTTTACCCTTATCACCTTGGAATCGAAATTGATATGCTTAATAGACACTTTTCCATGAAAATTACCAATATAATATTTAAAACAAAGAATGTTACAAAATGTCACTCTTTTAGTTTTAAACATCTATTATCTTCCCACATAGGGAAAAAAGAATGTAATGAATGAATATAAATGTAAATTTTGTGCATTATGAAATTATTATTATTATTATTATTATTATCATTATTTATTTCAAAAAATTTAATGATTATATATTTACCATAAATTTATGTGAAATGATAATATAGTATTTATCCAATTAATTGATAAATAAAATGAATGAATATTAAAGATATTAAAAGTGATACAATTTGAGTGATTTTTAGTGTTTTAAATTTTTTTTAAAAGAATATGAAATATTAGTGTTTTTTAAATTAATTATATTTTAAATCGAAATTTTTTCTTGATGTATTTTAAGTCAAATTAAATGAATAGTGTAAAAATTAACTTTAATGATAATTTATAAAAATAATATTTTATTTATTTATTTAAAAATAATTAAAATTTTGAAAGGGGACCAGGGGAAATATATGGTTGAAAATTTCATCCCTTTTAAATTTATGAGTCAATATTTACCGTATAAGTAAAATTAAACCTCTTTAAGTGTGAAAATCATATTACCGTGATTAATGTTAAAATTAGTTAACTAAGTTGTTCAATAAAGACATAAGGTTTAAAACCCCACAAAAACCAATAAAAATATTATTGGTTTGTAAAATTTCATCTATATCATACCCTATGTTTTAATCCATGTCCAATTGGAACATTTTTCTTGAGAATGAGTTTATTATAATTTAATATTTTAAGAAATTCCAAAAGTGCCCCTTGCCTCAATTATAAAAGGGAATCTCCTACCTCACTTCTTTACACCACTTTGAGCCATCAATATTGACCAAACCATGGGCATTTCTATTCTTGACATCCTTATCTAAGTTCTATAGGTTCTTTTCATTTCAAAAACCTACCCTCAGTCCCTTAATAATATATCTAAAGGAAGTCTACTAAAGAAGCGGTATCCATCTTTACCGAGTCCTTCATGTTTATTTCTGCTTTTAATTCCTCTTAAAGTGTTGTATCCATATTAGTATAATAAATAAAATATCATCAATATGATTATATTTTATTATAATTATAGAAAACCCATATTTCTTCTATTTTGTATCCTATGAAAAGTAAAAACATCATTCGTGCGTTTGTACAGCTTACCATCTCCACATTGAGGTGTAATTAGTTTTTTGTCACCACTTTAAATGGATATTTATAAATATGGAAATAGTTACTATATATTATTTTTATGATAAAACTATTATTTTGGAACTATAATATCATATATACCTTATTACCTTTTCATCCTTTGGAAAAAAATAATGTTGTCTGTGCGTATGTGTGGACTCTCACCTCCACGAAACAATGTGACCCATTTTTCATTTATGTTTTACATGGATGGTAATAAGTATATATATATGGAATATACATGATATATATGATATAATAATTATTCTATAAAGATTAATTTTTTTCACCATTCTTTAATTCCATCCTTCAAAAAGTGAAAATTGCATTCATGCGTACGAACGACCTACCATCTTCATGAATGGTGTAATTCATTTTTCTATCTCTATATTTTAGCGATGAATCTAAATATCTACATATTTAATACATATTATATTTATAAAAATAATAATATTTTTAACCATAATAAATGTACAAGTACCGGAACTACTGAATCAAAACATACGTGAAAAACAAAGTTGTTAACACTAGAAACAATTATATTAATAAAAGATTATAAACAAAATAGTGATAAAATTTTATAAATGGATCATATAAGATATCATATATATGTTTATGTTTATTTAATATAATTATAATAAAATCTAAATTTATTATACAGGAGGTTAAAATCCCTTATGAGGAAATTCAAATGTGAAACAAGATATTTCATTTCAATTTCCACTCCATTGAGACATTTGATATCGTGGACCTATTTAATTTTAATTGGTGTATATAAAGGTATTCAACATGAATTTATATTTATTCATTATGATTAAAGTTAATTTCAAGTTTAATCTCTTAAATAATTTCCATATTTTCTTCCAAAGAAATGATTTATCAAAATATTATTTCTCTTTTGATCATATATATTGTTCTTCTATATCTATATTTTCTCAGAAATTTTTTCAAAAAAAAAATTAAAATTTAATAATGATTTATCAAAATATATTTTTACCCATATTTTACTTTTTCCAAAAAAGTTTGGAAGGAATCTTTTTGTCATTTTCCAAATAAGGTAATTTGTGGATTTTACAACAAAAGTATGGAAAAAATGTTTTTTAACTTATATTGAATAAGAATATTTTCCCACTATTAAGAATAATCATTTATTTGAAGTATCCATTACAATTTTATAGGTTTATTTTCAAAAAAAATATTTTATTTTATAATTGCTCATTTTTTTATAAAAAATAAGTGATTTCAAAAAATTAAAAGGTTATTTTCCTTAAGAATGTGTTAATGAACTTTTAATGAAATTTACATTCATCAATGAAAAAAATCCTTTATTTCATTTATTCACCATTGGGGATATACTTTAATGATACAATCCTTTAAAACATTCACTTAATTTTGATAATTGGATATTTCATTTCTCTTATATATTCATATTCTTTGTATCATGGATATGATTATTTCCTAAACCATGTACGGGTTTTTACATAAAGTGTTATAATTTGAAAGTATTTGATTTAATAGGGAATTATTGTTAAATTCATAGTATTTTTTCAATATGGATACTTATTGATAGGACATATTGTTCATTAATTAAATAAACGATTCAATATATGAGGAATACATTGGGAATGTAGTAACAAGTGGGACCAGAAATTATTTCACCCATCGATACATCAATAGGTATCATGATATGGACTAGTTGACCAAATTTCATTAGTCATTACCTATAGTTTTAAACATTCTTCGTGCAAGTTCTTGATAATAGAGATATCCTGATGTCCGATATCATGATGTCCATGTGACATCCCAAACCACGTGCCACACATCGGTGCCCCATGTCGGTCGGTCACATGATCTCAGGTGCACCTCCATATACACCAAAGGTCATCTGACCAACAGGCTCAGGGAACTAGTGTGTTTAACCTAGGTCAGGATGTCACAATATGGTATCAAAAAAGTTTTAAATTATTTTTCTTTTTCATACATTTTAGGAAAGGTATATTTGAGAATATGATGATTTGGGCCTTAGTTAAGAGTTCGTGCATAGGAGTAGCTAACCCATGTACTAGGGTAAAATCCAAGTATCCATGGTGGGACTGTTTTTATGGATGTGTGTTGTTATAGTTGATTTCATTTCACCTCAATGATGCACTTGTTATGTGATGTGATTATTGTTTCTAAACTTTTATAATATTTTAATCATGGCCTAGTATGGAATAATATTTGAGTATGAATGCATCATTCTAGGCACTCAGGATTATTTTGTGACATGCATAATTTTAGTCACACACAAGAAAATGGATTATGGGTAATTTGTTGAAATTGATTATTTTTTAATTTCTTATGTAATTGAACTAGAAATAGTTCCTGATATGGAATTGAATATTATAAAATGATTAAAGTTGTGAAAAAATGGGTTTCTAATGAGAAACTTGAATAATTAGAATGAGTTTACCCTTGATAATTATGACGTAGATGTATGATGGTTAATGGTGGTTATAACGCCTCAATTTCGACCGTATGATGTGGTTTGGGAGGATTACATGTTGTGGGTTATTTTTAATTACTTTTAAGTAAGTGTGTTAGGGTAGTGTTATGTGTCCTAAGACATGTGTTGGTAATTGTAGAGATATATCTCCATGAAAATGTTTTTTGGTAGGATGATAGGAGGACAGGGCTGGAAGTAATCCTCCAATAGTGAAACCTGAGGCACCAAAAGTGATGGGTGAGTAAGTCTGAGATTATTTCCATGAAAATATTACTAGGTTTATACTATTTATGGAAATAGAATTTGGAGAGGTTATGAAAATCATGTCAGATCTAACATGGGGGGTTCTAATTGCAGCATCCTCTGAATTTCATCAGAGAGGGTTGACCTATGGCAACATCATTCTAGATTGAGTATATCTAAATGATACTTAGCCACATAGAGAATTATACTAATAAAATATTCAATCTAACTATTTATATTTTATGTGGTCAGGCGAAGCACTAGTGGGACATCCATACTTGGGATGGAAAATTGGAGAACTTGGAGGGGATGAATTTTCAAGGGATGTTCTTAGAGAACTTTTACCCTGAGATTCTTAGGATGGAGAGAGAATATAGGTTTATGAAGTTTAATTAGGGGAGTATATCTGTGATAGACTATTCTAGATTAATTACAGACTTGAATCTCTTTTTTCCATCATTGGAGGGAGATGAGGCTACTACGGAAACGTGGATTAATGATGGGCTTAAATGTGAAATTATGTCTTTGGTGAATATCATCAGGATGAATAAGTTTTCAAATGTGGGGAATCGGGATATCATTTCGAAGGGAAATCTGAAGGATGCATCTGGTAGAGGATAAGTAGTTTCTACTGAATGGTCACGAGGTATGACTTTCAAAAGCAGGAAGCATCGTTATGAGAATTTTGACTAGGGAAATGGAAAAGAGAGTGTCCAGGGGGAAGGATCAATTACAATGAACCTTACCCAGGAGAATTTTCACCAGTGAAATTGGTTATGTCACTTTCATAAATAGTTACCCCGACCACCAGTAGAGTGCCGATCATTCAGTATGATTGGACATCTATAGAGGTTCTATAAGAACTCATGAAAGATCGGTAATGATTGAAAATCTAGGTAGAATCATAGTGTTGGAAGAGGATATTTTACACCATTTTAGTTTGGAAGCTAGGGTTCTACTGGTCATGGTTATAGAGTTAGTGGACATGGTGGTTTTGTGAAGGAGCACCTATATTAGAAAATTGGATCATCTCAGTGGACTTAGACATCATCACATAAAATAGGGGAGGGATGGTTGCATGAAGTTCATCCTACACTTGTGGATAGTGAAGGTGGAGCATCGATAGTTAGAGGTACTATTATTATATATTCTATGCATTCTAGTGGATTATTTGATATTGTTGCCTATCATTAATTTATATTTGTACATCTTGTTAATGGTTTGAGAATTATAGTGTAGATTATGAGTGGGTTATGACGATAGATAGACCTTTGGGAGTATGTTCGAGAGATACTACAAGACTCATGATGATCAGGCCCAACATCTTGACATCTTCCTCAGACCACTGAGAGAGAATCAGATATACGCAAATATATATGAGTGTCATTTTTGGATTGATCCGGTACACTTCTTGGGTCACATCATCATAGAGGAAGGTGCTTCAGTGGACCCAGAGAAGGTGCATGTAGTTATTTCTTGGGAATAACCCAAGAATGTCTTTGATATGCACAATTTTCTGATACTAGTGGGTTATTATCAGAGGTTAATATACAAATTTTCTCATTTTCTATAACCTCTTTTGGGATTTACCAAGATGAGAATAAATTTTTAATGGTTTGGAGCATGTGGGAATGTTTTGAATGAGTCGACGAAGCGTTTCACTATGATACTGATCTTGATCATACCCGATCTAGGAGAGGAGTACATGGTGTTTTTGAAACTTATGGGATCGATCTTGGAGAAGTTTTGATGTATGAAGATCGAGTATTGGAATATGGGTATTGGTAGTTGAGGCGACATGAATAGAAATATCATATGCACAACCTTGAGTTACCTGCAATGGTTTATTATTTGAAGTGTAGGTTGCATTATCTATTGGGAGAAAAGTTTAATATGCTTACCGATCACATGATCATAAGGTATAACTTTTCCTAACAAGATTTTAATCTCTGACAGTGACGATGGGTTAAGTAGATACAATCATTCAACTTTGATCTAACATATATGCCTGGGAAGGGAAATAACGTTACTGATGGTTTAAGAAAGAAAACTCAAACTCAGGTAGTTCAAAAGTCTAGTGCTGAGTGGAAAATGATGACTTTACTGGATGAGATACATGTTGTGGTTTGAGAGATCTAGGATCATATGACTCTCATATTAGTATCAGTAGAGTCTACACTTTTTAAACGGATCAGGGAAAGGAATTATGAGGATGTGAAATGTTTTTTAAAGGGAAAGACTTGAAGGTGGGGAGTCACCTTCATATTGGACCATAGATGAGGATGTGATCATATATGTTTGAGGATATTTAGGTGTTCCTATGAGTATGAAATAGGATATCCTGTGTGAATTTGATTCCTTGAAGTGGGCAGTGAATCCAGGTTTGACCAAAATGTACCATGGCCAATGTAGATAGTACTGGTGGCCAAGCATAAAAAGGGATATACCAGGGTTCGTGACATGATGATGAACTTTTCAATAGGTGAAGGTTGAGCATCAATGTCTTGGTGATTTACTATAGTCAGTGCCCATTCCAAAATGGAAGTGGAGTGATGTTACTATGGACTTTATGGGGAGTCTCCCAATGATGCCTTGGAAGAATGGAGTTATTTGGGTGGTTGTGGACCGATTGATGAAAGTAGCACATTTCTTGGCTATAAAAGAGACTTTCTCAGTGGAAGAGTTGGGAGATTTTTATATTTAGAAAATAGCTTGTTTGTATAAGGTTACATGGAGTATTGTTTCAAATCGTGAATCATGTTTTACTTCGTGCTTTTGGAAAGGATTTAAAAAGGATCTTGGTACACAAATTTTATTGAGTACGATATTCCACCCAAAGATAGATGGGATGTCATAATATACTATATAGGTTCTTGAGGATATGATTCAATCATGTTTCATAGACATCGGTGGGTATTGAGAGAAGCACATAGCACTTGTGGATTTCACCTATGAAAACAGTTATCATAAAACTATACATAATATATGAGGATCTCTATGATAGGTTATTCAGATCATCTCAATGTTGGATAGAGGTAGATGAGTCAGAGTTGTTGGGATCGAGTCTTGTGAAGGAGACTCTGGAGTAGGTTTAGCTAATTCGGAAGCATATGGATATGACTTAGAGTAGATAGAATTTGTCTTCAGATTGATTTTTATGACCCCTAGATTTTAAAGAGGGTGATCATGTGTTCCTTCAAGTGTCTCCTTGGATAGGTCTCCATAGGATCAGAGATAGGGAATTTTGGCGACTAGGTTTGTTAGACCATTTGGGGTTGTGGAGAGAATCAAGCTGGTGGAATACCTATTGGTTCTTCCACATTGTTATAGTGATATTCATGGAGTTTTCATGTGTCACAACATTGGAATTATCACCCCAACCCTTCTCATGTGATCTATGTGGATGATGTTGAGATTGAGACCGATACATCTTTTGAGGAGCATCTGATACATGTGTTGGATCACTGTGAGAAAGTGTTTTTGGGAAATAATGTGTCGATGGATCGTATATTGTCGCGACATGGTCGTGTTCAAGAGGAAACATAGAAGATATAAGTGGATAAGAAGGATCATTGGCCTGATCTTTTTTACCTTATAACCTTAGATATGCTTCGGAGTATAGCTTGAGGATGATCTATTATATGGTTGGGAGATTGTAAGATCCTGGTTTTTTTAGAGGTGTCCCGAGCTGGTTTGTAGGTACTCTTTTACCTTGTTTTGAGTATATCTTGATTGGGTTTTATCTTTGGTGTTTTTGGATGAAATTGGAAACTGTTGGAAGGGTTTTGGGCAGTGTATGGTTTTCTAAAACTGTAAACCATACCATAGAAAACCATGCAACCCTAGGTTGAGGGGAATTGCATTGGTGCACTGTTTGGAAAACCATGTGCCCACTTAGCAGTAACTGTGCGACCACCTGAGAGGAGGCACACAGTTAGGGGAAACCATGTGCCCGATATAAGAAAAATGTGCACATGAAATTTTAAAGCCCTAAAAATTCATTTCAAATTTATTTAACCTATTTCTTATATCACTAAACCCCTTAACACGACCCTAAACTGATCAATCTCAATTTTAGAGGTTCTTAGAGATATTCCAAGGCATCCAAACCCCCGTTCATGGGAAATCCTAGCCCGAATTGAATATCTTCACCTATCTTGGTAAGGGACTCTAATCCTGATTGGTTTCCTCCCTCTCTAATATATTTCTTTCATCCTTTTAAAGGATTATTTCCTCCTTTGATAGTATATCTAGATCTAGGTTTTGATAGATCTAATCACTTTGATATTTGAACTAGTTTTTGGATCTAGATCTCATTCTTCATTTTAATCTTGGTTATTCCTCCTCAATTTAGGATTTCTATTGGTGAGTGTTCATTTTATATATTTGTGTTATATTTTATAAATTCAATTCTCATAGTCTTGAATTCTAATTGTGCACATGTGTTTTGGAATTTCAATTGGCATGTTTGAAAATTGAATCTTGAATTGAATAAATTAATTGATTAATTAATTTATGGAATCATGGAATTGATTAATTGATTTTCCATGTGAATATGAGATGATTTGAACTTGGGAAATTTGATTTGGGAAATTGGGATTATGAAATTAGTGGAATTAGATTAATTAATTGGTTAAATAATTAATGGAATGTTGTGAATATGGAATTTATGGAAAATTGGGATTGTGTAATTGGTCAATTAATTTGTTATTAATTAATTAACAACGGGTATTATGAGATGGTTGATCAGAACTGAATGGTTCAATGGGTTATATGAATTGAATATTATAACATGGGTTAATAGTGAATTTATTATTTTATTTAATGTGATTAAAGTACTGAACCATGAGTTGTTGTGATAAATTGTAATGGTATACTTGATGTAAAATGTTGATGAATCTGTTAATGATTATTAACCAGGATAAATGTTATATATGGGATATATGTTTTTAGTTGATATATGAGTGTGGTATATGGACTTCTAATTCAAAATCCCACTTATATGACTGATTGATAGATGAGTGTGGGACACAGATTGTTGCTTCAAAATCTCACTTTTGTGATTGATTGATAAACGTGAATGGGACATGGACAACTACTTCAAAATCACATATGTGATTAGTTTATATATGTGTGTGCGACCTGGACTACTTCTTCAAAATCAAATAGTGAGAAATGATTTATGGGACACAGACTGATGCTTCAAATACCTATGTGGTTCTAGACATGGCATTATAGGCCCAAATTGTTGGAATTAAAATATGGATCTAATTGGTCATGATATTGAATTGAAATGAAATGTATAATGAAATTCCATGTGTTATAATGAAATGTGAATTGAATATGTGTTATGGTTCAAACTCTAGAATGGAATAAAGTGGGTATTTAGGGTTTAGATGTCCTCAAGAACTCGGAAGTTAATGTGTATAAATAAAGAATAATTGAATTTATGTAAATTGCTTACTTTAATGATTGTATTTTATTATTTATACAACTGATTACACTTTTATTGACTGGATATTGTTTTAGACGCTGTTAGTGGTGGTCTACTGAGTTATTCCCACACCATACTCAGGATGCCTGATCAGTACCTGAATAGACTTCAAGTTTGTAGAATGGGAGAAGGGAAATATCCCCATGCTGGATGGATGAGTAGGGATGGATCATGGATGAGGTAACCAGACATGGTGTTAGGACCCTCTTGGGAGTATTAGTTTGATTTTTTTTGGTTTTTCATTGGACACTTGTCATGTATTTGTCACAACATATCTACTGTTTAATTTTTAAAATTATATTCCTATTTTGGTCACCATGTGATATTGGTTTGGTTTAGTTATTGGTTATATCATTTGGTTACTCTTATTTATTTCTGTTGTTGTGCATCATTAATAAAGAGGGTATAGTCTCCTCATAAACGATATTAAACTCTCGATGCTAGTCAACAACCTCTAGCATACGAGGGGGCATGCCTGAGGCCATGTGATTGATCGGCTTAGAGAACTTGAGTGTGGCACCAAGGTTGGGACATCATAGTCCAATGGTATGAATTTTCTTCATTGAGATTCCGTTATTATTATCCATGAGATTACAACATTGATATTATAAATAAATTCATTTTCTGGTCAAATTTTTTATTAAATGACACGTGTTTTCTGTTATTTACCTTTCCATATTGTTTATACATTATTTACTAATAATATATTCTATTGTACATAAATCTTACTGAGCATTTGAGCTCACCATTATTTTGTTTCCTTTATTTAGGTTATGAAGAATAAATGTTTGAATCATTTTCAAGAATGATGAACTTTTACTTTTGTTATGGTCATATTTTATAATTCCAATGTAATATGGGAATATTGTATAGATCTTATTTTTCAAGGTTGTGAAACTGATTGATGTTTTGTGGTGAGATCTCTTGTATCTCTGAAAATTTAATAATGTATACACCATCTCTGGTTTACTGCAGTTGGATTTTTTGCAAAATCAACTTGATAGGAAAAAATTTTAAATTTGTGAATAACTAACCTATGATATCAAAGATCTAGCCACTTCGGATATTTTTTTTGACTTTCGCCATCTCCTTTACCAAAAGGGAGGATAATATGGTGCCTCATCATTTATCAACTCGAGGCCTCTCGAATGACCCACTTGTCTGGTTATATTTTCTCCCTAGTTGGTTGTCTTCTCTTATTTTACTTGATCTTCGATCTCTTAATACATGAGTTACTCCTTTTTCCTAAGAAATATTAACAAGTTTCTAATCAATTTTTTTTTTCAAAAGGTAATAAGTGATCTGTTTTAATTATTTAATTGTCCAAAGAAATAGAATTTGTAAATGGATGTTAGACCTTTATATGGTAACTTTACAGAATAATGTAAAGTTTTGTATGTCCAAATATCATTTTATGGAATACACATTGTCATCTATATTAAAAATATGAATGTCTTAGAAAAAAGAAATGATTTATTAATTAATTTGATAAGTTCATGGTTTATTTTGAAATTGATAACCTTTGTAAATAATTTTATATGCCCCACATCAATGGAGTAATAAACGTGAGTCATTGCATTTGTTTTTAATCAAATTAAAATTTCATTTATGATTTAAATATTAAAGTGTTTTTATGGAAATTATTATGTTGATTTACTTATTTATTTAAAAATATTTTAAAAAATAGAAAATAATTTCCGAAAACACCTTATATTTGGATTATTTGTCAAATGCGAGGGTTTGAAATTAATTGGAGAATTCCCACATTGATTTAATAAAAAAATGAAATCTCTCAATCCAATAAATATTCTATGTTGGGTGAAAAATGATAACAATTACTTTCACATTTATCCTTGAAGATGTAAACATTGTCTCATAAATCTACAGTTATGAATCAGATGAGGGTTCTCCCACACTGCAGTGAATGTGTTCAATGCAAATCTATGGTTCAAGAATGTGAATTTGAGTTCTTGTTAATTTGTGGTGTCTTCTCCTCTGTCAAGAGGTTAAATTTATGGTGGGTTCTATTCTGGTTATTTCTTATCGCAATATTTATAATATTGGAGACTCTACGACATCAAACAGTGTCTCTTCCACCAGATCCTGTAACCGAGACTCTGTAAGATTTTTGAAGTGGTTGGATGTTTCAGGGATGAAGAGGGATGCGAGGATCATGATGCAGTTACCCAGGCTGAACCATCAACAGTCCATCCTCACCAGAGCCACCGAATATGGTCATGTAGTAGGGTATGGGATCATGTTAAACTTGTTTACTACCATGTGAGAGAATACTACTCTATTTTTACCTGTATATTTCAATTAAAATCCATTCTGAATCACTTTTTTTATCTGACTTTGAAGATTGACTAGATCAAATTTCTAAGATCAATTAAAAAATAGTTTACATTGTTTTCAACATTTTTATTTAATGTTTTATGATACTATAACATTGTACTTCTATTGTTTTTGGAATATTATTATTAGAGTGGGAGAAATATTTTTTTTATCATGTGATACATGAATTTTAAAATTTAAAATTTTTATAGTAAAAATGATTTTAATCTGACATATTAAAATTCATGTTGTTTTAATACAACAAGGAATTTTCGATGCTTTATATGGTGTTAAAAAATCACTTCTTTGGTCATAAATGTCTATAAATATATGTATTACATTGACATTCACTCTAATACCCTAGAAAAAACCCATAGTTTACTCTTATCTTAAATTTATTTTCTTTTATGAGATTACATACGATACAATTATCAATTTCTCTTGGATTAAACTGTAAATGTCTTTTTATATTTTATTTATAAAATTCATATTATATACTTCTAAAATATAACCCATTATTACAATGAACACTAGATATAATGTCTTAGTGTTAGAATCTGAACTCAAGGTAGAAGTTAATTGCAATGAAACCACGGAAACAACAAGAAACTATCGTAGGAAAAATCACATAAATTCTTTCATGATCCCCACTATCTCCAAGGAGAAAAGAATCCACCATGTCAACTCTAATGATCACTCATTAATCAAAATGATGATTATATATCCACATGTCATACTCTAATTTTATACATAGTCTTGGCCTCAACTTTGGAATTCCGAGAGAGAAGTCCATTTTGATGTCAAACCTAAGAACACTACCCACCATTAGTAGTGAATAAGAAAAACTCTTCATCAAATAGACATGTTGAATCAAATATTCAATCTTGAGTGATCATCAATGTACATTATCAATTCACTAGTCCCACTTAGAGCTCCTCATGAACCACTGTTATCACCAACTGACATTTGACTATACTCATACACATCCACATCCACATCCAAAATATTATTTTAGTTAGAATGAAATTTTAGGGTCTTAAAAAACCCAAAGGAAGATATCATTTGTTTTTTTCATTAAACAAACATTGGTGCTTTTGAAATTTTCATAGGTTGACTTATCAGCAAATCAATTTCCAAATCTCTAAAAGCTCCAGAAACACCCGTTAAATTCTCTCAAATGGAATGAATATTTTCACCATTATTCCCTATGTGAAAAAATGATTAAAATTAACTATATATAGGACTTAAAAAATTTCAACATTGTATGAATGTGCCACATGGTTGAGGGGAAGAGGATCACCAAACAAGGGTGATATGTGTAATTACCTGGATAGGGAACAGACTATGGACCCAAGCCAGAGTGCCACGTGGCCTCAGACATTCCTCTTTGCACGCCCGAGGCAATTAACCAGTTGTGAGAGATTATAACCATTATGGATAAACTATAATTTGGATATCACATCATATAATAAAGGATAGATAATGGAATCATCCTAAAACATTAATTTAAGTGAAATTACTTGTTGTAAAACTAAGTTTCATAGATCCAACCGGAATAGTACTTTTCAATTACCTTATCATGTATATAGTGAGTTATGCCCGATGTATTCTTACTATAATGGTGTTTATATTTATGTGTTCACTATTTATATGGTAATGTACTTGGATTACTTATCATATCAATAGGTTATAGCAGTTCAAATGCTATAATGAGAACCTAGAGATTCCATGACTGTAACCTAAAATTATGTGCTAGGTTCCATATACATCATGTCGACAGGGCACAGATGATGTGAAACCATCAAGTGTTATGGACTCATAAAAACTGAAACCACTTCTTAATAAGTTCACATTTAATGATCTTGAGATGATGAGATTATGAGGAATGACCCTTCAATTGGGACACCACATGTTTCATGTGTCATTGATTTTTACAATATGAAAAAACGTGTAATGATCTCATAACTTGAGATTATTATCAGTGTATACTATTTAATTATTTACTTTGATGCAAGATGAAAAACATGAAATTTATGTCATGGTGATGTATCTTTCATTTGACGTGTCATTGGTGGTATGACATGGATTGAATAATCAAGATACAATTTGTCGCTTCTGATAGGAAGTGATATCTGAGGACCAAATGATTAAGATGATGGTATCTTCACTAAATTCACCATCATGGTAGAAGAAGGTAAGTCATTATAGTAAATTCAATGAATAATAAAGAAAGAAAGGACAGTGACATGAAATGTGAATCATTCTTTATGAGATATCCTGAGAAAATGGTTTTATATTACAAGATGTGTGTTCATAAGAGGTTGTCATTTCTCTGAATATTACTTATCTCCTTAGAGGTTTTGATGAGTTCCTAAACTCTGCTCCTGGTATGTGAGTAGTACTCACTACTATCGAGATAAGGTCCTAGAGAGTCACAAACTATGCTTATTCAAAATTCATTCTTATTTTAATGAATAGACCTATAGGACATGGTCAACCCCACCATAGGGTCTAAGAGATATCTGAGTTTGGACATTCACTATAAAATAAATAAATTAAGATTATTCATGTTTAAACTAATTAGTATTGAATTTATTGATTAAAAATTCTTTATAAGACTTTAAGTGAATATGTAGAAAAATATTTAATGACTTAATATTACTTTAATATTCATGGTTTGTTTAATATTTGTTGGAATAATGAGTCAAGTAATGACTTTCCTTTATCAAATAATATATTTATTATGTTAAAATTATGTGATAAAAATATTAATGATGTTTATGACACAGTTAATGGGTCATAACTTGTCGTTTACAACTTATTTAGTGGGTAATAAATGTTTGAGGGTTGGGGATCGATTTTTAGGTATTTTCATACCTCACAGTGTAAGTAAGAGGAGACTCTCATTTAAAAAACTATTCATTGAATGAATTGGAGAGCATCTCTCTTATATCTCCTGTATCCTAGAGTGAGAAGAAGTCAATCCAATCCTTCGGTCCAAGTTCTTCATAATGAAATAAATGATCACCATAGCGGAGAGCATTAAGTCATCAAATGTTTTGTCAAATCTCCATTACAGCACCTAGATATTGACAATTGATATCCTCACATACTTTTGAAACATGTTTGGATGATCAAGAAGGATCTGACTTTGATTTCTTTGAGCAATGGTCACAGGTGAAGAGAAACTGTTAAACATGCCTTGAAATTTATCAAAGTTATTATTAAAGTTTATTTTGTGCTTAAATAAATTCACACGAGTTCCATGACCTTTTTTACTTAGTTGTGCCCCACTGGAGATGAAACAGTGACATCAATCCAATGATAAAATTTTAAAAACATGACACATTTTCCTCCATTTCACACCTTGATACCTCCAATTTTTATCTAAGAAAGTTTCATAATGGTTTATGTCAAAAAAGTATTAAATTTTCATTGATTTTGAGTAGAGGGTGTGGCAATAGTTCCACTACAATGAACTATGTTTTGAACTAATCTCGGTCAACCATGTTGTAGTCATCTAACGTTTTGATTCAGATTGATGTTGGTGTTCTTTAAAGTTATAAATGAAGAACATATATAAATATACCTGTGTGTGTATAATTTTACTCAGAGTCGGTTGTCAGTGATTGTTTAGGTGAAACACATGTTTTTGGTGAACCCCTGATCTCCAACCAAGTTTCAGGTGACCAGAATAGTATTATCTAGATATCCCTTTTTCCACATTATTTCATAAAATTAATTAATTGTTTTTCTAAATCCTAAGAGCATAGACTTGATCAAAATAAAAAAAATAAAAAAAATTAAAAAATAAAAAAATTGAAAGGGTAACAAAGGTGTTGGTTTCAATACATAATGCATTGTCCCAATTTTTCTCATGAGGCACAGATCTGTTAATTTTTGTTTTAAACCATTGTTTTTAAAACTAATGGAAGTGCCAAAGGGATTTAACAAGAGTTTGGGAGCGTTCAGGGCTTTTTTTGGAACCCAAATCTCTAGTTTTTGGAAAAATATCATGGGGTACATAGTTGACGCATCGTAAGTAGTAACTGTGCGACTCAATCATGCAACCCATATATAGAGGAGCATAATTTGATAAACCATGCAAAGGAGGCCACCTGGCTATGTGAAAAAATATAAAGGAATTGTAGAGGGGACCTATATAGGCTATGCACAGTTGGTGCACGGTTTAGCCAAAGTATACACCCATTTAAAAATGGGTGAAATGCCAATTTCTCTCCCTCCCCTTTTTAAGAATTAGACCCTCTTTTATGCTCCGATTTTTCACAGTAGCCAACACGTGGGAGCTCCCATCTCCTTTCCTCTTAGTAATTTTGATAGAACCTTCATTTGATCTTGGAATCAAGTGTCATTGGTCATGTTGGATTCATACTGGTAAGCTCCTCGGTCCTCTTCAGTCCATTATTTGTTTATCTTATTGTACGGAATACTAAATCTATTTGAGCTAATACGCCGTATTTTCAGGGTATTACTGTAACGACCCGAAATTTTGAATAAATCTTATTTCCTAATTTTATGTGTTATTTTATTTTATTTTTATACTCAACAAAAATGTTTCATTTGATAACATGAGTATAATTAAAATGAGACTGTTTGGTTTTGACTATTATTTGACCATTGGTCAATATGACCACTGGAAACTAAATGTTTTGATTACTATCTCTAAATATAAGAAATCTTGGTTAATTAATATAGAAAGAAGATTTGATGGCTTCACCCAGTAGTCTTGGACCGATCAAAGCCCATCTAATAGAACTTGGGAAGGAGGTAGCACCACAGGGCTTTGCTCTGGACCAAACCCAAGTTGAACTTCATCGTGTGAAGCTAGAACGGGATCGCCTTCGCGAGAAGTTCAAACTAATAGAAATTACGACTCGTGCGATGTTGGCCGAGCCTCCCTCGGATTCTCTCACCTTAGCACACCTTACACTTAGGTCCTATGCTGGTGTGATAAGAGGCTATGTAAGGAGATCATAATTGCCTTGTGTAATCCTTTGTTTTAAATAAAAATTTGGATTTCTTCTTATGATGAAGTTTATGAATTTTCAAATGTCCAGATAAATATAGTATGCATATTTTTGATAAATTTTAGAGAAAGGATATTTTAAAAATGTTTATGTAAACCTTAAATAAATAAAAATGTGTAATGATTTTCAAAAAATGGTCTTCTACAATTATGTTCACTACGAAATTTCGAGTCTAATAAGATCAACTTGATTTTTGATGAATAGTAAATTATGAATAGTGATTTTACGCTTAGGATTAGTAATGTGACCAAATGGATTAGTAATCTCACTTCAAGAAAGTATTAATATAATCTAGGCACCTTGATTAAGTAATGTGATTCAATAAAATGGTTAAATAACGGTTTCATAAATTATTATTCAAGTATTAGTTTTTCAGGTGAATAGTGTTTTTTAATTAAAAATTTAATTAAAATAATTTAGAAAATTATTTTTATAAAACGGATTTCATTTTTGAACTCAGAGCACCGATATTATGCTATGGTAATTTTTGGGGTTTTTTCTGAAAAAATGAATTTTCGGTGAATAGTGTTTTTATTTAAAAATTAAATTAAAAATATTTAAAAAATTATTTTTATAAAATGGAGTTCATATTTTTAATCAGAGCGTTGATATTTGGTTAAGGTGAAATTTTGGGATTATTCTGAGAAAGTTGAATTTTTGATGAATAGTGAAAATACAGTTTTTAAGTTACGGGTGTCTAATGACATCATTAATTGATGTATTATGTATATATTCAATATGGTCGAATTTTGAATAGTAAGATAAGGTATGAGGTGTCCCAAGTGGCCAATACCATGGGCAAATACCATGGGCAAGCCCATGGTTTGGCCAAAACCACTAATGAGGTGTCCCTTGGCCATTAATGCCTTGTCCCCTCACATTCCCTATAAATACCCACCCATTCCTCCTTTGGTTTTCACTCACAACTCTCCCCCAACGAAGTTCTGGTCTCCTTACCTCCCAAGGAGTCCTCCCAAGGTGCCCCCAAGCCCTCAAGGTCCAAAACATTGAGTTTCAAGAGTCACATTTTAAGGTAAGGGATCCGACCTCTCTCTTTCATTTCAAGTAATCTCTTTTATGTCATTCCTTTTATGCTACATGTTCTTATGTGGAGGATGTTCTTTTATACTCCTCTTACTGCCCTTTTTATGTTCATATAATGAGAGATCCCCTCTTACTCTCATTATTTCGTTTTATGAAGTTTTAAGTGGCGCCGTTAGGCTGTTGAAATTTTTGTAGCAGACTCTTTCTCCCTTCTCATTTTTTTAAGATCTATTTTCATGTAAAGTATTTCAAGTTCCTTTTTATTATGTTGGGGTATGATCTCTAAATTTATCATACTGATATTTTATTATCATATGATGAGAGACCCCATTTTATCTCTTAAATTCAGTATTTTGAAGTTTTAAGTGGCGCTGTTAGGCTGCCGAATTTTTAAGTGGTTCTTCACCCTTCTCGTTTAGAAGTTCTACATTCATGTCAATTCATTCATGTTCCTTTTTGTTATGTTGGGGTATGATCTCTATATCTATCATACTGGAATCTTATGTTCATATGATGAGTGACCCCATTTTATCTCTTCAATTCAGTATTTTGAAGTTTTAAGTGGCGCCGTTAGGCTGCCGAATTTTTAAGTGGTTCTTCACCCTTCTCGTTTTGAAGTTCTACTTTCATGTCAATTCTTTCAAGTTCATTTTTTTTATGTTGGGGTATGATCTCTATATCTATCATACTGGACTCTTATGTTCATATGATGAGAGACCCCATTTTATCTCTTCAATTCAGTATTTTGATGTTTTAAGTGGTGTCGTTAGGCTGCCGAATTTTTAAGTGGTTCTTCACCCTTCTCGTTTTGAAGTTCTACTTTCATGTCAATTATTTCATGTTCCTTTTTGTTATGTTGGGGTATGATATCTATATCTATCATACTCTAATCTTATTTTCATATGATGGGAGACCCAATTTGATCTCTTCAATTCAGTATTTTGATGTTTTAAGTGGCGTCGTTAGGCTGCCGAATTTTTAGGGGATTCTTTCACCCTTCTCATTCTTTTCAAAGTTCTACTTTCATGTAAAGTATTTCAAGTTCTTTTTAATTCTGTTGGGGAAATATCTCTATATCTATCATACTGAACTATTATGTTCACATGATGAGAGACCCTATTTGATCTTTTCAAATCGTTGTGTTTGAAGTTTAAGTAACATTGTTAGGCTGCCGAACTTTCATAAGAGAAATCTAATTTTTATCTTTCTTCCATGTTTTTCATTTCAAATGTTATGTCCTTGAAATTTCATTACCATGATCATGTATCCTTCTTATTCTGTCCATATGCTGTTTTATGGTTCATTTATGAATGTTTGACCCATTTTCCCTCTCTTTTTAATGTCTTCTAAAACCTCGTGACATAGCCGTTGTGCTGTAGAATTTCCATCTCAAAATGTCTCACTCTTTTTCTAAAGTTCTTTTATATTATTAAGTGAATACTCAAAGCTCTTTCTTCTAAAGGGGTATTAAAATATATACCAAAATGTTTTATTTTAAATTATGGGATTTACATACATGAGACCCACCTTCCTTTTCTGTGGGTTTTAAAGTGACGTAAAGATCATGTCTTTAAAGCAGTTTTTAAAACGTTATGATTATGAAATGAAACCCATTTATTTTGTGCTATATGGGTTCTTTATGAAATGTTTGATGATGATATATGTGGCTCACATGATAATAAAGGCAAATTTAAGGGTGCGCCCTGATAGCGCTCCAATGCATTGGGTAAAGACTTAATCTCTAGAGATGACCATTTTTAACGACGCCTTGGTGAATAACCTTGGTAATTTTTAACGACACCTTGGGGATGGACCTTGGTGAAACGAAACGATTGTCAATATTAAATGTTGCAGCCACATCTTCAAGTTATGAAAAATGTTATTTTTATTATGAAATGCCTCATGATTTCTTTCTCATGCCTTAAAGTTCTTTTCATGTCCTTATTGAAGTATCTCAAGTTCACATGTAAAATGTTCATCTTGTTTCCCTTACTGGGCCTTTTGCTCACCCTTTCCTTTGATGTACGTCCCCAGGTTATGAGATGCAGTAATGAACCTAGGATGAACATAAGGAGAATCCTTTCAAGTGTTTAAGAGGAATGTTTTATGTTTTTTTCATGTATAATGTTCCTAGTTTCCAAGACACTAATCCATAAAGATCCTCTGTTTTGTGTAATGTAATGAAAGTTTATGTTATAAAAAGGCGGGATGCTATAGTTGGTATCAAAGGATGGTTTAGTTATTTGTGGAAATTAGGATATGAAAACTCTAGGAAGAACCCTATAGAAAAGTTTAAATATAGGAAATCTTCCTGGTATTTTGGTGAGTATTGAGTAAGGGGTTTCCAAGAAAATACATCTCTATCTGGATACGAGCAGGTAGAGGTGGCTCTAGCACAGATGTACATAGGGGTAAAACCCAAAAACACCACTTTGAGCTAGACTCGAACTGGAACTGGTACACGACAATGGGCCTTGCTGCACTCTTGGTTACGACACTCCCGGGGGATATGCTTTGGTAAATTCATAAGCTTAGTATGAACCATTGTTAAAGGAACAAAGATAAAATAAAATAAAGGTTCACATCAGAATATATGATCATGGATAACCTAGATGGGAACCTAGGGGATCACAAGTTAGGTTATACATTTCTTCTACAAGTTATCCTTATATGCTTTTAGTTTCTTTTCATGATTATTGGCTAAGTATTTAAGCCCCTAATTATAGATACTTTTCTTAGTTAATGGCGGGAAATGGAAGAACATGTCCCAACGACCAATGTGATAGGAAATGCTACGATTGCCGTATTAATACGACAGAGATGATTAGGTGATTAAAAGATGATTATTATTTTGGAAGACGTTCACTATTTTGAGGACCCTATATGATCAAGGTAAATAGATTACTACGGTACTTTCATTAAGGAGTAAGTTTGACTTATATTTTGAAGAATCAATGAATTCAAGGTGGACTTATAGTAATTTAGGTTACTTATGGAAATGATTAACCTATCTTGGGTAAAATATGTTTAGGTTAGCTACTTTTGTTATAAGATGTTATGTGTGGTTGATGTTGTTTGGTGATGAAAAATGATGTTTATTTTGGAAGACTATGTTATCAAATCCCTCTTGTATTTGGGTTTCAATCTTAGTTTGGTTTATTTTGAGGAATTTTAAGGACCGTTATTTATGGGATGGTCTATGATGAACTTTGGGTAGTACCATGGAACTTTGAAGATTTAAAAATAGTTTCCCTTCCTATGGTATTCTTTCTTTTTGAAGAGTTTTTTTACCTTACCCTTTCTGTTTTTGGGATAATGTTTAAAGATAGAAGAAATAGATAGTTAATCTTTTGTGGTTTATGTGATTCTCTAAAAGAAGATTCTTGTGTTTTGATGAGACCAAGTAGTTTTGAATTCTCATCTTTTGGAGAAAAGATTAGTATTGGTAGAAACTTATTAAAGGATGAAACTCTACATGAAGGTAGGTATATTTTCTTATGTTTTTGTTCTATGTAGAAAATGAATTCCTCAAAATCATGAAAAGGAACGTAAAACAAAAACGTTTTTGGTTTACGTTTCCTACTAGGTAATCATTGACCGTTTACACACATCATAAGTTTGGGATTTTCTTATGGTTAACTTTCTCCTAATCATTTTCTCTATCACTCTCCCTCATAACTTGATCCTTTGTTTTTCCTCCATGTCCATGTTTTCCTACATGGAATCCTAGTGTGGGCTAACTCGGGTGACCTTCTTACTTCCCTTTCTTTCTTTTAAAGTAATAGTTTTACTGACTCCTTTTCTGATGTGGGACTTTCAATTAAATTTCAAAACCCAATTTTAAAAATTGCGAGGACGCAATTTCTTAAGGGGGGGAGATTGTAACGACCCGAAATTTTGAATAAATCTTATTTCCTAATTTTATGTGTTATTTTATTTTATTTTTATACTCAACAAAAATGTTTCATTTGATAACATGAGTATAATTAAAATGAGACTGTTGGGTTTTGACTATTATTTGACCATTGGTCAATATGACCACTGGAAACTAAATTTTTTGATTACTATCTCTAAATACAAGAAATCTTGGTTAATTAATATAGAAAGAAGATTCGATGGCCTCACCCAGTAGTCTTGGACCGATCGAAGCCCATGTAACAGAACTTGGGAAGGAGGTAGCACCACTGGGCTTTGCTCTGGACCAAACCCAAGCTGAACTTCATCGTGTGAAGCTAGAACGGGATCGCCTTCACGAGAAGTTCAAACTAATAGAAATTACGACTCGTGCGATGTTGGCCGAGCCTCCCTCAGATTCTCTCACCTTAGCACACCTTACACTTAGGTCCTATGCTGGTGTGATAAGGGGCTATGTAAGGAGACAATAATTGCCTTGTGTAATCCTTTGTTTTAAATAAAAATTTGGATTTCTTCTTATGATGAAGTTTATGAATTTTCAAATGTCCAAATAAATATAGTATGCATATTTTTGATAAATTTTAGAGAAAGGATATTTTAAAAATGTTTATGTAAACCTTAAATAAATAAAAATGTGTAATGATTTTCAAAAAATGGTCTTCTACAATTATGTTCACTACGAAATATCGAGTCTAATAAGATCAACTTGATTTTTGATGAATAGTAAATTATGAATAGTGATTTTAAGCTTAGGATTAGTAATGTGACCAAATGGATTAGTAATCTCACTTAAAGAAAGTATTAATATAATCTAGGCACCTTGATTAAGTAATGTGATTCAATAAAATGGTTAAATAACGGTTTCATAAATTATTATTCAAGTATTAGTTTTTCGGGTGAATAGTGTTTTTTAATTAAAATTTTAATTAAAAAAATTTAGAAAATTATTTTTATAAAACGGATTTCATTTTTGAACTCAGAGCACCGATATTATGCTATGGTAATTTTTGGGGTTTTTTCTGAAAAAATGAATTTTCGGTGAATAGTGTTTTTATTTGAAAATTAAATTAAAAATATTTAGAAAATTATTTTTATAAAATGGAGTTCATATTTGTAATCAGAGCGTTGATATTTGGTTAAGGTGAAATTTTGGGATTATTCTGAGAAAGTTGAATTTTTGATGAATAGTGAAAATACAGTTTTTAAGTTACGGGTGTCTAATGACATCATTAAATGATGTATTATGTATATATTCAATATGGTCGAATTGTGAATAGTAAGATAAGGTATGAGGTGTCCCAAGTGGCCAATACCATGGGAAAATACCATGGGCAAGCCCATGGTTTTGCCAAAACCACTAATGAGGTGTCCCTTGGCCATTAATGCCTTGTCCCCTCACATTCCCAATAAATACCCACCCATTCCTCCTTTGGTTTTCTCTCCCATCCCTCCCCCAACGAATTTAGGGTCTCCTTACCTCTCAAGGAGTCCTCCCAAGGTTCCCCCAAGCCCTCAAGGTCCAAAACATTGAGTTTCAAGAGTCACGTTTTAAGGTAAGGGATCCGACCTCTCTCTTTCATTTCAAGTAATCTCTTTTATGTCATTCCTTTTATGCTACATGTTCTTATGTGGGGGATGTTCTTTTATACTCCTCTTACTGCCCTTTTTATGTTGATATAATGAGAGATCCCCTCTTAATCTCATTATTTCGTTTTATGAAGTTTTAAGTGGCGTCGTTAGGCTGCCAAAATTTTTGTAACGGACTCTTTCTCCCTTCTCATTTTTTTAAGATCCATTTTCATGTAAAGTATTTCAAGTTCCTTTTTATTATGTTGGGGTATGATCTCTAAATTTATCATACTGATATTTTATGATCATATGATGAGAGACCCCATTTTATCTCTTCAATTCAGTATTTTGAAGTTTTAAGTGGCGCCGTTAGGCTGCCAAATGTTTAAGTGGTTCTTCACCCTTCTCGTTTTGAAGTTCTACTTTCATGTCAATTCTTTCACTATCCTTTTTGTTATGTTGGGGTATGATCTCTATATCTATCATACTGGAATATTATGTTCATATGATGAGTGACCCCATTTTATCTCTTCAATTCAGTATTTTGAAGTTTTAAGTGGCGCCGTTAGGCTGCCGAATTTTTAAGTGGTTCTTCACCCTTCTCGTTTTGAAGTTCTACTTTCATGTCAATTCTTTCAAATTACTTTTTGTTATGTTGGGATATGATCTCTATATCTATAATACTATAATCTTATGTTCATATGATGAGAGACCCCATTTGATCTCTTCAATTCTGTATTTTGATGTTTTAAGTGGCGCCGTTAGGCTGCCGAATTTTTAAGTGGTTCTTCACCCTTCTCGTTTTGAAGTTCTACTTTCATGTCAATTCTTTCATGTTCCTTTTTGTTATGTTGGGGTATGATCTCTATATCTATCATACTGGAATCTTATGTTCATATGATGAGATACCCCATTTTATCTCTTCAATTCAGTATTTTGAAGTTTTAAGTGGCGCCGTTAGGCTGCCGAATTTTTAGGGGATTCTTTCACCCTTCTCATTCTTTACAAAGTTCTACTTTCATGTCAAGTCTTTCAAGTTCTTTTCAATTATGTAGGGGAAATATCTCTATATCTATCATACTGAACTCTTATGTTCACATGATGAGAGACCCTATTTGATCTTTTCAAATCTTTGTGTTTGAAGTTTAAGTAACGTCGTTAGGATGCCGAACTTTCATAAGAGAAATCTAATTTTTGTCTTTTTTCCATGTTTTTCATTTCAAATGGTATGTCCTTGAAATTTCATTACCATGATCATGTATCCTTCTTATTCTGTCCATCTACTGCTTTATGGGTCATTTATGAATGTTTGACCCATTTTCCCTCTCTTTTTAATGTCTTTTAAAACCTCGTGACATAGCTGTTATGCTGCAGAATTTCCATCTCAAAATGTCTCTCTCTTTTTCTAAAGTTCTTTTATATTATTAAGTGAATACTCAAAGCTCTTTCTTCTAAAGGGGTATTCACATATATACCAAAATGTTCTATTTTAAATTATGGGATTTACATACATGAGACCCACCTTCCTTTTCTGTGGGTTTTAAAGTGACGTAAAGATCATGTCTTTAAAGCAGTTTTTAAAACGTTATGATTATGAAATGAAACCCATTTATTTTGTGCTATATGGGTTCTTTATGGAATGTTTGATGATGATATATGTGGATCACATGATAATAAAGGAAAATTTAAGGGTGCGCCCTGATAGCGCTCCAATGCATTGGGTAAAGACATAATCTCTAGAGATGACCATTTTTAACGACGCCTTGGTGAATAACCTTGGTAATTTTTAACGACACCTTGGGGATGGACCTTGGTGAAACGAAACGATTGTCAATATTAAATATTGCATCCACATCTTCAAGTTATGAAAAATGTTATTTTTATTATGAAATGCCTCATGATTTCTTTCTCATGCCTTAAAGTTCTTTTCATGTCCTTATTGAAGTATCTCAAGTTCACATGTAAAATGTTCATCTTGTTTCCCTTACTGGGCCTTTTGCCCACCCTTTCTTTTGATGTATGTCCCCAGGTTATGAGATGTAGTAATGAACCTAGGATGAACATAAGGAGAAGCCTTTCAAGTGTTTAAGAGGAATGTTTTATGTTGTTTTCATGTATTATGTTCCTAGTTTCCAAGACACTAATCCTTAAAGATCCTCAGTTTTGTGTAATGTAATGAATGTTTATGTTATAAAAAGGCGGGATGCTATAATTACACCATTTCATTGATTTATCTCATTATAGCTCGATTTAAAGGTCAAAAAGGACGAGGAGAGTACTTCCCATCTAAGTTAAGTGTTTTATACCTTCCCCCTTTAAGTCCCTATGTTTTATAGCCTGCGCTATAGTGTAGCACGGTAGAACTTCCAAGCATATCTCCTTAAATTAATAGACCATTAAATTGGATCACTACACCAAAGTAAGCATTTAGTAGTGATTTATACCGCCCCTAAACCATTTCACGATGGTTTTGAAAAAACTCCGCTACATCATGTTTCCGAAATCATTTAGCGGTCGTTTTTCAAAACCACAACAAAACGATTTAGTGGTGATTTTTTTAAAACCAAGAGAATCAGTCAGCAGTAGTTTAAATTACCACTAAATTGTTTCACAATGGTTAATTTTTTATTTTTTTATTAATGCAATTAATTAAATATTTTTTTTACTATTTATTATATTTATTTTCATAGATGTGTTGAGTGAGATTTGAACCCCTTACCTCTTGGTTATTCTGTAAAGACTATACCACTCCACCAATCTCATCATATAATGAGTTAGCATAATTAAATATATATATATATATATATATATATATGAATAATAACATTAAAGAATAACAAAAGTAACAATAAAAAAATAACAGATAACTAATAAATACGAACTAAATAATTAATAATTAATAATAACAAATTAATAATTAATAAATAAAGAACAAGTGATTAATGAATAACAAACAAATGATTAATAAATAATAAATAAGCAATGAATAATGAAATAAATAATAAATAATAAAAATAATAAATTACTATATGATAAATAAATTATAAATAATATATAAATAAATAATATCTAATAAATAAGTAAAAAATAAATAATTTTAAATATGTAATAAATAAATAATTGATAAATAATAAATAAATAATTTAAAAATAATACATAAATAATAAATTAATAATAAATTAATAATAGATAAGTAATATATAATACAAAAATTATAAATTAATAAAAAATAATAATTAAATACTAAATTAAAAATAATTTAGTATTTAATAATAAATTATTAAAAAATTAAAAATAATATGTAATAATATATAATTAATATATAACAAATATTAAAATCAATATTTAAAAAGTAAAAAAATATTTAAAAATAAATAATAAAATAATATATAATGAATAATAAATAAATAATAAATAATAATAAATAATAAGTGATCACTAATAGAAAATCATTAATAATTAATAATTAATAAATTAAAAAATAAAAATAAAAATAAAAAATAAATATTAATTATTAATAAATATATAATAAATTAGTAATAAATAAATAATAAATAATACATTAATACTAAATCAATAATAAGATAATAATAAATTAAAAAATATATATAAAAATTAAATTAATAAATAATAAATAATAAATAAATAGTTAATAAATAATTAATAAATGAATAATAAATAAAAATAGATAAATAATAAATCAATAATAAATAAATAATAAATAAATAATAAATAAATAAATAAATAAATAAATAACAAATAATAAATAAATTATACGTTAAATATAATTTAATAACAATTAATAATCAATAAAATAACAAATTAATAATAAATTATAAATATTATAAAATATTATGTAATAAATATTAAAAAAATATTATATAATAAAATATTATATGATAAATATAAAATAATAAATAATAAATAATAAATAATAAATAATAAATAAACAAATAATAAATGAAAAAATAATAAATGAACCAATAATAAATGAAAAAATGATAAATAGTAAACAATAAATAATAAGTGGATATAAATATCTATAAATATATATACATATAATGAAATTTTCATAAATTTATATAAAACCACATTTATGTGACATAAATATATATAAATGCAAGCATGTATATAATTGTATATTAATATATATATATATATATATAAACCCAAGTAAATATAAACAAATATATATATATATATACTCATAAAAAATATAAAAATATATAAACATAAATACATATAAATAAAATCCAATATTCATAAATACATATAAATATTCTTACATTGATACAATTATATGTAATTTTAGATAAATATTGATAAATATATATAAATTATAAATAAATATACATAAATTCATAGAAATACATACACATATATATAGATATAATAGATAATAAATCACCAATAGAGGGTAAAACACAAAAATTGCAACACCTTCAAATTAATAGTAATGTAAATCCATGAGATAAAACCATATATGACTAAAAAATCATATTAATACACTCTTAAACGAAGCTGAAATCTCATTGAATGTTCAAAAATCATGATATTCGAACCAAAAAACTGAATTTTGGAGGTCTTTAGGGCCTTCTTTGACCTTAAAGAAATAGTGATCGAGGCCCCCGTCAGGTCAACATGTTGTAGACTTCATTGAAATATTTTATTTGATATGTTCTAGATCCCAAATGGACACCCAGATAAAAAATTATGGTCTTTTTAAGTTTTTGTTTGATTTTCAACTTCTCTTAAAATTGTAATATTTTTTATTCTTCTAATTATTATCTAATTATTATCTAATTTCATTATAGATAATTTAATAATCGTCAATTTTACTGGTTGTGGAGTTAAAATAGGCCTTCAGATAAAAAATTATCTTCATTCGACGATGAATTTTGATTTCCAACTTATCAAAGAATTAATTTAAGTTTCAAATAATTACTAACTAATAATTATAATTAATTAGTAATTATAACATTATAATTAAATAAAACTTTAAATAATTAAAAATTATTTATAATAAATAATAAATAATAAATATTAATAATAAACCATAATTAAATATAAAATACATAATATTTTTTAATTAATTTAGTAGTAGTTCTTAGAAAATCGTAGCTAAAAATTAAATTTTAAAAATTATAAAAAATTAAAAATATTATTTAGAGGTGGTTTTTCAAAAACCAATTATAGAAAATAATTAAAAAAAATTAAAAAATTAAAAAACACATTTACCAGTGGTTTTTAAAACCACTGCTAAAAACCCCTCTCCAAAGTAATTTTCTGTGAAATATTTAATGACGATTTTGAAAACTGCTAATAAAAAACCATCATGAAATACATTTTTTCTTATAGTGGATGTCTAAACAAGTATTTAAACATGTTATTGCACCCATATAGAAGGTTGGATGTTTTCAAACTCAACTCAAAACCCCCTTGAGGGGGATTCGTTTTTGTTAATAATGTTTACACCACCCTTGGGGTGAGTTATACTTTCCATTTATTAATTGGATCCATATATAAATTAAATGAATTGTCAAAGGTTGAGTACCTTGTTTAGGACCTTTTCATTTATAAATGAACGTAGTAATGAAATGTTATAAATTATATTTTTTGGAATTAAATAGATAATCCCTTAGATTATGCATAAAATAAGTTATTGATTAGTGAAGTGACGCAGACACTAACATGACCCTCCTTTCCCTCACTTTTATGTGAATTGGTTAATGAATTGAATGTGATAAATTAAATTAATAAAAGATAATGGACACTAATATGGCCTCTTGAATGATTATATTTATTACATTGATAATGGATGATACAGTATGGCACCAGCGACCCACGTACATATGATATATTGGATCCCTTGGAATAATACCTTTGATCCGTCTTTCTCTGACCACCTCAAACACGCTCCTTGGGCTCCACCGAAGTATTCACCGAGTTTTCTATGGATGAGTTCTATAAAATGAAAGAGGATGCCATCTACCCTAGAATCCAAGTCCTGGGCCATGTAGGTCTATATTAAACTGATTTTCCATGGATGAGCTCTACGGAGTCGAAGAGGACACCTTGATCATTTTCCCTAGGTCCTAGCCCGCATAGGTCTGATACATGATTATTATACATATATTATACTTGATTGACCCTTTAAATTCCATCATAAGACTTAGCTCATGCCTTACTTTGTTATACATTCATTCATCATTTTATAAACTTTATGTTATAGCATGTTCTTATTGAATGCATCAAATAATTTTTTTACCGATTTATTCCTGTTTATCCGCACAATGTTATAGTTTATATGCACTGACTGGAATTGTTATAAATCATTAATGGTATCCTTCTGAGTATATCTAACACCCTATTTGGGCCACCAATTGGTACCCAAAAATAATTCCTGATTTTAGTTAGGGACAACGGGAAGGGTTCAGTTCTGGACATCTAAATTCTTATGCCAGGATATAGTATGAGAGTATAGGATCAATCTTAGGATCATGATTATAGTGGAGATAAATTTTGGGTCTTTATATGTTTTTTATTGCATGTTGTATTTGCATGTATCTTTGTTTCCCATGTATTCCCCCTTTTGGTATATCATCATTACATAAGCATCATTTTATATCTGATAGTGGATATGGTTTCTACCATTTATTTATCATGTTTGGATGATTTAATTATTCCACTACCATTTATTTATTCTACTTCCGTTGTTTAGCTTCTTATTATTCCTCTTTTCTAAACTCTAATCATGAGGGTATTGTCTCCCCTCCATATTATTATAGATCCTCATTGCTAGTTAGAATCCTCTAGCATACAGGGACATGTGCTTTAGGCCAGGTGGCTATAAGGTTCAGTTAATGTTTAGTGAACCGAACCCAGGGTTCTACAATTAGAGTCAGAGGCATTCTTTTCCTTTTGTCTTACTATTTGGGTTATTAGACAAGAGACTACGATTGTTTCAGAATTTGGTCCCATAATCAATCTACACACTTGAAAGACAATAAAAAATATAGTATGGACTCTTATTGTTGTGGTCTACACCAGGGGCATGGGAATACTCTCTGAAGGTAGTCATAGAGCATATACTTGAGAGGATGAAACTATGGAGTGTGAATATTCTTAATCAAATGATTCATATAAAAGGGTAGATGATAAATTGATTTTACCTCAAAAAATCCACAACCTATATGATGATGCCTCTTCCACTAATGAAACTGAACAAACCCATCTCCTTTTTCTGTTTGTCAATGGCCACCTCTAAAGAAACACTCTAGACAAGATCCATGAACATGAGAAATATCTTGAGATTTTCCTATACCTTCTCAACTATTGATGGGTAATAATCCAGCTACCCCTGGTACTGAAACATGCACTGAACATGACTGCCTCTACCAAAATGAGCCCATACATCCATAGGGAACTAATCTTAATGATGGTCATGAACCCTACAGAAAAAAACATTGGCCCAAATACCATAGAAAAATTATGGAAACCACTAGCACTAGAATCCTGAAAGGGAGGCCTCTGAGGTTGGATCCTTGTTGGTTTAAACCTCTAAGGCCCTGGCACCTGAGATCTAACATTCAAAACTCTTATCCTCGAGGAACCCTGTTGGTTACCCTCTTATGGTAAACCTCCTTGTGATTTCATAAGCTTTATCACCTCCACCTTCTTCTAAACTTCCAAATACGCCAGCAACATAAATGGGGTAACTACATACTAGATAGACGGACCCAGTTTCTCCTTGAGACATCTTAAATGGGACTCCTCATTAGAAAAAAGATAGAGGAAAAAATGCATAAGATCTTTGAACTTGATTCCCATATCTAAAATAGACATAATCCCATGTTTAAGAGGGGGCATCTCATGTATCTTCATTACCTTTATGGTTGATGAGAGGAACTATACCTAGAAATCTATTTGGAAGTATACTGATGACACATTTTCTTCCTTTCGCTCAACAATATACAATATCCAGCACGAACACACAGATTCCAACCTCTAAATAACTACTAAAGGGACCCATACTCTGAAAGGGCCTAGATCAAATTAAAATCAATCTCATGCTCCTCTAACTATCTCTCTATATCTATATCTGAAACTCTTCCTTCAAACTTCCCCAAAGACTATTGATGACATCCACACAATGTTCTTTACCACTGATTGTCTTATTCAACCATATCAACCCTCTAGTGATCAACCGTATCTTCCTACTGAACATCCACTTCCTAAACCACATGTGGATGATGACCAGCATCCATAGATAAAATAGAAACAATGATTTTCTAAGCTCGATAGTATGGGATTTTTATTAAGATTCATTTAATTCTTTTTTAATTTAGTTTATCTTCCCCAAAAACCCCCAATTAAAATAAGATAACTAATCAATATTGATTCATATAACTCTTCTAGTTATATACCCTACAAGAAATTACACCTCACTTGGTTGTTTTTTAGACTCATAGACCTTGTTTTGGATCATAGAGGGACTAAATTCATGTGTCCTAGAAAGTCTACCTTGTCCTATGTCATGCATCAAGATCAACTGACATTGTTTCCAACCAACCCATGCAGTCCTCAGTCTACCTAAATTTAAACTCCATACTATCCATGAACCTGCCTTAAATACTAATTCTTCATGACCCCTCCCTCCAAAGGTACACCTCCTAGTCTAGAAATGAAGAAGTATAGATAATGACCCCCAAGTCCTTCTTCAAGTAGGACCCAAGTTAGCGATTAGAACTGAGTGTATAAAAATCTAAATATGGGAGGTATTATCCTCAATAATATATATAATATTGGGAGATAGGATATCAATAATCAATAAAATAAATGAAATAATTTAAAATAAATTTATAATAATCCCACAATGAATTCATAAAATAAATATATATAGGTAAAAGTATCAAAATAATTACCAAAAAAAGAAAAGATAAGGAAGCAATGCAGAGTCATTCCAAAGGTCCGAAATAGAAATTTCCAACACAGTCCATGTAGTACTCATGAAACATAGAATATAGTTGTATATATATGGAGTGTTCATACATGTATACTCAGTATACAACCCAAAGTCTCATGTGCACATGTTAATGAAGAATACTAACACACCAGTGGGAAAACAAAAGAACCAACAACACATAAACAAGTAAACTAACTAATCCCAACCTCGTCAGATATCTCTTACCAAATAACAAATCCATGTATAATAACATCATATGAATCATATGATAAGGTACTCCAGATCACTTTTCCACTGATTAGTTTCTCTCACACCCCAACGACATATATCTTAGCACTCCCATCTCTTCTATATCACCACCTGCCTACAGACACTTGGGTCATCACATCACATCCCACCCATGGACACTTGGGCTATCACATCCCATATCATCTCACTTATTGAAACCTGGTCCATCACATCTCAAATCATAACTATGGTAGTAGGGTATCATGAACATGAAGGACGTAAACCTTGTGCCCTCCTACCACGCATGAGCCCCACCACATGCCATCTCATCATATCAGCAAACACATCTTGCTTGAAGACACCTGGTCCATCACACCACACCACATCACATATTGTAAGATCACTTTTGACATTTATCTATCATATCTCATGCATTTCATTGTAACATAGAGGAGGGAGTGGGGATGAGTGGGTGGCTGAAAATCAATCCTCACCACTAGGATTTTGGGAACCCCCCCCCAAATTTTTAGTTGTTTTCAATAGGTTCTTGACATGGGTGGGGTGTATATAGAAATCACAATGAATATACGAGGTATATATATATATATATAAAGCTACACACAAGCCCAACCCATGGGTTCACAAGAAGAGAACCAACCAACTAATGATATTCTACATTTTCTACTTCTAAATGCGCTACACCACTCAATAAGCCACATGACACATTTCATCTTATCATTAAAAGAAAAGATAATTTCCAAATTTCAATCACCAACACATTAATTTTTCTATTTCTTAAATTAATTCATCAGGATACTTCTCATTAAACATTAACCATTTTAAACCACACATCCCCTTTAATTCATTAATTAACCATTTCCATACCATTATCCAACCCAACCCATGCTATTTCAATTTCAACAGTATCATTTAATTCCAATACAACTTGGATATCTAGAATAGAACATTACAACAAAAAAAACCAAACAACCAAAATTCCCAAGACAAAAACCCTTCACATCAACACCATTTCATAACCATAGCCACAACCACTTCCCACATCACAACCATTCCCCTCATCAAAACCGCACATCACCACCCACAACACTACAACACTGTAACCCCGCTAAAAAGATCACTTCACACATTCACATGCCACCACACATTTCAAATAATTTTATAACATTTTCTATATATATCAACAGGGTTTTCATTACTACAACTTATTTATTTTAGGGGCATTCTCACAGAAGACATATATTCAGGTGCAACAAATTTATTAGATAAGTATAAGTGATTAACCATTTATTCATGGCAGTGTAACAAAAATAACACATCAAGGGATTCACAACACAAATCAATTCAAACAAAAACAATGGAACCCAATAACCATTATTTTTAGTGGGGCATTTAACCCATATAATCATAATATCAATAAAAATATAAAAAGTTGTAAAAACATATGAGAAATTAATCTTACCCAAAAATATCTATTAACCATTTATTAGGATTTATTAGACAAATGGAAACCATCTTACCATAGATAAAAAAGTGTAAACCCCCTCCCTCATGATACACAAGGTGAGAGATATGGGATCCCTTGCCTCAAATTGATCTGTTGTGCAGGGTTGGAACATGAGGAAGGACACCACTGAACACCATAATGAGAAATAACTCCTTACCAATCTATTACACAACAACCATGTCATCCCCTTTTTAGAACCACACCAAATCCAATGATTACCTAATAGCATCACCCTCTAAGATGAAGAAATGAGAAGAAATAGGTAGAAAATAAAGAGGGGACTTACCAAAAAACCACCATGTATCGATCCTACAAGATTGGGGTTGAAATACACTAAGAGAGGGCTAAAGGGACCCTTGGGAGACAGTTGGGATTCCCAATAAATTAGAGAAACGTTTTGAAAGTGGTAAGGATCGAGGGGATTTAAGATTTTATACCCAGCCTGAAAAATATTGGACCACAACATAGCCAAAAAGACCATGTCGTAGAACCACTGAAAACCAAGAGGACCGTGACACAGTTCTACCTACTACACTATAGCATGGCTAGTCAAAGGCCCCTCTGAGAACAATAGATTTATCCATGTTTTAGATCTTATAAAAGCATAGAGAAATTCCATGGCGTAGCAAAAGAAAGTATTTCATAGACCCCCAACAACCAAAAATGGTTGCATTGCATCTCCTGCTCTATGGAACATTAGTGAATTTTTTTAGAACCGTTGAAAACCGACCCCCAAGACTCTATGCCATAGATGAGGTCTCTATGTCATAGACACCACCTACTTAGAGTGTATATTTCATAGTCATGTCTCCACTGTGTAGCTACCCCAAATTGGTAGTATAACAAAAAAGGATCCACATGAGTCACCACACTATAGCCTATCGCCTTACACCACAACCACTCCATTACGTAGCAGCATCCGGGCTCCACACTACATCATTTCCAAAATAGGTAGTGGAATCCTCTTCCTTTTGAACTCGTAGAAACACCTCAGGATCTCTCCAAAAACCCCTATCACAAAAATTACAGCAATGTAATGGGTTAGAAGGCCCCAATCATTATAGTTTCCTTATCGGACGTACATATACATTGTACATCTGATGGAAGATTTAAAAGTTCATTGAATGGTGTTTTATAAAGTCCAAAAAAAATTATAATGAGGTACATCAGATAACGTTTCAAACGTTATACTAGAAAAATGATATCAAATAGAGGCACACATGATTTCTGGATGAAATTTTATAAATTCTACTAAGTGAAGAACTTCAAGCGTCTCACTGGATGAAAATTTTTCATCACACCAAACATAATCTATAAACATTGTAATGTTTCATTATTAAAAGATCATTGGACAGAGATGTTGTGCTAAACCTTTTAAGTGAGGAGGGAGTTTTTCCAATGTCATTACAACCATATCTAAGATATATGGAATATGACCATTGGGAGTGTGGATATAAATAAATATAAATTTTAGTATGGAGGATGATTTTACATATACAGTGATATAATGTTTCTATAATGTTTTGGAAACATCATGTTACTTGAGAGATCGTCAATTATATCATTTAGGGATTCTATTTCTTAATGCATCTATTGTGAGGATTATTAAAAAACCATAATAAATTTTGATTTTGTAATCACATTGACTGATCTGGTGTGGTAAAGTTTTTTTTGAGGTTTAGGAAGATATAGGTTTAATGATATTTTGATCAAGGGTTCCCAAGTATTGGGAAATGGGGATTGTACTGATTTTGGTATCGATGGAATTCTTTGTGTAAGAAAGACTGAACTTTATGATTAAGTCAAAACTATGGATACCACATGTGTGGATCTTGTTATAACAATTTCTAAAGGTTTTTCTTACATACTTCATATAAGTTTTATTTTACCTATTCTTACTAGTTCATATTTCTATTTCACATGTATAAATTTTTTTCATACTATTTATTATAAAATTTTAAAACATTAATTATAAAGTGAGTCAATATTAATATTTTTCCGATATAATTTATTAAGTGATTAAGAAAAATTATAATTTTTATTTTATTAAATACAATTCCCCCATAGTAAAACACGTATTCTTTAGATCCTATATTTGGTAATAGAGAAGGTTTCTACTTGTTATAAACTGTTAAACTAACATGTTTTTATAGAAAAGAGTATCTTAATTTTTTAGATGGAATGTTTGTTTGTAAGGAAACATGAGAAATTAATCCCATGAAGACTACTTATATTTGATTATGCTGATTATGAGTACTGGAGATATCATTGGAATACCTTCATTATAAATACTAGAGTAGAAAACTTTTTTATGATGAAAATAGATTATAAAGTTCATTAGAGGGAAGGTACTACTTTTACTATAGAATAAAATTTAGAAGATCAGCCTAACTTTCGATTAAAAAATACTTAATTATAATATATGACAATAAATATCTATAACCTGATTTATTTTTTGAAATTATAAATAATATTTGAAAGTAACACATTTTGAAACTACAAAAGTGGTTGAAAAAATAAGAGCTATGTTAAGAGAATATTACAGAGCTTTTGTATTTATACCTTTTCAATCAGTTGAACAAATGCATTAACGTTTATGACCATGTTAAATAGTCTACAATATTTGGGAGACAAAGACCTGATTGATTAAAAGTTGGCTAAGAAAATTATTTACATTATTCTCAATGAATGAGAATCTAAAAGAACAAATCTTGATGATACTAAGAACCTAACTAATCTTAGTTTAGAATATTTAATTGGAATTCTAAATTTGTATGATGGTATATTGAAAAGGGGTTCTAGAAAGAGAAAAATAAAAATTATATAGATTTTTCCTTTACATCTATAATAGCTAATAAAGAAAGATCTTCTAAAAAAGTTACTAAATATTTGAAGAAGAAGAAATTGAAATTTGAGGTAGAAATCAGTTCTTTATAATAGAGTGAGAATAAAATTGATGAACTTTTTATGATAATGAATAAGTATTTTGGAAAGAAATATTTTCAAAATTAATATAATAAATATATAAAGGATATAAGTGATAAGAAATATTCTTCTGAGTTGATTTGTTATGAATATAAAAAACTAGGACACATAAAGAAAGATTTTCCTAGAGTAAATTAGAAGGATAACAAATATAGAAATTACCAGAATATATACATGTATAAAGTCAAGAAAAGTCTAAAATAACTAGACGCATAGAGTGCTAGAGGTGGAAATATCTATTCAGAAAACCCTTCTGATGAAAGTACTGAGTGTCAAATGATCATGGGATTATATCCTAAATTCAAATGACTAATAAATTCTTGATGGCTAAGGTATCTTTTGAATCCTTAACCAATTTAACATTAAATACTAATTATCCATATTAAGATAATGAAAATATTTTTGCATCCATAGAAGAAGAAAACACTACTATATATAATGAAGATGATAATTTACCAGGTTTTGAGGAAGTTTCTAGATATTCCACTTTACTTGAAAAAAAATAACAAAATTTTAATAAACTATGAATATGATAAGGAATAACTTTCCTAATCTAATTCTATAATTTGAAAACATTCCCTAGAAATTTCAATTATTAATAATTAATTAAATAATAAAACTTATTCTACATCATCTATTGATAATAAATATTTAGCTGCAAAAATAACTCCAAAATTTTTAGTCTGAAAAAACCTCTATCAAATTTTATTTATAGGAAATAAAATTTTGAAAATATGTAAACATAGATGATACCTCATCGAAATACTTTAGGGATGTGTTTTACAAAATCAAAACCTCATTTTAAAAATAACGATTTTTCTCCTAAAATTTCTCCCTTTTGTAAGAAATTTCATAGAGGTGGACACTGGAAGAAAAAATATTTGTTGAATAAAGTAAAATATTTTTGTTTTCATAGATCATATATTTATAAATAATTAGCAGTTGTACAACACACAAGAGTTGTATATATTTGGATTCCAATTATTTTTCTAATAATGATGGACTCAAGAAAGTTTGGCTACCAATAACCTAACTTTTTTATTTAATGAAATTAATAAGATTACCAACAATAAAAATATATAGTACTGGGATAGTGGATATTCTCAAAATATTAATGTCTATAGAAAAATATTTCATAATATTATCAATATGAAAGATGAAAAAGTCACTTTTGAAGATAATGCCCAAGGAGAAATAGTGCATGTCAAATTATCATATGAAGATATGGTTTTGGGTTGTTTAAAAACAAAATGTTAAGTTTCATAAAATTTGACATCAACTATTTCATTAATAGTACTTATTCTTTTATTAAAAACACAATTGAGGAAATAATTCATGTCAAAACCACATCTTCATATGATTTTTCTAAAACTTTTTTCAACCTATGTTGGAAAATTATTCGTATGAGAGAACAACTAAAGAATAATTTTATGAAGTTCTTCCCCTTGATGAAATTCAAAATTTTTATGAATAGTAGTGTTTTACAAACCTAAGGAATCAGTAAAATATTAATGAATCATCCTATTGATAATATAATTGGAGATGTAGATCAATTGGTCAAAACTAGATGTTCCTTAAGAAATTAATGTGGACATTGTGCATTTTATCATAATTTTTACAAAAGACTCATGATGATTCTTTAGGTGATAAATATTAGATAAAATAAATGTAGTATGAACTCAGTGAATTCAAAACTAATCAAGTTTAGGAATTGGTAGAGTGACCTAAATATTTTCCTATAATTGAGATAAAATGGGTTTTCCAATTAAATGTGATGAAAATGAATTAATTGTAATAAATAATGCTAGACTTGTTGAAAATGGTTATAACAAACAAGAAGGTATAGACTAAGATGAAACTTTTTATCTAATAACTACACTTAAATCTAGTTATATAATTCACTACTATGTATTATTATTAAATTTTACTCTTTTTCAAATGTATGTAAAGTGTGATTTTCTAAATTATATGTTCATGAGGAATTTTAGGTTTCACAACCTCCTCATTTTAAAAATGAAAAATCCCTAAATCATTTTCAGACATACTAAGAAACCTTATGCACTTAAACAAGCTCCAAGATATGTGTATGATATATTAACTGAATTTTTTTACAAAAAAAATAGTTAAGGGAGATTTTTGATCAAATAATTTTTTAAAAAAGTTTTTAAAGAAACAATCATTGTAAAATTTTAAGTGAATGAAATTATGCTTAGATCAACTCAAAAACCATTTTTTATTCCTTTACTAGTCTTATAAAATCTGAGTTTTAAATGAGTATGATGGGTGAACTAATTTATTTTCTCAGTTTTAAAATTTATCCAAATCCAAAAGGATCTTTAATATCTCAAAAAAACTATATAAAATATATATATATATATATATATATTGGATATTATAGTACTAAAAGTATTCATAATTCAATAAGAAGTTCTAAATATTTAGATCTTGATGAATCTAGGAAACCAATTCATCAAAAAAATTAGAGGAATTATTGGTAATCTACTAAATCAAACAAATAGTCAAAAAAGGAGAGATCAAGTATGTTAGGTGGTAGAATTTTTCATTTATTTTCAACATATTTTTTTCTTTTTAATATTTTTGTTATGTTATTTTAATAAACTCTGATATTTTCGAGTCTAATGTTTTATTTAAACACTTTTTATACCTACTTTTTAAAATCACAATCCACGTACTTAAAAGTTTATACTTTAGTAACTTTTATACTCCCCAAGATTGCTATGTTTTCTGTATAAAATTTATATGTTTTAGTAGATGTATACAAAAAATCCATCATACAATGTTTCTTTATCAGATGTACATGTACTATATATATCAGAGGGATGATTTCAAAGTTCATTGGAATGATTTTTGTAAATTCCAATAGACAAAGTATAACGAAGTTTATTAGAAATTTTTTTAAATCGTTTACCAAAAAAATTGATCAATCAAAGGTGGATATTCTTTCTAGATGAACCTTTATAAAGCCTAATAGATGAATAACTTCATACATCTCAATAGAAAAACATTTCTCATTCTACTAGATGAAATCTAAAAGCACTGTAATAGTGATTTATCAAAATGATCATTAGATGGAGATGATGTGTTGAACCTTTCAAGTGAAGAAGGAGTTTATCCAATGTCATTACTACCACCTCCAAGATATGTATAATATGACCACTTGGAGTGTTTCTATAAACGAGGATGCATTATAATAGGGGGAATATTTTTATATCTATAAAGATCTATTTTTTCTGTGATGTTTTAGTAACACCTTGTTACTTGAGAGATCTTCAATTTTAACATCAATTGTGAGGATTATTTTAAATTCTGTAAGAAATTTTGATTTTGTAATATCTTTTATTGATTTTTATTGATCAAGGGATTCTAAGGTTTATGAAGATATAGGTTTAGCGATTTTTTGATCTTAGGTTCCTGTGGCTAGGGAAATAGTGACTGTATCAATCTTTGTATATAGGGATTTCTTGGTGTAATAAAGATATGCCTTAATGGTTATTATAAAACCATTGATACCTAATGTAAAAGTTATTTAATTCCTTAACACTTATCTTTAATGTGCGGATATTCTTAAAAAAGTTTATATATCTTTTTCTTACAAACTTTATATAAGATTTTTTACTTGTTTTTACAGGTTCCTATTTCCACAGTGCATGTATAAGAAATGTTTCATATTGTTTGTTGCAAAATATTCTAACTATGATTATAAAGTGAATTAGTACAAATATTCATTCGATATACTTTCTTAATAGGTTAAGTATAATAGAATGTTTTATTTTATAAACTAAAATTCACCCCCTCTTGTAGAAAACCAAATTCCTTTTAATCTTACATCATGATGATGAGAAAGTTCATGGAAGTTAATTTAAATTTAATTTGAATTGATATATGAGGATAGTTTTTTAATATAATTGTAATGTGGTTGTGTGGGGAACTATGATGTTAAGAAATTCTAGAGAAATACATGAGTTGAGAACTTATTTAGATAATGTGACTCATGGAGGACAATGTTTAGTTAAAGGTGGATATCAGGTAGTATCATGCTCATAGTTCTGAAATAAGGAAGTATAAATGTGGGGAGAACACCTTGGGAAGTGGAGAGCACGACACCCATTTTAAGAAGTTTGAAGAAATATTTGGAAGTGACATGTTCATGAACCCAACCAGAGGAGGTTGAGGGTTGAGATGTTTCTTAGGTATACGAAATCGAATTGGGTGTAGGAAACATGAGATTACCCTGGTATAAGAATTAGTTGATATATAAAAATATGGAGTTGATATGATCAGTTATTGAAAAAATATTGGATATGAGATATTTCTCAGATGGGATAACTAAGTCTGGTTATTAGGAAGTAGGTTGGTAAGGAGACTAGTTCTGTGATACTTTGGTGTTTGGGGGTAACCTACCAATGTGAATGATGAGGAAAATCCTTGTGTTATAAACAGTCTCTATAGTGAGGTTGTGGGTTTGGATATATATTTTAGGTGGGAAATATATTATTTTGGATTAGTGGCGTCAATATTCAAGGTGAGAAGTTGGTGTTTCAAAAATTCATAAATTCTACCTAGTGGGGAATCATGTTAATGTTAGTTAGGATAATCAAAACTAGGGTGCATGGGATAGTGAGGTTCTGAGTGGTGAATCCGAACTGGGTTTAGTGTTTCCATGACTACAAATGGTGAGATGCATGCAGTTTGGTTCATTCATTGAGATTAGTGATTGTGATTTTCCAAGAAAATAGTTCCAATCATAGAGGACATACTGATTTCATTCATCTAAGATTCAGTGGTTCTTGGGAGAACCACTTGGCTTCAGTGTAGTTTCCTATTTCTTGGTTGGATTTTGGTAAATTAGATGATTAATATGAGTCTTATACATGGGGCTTATAATTTTTCTCAGCTATTTTAGGAGAGGATAGAAACTGCTTGGAATAGTTCGGGACATGATTCATGGGGTGGACCCAAGTTCATTGTATGATTTAGGGGGTGAAACACAATTTTTTGACTTAGTTCAGAGCATGAACAGGTTTGATGGGTGAAACTCCATTTTTCCCATGATTCAGGGGGTGAATCATGTGATGAAACCTAGTGAATGTGTTACTTAGGGAATCAGTACTCCTCCTAGTGGATGTGTTACTTAGAGAATCAATACTCGAGAAGAAAAATCCATTAATGTTGTGGCTCATGGGCAAGACCGAGAACTAGTAAATGGGTTCATTATTGAGATTTTGAGCTTTTGATTGAAGCATCATTTTAGGAGCATCTTATTGGTATGGTTGATCGGGGTGAACTTCATTTGGTGTCTATGATGTGGTAGTAAGGACGTGTCTTAGTGGAAACATAACAGTGGGGGTTGGGTATATGGGACTAGTGGATGGTATTGTTGGCTGGTGGTTCCAGTGTTATCTGAGAGAGAAGCTCGAGGATGAACTGCTTTAAGGCTGGAAGATTGTAAAACATTGACCCTTATCGAAGGAACTAAACCTATTAATTTTTGTCATAGCACGTGTATTAAATGTTCTGTGAAGGCTATGGGGGGTTGGGAGTGTCCTAGAAGTGGTTTTGGGGAATGAAGACATGTATTAAATTGCTTCAAGGCATGAATAATTACTTCACACCATGAAACCAATGGGTAGAGGGGAGGAACAACTACCATGAAAAAACACAACATGAATAACTAGTTCATTCCATGAAACTATCTGTGTGAATTTTTCTTAATGGTTTAATTAGATTATTTTAAGGGGGAAGGTTTTATAAAAACAAAAGCGGGAATCCCCCTTCGGCAATAGGCACAGATCCCCCTACCCTTGTCCTTCTTTCCTTCGAAGAGGGATTCCTCCCTCATTTGTCAATGGGTTTTCTTGCCTCCAGTTGTGTTTGGAAGCTAGTGGTAATGCTAATATTCAACATTGTCATTTTATTGGTTTATTCAGTTGTCTCTTTGTCTTATGTTGTTTATGTGTGTTTTTCCTATTTCCAGGGTATCTGTCTTCTTTTCTAATTTCTACCGTATTGGAATGAATCAGAGGGTGATATTGGACGAGTGGGTGTCTATGAGTATGAGGTATGCATTTAATATTCTATCCTACATTTTTGTGGCATTTTATCTATGTGAAAATTGTTTGGTCACACTTGCATTATCATGCATTCATCCTAAAATTATAAATTAAATATTATGGCATCGATCCATGAAATTGAACCTCTCAATGGACCACTAATAGGTTGTTAGTGAGTATACCAAGATTTTAGCCACCCATGGTGTGTGCGTGACCTTGGAAAATAAGGTAGAAAATTAAAGAGGTGTCCCTATGGGTATCTTAGCATAAACATGTGTCCATATATGTATGATAGATACTATAACCACCAATTGAGGTGTGATTCACTTATAAATTATATTTGGGTAATTAAAGAGGTGACCTTCATGGTCCCTTGGACTTGAGTTATGACCATGGGTGAGTGATCGAGGTTTCCTAGGACGTGATCTTGGTTCCAAGTACAAGATTATTATTTGAGGCTGGGTGTTTTAAAATTAAATAAATTTAAATTAAATTGATATATAATTTTGTCCTTGGGTATTATTTTCAGATAGATAAATGGGAAACAAATGGGGCGACCCAAGTGGTGCTCGAGGATAAGACCTAATGTATATTGAAATAAATGAAATTATTGATGCATTACCTATGGGGTTTGTTGATGATAAATGTTTGGAACACGAAGGGTGATACCCCTTGGTTTTTTCAGTGATGTTTTTTTAATTAGATTACCTATGATAATCTTCCTAGGAATCAACAATGTTGCCTGATGACTTGGAACACCAAGGGTGATACCCCTTGGGATAAGTGATGACGTTTAAATCTTTAGAATTCTAAGGGTGATACACCTTGGGTTTAGTGATGATGTTTTTTTTAGAACTCCATTGGGTTATTCCCCCTTAGGTTCGATGTTGAAACCTGATTATTTAAAATTCCTTGGGAAATTACCTTATGTTTGACAGTATTTCTTGATGATATATTATAGACAGAGACATTCAGTATAAGCTGAAGCCAGTATGATCAACCCTAGGTGTCACTTCGGAACCTGAGGATCATCGATGGTTTTATTTATTTATATAGTTCATTTATTTATTACACACATTATCATTCACTTATTTCTCACACTAGATATTCTTATATATGAAGTTGGTGGGGGTCTACTGAGTTGTATCTACACCCTTCTTGAGTTTCCAGTTGGAAACTATGCAAACCTCCTTGTTTTCAAGACCGGAAATAAGCAAACGCTATGTGGTTGATGTATGTGTCTGTTTCTAGGATGGAACATGGGAGTTTGGGACTAAGATAGTACTTGAAACTATTTTCAAAATTTTCCTAAATTTTCCTTTTGGTATTTTAGGTTTTGAAGTATATGATTGTTGTTAATGTATGACTACTTTAAATTGTACATAATATCATTTTACGTGGCATGGGTTATATTTGACAATTTATCAGCACTTTCTTGGTTGACTATTTATTACATATTTATTTAGTTTTTGTATATAATTGTTTTTATTTTTGTTGTTTTTATACTATAATGTGAACGTATAGTCTTCTTATCTTACCATCTCTAGAAACCACCTTATCATAATTCACCTATCATGTTAATTTAAGAGTATTTGTTTTAAAAGAATAATGATGGGTGATATCTTTGCAAATTTCTCTATAGGTAATTTAAAAATAGATTCCCAAATATGATTTTATGACTTTATTTCAATGAAGGGTATAAAGGATTTGTATTATGATAAATAAAGATAAGGACATTGAATTTTTTTCATTCAAATTTTATTACTAGAAAATAATAACCATTTTACTTAATTATATTCATAAATTTCAGTTGTTTCTCAATAAAATAAATCACCTTATTTTTCCCTATTTTGTTAGTTTTGATAAAATATATCTTTCATTTATAAAAAAATTGGGTACATCTCAAAATTTGTAATGTCTAAACCCTAAAAAATTTTAGAGTTAAACACAAAACACTCCGACAATTTATATACTATTCATTTATCAATTTCTATGAATTTAATTATATTTTTTAGGAGCATACATGATATTTTTTTATAGATTTAATGCATACAAAATAGATAATTAGAAATTAACTCAAGATCTAATAGAATTTTTTTTTTGAGTTTTTTAATAACTAACCCCTGGTTTTCAAAAAATATTCTTTTTATAAAAAATTGTTATACAACATGTAAAAGAATTTATATAAAAAAAATTACACATTAATATTCCTAGTTGATAAAATAGATTAACAATACCATATTAAATTGATTTTAAAATCTATCCAAAAACATCAATACAAATTCACCATAGATATAAACAATTATTTAGTCAAAAATATTTTTTTCGAAAGGTAATAAGTGTTCAGTTTAGATTCTTGAACTATCCAAATAAATGGAATTTGTAATTGGATGTTAGACCTTTAAATGATAACTTTACTAAATAAAGTCAAATTGGGTATGTCTAAATATCCATTTATGAAATACTGATTTTCATCACTATTAAAATTATAGAAGGCTTAGGAAAATGAAATAATTTATTAATGAATATGTTATATTTCGGGAAGATTTGGAAAATGAGAACCTTTGTAAATAATTTCATACTTCCCATGTCAATTGAGTAATAAATGTGTAATTCTATTTGTTTTTAAATAAATTAAAATATTTTTTATGATTTAAATGTAAAAGTGTTTTTGGGAGGGGAGTGATTAAGTTATGATTATTTATTTATTTTAAAATATTTCCAAAATAGAAAATAATTTTATAAAAACACCTTATTTGGGGATTATTTGGCTAATGAGAGGGTCTAAAATTAATTGGAGAAGTCCAACATTGATTTACTATCAAAAAAGGGAAATCTCTCAATCCAATAAATATGCTATGTTCGGTGAAGAATGATAATAATTCCTTTCACATTTATCCCTGAAGAAGTAAACTTAATCTCCTAAATCTACGGTTACAGATTAGATGAGGGTTGTCCCACACTATAATGAATGAGTTTAACGTAGATCTGTGGTTCAAGAATGGGAATTTTAGTTCTTGGTTATTAGTGGTGGATTCCCCTCCAGTTAGAGGAAAGATTTCTAGTGGGTTTTGTTCAGGTTATTTCTTATCACAATCTTTATACTATTTTTGACTATGCAATTTTCAATGATGTCTTTTCCACCGAGACTCTGTCATAACTTTGAAGTGCGTTGATGTTTTGGGGATGAAGAGGGATGCGAGGATCACGATGCAGTTGCCCAGGCTAAACCATCGACAATCGTCCATCACTGGAGCCGCTGTCGATGGGCATGTAGTAGGGTTTGGGATCACGTTAAACATATTTACCACCATTTGAAAGAACACTCCTATGTTTTTTACTCATAGATTTCCTTCAGAATCCACTCTGAATCACTTTTGTTATCAACCATTAAAGACCAAGTATATCAATTTTCTGTGATCAATTAAATAATTGTTTACTTTGTTTTTTATATTTTTATTCTTTGTTTTATGAAATTGTAATGATTTACTTCTAAGTTATTTTCAAAGATTTCCTATGATGTTTCCGTAATAACCCAAGTGAAAAACAACGCCAAATCCAATCTCATGTATGTATAATAATCAAATTCTTTGAAATCATAAAGCCTAATCATAACCTCATTGTTCATCACACACCATGGATAATTAAGTTAGAAAGGGATTTATAGGTATTGGAATATGTTCATATCTTATCTCACAATAGATATCACTCCCCCAGTATCAAGGATGATGTAAAAACTCATTCTGAAAATATAGGCCCATGGCTATTCCCTTAGTCATTGGGGAATGTCATTATATAGATGGGGGATCGTGTAACGTTGGTTTTCCAGGTATACTTAAGGGATTTCATAGCCCCATCATGGTAGATTATGAAATGTAGTGCCTACCATTGTACAATGGTATGCCTTAACTCCATGTATAAGTTACTGGAAGATCACATCATACCGAGCGATGTAAAGGAAGAGAAATTCACTAACTCCAAGATAAATCAATTCATTGCAAATGAACAGATAACTCACCTAAAAGAACTCAAGGTAGATTCTAATTGAAATTAAACCACTAAAATAATATGAAACTATCATAGGAAAAACCACATCAATTCTTTCATGATCACTATTATCTTCATGGGGAAAATAATCCACCATGTATGCTCTAATGCTCATTCATCAGTCCCCATGATGATTAAGTACCCACATTCCATGCTTCAATTTCACACATAATCTTTGCCTCTACTTTCTAATTCTAAGAGACTAGTCCATTTTCATGTAAAACCTAACTATAATCGCACTATACTCCCTTAGTAGTTAATAATAAAAAATCTTCATCAAATAGACATGTAGAATCAAATCATCGATCCTGAGTGATCATCAATGACCTTTCCCTCATGAACCACCATCATCACCAATTGACGTTGGACTATAATTACAAACATCCAAATCCAAAATATTATTTTAGTTAGAATAAAATTTTTGAGTCTCTAGAAAACCCAAAAAAACATATCATTTTGTTTTATTTGACTAAACAAACACTCATACTTTTGAAATTTTCAGAGGTTGAGTTATCACCAATTCGATGTCTAAATGTCTAAAATGTCCAAAAAACCCTTTTAAATTCTCTAAAATTGCATTAATATTTTTACCATTATTATCGATTTAAAATTATTAAAATTAACTGTATCCATGAATTAAACAAATATCGATGTGGTGGGACATTTCCACATAATTCATGGGAAGAAGGTCACCACATGAAGGTGTTAGGTGCAATAACCTGGATAGGAATCCAACAATCGACTAGAGCCAGAGCACCATGTGGCCTCAAGAGTTCCTCCTTATACACAAGATGTATATGAATAGAAGTGAGAGTCTATAACCATCATAGAGAAACTTACTCTCAGTATCACAACATAAAATAAAGGATAAATAAGGGAATCATCATAAAACATTAGAGTAAGCACAAGGAATTTGTGAAAAACTGGGTTCCCTAGACCCAACTTGAACAATAAATTTTTATTTCCATATCATGTAAAATATATACACCATATCCCTTTTCACATATTATTACATGATTTCAAATATTATTTAGTATCAAATTACAATCCAAGGATCGCAAAGTCTAGTGTCTTTTGAACACTTGGTATATAAAACTAAAAACATGAGACTAAATAAAACATTTGTTCATTTATCATCCATTATGAAATCCTAACTTCTTTTGATCCCTTAAATGTATATATGATAACCAAGGGATATCATGAACAAATGGATGTGTTAAAAATCCCAGTAAGAGAATAAACATAAGAATAAAGCATAGCACATGGGTTAATAGATATAATAAGACTACATAAAAGTCATGTATATACATAATTAAGCATAAAATATGTAATCATGTATCATAGAAGATGTGGAGACAACATAAAACATGACATAAGAATGAGTCAAATATCATTTCACATGAAGGAGAATGAGTCAAGGTTAACCACCATGACTGTTGCACATGGAGCACAAGTCAAGGCTAACCACAAAGACCGTTGCACATGACGTCACATGAGACTAAAATTTACCCATTTCATTGGATCCCTATCTACTAATAACCATCATAACATGTTCATGAATATTTTCTCCACACGAAGAATCATACATAATTAATCAAACATAAACATAAGGGTTACCTATGTTAAGAATCATGTTTCATAATCTTGTCAAAAATGCATAACACAAAGGAATATCAAAATGGTCTCCATGAAAGAAAGGATTTAAATCCTAAATGGACATTCATAAGGTAAAATAGGTATATTAATTAATAATTTATGTCAAATTAAAGTGAATTCATGTTAAAATGGCGTTTAAGAAACTTTAGAAACAAAACATTCCATTGTGGTTTAATGAAAATATTAAAGAGCATTTAAAGAAGAAAAGAGGATAATATTTTATAAAAAATAGGAAGTGAAACAAGAAATATTTCATAAAAAAATATGTTATTTTATAAAAATATTGTTTTATTAAAATGGATTTTTGAGCTCACTTGAAAATGTGTAATAATTTGAGACGTTCCTTTAAATCGGGCTTTCTTATCAGGAAGAACTAAGTATGGATCCTTTTCAAAACATGTATATCCTAGAAAAATAAGGACAAAAAGATCTTGATACATGATTTTGGAACATATAAACATCAGTTATAATATTTACATAAAAGAAAATATAATTTCATTTGGGTAAAAGTAGAAAAAAATAACCTGAAGAAATAATGGAGGTTTGGGTAGAATCCCTAACCATAATTCTGAAGGTGTTCATCACTTGATCTTAATGTCGGGGATAATCAAATTAGATTCATTAATTAATAATTACATAACCGTTTATACATTTATTCTATTGATTATAACTTTATTAATTTCATTTATGGCCTTTTTGATTGGTTAAGGGATTCAATTTCATCTTTTGGGAGCATTGGTTTCCTTGGTTTTCATGATCGGTTTACTAGTATACATGTCTGAAGGGTCATGTAAAGTGGCGGTAATTATCCAGAATTGAACATGTATGTTATTAATGTAACACCCCTGAAAAAGTGAGACTTAAAAGGCTAAATGTGACTACCCATGTCAACAAGGTGCACCTTCCTTTTCAGGAGCCTGTCTGATTTGAACTCCACAGTTAAGCGTGCTTGGCCTGGAGTAGTGATCAGGATGAGTGACCTTCTAAGAAGTTTCTAGGATGTGTGTGAGTGAGGACAAAACACACTGGAAAGGACATGTGTTGGCCTGTGGGGACAGTCATTAGTCTGATAAGCGACCCTAGTGAGTAATAGGCTATGGTGTGCTAATAAGGCAACCAAGGTATTACAAGAGACCCATGGGGTTAGATGATAAGGTTCATGGTCTGGGAGGCGGGTCATGACAAATGGTATCAGGGCCAATACCCAGCCGGAAGTGCTTAGGCACTGCCTGGGTTTGAGGCTTGGGGTCCAAAACGAGGGATTTGTGCTTTAAAGGGGTGGATATTGTAACACCCCTGAAAAAGTGAGACTTAAAAGGCTAAATGTTACAACCCATGTCAACAAGGTGCACCTTCCTTTTCAGGAGCCTGTCTGATTAGAACTCCACGGTTAAGCGTGCTTGTCCTGTAGTAGTGATCAGGACGGGTGACCTTCTGAGAAGTTTCTAGGATGTGTGTGAGTGAGGAAAAAACACATTGGAAAGGACATGTGTTGGCCTGTGGGGACAGTCATTAGTCTGATAAGCAACCCTAGTGAGTAATAGCCTATGGTGTGCTAAGAAGGCAACCAAGGTATTACAAGAGACCCATGGGGTCAGATGATAAGGTTCATGGCCCGGGAGGCGGGTCATGACAATTAAGGATATTCTATAGGTTATATTGGTTTTATATATCTTTTGGTTTTATCGTGTGAGTATGAATAATTAGATAAATAGTTAATTATAATTGTTTGGGTTTATTTTGGTGGTTTTCAATCACAACGAACACATTTTGATTTATAAATTAATATCATGTGTATAAAATGATTCCAGAACATTAAAGAAGATATTATACATATATTATAATCTTGTTCGACCATAAAAAAGGTTTCACAACTATCCTTGATGACGTTAATGGTAATTGAAATCTTTTTCATCCTTTAATGCAATAAATTAACACATCATGGGAGATGTTTTCATTTTAAGTATAATAGGAGGGGGAAAGAGTGATGATGATGAATTATTACATTATAATAATAACGTTTTAGTATATTTAAGGTAATATATTTATCATACCACTTGGATAAGGGAAGTAGAGGAGAGAAAAAGGAAATAAAGGAATGTGAAAAGAAAATAAAAGAAAAGGAATAGGGTTTTACATCTTAACTCATTCTTCTAGAGAACCTCCTTAGGGGATTGGTTTTGGTATTTTTTTAAGACAAAAGCTCATGGTTGTTGGGGAGGGGCATGGAAGAATATTTGAATGGAATTTGGGGAAGGTTCAAGGCTTGAGAGGTGTGAGGAAATGTGGCGAGGGCGGTATTTATAGAGGATGAGATGAGTGTTTTCTCAAAATTTTAATCATTAGTTTATTATTTTGGCTCAAGATTATGAATAGTTTGAGAATTATCATCAAACATATTAAAATAATTAAGGAGAGTTTGATATTATAATTCTTTAATGAGCGATTACTCAAGGAATAATATATTTAAGTTATAATGTATAAATACTATAAATTAATGTATTTCACTATTCACAAAATTCAATTATTTTAGAAAAAAATCCAAAAAATCCACCAAAACCATTTTCTGAATTATAGATTTGAAAAATAAAACTCTATTTTAAGAAAATATTTTTTCAAATAACAGAAGATTAATTTTTTATTGAAATCATAATTTACTAAAAAATGTAGATTTTAAAATTATAACTCATTTTATAACACTTTGAAAAATTAACTAAGGTATCATAAGACATAAAAATATTAATTTAAGATTACATTTTATCTAAACAAATTTTCTTTTAAATTATTAAATTAATCATAAAATTGAAATTATATATTTATAACTTCCAAAAATACCAACACTTAATTAATATTTTTAAAATATTTATTTACTTATACTATGATATAATTATATCATATTGTCACTTATCATATGAATAAATTATATTTATACTTTCATTGGTGAATTTACAATTCAATTGTTCATTTTACTATTCATAAGGGTCACATTACTATTCCAAAGGACAAGTTACTATTTCATCTATATAGGTTCCTTAACTTCTAGAAATACTTTTTATTTCATTGCTTCATCATTTATATAGTTTTTATTGTGTTCAAAATGTGATTTTATGTGGTTTATACTATATGAATTAATTATAATAAAACAATTTCCACTGAAATAATTTGGGGTCGTTACATTCTATCCCCATATTAAATTTCACCCTTGATTTTTCTTTGGAATTATAGGTTGAAAAAATGTGTGGGTACTTTTAATTCCTCACTTCCTTCGGTTCACATGTTGCCTCTTCGTACTTATGGTTCCACTATAGTACTTTGAACAACTGAGTAGTCCTGTTGCATAGAAATTTATCTCAAAGATCCAAGATCTTCACTGACCTTTCCTCATATTAGAGATCATTTTCCAACTGTACTACATCTGAATTTAGTACATCTTATAGATCTGGTATGTACTTCCTTTATAGGGATACATAGAATACATACTATACTTGAGACATTGTAGATGGAAGTGCTAGTCGATAAGCCACCGCTCCAACACAATCAAAAATATTGAAGGGGTCAATGTACCTGGGACTCAAAATTCCTTTCTTCCCAAATCTCATTATCATATTCCATGGAGATATGTAGAGGAATACCATGTCTCCAACATTAAACTCAAGGTTTCATTTATTATTCTTTTCATAACTCTTTAGTCGACTTTGGGATACCTTGATGTGATGATGAATGGTTTTCACATTTTCCACCATTTCTTCAGTCATTTAAGGTCCTAACAGCTTACTCTCATCAAATTATTCTAACATGTCAGTGTTCTACACCTTTTCCTATAAAGGGGTTCATATAGAGACATTTGGATGCTCGAGTACAAACAAATAATGTAAGAGAACTCGACCAGAGGTAGATATGGGTCCCATCCTCCATTAAAGTCCATAAAACACGCTCTTAACATTAATTCTGGTGTCTGAATAGTCCTTTCATATTGTCCATCAGTTTGAGGATGATAGGTCATAGTGAAGTTCAACTCAGTGTTTTGAGCAGGTTTGATACTTTTCCAGAACATAGAGGTGAATCTAGGATCTTAATCGGAAGCAATCGATAATGGTGTTCCATGCAGCCTTACCACTTCTCTGATGTATATCCATAAAATTTGATCCAAATATAATTCCTATCAAATTTTCATAAAGTGACCTTTATTTTTAATATTATCAACAATAACCCATATAGAGTTGTTCCCTTAGGATGTCTTTGGAAGTCCAGTGACAAAGTCCATAGTGATGTTTTCCTTTTTCATGTTTGTATGTGTAATGGTTACATCAACCCTTTAAAATTTTTCCTTTAACCCTTTGGTTTTAGACATACCAAGAACATTGATGTATATTCGGAAATATCCTTCTTTATATTTTCCCACAAATAGTTCTCTTTGAGATCTTGATACATCTTTGTTCTCTATGGGTAAATAGAGAAGGTTGATCTATGTGAATCATTCAGAATCTCCTACCTTTTATCTGGATTGGATGGTACACATAATCATGACCCAAATATCACGACTCTTTCACTTATTTGTAACTCTATGGATTTCCCATTTCTGATAGCTTCCACCCTTTTCTGAATTTCTACATCATTTCTTATCCATCCTTTATTTCCTTTATGATGGATGATTGAACAATAATTTGAGAAAGGATTGATGATGTTCCTACCTTAAGTATTATCATGTCCATCCTTTTTAAGTATTATTATATTGGATCCTTCTAAATTATCATCATTGATAAAGATTCATGATCCTTTCTACTTCAAGAATCTACCATATTATTTGAATTACTAGGATGGTAGTAGATTGAGTAGTTGTAATCTTTGATGAGCGCCAACAAAATTCACTGGATCATATTATGCTCAATAATTGTGAATATATATTTTAGATTCTTGTGATTAGTATATATATCTATGTTCTCCCCATAGAGATAATGCCACCATATTTTCAACGTGAAGATCACACCCACCAACTCTAGATCATGTGTAGGATACTTTTGATCATCAATTATCAACTACCTTGAGGCGTGGGCTATTACTTTATCATTTTTTACTAGTACACAACCTAAGACCTTTTTTGAAGAATATTTGTACACCATAAAGAGTCCTACACTCATCAGGAGTGTGAGTACTGGTGCAGTGATAAGCTTATTTTGGAGCTCCTTAAAGATTTCCTCACATTATTGAGTTCAGAAACAATTCAATCCCTTCCATGTGTAGCTTAGTTATTGGGTTGGAAAATTCTGACAAGTTCTTCAAAAATCATCAGTAATACACAACTGGACTGGAAACTATGGATCTATGTTACAAATTTTGGCCTAGGCCACTCTTTGACTGCCTTTGTCTTCGAAGGGTCCACAAATATCTCTTCTCAGGTGACTAAATTCCCCATCAATGATACATCCTTCATCCACAACTCACATTTATTATAAAATGAATATAGTTTCTCCTTTCACAAAGTCCTCAGCACAGTATTCAAATTCCTCTCTTGTTCATCCCTACTCTTGGAGTATATTAAATTATCACTGATAAAGACTACCACAAATTTGTCGAGATAATGTCTAAAGACTCTAGTCATTAAATCCATGAAAATTGTTGGATCGTTAGTGAGTTTGAAGGGCATAAATATGAACTCATAGAGTCCATACCTTGTTTGAAAGTCTTTTTTAGGAATATATTCCTTCTTCACCTTTAATTGATGATATCCCGACCAAAGGTCCACCATAGAGAAATAACTTTCCCCATGTAGTTGATCGAACAAGTCATCTATCCAAGATAGGGGATACTTTTTCATTATTGTTATTTTACTGAGGTCATAATAATTAATTCAAAGGCCCTTGATCTATCCTTCTTCTTAACAAAGAGGAGTGTTTTACCCCATAATAAAGCACTTGGGTGTATAAAACCCTTGTCCAAATTCTCCTGTAACTGCTTCCTCAGCTCCACTTACTCTACAGTGGCCATTCTATAAGGTGTCTTTTATATAGGCAGAGAACTTGGAATAAGGTCAATTTAGAACTCAAACTCTTTATCATGAGGAAGACTGGAAAAATCTTCAGGGAACACATTAGTATAGTCCCCTACAATTGGAATGTCTTTGAGCACGATTCTATCCTTTGTCACAATCATTTGAGCTAGATATACTTGCTCATAAGGTAGTGATATCCGCACTTGAGAAAATTTTTCTAAAGGAGATTCATACTCCTCCTTACACAAGTACAAAATTGGACTCTGCTTCCGGATATGAAGAGTGATCTCCCTTTCCTAAAATTTTTTGTTGGCTTGGTATAAAGACAGTCAATCCATGCCAAATATAGCATCAAACTCTTCCAAAGGGAGTAATAAAACATTTTACAAGAGATTCAGTCCACAAACATTAACTGGGGATGAGTTATATACTTTGGATGCAATAATTTCCAAATTTTATGTTCTTATAGATAACTTAACCTCCATATTTGGAGGTGGTGTTTGAAATTTTCTACTAAACTTATAAGATATAAAAGAATGTGTAGAACCATAATCAAATAGCAAGTTCACTATTATTGAATGAATAACTAGCATACCTATCACCACATCATTTTCAAGATCCATCTCAATAGTAGTGATAGAATATTCCTTTCCGTGTTGCATTGGAAATTGTTGTTGATTGCCTCCTATAACCCTAGGATTAGGGAATTTGATTGTAAAATTCCCATGTTCATTATAGTTGAAACACTACATTATAAGATGAGTGTTGATCTGAATCTTTCTTTATTCTTCCACATTTGTGAAATTCTTCATTTCCCTTGGGAAGTTCTTATCCAGGTTACCCATTCATCCACATTTGAATAATTTCCTAGTTCCCTTTAGACAGTTCCCATGATTATTCTTCCCATAATTTTGACAAATGGGATATTCAGTCTTCATTACATCATGGGATTTATTTTCTAATCTACCCATATTAGACTCCATTTTTCACTTTTTTTTCACTGGACCCATGAGAACACTGAGAGTATCTAACCTCCATTTCATCCTTGAGGTAATAACAGAAAAATATCTTTATAACTGTCGAAGTGTTAAATCGCTACTACTATTTGTGTACTCGACTTTATTCCTCTAAAGAATTGATCCACCTTGATTTTGGTGTTCTTGAAAAATCAAGAGGTGTATCTTACAAGCCTTGTAATTTTTTCTATATACGCCCTGATAGACTCATCTTCTTTCTTCTTAAGTCCAAGAAACTCTCTTTACATCTTGAGATGTTGGGTTCAAAGAAAATATTTATTGAAAAAAAATCTTGAATTCCTCCCAAGCCATGGAATCAATTTCCTCATTGGACTTTATATTTTTTTATTAGTGACCACCACTGATCAGCTTCCCTATCAAAACGATAGACCTCCAGCACTACTTTCTCTTCTTATGAGTACCAGATGACCGATATATATCTTTTCAATGGAGTTAATCCATTATTCCATGAAGAGGGGATCAGAAGATCCACTAAACATGGGAGGCCATTGACACATGAAGGATTCAATGACAATGTTCTCTTTCTTTGGATAAGGAGGGTGTTTCACATGATTCAAGTTATTATTCATAACATTATCTAATTGATCATGTATTATCATGAAGTTTTGAGAACTTTTTCCCACCATATTTGGCATATCATTAGGGAAATCATCCCATTTATTATCACATAGATTGTTGGAAAATTTGTTTATATTTTCATCCATTAACTAAGAAAAATAAAGTATAATTAGGGGGATTTAATACATAGCTAATAAGAATGTAAAAATATACATTGAGCATAAAAAGGAAAAATTTTAAGGAATATCCAAACTTGAGATTCTAAGGTTTCAATCTATGTTATCCAAGGTTTATTTCCTAACATACACTCTTATGGTATTTTTTTGTTCCCTTAATAATGGTTCATAATGAGCTTATAAATTTACCAAAGAATATCCCCCAGGAGTGTCAAACTAGGTGTGAAATAAAGACCATTTTCGTGTACCAGGTTACCCCGAGTTGGGCCCAGAACACATTTTAAGAGTTGTTAATCTTAGGTACATTTGTGCCAGAACCACATACACTTGTATTATCCAAATAGGGATGTATTTTTTTGATAAAAAACGTACTCTATACTTTCCAAAATTTTGGAATGATTTCTCAGACTTAGTCTTACCCCTAATATTCTTACTAAAGAGTTATATTCGTAATCACCAAAAATAACGATACCTTACTCTAATACCAACTATAGAAACCCTATCCTTTTTACATATTATTTCATGATTTCAAACATAATTAACTATCAAATTACAATCCAAGGATCGAAAAGTATAGTGTCTTTGTAAGACTAGGTACATAAAACTAAATACATGAGACTACATAAAACATTTCTTTATTTATCATACATTATCTTATCCTAGCTTCCTTTTATCCCTTAAATATTCATAGGATAAACTAGGGATAACATGAACAAAGGGATGAGCTAAAAATCCACGTAAGGGAATAAACCTAAGAATAAATCATAGAACATGGATTAGTAGGCCTAATAAGATGAGATAAAAGGAATGAATATAAATAAGGAATCATTGCATATTTAATCATGGTATCATAAAATATGTGGAAACAATATAAAACATTACATAAGCATGATTCACAACTCATTTCACATGAATAAGAAGGATTCAAGTTTAACCCCCAAGATCGTTTCACAAGGAGCATGAGTTAAGGGTAACCCCAAGACTGTTGCACATGACGTCTCATGATACTAAACATTACCCAATGAATTGGATCACTATCTAGGCGCACCCATAATAACATGTCATGAATATGTGTGTCACATGAATAATCTGATATAAGGTATCAAACATAAATATAATAGTTATGCATGGTAAGAATTGGATATCATAATCTTATAGAAAAGGCATGACATAAGAAAATATCACAATGGTGTCCATGAAGGAAAGGATTTAAATTTTAAATGAAAATTAATAAGTTAAAACATGAAAAGAACAAGATAAGTAATTTCAAAATGAATCAGATACATGTAAAAATGGCATTTAAGAAACTTTAGAAATAAAATATTGTAGTGCGATTTAAGGAAAATATTAAAAAACATTTAAAGCATAAAAGGGAATAATAATTTATATAAAAATAGAAGTGAACCAATATTTTTTTTATAATTAAATTCGTTATTTTAGAAAAATAATGGTGGATAAAAATATATTATAGAGATCACTTGAAAATGGGTAAAATTTAGAAAGTTCCCTCAAATCAGGCTTGCTTATCGGGAAGAATTGAGTAGGGAACCTTTTGGAAACACTTATCTCCCCAAAAAAGAAGGATGTAATGATCTTTATACATTATTTTGAATCATATAGAAAACATTAAGAATATTAAAATAAAATATAATAGAATTTTATTTTGGTAAAAAGATAAAAAAAATAACCCAAAGGAATATTGGAGATTCGGGTAGAATCCCTTACCTTTAGTCTGAAAGTGTTATTCACTTGATCTTAATGTCCTGGATAATCAAATTAGATCTAATATATAATAATTAAAGATCCATTTCTGAATTTATTTTACTTATTAAAACTTTATTATGTTCATTTATGGCCTTTTTGATGGGTTAATATATTGAATTTCATCTTTTGGGAGCATTGGTTTCCTTGGTTTTCATGACCAGTTTAATTGTATACATGTATGAAAGGTCATGTAAAGTGGGGTTAATTATCTATAATTGAACTTATATGTTATTAATTATCATAAAAAAGGTAAATTGTTCTTATATATAATTTTTTTAATGAGGATTAATAATTAGATAAATAGTTAATGATAATCTTTTGGGTTTATTTTCGTGGTTTTCGATCACAATGAACTCATTTTGTTTTATAAATTAATATCATGTGTATAAAATGATTACAGAACATTATATAAGATATAATACATATATTATAATATGGTTCAACTATAAAAATGGTTTCATTACTATCCTTGAAGATGGTAATAGAAATTGAAAACTTCATCATGCTTGAATACGATAAATTAACACCTCACAAATGATGTTTTCATTTTTTAGTATAAAAGGAGGGAGAAAGAGAGATGATTATGAATTATTATTTTATAATAATAATATTATAGTATATGTATGGTACAAAAGTTATCACACCATTTTTATAAGTGGAGGTTAGGAGAGAAATAGAAAAGAATGGAGCATGAAACAAAAATAAAAGAAAAGGAAGAGGCTTTTACCTCTTGATTATTTCTTTTTTTGAACCTCCGTAGGGGATTGGATTTGGTATTTTGTTAATAATTAAATATAATAGACATGGGGTATAGGAGTTTTTGGATATTTGATCAGAATTTGGAAAAATATCAAGGCTTGAGATGTGCGAGGAGAAGAGGTTGTATTTATAGTGGAGGAGAGGGATGTTTTCTCAATATTTTAATCATTAATTTATTATTTTGGCTCAAGATTTTGAATAGTTTAATCATTATCATACAAAATATTAGGATAATGAAGGTATGTTAAATATTATGGTTCTTAAATCAATGATGAATTAGGAAATATTGTATTTAACTTATAGTGAATAAATACCGTAAATTACCATATTTCACTGTTAACAAAAATTCAAGTATTTTAGAAAATTTTAAAAAATTCAACCTAACTTTTTTTAAATGTGTTAAATTCAAAAATAAACTCCATATTATTAAAATAATTTTCTAAATTTTTGAGAAATTTAATTTTTAATTAAAATAATAAGTTTCTAAAAAAATATAGATTTTAAAATTATAACTAATTTTATAACACTTTGAAAAAATTAACTAAGGTCTCATAAAAATATATTTTAATAATAATATATCAAACTACTAATTTATGAATAAATTATATGAAAAAAATTATTTTAAATGTGAAATTAATCTTAAAATTATAACTAAATATTTATGACTTACAAAAATACCAACAATTAGTTAATAATGTTTTTTAAATATTTATTTATTTATACTACGATATAATTATATCATATTTTAAATTACAATATGGATAAATTGTATTTATATTTTCATTGGTGAGGTTACTATTCAATTGCCTGATTTACTATTCATACGGGTCACATTAGTATTCCAATGATCAAGTTAATAATTATCTATATAGGTTCCTTAACTTATAGAGATACCTTTTATTTCATTCATTCATCGTACTATATGAAACAATTATAAGAATGAAATTTACATTGAATGAATTCCGGTTTGTTATGTATAGAGTGAGTTATTCATGATGTATTCTTACCATAATTGTATTAATATTTCTACGACTACTATTTATATGGTATGTCATTGGATTAATTTTTATTGTAATAGGTTATAGTAGTATCTATGATATAATGTTAGCCTAGAGATACTATGACTATAACCATTAATGTATGTCATATGGTCCATATACATCATGTTGAGAGGACAAAGATGATGTGAAACCATCGAGTGTTTTGGACTTATAAGAATTAATAATTATTCTCAAGAAGATTTCATTTGGTGATATTGATTTGATGAGGTCATGATTAATGAACCACTAATAGGAACACCGCATGTTTTAAGTGTCATTGGTAGTTCTTATATGTGAAAATGTGTAATGGTCACCAACCTTAAGATTATTATCAGTGTATACTATTTAATTATGTACTTTGATTCCAGATGGAAACCATGGAATTTATATCGTAGTGAGGTATCTTTCATTGGGTGCATCATTGGTCATATGACATTGATTGAATAACCATGATAGAATTTTTCACTTCTGATAGGAAGTGATATATGAGGTCTAGTTTATTAGGATGGTAGTATCATCGCTAAATTCATCTTCATGGTAGAAGATGGTAAGTCCTTTAAGTTATAAGAACCAAATTTTTCCTACGAGGTATGAATCTTTTTCCTTTCTATTAAATTCCTTGCTTTTGACCAAATGTGAGTTCCTTGTGAGGATATGAAGGAAAAAAGGGTGTTCATGGATTGTTTAGAGCCTAGAACCCGACCGGTGGAAGAACCAATTGGGTCACACGGTTAGTAGAAACCGTGTCGCCAGTCCCGACAGCTTTTCCTAACTGTGTGGGGGTATTTTAGGGAGAATTAGTGGGCTTCATGGATTTCCCTAACTTTGTAAGGCATGATGCACACTCGTGGGAATGTTTTCTGGTATTATCAAAGGAAAAACACATGGTTTGTGTAAGGTTTCCCAAACTGTGTACATGAACCATGTGAGTCCCCACTTAGGATAGTGGGTCACACATGGTTGGTGAAAGATTTGACCAACCATGTGGTCAAACCATGCGACCCAATTTTAAAGGGTTAAATTACTATTTTTCCCTTGAAGATTACAATTTTAACCCTCTTTTCTTATTTACTCCTCTAATGGATAGAACTCCTCCTCTTCACACTTGAAGATCTCCTCAAGCCTCCATCACCTAGGATTTTCTCCCGTTTCACTGTCTAAACTTGGATTCAATATATGACCATCTCATTGGATTCCTCTTGGTGATTGTTTCAGTCCTTAGACTTATTTCATCATTTTTCTTCTCATCAATGATGTTATTTTGGTGTGAGCTCTTATGCCCTATTTTTAGGACGTTCATTTGTTCTTCAATTTTATTATGATCCAGTACAAACTAAGGGATGATATTGGATGAGGCATATACTGTAGGCATAATATAAGATATCTATGATTTTTCCCTAAAAATCTCATCATTTATAAATTTTCGTCGTTGTATGAATGTTGGGTTCACTAGGTGTCGCTCCTAAAATTCATCTTCATTAATTATAGTTGTTTAGCTTGAGTACATAAGACTAAATATACATGTTCTCTATGTTGTCGTAGATTTCAACCTCAACACCATGCACCTAATTAGTGTGTGTACCATGTTATTCCTCTTTGACCCTCTGTTGAGATTATTGAGCCACCGTTTGGGTGTGATTAACTTAGCCTTGATAATGTAAGTGATCTGTCATAATTAAATAAATATCTAATTTGTCAAATGGAAAGTATATATATATATATATATCACTTGTCCTAGTTAATTATAAATTTAATTAATATTGGGTTCATGTCCTAGATTCACCTTCTCATGTTTAATGAAAGTTAAGGGAATGAACCTACTAAATGATTAAATGACATGATTATTACATGACCCATGATTACATATTATATATATAGAATGAGTATAAGGTGCCTATTACTTTAGATATTTTTATCTTTATAGGAATGGTTAGACTTGATCCATCCATAGATTACCAAGGTAATGCCTTATGCACTCATAGGACGCCATTCAAATTCATTGTGCTGATTGTCATGGGAGATACCCACCACATAATATTGTGTCTGTATTATTACATTAATGACTCAGTGAATTACAGATGATTCACTTGATATATTGTTTATATATTATAATGACTTGGATACACTCCTTGTATTAATCTTTATGTCTTCGAACACACGGTGCCATGGATTCACCCCATTGGGCCCAATCATGCTTAGCATGAGATTACTATGGATGAGTTCCATGGACATAGTTACACTAATTTACAGTTGAATTAATTTGGCATACCACTTATATTACACTCATACCCTTTATAGCCTAACTTCATGTGGAACTATTATGTGTTGGCTCGACCATAAAGGTCACAGATTCCTTGGTAACTCATTGGATCGTCTCTTGTTATTACTTCCTATTACATTACTACTGATCCCTTTTATTCATGATCACCTTATTAAAAATTAAATAATAATTAATTAATCAAATGATATCATGTTTAGAGGCATGACCGAATGAGGCTGAATCAAGTATGTCTAATTTATTATAGCCTTTATTTTATTTTATATATACCAACACACTATTCAGTTTATATTCACAAACTAAATATTTATAAACTAATGAGATTTATCTAACACCCTATTTAAGATGTTATTGGTACCTAAGAAGATTATATGATCACATGAGTGGATAGTGGGATGCATCCTACTTTGGACTCCAAACTTTCTTGCCTGCTTTAGGATTGGAGATTGGTAGTAGATGCCTGAGCCAGTGCTCATGAAGCTTGGATAGTTTTTTCCATTTTGTATTAGTTTTTATATCTTTTATTATACTATAGGCATGTTTCCATGTATTCATGTTTAACATTTTTTAGAGACATGAAATTACACCATCATTTTTATAAGATACAGTTTACAACTTCTGAGTTTTTAATTTACTCCATCGATGTTTATTATTACTTCCACTACCATGATTATTATTGTGCTTCTACTGTTTATTCACTATTATTATATCTTTTGTGATATACATTGTGTTGAGGGAATAGTCTACACAATTTTACACCATATTTCATTATTGCTTGTTTATGGCCTTTAGCATATGGGTATGTGCTCTTAAGTCCTTGTGGATGACCAGGTTCAATTACTCGATAGTGAGCCATGTCCAAGACATCACAAAGTGGTATCAGATCATTTTTATTTTCTTTTGTCTTATTGTATGTGAAATTTATATAGGATATTATGAATATTTTTGATCATAGTTATAATTTTTGCTTGGGAGTAGCTAACCCATGTTCAAGGCAAATTGAATGTTTCCTGGGAATGGGAAATTATTGTTCTGTTTTTCACCTATAATGGTTCATATACATTCACCATTAGTTGATACACATGAAATAAGGTAAATGTTATGATTTATGGATATTTTACCTTATCCTGGTATGAAATGGATTATTTTTTCATGCATTATTATAGGCACAAAGGATTCACATTTCATACATATACCATTCTATATAAGTGCATTTTACTACATGCACTTCCAATGTTGCCTATGATTTTTGAGTGTTCCCTTTTTGTGATATATTCCTATAACACTAAAATATATGATAGGTAAAATAAATTGGTGATTTAAAATGTCAGCATCAATATAAGTTATATTTTCCTATATAAATTGATAGTTTCATCTTAAATAGAAAATTTCAACCCATATAAGCTGTGTAACTCTAGTTACATGAGGATGAGACTACATGACTACGATTTCAATTTAAAAGGTGTATGAGACATTATAAATTAGAAGAGGTAATTCCTTAAAATTGAACCATCATATTCTACATATTACATTATGAGACTGAATGTAAGGGGAGTTAGTTATAATTATATGGGTGTCGATATCAGTTATAAAGTGTATGGACCATTATTATCTCGGAATGAAAATATATTTAATTGAACCCTATTTTATGTTTAAACTCACTTACAAAATTAAAATATAATTTTTTGGATAATAAATGAAATTGTTTCTAGGAAATGGAAAGGTCAAGTGTAATATAAAGAGTATTTTCCTCCTTGAATTTCAATTGACCTTCCATATATTGGAACCCATGTAAATAAAATCTTGAACAATTTCCATTACTATAGCCCTCTATGTGAGTAGTTGGGATAATATGCCTTGGTTTTTGAACCCCTTACTTATGTTCAATGTTTGTAGTGATTCTGTCTGCCTTAAATCTTATTCTAAGGTGTGTTCTTGGAATTTGCAGAGTTATTCAACCACAATGTCCTTGTGTTGGGCACTAGGAAGTTGGCGATGATCATGATCTAGAGGTGGTGGGACCTAAGAAACCAGTGCTACCTCCAGTAGTGCCACCAGAGGCACCACCTACTATTACTAAACTGGGCACCGAAGCTCATCTTTGGGAGGGTTTCCTATGTTTGTTGTAGTCTATGAAGGGTGATCTATGACCTATGCCTATGATGTTTAATCTTACTCATGAGTTCCAGTAGTAGTATCCTCCCATATTTTTGGGGGATGCTGGTCTATAGGCCACTGATTCAGGGATATAATCCATTATTTATATCATTTATCATACAAACACAACTCTATAGAGGAGGGTCAATCTTTCCATCTATATTCTATGTGTTTCTGCCAAGAACTAGTGGGATGTGATTACCGAGGTTGTTTTTCATTAGGGCATGGTATGAGAAGACTTTTAAAATGCCTTATATGATTTATTTTCCCCTTAGATGCTGAGAGATGAATGATCTAGAGAGTTAATGTGCCTAGAGTATGGTGATATATCTATCCTAGACCATTCGACATGAATCACAAAGTTGTAGTGATTTTCAGTACTTTTGGATGGTGATGAGATATCACGTTCGAGACATTTCAAGGATGGGATCAAGTATTCCATCTATTTGTAGGTGAATATCTTTCACCTATCCACCATTATTGAGATCATAAATTTGTCTCATATCACTAAGCACAACCTAAGAGAAGCTGATAGTACTGGTCATAAAGGTTATGTGCTGAGGTAGAGCAGTGTTTCCTTCAGTAGCAGGAAGTTTATCCTTGAGGCTTATCATCATAGAAGTGGTGGAAAGATAATAACTTTCTTATTCATTGATGTCAGAGTAGTAATCATTGCCTTGATACTTCTCATCAAAGCTATAAGAATATCCTTGAGGATTGTGGTAATTCTACGTGTCAATTTTAGGATTTTTATGGTGTAAAAAAGAAAATAAATTTCTTGGTCATCGATGTATATAACTCTATGTTATAATTGAAATTAACTCTAATAACTTAAAGAAAACCCATAGTTTACCCATATCTTTAAGTGAATGTGTTTGATGAGATTACATATAAGTTAATTACTGCTTTCTTTGGGATTAAAATGAAAATATTGTTTTGATAGTTTATTTGCAAAAGTTATATTATATACTTTTAAAATATAACCCACAATTTCATTGCATGTGAACATGGATGAATTTATTAATATCATAGTTGACCTAGTTAACATCGATTCTAATATTGATGATGGAGATCAGACCATTAAATTTTTATCAACTTTAGATAATATAAATGTTAATAGTGAATATGAAGATCAAGTCATTATATTTTTATCATTTCAAGATAGTTCACACAATATTTTGATAGACCCAATGATATATAGGAAGGAGTATTTATCATTAGATGAAGATAAATATGCTCAATTTTCTTGGTATTTATAGAATAAAAACCTGGTTAAGTTTGAGGATGCAGAACATAGAAGAATAAAAGGAAAGATAATAATAAGTCCAGGTGTATAAGGACTAAGTCTAAAAATAGGGCGATAAAGTGTTATCCTAATTAATAACTTGATCATAATTATAGGTATGGATCAAATATTAATTCTATTAAGTAATTCTAAATATGGGGTAACTCACTCTTTAATGGAGAAGATTATTTACTTTCAATATATTTTCATTTTTTCTCTGGGTTCCCTTGATCAATAAAAAAATCACTTTTGTATTTCACTCCAAAGTTATTGTGTTGCATAATTGAATCAGAATATCAATTTAGTAAATATGGGTATAGAGGAATACAAAATAAATAGGAGATAAATTATGAGCATAGGATAAGTTATTTTCAAAAAGTTCCAATGAAATTACAGTAACAACCCAATAGAACACCCAAAGTGTAAAACAACACCAAATAAAATCTCATGTATGTATAATAATATAAGACTTTAAAATCATAAAAAATAGGCTTCAACTCATTATGAGTAACCATATAGGGTTATTTAAGTAATAAAGAGATTTATTAGTATACGAAGATGTTTGTTCCTAATCTCATAATCGATATAACTCTCCCAATATCAAGGCTCATGCTAAAAATATTATCCCATGTCTATACCCTTATTCATTTGGGGAATGTTTTTATACAAATTAGGGATCATGTAAAATTGGTTATATGGGTCTATTTAAATGGTTTCATAGCCCCATCATGGTGGATTATTCAATATAGATCCTAGCATTATGAAATGGAATTCCCTAACTCTATGTGTTGGTTAGTGGAAGATCACATCACACCGAGATAAATCCAAGAAGAGAAATTCTCTAAATCCAAGATAAATAAATTATTTAATGATGAAAACTAGATATAGGGTCTTAGATTTAGGATCTCACATAGAACAATTCAAGGTAGAATTTAATTTCAATACAACCACTGAAATAACAAGAAACTTTCACATGAAAAATCACATCAATGATTTCATGATCACCACTATTTCCAAGGAAAAAATAATCCACCATGTATAATCCATTGATCATTCCTTAGTCAACATGATGATTAATTAACCACACTTCAAACTCTAATTTCATCCTTAATCTTGGAATCAAATTTAGAATTTTGAGAGACAAGTCCATTTCCATGTCAAACCTCACTATAAACACACTACCCACCATTATTAGTAAATAATAAAACTCATCATAAAATATACATGTAGAGTGATCCTCAATTTCCTTTCCGAATTTATCATTTCCACTAAGAGATCCTCATGAACCACCATAATTACCAACCAAATTTGGACTATACTTGAACACTTCCACATCCAAAAAATATTATTTTAGTTAGAATGAAATTTGAGGGACTCTAAAAAACTCAAATGAATATGTCATTTTTTATTTATTGATTACAAAAACAGTAGTACTTTTGAAATTTTAGTAGGTTGAGTTATCACCAATTCTATGTCCAAATCTACAATATGTAAAAAACACCCTTTAAATTCTCTCAAATGTCATAAATATCTACACTATTTTTCTCTATGTGGAAAAGTGATTCAAATTAGCTATATCCAAAAAATAGAAAATATCAACATGGGAAGACTGTGAAACATGGTATATAGGAATATGATAACCACACGAGGGTACTATGTGTAATGACCCAGATAGGGAACCGACTATCAACTTGATCCAGAGTTCCAGATGGCCTCTAGCATTCCGCTTTATACACTAGAGATCGCTTACTAGCTGTGAGATTCTATAAACATCACGGGGAAACAATACTATTAATATCATAGCATATAATAAAGGATAAATAATTGAATCCTCATAAAAATCAAAGAAAGTGATGGATTTGTTGTAAATCTGGGTTCCCTGTACCCAACATGAACAATAATTTTTGATTACCATATAATGTATATGGTGAGTTATGCATGATGTATTCTTACCATCATAGTGTTGATATTTCTGTTTCCATGATTTATATGGTAATTTCCTTGGATTACTTGACATATCAATAGGTTATAGCAGTTTCCAAGCTATAATGAGAACCTAGAGATTCCATGACTGTAACCTTAAACTTATGTCCAGTGGCCCATATAAAACATGTTGTTAGTACATAGATGATGTGAAACTATCAAGTGTTTTGGACTCATAATCATCGAGTATTCTTCTAAAGCAGTTCACATTTGGTGATCTTTAGTTGATGAGATCAGGACGAGTGACCTTCCAATAGGAACACCACATGTTTTAAGTGTTATTTGTAGTTCCTATATTTGAAAACATGTAACAGAATCTTAAATTGAGATTATTATTAGTGTATACTATTCAATTATATACTTTTATACAAGAGGAAAACCATGGAATTTATGTCGTGTAAAAGTGGATTTTATTGGGTGTGTAATTAGTGGTGTGACATTGATTGAATAATCAAGATAGATTTTTTCGCTTTTGATATGAAGTGATATCTTAGGCCCAGTTGACTAGGATGGTAGTATCTTCACTAAATTCATTATCATGGTAGAAGAAGGTATGTTCATCTAGTAAATTCAATGAATAATAAAGTAAAAAAGGATGATGACACAAAGTGTGCATCTTGCTTTATGAGATATCATGAGACAATGATATTATATTACACAACATGTATTTGAAGGAATCATTTCCATGAATATAATTTATCTTCTTAGGTGATTTGATGACTTACAATACTTATATCATAGTTTGTGAGTAGTAATCACTACTATGAAGACAAGGGACTAAAGAGTCACACATTGAGCATATTCAAATGTTTGGGATATTTAAATGAATACGTGTATAGGAAATGGTGGGCCCCATCATGGGTTCTCAAGGAAGTACAAGTTTGAAGTATCTCTATGAAATAAATAAATTCATATTATTTTATTTTAAAATAATTAGTATTTAATCTATTGATTAAAAATTATTCATAGGATTTTAAGTAAATACATGGGAATATAATTAAAGAACTAATAATTTTTTAATTTTCAATTTTCTTTTAATATTTGTTGAAATAAAGAGCCGAGTTAATGACTCACCTTTATCACATAATATATTTATTATATTAAATGTAAGTTATAAAAAAATTAATTACATTTATGGAATAGTTAATTGGTCATAACATGTCATTTACAACTTATTTATTAGGTAATAAATGTTCCAGGGTCCATTTTCCATTATTAGGTATTTCATACTTCACTATATAAGTAAGAGGAGACTCTCATTTCATGTACTATTCACTAAATGAATTTGAGATCCTCTCTCTCAAGTATATTGAATTATAGAGAGAGAATTAGTTTACCCAAACCTTATATTCAAGTTCTTCTTCATGAATTGAACAATCGGTGTAACAGTGATCATTGGGATGTAAAAGGATTATTAGAATCTCCATGCTAGAATTCGGATATGAATGATCGATATTCTCATAGACTGTTAAAGCGCATGTGGATAATCAAGAGAGCTATGATTTCTATTCCTTCGAGTAATGGTAATTGGTGGAAAGTGGTTTTTGAACACGCCTTTATATATATTGAAGTAATTGTTCAATTTTTTTGTTCTTAAATCAATTAATGAAAGATCCACAACATTTTGTACTATGTTGTGCATCACTAGAGATGATGTAGCTACATCAACTTGACAATAAAAGTTTAACTTCCTGACCCATCTGTTTTTCCCATGCACTTCAGTACCTTCAATTTGAATCAGTGATGTATTAATAATGGTTTTATATAATGAAAAGTTAAATTTTCATTTATTTTGAGTTGATGTTGTCGCAACGGATCTACTACAAGATACAACATTTTGATCCGATCTCAAATGAAAAATTTGCGGTCATTCGAAGTTTTAATTCATATTGAAGTAGGTGTTTTTATGAGTAAAAAACGAAGAATATATATATATATATATATATATATATATATATATCTGTGCGTGTGTGTGTGTTATTTTACTCAGAGTTGGTTATATGTGATTTTTCAGGTGAAACCCTGGTTTTTGGTGAACCCCTGAACTCTAGACAAGTTTTAGACAGCCAGAGAAGTATTTTCTGGATATCCCTTTTTCCACATAATTATGGAATAATAATTTATTTTTTCTAAATCCTAAGATAAAAGACTTGATAAAATAGGGAATAGGAAGTATTTAAAAAAATAGAAAGGGTAAGGGGGTGTTAGTTCTAGCGCATAATGTATTGTCCCAATATTTTTCATGGGATATAGATCCATTAATGTTTTATTTAAACCATTAATTTAAAACCATTTTAAGTTCCTAAGGAATTAATAAAGAGTTATAGAGTTTTTGGGTCTTCTTCAGATCTTGGATCTCTAGTATTTGGAGAAACAACATGAGGCAAACAGTTGGAATATAGTTAGTATTAAATGTGTTTCTCAACCATGAAACCCACATATAGAGGACCATAATTTGATAAACCGTGTAAGGGAGGATGCAAAGGTGTGTGAAAAACTAAAAATAAATTGTAAAGGGGACCCACATAAGTTATGAATGGTTTTTCAATCCATGAACATAGCATGTTGGGTTGGCACACGGTTTGGAAAAACTGTTCACCCCTTTAAAAATGGGCAAAATACCAAATTTACCCTAGCCCTGTTTGAGAATTAAAAACTCTTTCCTCCTCCCATTTTTCACAGCTTACCAGATATTCGAGTTTCCATCTCCTCTAATCCTATTCATTTTTATATCTCTATCATTTGAGCTCATAATAAGGTTCCATTGTGTTCATTGGATTCGTTCTATTAAGCTTCTTGATCCTCTTCATTCCATTCCTCATTTATCTCACCATATGGAATTCTAAATCTGTGTGAGCTAATATTCCCTATTTTTAGGGTATTTGACATGTGGTTATCATTGAGTGTGAAAAATATTTCATAAGTTAAAAATGATGTAATGTGGGTAACCGAGGTTGTCTCCAGAGAGGAGCACTCAACAATCACGTTTTTCAATTGAATTTAGAGAAATAAGAGATATTTTATTTGAAATTTTTTGTTTTTAAAAATAAATAAAGAACATGAAATGATATTTGAACCCAAAGTGATGAAGAGAGTGATACAGTTAGGGTAGGATAACATTTTTCAATGTCACCATGTTCATAATAATCATTCCTACTCTTATCCTATTGAATGGTAAATGAAAGAACTCTCAATAAAGTTGCCAATCACCCTTGGTTGAAGGATGCAATGGGGATCCCTCTTAATTTCATGAAACTTCATAAACCATTACCAAGAAACTGAGGAAAATCCTGATAAATAATTTTTTATCCATATAAATGTAGAAATTATTCGCTAGTTCCACACACGTGCCAACAATTTCTATACACTCACTACCTACCACAGTCTTCTCAATTGAGGAAAACTACACTAAGAGAAGGGAGTTTAAAAATATTCAACCAAAGATATTAAAAATGAATGACAAAAAAACCCAAACATGATCAAATTAAGATAATTAGAGACCAATGAAAATATAAATCATTCAATATAAAAAAATGGTTTTATATAAAATCACAAGACTCTAACATTACAAAAGGAACCCCCTTCCCCGATCACTCGAAATATTTACCCCTTCATGTCAAGGGTAATAGAGTTGAATGGGGAATAAGTGAGCAATATAAAACATATAAAATATAAAATATAAAATTCAAATAACTTCAATATTTAAATCCTCTAGCATAGACCCTCTTTATCCACCTTCAACACCTTTTATTGGAAGTGACCGCCCATATTTATAGGCTTGAGGGGTGAACACTATTCCCTTTAGATTAATTATTACGACATAATGAGATTATTTAGAATATTAAATTGAATGATATTGGGAATTTTTATACAGTATTTTTTACCCTATCTCTTTTTCATGCTCCCACAAAATATCATCTCATTTGATCAATTTTAGTAAAAGTTATTCTCTAATTTCTAAAGAAGACTTTTTCTACCTGTGGGGACTCCTCAACTTCCTCCATTTGGGTGAATTTAAAGGTAGTATTACTGAGATAATTTATACATGAAATTTAATGGAAGCATGATGACTTTTTTTCTATTTCATATATCTCGGGAATCACCTCATTTGGAGAACTTTAGACCGATATATGCCTCATTAACCGAGGTAAGGTCCATTTTTCTGGTCAGAACTATTTTTTACCTTGATTGATTTATCTAGGCCAGTGGATTTTGAATTGGTTATTGGTACACAATATAAAATTGAAACCCAGGAATATAGTAAGTATAAAAAAAGTAATCAATTCAATTCGATAAAAATTGTAAATGTTATGCTCAAAATATATAATTAACACAAATCTGTTAAATTTATAGAATTATACACTTTTCAAAAATCATCCCAAAACTCACCGAAAATTAAAAAAATGAGGAAAATGTGCTCAAATTTATTAATTTGAAGGGATTAAATCATTAAAAACACATGAAAAATAATTAAAATATTTTCACTATCAGTATTCCTATATTTCTTTTATTTCTCCTATTCTAACCAGAGTTAAAGGCCAATAACAGGAAAAGAGAGTATTACCCATCTAAGGTAGGTGATTTGTAGGTTTTCCTTCTAAGTCTCAGTGTTTTATATATTTCGCCTTAGTGAAGGATTCTATACTTTATGATCATTTCCCTATAAATTAACAGTCCCTTAAATCTGATGTTTAAACCATGATTTAAACATGTTATTACACCCATATGCAAGATTTGGGGTTGTCAATCTCAACCTGAACCACCCTTGAGGTGGGTTCATCTTATTAATCACATTTACCCCACCCGCGGGGTGTGTTATGATTTAAATTTATTAATGGAAACCATATATAAATAAAATTAATTTTTAAAGTTTGAGTACCTTATTTAACACCTCATCATTTATAAAAGAAATGAGTAATGAAATGGGATAAATTAGAGTTTTGGAATGAAATTGAAAATCCATTTTCTTAGGAAGAATTATGAAATTTATTAGTACAATGTCATGGACACTAATATGAACCTACTTCTTATTACTTGTATGTTAATTGATTAAAAATTTTAATGTGAGAAATTCAATTGACAAAAAATTATGGACGCTAATATAGACCCTTGAATCCTTATTTTGATGAAATTGATAATGTTTGATATGGTATGGCACTAATGACCCCCGTAAATATGATATGTTGTATGACTTGAACTGTTACCTTGGATATGGCTTGCTCAGACTACCCTGAACACGCTCATTGGGCACCACCAAAGTCATTACTGGGTCTGTTATGGAAGCACACCATGGAATCGAAGAGGACACTTTGTTTGTTATAATCGGTCCTTGGAACTCATAGATATGATACATGATTATTTAGATTTTCCATACTTTCTTGACCCTTGACATGCCAACATAGGTTGTAGCTGATTCCCTACTCTGTTATGTAGTTGTTCATTATTTTATAGACTAGTTATTATAATATGTGTTATAGATTGGATCACATAACTAATTTTTCCACTTTATTCCTATTATAACTTCACACTATTATAGATTATATGCACTTGATGGATTTGTTATAGACCCAAAAGGTGGTGTCCTACTGAGTTTATCTTAAACCCTATTCAGCCCGCCAATTGGTACCTGGAATGACTTCACGATTGCAAGTAGGGACAAAGGGATTGGTCCAATTTTGGATGACTGATTTCTCATGATAGGATGATGTACATGAGCATAGGAATAAGGTTATTCTCATCAAGCTAGTGGAAACAACTTTTGCGACTTTACATGATTTTGTATAGCATGTTTTATATTAATATTTCTATATTTCCCATGTACCTCCCCTTTTTCTATATCACCATGACATGATAATAATTTTGTATATGATAGTGGATATGGTTTTTACCAGTCATTTATCATGGTTGGATGATTTTATTATTCTTCTTCTATTTATTTATTCTAATTCCTCTATTTATAGTCTAATTATAACGTTGTCCTTAAATATATTCATGAGGGTATAGTCTCCCCACCATACTATTATTGATCCTTGTTGCTAATTGGTAGCCTCTAGAATAATGGGAGGTGCACTTGAGGCTAGGTGGATCTAAGGTTCAGTTTCTGATTAGTTAACCAAACCTGGGGTGAAACAAGTTTTGTTAGAGGAATTTTTTCCTTTTTTTCTTAGAGGTTGGGTTATTAGAAAAGCGACCAAGAATGTATTGAAATTTGGTAATAAGATCATGCCTAGGAGTAGCTACCCCATGTACAGGGAAAATAAAAATTACATGGGAAGGGAATTTCATTTTTGGATTATTACTATTATAGTTATATTAATTTTATAGTTGGGTGACAGATAGATCCTAAGGGTGTTGTTGTTTTTATACCTGTCTAATAAAAATAAAAAATTTATAAAACATAGTCTATTATAAATAAATAATTAAAATTTAGTATATGATAGGTTAAGGAAGAACCCAAAAAGATGTTTAAATTAGTTAAATTATGTTTTTAAAAGAATTTATTTAATTAAAATGAAGAAATAGGTGAAGAATATATGGGTATCATTGATTTGAAGGAATCCGAATGAAGATGACGCAAATTGATTGTTTGGAAAAATCATATTTGGCAAGTGTTCTAGGATTTTTTTAGTTTTAGGGTTTGGGTGCAATTGGATTTTAGAAATTACATTTATTAATCCATTTTTGGAACTGACCTCGAGATGATGTAGATTTAATGGTCATTGTATCATCTCCTCAACCCAAAATTCCCCATTTTTCCATGGTCAAGTAATTAAGAAATTGTTATATCCAGTTTGTATCGATACCATATTTAAACCTGGTTGCCCTAAATTCTATAATGGTCATGCCTCAATTTAGGGTAACCAGTTTCACAATTATAATTTTCCTTTAAGATTTATTAACCAATGGTTATGATTAAACAAAAATAAAGTGATTAAAACTAGATAAAAAACTGCAGCAATCCAGATCATGAATAAAAATAAATAAATCCAATGGAACCTTCCCCCTTCCACTACATAACCCAAGAAAAAGGTAGGATTTACGCCTCATGTAACACCTTAAGCTTCCATGGTACGTTTCCCTTTGAATAATAAAATAGCTTGTGTTGTACACAACTTCGAGTTCAAACACACCACAACCAATCAAACCAGCTGTTATGAATTATAATACCCACTCTTTGAAATTTTATAAATTTTATCTTTCAAAATAGACTTCATTTTTGGATTTGGAATATAGAAATTAGCTAAGGGTGAATTTTTGATATTTTTCTGAAAACATTCAAGTTTTGAAGAATAGTGGAAAAACATTGCGTTATTGGTTAAAAAAAACTTTTTATTTAAATAATTATTTATTTTAATTTATTTTATTTAAGGTCAAAATAGATACATAATACCTATATATGTTCAATTTAATTCATTGGAGTCATTTAATAATAAGTTTAGATATATATAATTCTATTGAACTTTTTACCGTCTTTTACCCTCCACCTAGGAGCATTTACAAATTTGCATAAAACATAATTTTACCTCTTATGTGAGTTGAATTTCAAAAATCCAAGAGACATAGTTAATACTAGTATGTAAAATTTTGTTCAATAAGATGAAAATAATTTTTGGTGAATAGTAACTTTTTACTTTTATTTAACACAGTTAAAAGTAAATTGGGTAATTAAGGGTAAAAATGATATTATAATTACCCTAACACATGTATTAATTCTATTGGATAAGTGCAATTCAACCAAAAACAATCTTAGGAATAAAATTTGATCCCCTTTGGTCTAATTGGATTAGATTATGACATTTATTATTATTTTATTAAAAGAAGAGTTAAAAGAGTTAAATTCAATGTTTAATAACTAAACCATTATTAATATATGGTTATAAATAAGATAAATTTTACTATAAATATTCATTATAAATCTAAAAATATTTCCTACATAATTATCTTTTATTTATAATTTTTAGAAATTAACTAATTTAATTTATTTATGACACAATGATGATTCAATAATTACCTTATTAATGAAAGATTAAAATAATTGATATTATAAATATCCCAATAAATGTAATTTGAGACTTTTGATTAATTACACTAATTTTATAGGTTAATATGACATTTTAGTGTTGATTAAATAAGTTTTTTTCGAAGTAATCATGCTTTTATGATTTTTACAAAAACCAAATACTAAATAGTGTCAAAATTGACATAATTGAGTTTTTTAAAAAAATATTCTTTTATAAATTGAAATAATATTTTTAAAAATTTAAGGTTCAGACAAAGGACGTAGATATATTTTTATATATTAATAATGAACCACATGGGGTTATCTTGGCTTGTTATAGTAAGATTATTAACCATATAATATAAAAATACAAAGAGACATGGTAAATGTCAAACTTTTTAACTAAGAGATAAATCTAAAAGATAAGCTTAATATGATGACCTAAACATGTATAAAACCTATTTTTTGAGATTTTTTAGACCCTTCCCTACCTTATTATCTAAATAATTGTATTTGGATCCATTATAAACTGGAAATTATTTTATTATAAAATAATATTTCAAGATTTTCCTAAAGTGACCCTCACCTCTCTTATAAAATGGAACTTCCCTTCTCTTAATTTCACACCTCCAAAGCCTTTTCAATCGACCAAACCCTACCCATGTATCCTTACATCCTTCCTCACCTCATTCTAGAGGCCTTACTTTGGTCAGAAAGCTATCATAAAGAGCCATTTTGATCAAATGAAAAAGGAGAACCCAAAGAAGAGGTAAATATCTCATCACCTCTTTCAAGTTCCCTTCTTATTACACTTCCTCTCCCTTTTTTGTTTACATTATAAAATAATAAATACAGTAACTTATATATTAAGTTATTTTATTATAAAAATGGTACAACAACATTCATTATTATATCCATAATATTAATTAAAAAGTCACCATACATGTGTATGTACAACTTACCGTCTCCACGTCATGGTGTGGTTTGTTATTCAAACACTCTATTATTTGGATAGGTATAATAATGAGTATAACTGATTTAAATAATAAATATAACATGTTAATTATTATTTCTATATGAAATAACAACCAATTACATATGTTTTCTCCATCAATATAATGATATTTTTCACTTGTGTGTACGTACGGATTACTGTCTCCACAAACGCGATGAGATTCATTCCCCATCGTAATCATTCAAGAATAATTTTCATTTTATGATTAAAAATAATGTTTATGAACATCATATAATTCTTTATATGAATCTAATACATCCTATTCATAACAAACATGTCTTACATAACCAATAATATAAAGGAAAAAGAATCAGTTAAATAACCTAAAAAATGATACTACTAAAATATTATTAACAAAGAAATATTAGAAGATAATATATGATATCATATTTACATATATGGTTCTTCTATAATTTAATAACAATTATTAAACTATTATACAGGAGGTTAACATACCCTCGACCAAGGAATAGTACAAGGTAAGGGTTAATTCTGTAATCTCTTTACTTATCCGAGCTTGTTAATACGTAAGTATCTACTTGGACCTCTTTATCATTCACATATGTGTTTTTTTAAAATGTAATTAACTTTTTATACCATTTAATAGACTATGTGTTATAGTCATTTATACCCTTATTTGACCTTATATGTTTTTAAAGGAATCTTTCCGTCATTTTCCAAACAGGGTACTTTATGACCTTTTCAACAAAATTAAGGTAATAATGTCTTTTTTAACTTATACGGAGGGTGCAGCTATTTTTCACCATTATTACACCTTTGAATCATCCCCTACAAGATTACAAAAATTCTTTCAAAATAAATGTTTTCTTTTATAATTACTTGACTTTAAAATGGTTTCAAAACTGAAAGAGGTATTTCATTAAAAAAAATTCATTTCATCTATGTCAACATACTTTGATGGATTTTAAACTTGTTTGAAGTTGATTTAATATGATACAAATCATCCATATTGTATTGAAGGTTTTGTGAAATGTTTGACTATAGATGTGTTATTTTTGTACCATTCATGGTTTATGGATAAAGTATTAACATTTCGTATCCTAGTTTTAATATGGATGTTTATGTTATGTTTAAAACTTTTCATATAAGGAATGCATTGGACTTAGTAAGTGATGGGTGAAGCCTGCTATAGCTCCTCGATTAATTGGTAGGTCTCATGAGACAAACTAGTATCTTGGCACAAGGCATTCACAAAATCTTATTTGTAGTCTTGGTATAAGGCCTTGACTATGTGGTTATGTAGTCTTGCATTATGCATTCCATCATTATGAAAGTGACTATCGATATTTCATGTGATTATTCAACTAGTAGAATATCCATGTGAATAAGTAAATGGGATTATTTGATTTTATATTTTCCATATTATGCTGAATTTTAATTTTAAAAGGCTTTTGTTTTAGTCTTATAAATTTCCTTAAATGATTATTCTTATTTATGAAAGTTTTTGCTATATTGTTATCCTTACTGAGCATCTGAGCTCACCCCTTTCTATGTTTTATTTTTCCTAGGATGTGAAGAAGTATTTTATGGTTGAACTGTAGGGATATTCTAAGGATATAAGTGTATTCAAATGGGGATAAAATATTGTTGATGTTTTTGTTTCATGATTTAATGTAAAACTTATGAATGTATATTATACTTCCAAGGCTACTAAATTTATCAGACTTTTGGGACATGGTTACTTGTATCATACCAATGTTATGTAATAATGCACCGAATCTAGGTAACTAGAGTCGGAGCATCACAGTCGGTATCAGAGGTAGTTTATTACAAACCTTGGAATCTAGATTTAGAAAAACATTGATTAGAGAACACTACCCTAAGATATACTTTGAGGATTAGTATGAAAGAACTTCCTAGAATTTTGGTACTATAGAGATTTTGTGAGTTTTTTAGGAAATACATCCCTGTTTGGATATGAGTTGGTAGAGGCATCTCTGGCACAAATGTACCTAGGGTAAAAATCCAAAAACCCCGCTTTACGCTATACTCGAATGGGAATTGGTACATGACAATGAGACTTGTTGCACTCTTGGTTACAACACTCCTGAGGGATATTCTTAGGATAATTTTAATTTTATTTACAAACCATTAGAAAGGGTTTATGAGTATATACTTCCTCAAAGAAAATATTTTTATTATTATGGATTGTATCCATAAATTGTTCAATTTATGTTAACTGTTTTACAAGTTTGGAATTATGTATTGCGATTCATAAACTAATCTAGTACATGACATTGTTTAAAAATGGTTCCTAGTGGAAGTAATGGAGACCATATCAATTCAAGTAATCCATTTTGGGATTTCCCTATTCTTAAATATAATTATAGTGAAGCTGGTCAAGACACTTTTTCTGATCATCTTATCACCGTACTGGGATAACTCACTTAGGTTATGAATAATAAATTTACCCATATGGAGCACCCTAATCCACAACATGGAGGATCAATGTTAGACCTCTTCATGAGGTAACAACCACCAAAATTAAATGGTAGTACAAATCCATTAGTAGCTGAGCAATGGATAAATTCCTTAGAGAAAAAATTTCATGCTTTGGGGAGTAACGAAAGGGAAAAAAAATTTCATGGTAGTTTATCTCCTCACGGGAGATGCATATCAATGGTGGTCATTAATCCAAAACACAGGGGAATATGAAGAGGTATCAAACATGTAATGGAGGGAGTCTAAAGATATTTTCTTAGAAAAATACTTTTTTCATGACCATTGAGTGGATATGGAAAAACAATTTCTAATTCTGAGGCCAAAGGAGGATGAGAATGTCTCAAAGTATAAGTCTAACTTTACAAGGTTATCAAGGAATGTGGTAGGTTATATATGTAACCCAAGGAGTATAATTGATCGATTCTTAGATGGGTTAAAACCATTTCTCCATCGAGCATTAGTCTCACAATCCTTCTCATCGTAGGAAGATATTTTATCATGCAATATCAAGACAAAAAAAGCATTCTCCAAGTCTTATGACTTTAAAGCAAAGAAAGAGAAAAAGAGATCTACTGAACAATATGGAAATGGAAATATGGGGAAGAAGGGAAAAGTTGAATATATATCCTATGGTAAATGTGGAAAGAAACACCCTAGTTCTTTCCTGGAGGGAACGAGAGTCTATTAAATGTGTGGGGAAAAAGGCCACAAAGATCATGATTTCCAGGGGGAGAAAGATGTTGTCAATGTTGAATGCTACAATTGTAGAGAAAACGGGAATTGTGAAAATCAATGTCCTAAGCGCCAAGGTAACTTTCCTTAGAAAAGGCCAAGGGATCAAGGCCAAGGTTATGAGATCATTACTGCTGAGGTTGAAGCTCCAAAAGACATGGTGACAGGTAATTTAATGGTTTCCTCAAGTTTAGCCAATGATTTATTTGATTTTGGATCATCAAATTGTTTCATATCTTCCTAGTTTGCGAAGAAAATTAGAAATTTTTAATTTGACTTAACAAGGGAGTTTCCAGTCAAAACACCTAAGGGAAGTATCATCATAATAATGTTTTGTGAATCAGTTCCCATTAAGGCATATAAATGTTCTCTATCTACTGATCTCATCATCATACCCATGATTGAATTTTACATAATCCTTAGAATAGACTAGATTTCAGACCATGATGTAGAAATTTATTTTGAGAAGAATATTGTTACAATTTTCAATGATGATAAGAAGTACGTTATATTTAAATTGGAAACGTCACCCCATGATTCTTATCTAGATCCACCCCCAGTAGCTCTAATAAATTAAATTATTGGGGAAGAAGAGAATGAAATAATTATGGGTGAGGTAAATAATGTTTGAATAGAGGATGTGCCAATTGTGCAAGAATTTGTGGATGTGTTTCCAGCGGATTTACCTAGATATCATCCAGAATAAGAAATTGAGTTTTCCATTGATTTAATTCATGGTTCAAGGCCCATATAAAAGACCCCTTATAGAATGGACACTGTGTAATTAGTGGAGCTAATGAAACAACTAGACGAATTGAGTATTAAAGGATTTATTCACCCTAGTGTTTCTCCATGGGTAGCCACTATCCTTTTTGTTAAGAAGAAATACGGATCTATGAGGTTGTGCATTGACCACGAGGAGATCAATGTTATAACAATAAAGAACAATTATCCCCTACCTCACATTGATGATTTATTCGACCAACTTCATGGAGCTCAATATTTTTTAAAGATTGACCTTCGATCTGGATATCATCAGTTGTGTGTGAAGAAGGAAGATATTCCGAAAACTACATTTCAAACCATGTATGGGCATTACGAGTTTATAGTAATGCCCTTTGGATTGACTAATGAACCCTCTGTATTCATGGATCTAATGAATAGAGTTTTCAAGGAAAATATTGATGACATTGTAGAGGTTTTTATTGATGATATATTGGTATACTCAATAAGCTATGAAGATAATGAAAATCACTTGTGCACTATTCTAAAAACCCTCAGAATAAATGAATTATATGGAAATTTTAGAAAGTGTGAATTCTGGATTTAAGAGATTTAATTTCTTGGCCATATTGCCTCTAAGGATGGAATCTATTTTTATCCTCCAAAGACCAAGGCAATCCAAGAATGTCCAACATCGAAGAGTATAACTAAGGTACGTAGTTTTATTTGTTTAGTAGGTTATTATCGAAGTTTTGTACAGAATTTTCACCGATTGTAAAACCCATTAACCATGATGACACGTAAAGGGGTTGAATTTGTTTGGACAAAATAGTGTGAATAATGTTTTGAATAACTGAAGAGAATATTAGTCAATGCTCATATATTGACTCTACCATCGAAAAATGAAGGTTTTTTTATTTATAGTTATGATTTAATGAAATGACTTGGTTGTGTCCTTATGCAGAATGATAGAGTTATTGCATATTCATTACAACAACTAAATATTAACGAGAAAAACTATCCCCCTCATGATATAGAGTTAGAAGTTGTAATCTTTGCTTTTAAGATATGGAGACACTATCTCTATGGTGAAAATGTGAGATATATACTGATCACAAGATTTTGAAGTATATTTTCTCACAGAAAGAACTCAACATGCGGAAAAGACGAAGGATTGAACTACTCAAGGATTATGATTGTGCTATACACTAACACCAAGGGAAGGAAAATATGGTGGAAGATGCTTTGAGTAGAAGGGATCATGGAGTTTTTAATAGATTAGAGTTGAAAGGGATCATATTTTCATGGATATAGTAAAGATGGATATGGGAATAACCATGGAAGGTGAAACATCAATACTTTTTCAAATGGTTGCCAAAAAATATTTACTCTAAAATATAAAGAGTTCTCAGACTGATGATGAGGAGTTTCAAAAGAAGATTAAAGCTGTGAATGATGGGAGATTGAGTGACTTCATAGATGAAGATGGAATTTTGAAATTTAGGAAGAGACTTTGTGTTCCTAATATACATGATCGAAAAAGGTAATTATTGGATGATTCTCATAGGTCCAATTTCTCTATACACCCTCGAAGCACCAAGATGTATAGATATTTGGAGAAACATTTTTGGTGGGACAACATGAAGAGGGGGATTTCTGATTTTGTGTCAAGATGTATGGTTTGTCAACAAGTGAAAGCTGGAAGGAAATAGCATGGAGGAGTCATGAAACCTCTTCCCATACCTAAGTGGAAATGGGATAATATTACAATGGAATTTGTCATGGGGCTACCAAAGACTCCTAGAAGGAATGATGCAAAATGGGTCATTGATGATCGTCTTACCAAATCAGCACATTTTCTTGCTATAAGAGAAGATTTACCACTTAAACATCTTTCAAGACTATATATTAATGAAGTTGTAAGACTCCATGGTTTACCCTTATTGATTTTTTCTGATCAGGATCTCCATTATACATCATGATTCTTGGCAAGTCTTCAGAAATCCCTGGATACTGATCTTTGTTTGAGCACTGCCTACCACCCTCAAACTGATGGACAATCAGAATAGACTATTCAAACCTTATAAGACATGTTGAGATCTTTCTCACTTGACTTTCAAGGTATCTGAGATCAATATTTACATTTGGTAGAATTTTCCTATAATAATATCTTCCATTTAAGTTTTTATATTGGACCATATGAAGCATTATATTGAAAGAGATATTTCCCACCAACTTGTTGGGATGATGTTGGTGAAAGAAAACTCGTAGGCTCAGAACTTCTTGAGGAAACGATGGAAAATGTGATGGTTATCCAAACACACATCAAAGAAACTCAAAGTAAGAGATCATGTTTTCTTAAAGGTATATCCATGGAAGGGAGTTATACGATTTGTTAAGAAAGGTAAATTATGTCACAGGTACATCAGACATTTTGAAATTCTAAAATGAATTGGGGATGTAGCTTACTATTTGGAAATATCTTCAAGTCTCTCCAAAGTTCACGTTGTGTTCCAGGTATCACTATTGAAAAAATACATGCCTAACACAAAGCATTTACTCAACTATGAGAAAATTAAACTGGAACCCGATCTGTCTTATTGTGAAGATCCTTTCAAGATTCTTGATTCAAGAGAATAAGTGCTGAGAAACCAGATGACTCGTCTGGTTAAAGTTCTATGGAGAAAACATAAGATGGAGCAGGAAACGTGGGAACCCGAGGAACTTATGATGAAGAACCACCCAAATCATTTTGTGTGGTAGAATTATATAAATTTAGATGATGAAATTATTTTATGGAGGGGAGAATGTAACACCCCAAGCTTCCACGGTATGTTTCCCTTTGAATAATACAATAGCTTGTGTTGTACGCAACTTCGAGTTCCAACACACCACAACCAATCAAACTAGCCGTTATAAATATTAATACCCACTTTCTGAAATTTTATAAATTTAATCTTTCAAAATGGGCTTCATTTTTTGATTCGGAATATCGAAATTATCTTAGGGTGAATTTTTGGTAGTTTTTTAAAAACGTTCATTTTTTTTGATGAATAGTGGAAAAACACTGTGTTAGTGGTTAAAAATGACTTTTTATTTAAATAATTATTATTTTATTTTAATTTATTTTAGGTCAAAATAGATATAATACCTTTATATGTTCAATGTAATTCATTGGAGTCATTTTATAATAAGTGTAGATATATAAAATTTTATTGAACTTTTTACCGTCTTTTTCCTACCTCCAAGGAGCATTTACAAATTTGCATAAAACACAATTTTACCGCTTCTCTGATTTGAAATTCAAAACTATTATGGACAAGGTTAATATAAGTATGTATAATGTGGTTCAATAAGATGAAAATAATTTATTAATAGTAACTTTTTACTTTTATTTACAACAATTAAAAGTAAATAGGGGAATTAAGGGTAAAAATAATATTATAATTACCCTAACACATGTCCTAATTCTATTGTATAAGTGTAATTTGACCATCAAAACCTTATGAATAAAATATTTTCCCCTTTGTTCCACTTGGATTTGATTAGGAAATTTATTATTATTTTATTTAAAGAAGATTTAAAAGAGTTAAATTTAAAGTTTAATAACTAAACCATTTTTAATATAGGTATATACATAAGATAAATTAGACTATAAATATTCATTATAAATATAAATATATCTAATACATAATATTATTTTATTTATAATTTTTAGATATTAAATAATTTATTTTATTTATGACACAATGATGATGCTGTAATTACCTTATTAATGAAAGATTAAAATAATTGATATTATAAATACCCAAATAAATGTAATTTGAGAGATTTTATGAATTAAACTAATTTTCTAGGTTAATATGACATGGTAGGGTTTATTAAATATTTTTTTGATGTAATCATTCTGTTATGATTTTCAGAAAAACCAAATACTAAATAGTGTCAAAATTGACATAATTGAGTTTTTAAAACAAATACTATATTATTAATTGGTATAATATTCCTAAAAATATAAGGTTCTTATAAAGTACTTATATAATATTATATATATCAATAGTGAACCACATGAGGTTCTCTTGGCTTGTTATAGTAATTTTTTAACCATATAATATAAAAATACAAAGAGACATGGTAACTTTCAAACTATTTAACTAAGTGTTAAATCTAAAAGATAAGGTTAATATGATGACCTAAACATGTATAAAACCTATTGGTTGAGAGTTTTTGGACCCATACCCACCTTATCCTTTAAATAATTTTTTTGATCCCTTAGAAACCGAAATTGATTTTATTATAAAATAATATTTCAAGCTTTTGCTGAAGTGACCCTCACCTCTCTTATAAAAGGGCACTTCCCCTTCTCTTAATTTCACACCTCCAAATCCTTTTGGATCGGACAACCCCTGGAAAAATATCCTTCCAAAATTCCTCTATTCATCCTAGAGAAATTCATTTGGTCATAAATGCTTCCCAAGGATTCCTTTTGATCAAATCAAAAGGAATAACTCGAAGAAGAGGTAAATATCTCATCACCTCTTTCAAGTTCTTTTCTTCTTCCACTTCCTCTATCTTTGTTTTTTCCATTATAAAACAATAACTACAGTATATTCTATATATTTTGAAGTTATTATAAAAATGGTACAACCATATTCATTATTCTATCCATCATATGAATGACAAAGTCACCATATGTGTGTACGTACGGCTTACCGTCTCCACATCATGGTGTAGTTTGTTATTCAAACACTTCATTATTTGGATGGGAATAATAATGAGTCTAAATAATTTAAATAATAAATAATAAATGTTAATTATTATATATATATGATATACCATCCAATTACATATGATTTCTCCATCAATATAATGGTATTTTTCTTTAGTGCGTACATACGGATTACCGTCTCCACGAACGCGATATGATTCATTCCCCATCGTAATCATTCAAGAATAATTTTAATTTTATGATTCAAAATAATGTTTAAAAACATAATATCATTCCTTATATGAATCAAATACATCCTATTCATTACATACATGGATTACATAACCAAGCATATAAAGTAAAATGATTCAGTTAAACACCTGAAACGACGATACTACTAAAATATTATTAACAAAGAAATATTAGAAGTCATATATGATATAATATTTATGTATATGGTTCTTTTATAATTTAATAACAATTATTTATCTATTATACAGTATGTTAACATACCATCGACCAAGGAAAATTACAAGGTAAGGGTTAATTCTACAATCTATTTACCTATCTGAGGTTGTTAATACGTAAGTATCTATTGAGACCTCTTTATCATCCACATCTGTATTTTCTTTAAAATGTAATTCAAAACATTTTTACCATTTAATAGACTATGGGTTAATGTAATTTACACCCTTATTTGACCTAATATGTTTTGAAAGGAATCTTTCTGTCATTTTCCAAACAAGGTACTTTATGATCTTTTTGACAAAATTAAGGTAAGAATGTATTTTTTTTATCTTATACAGTGGGTGTGGTTATTCTCTGCCATTATTACACCTTTGAAGCTTCCCCTAAAAGCTTATATGAATATTTTCAAAATAAATACATTCTTTTATAATTACATGACTTTTAAATGGTTTCAAAATAGAAAGAGGTATTTCTTTTAAAAAAAGTTTTCATTTCATCTATGTCAACATCCTTTGATGGATTTTGAACTTGTTGGAAGTTAATTTATTATGATACAAATCTTACATATTATATTGAAGGATTTGTGATATGTTTGAATATGGATGTGTTAATTTTTTTATCATTCATGGTTCATGGATAAAGTATTGACATTTCATATTCTAGTTTTAATATGAATTTTTATGTCATGTTTAAACCTTTTCATATGAGGAATGAATTGGACTTAGTAAGTGATGGGTGGATCCCGCTATAGCTCCTCAATGCATCGGTAGATCTCATTAGACAAACTAGTGTCTTGGAACAAAGACTTGATAAAATATTATTTTTAGTCTTGGTACAATGCCTTTACTATGTGGTTATGAAGTCTGGCATTATGCATTCCATAATTATGAAAATGGATATGATATTGCATGTGATTATTCGACTATTAAAATATCCATGTGAATAAGTAAATGAAATTATTTGATTTTATCTTTGTCATATTATGCTGACATTTAAGTTGAAAATTATTTTTGTTTTAGTATTATACATTCCCTTAAACTTTTATGCTTATTTATGAATGTTTCCACTATATTGTTATCTTTATTGAGAATTTGAGCTCACCCCTTTTTATGTTTAATTTTTCCCAAGATTTGAAGAAGTATTTTATGGTTGACCTTTAGGGATAGAATAAGGATATAAGTGTGTTCAAAAGGGGACAAAATGTTGTTGATTTTTTTATTTAATGATGTAATGTAAAAAATATGAATGTATTTAGTACTTCCAAGGATACTAAACTGATGAGTCTTTCGGGACATGATTCCTTGTATCATGCCAATGTTATGTAATAATGAATTGACTCTGGGTAACTGGGTTCGGGGTGTTACGCCTCATCCTAGTGATGATAGATGAAGAGGGAAGGAATAAATTAACATAAAACATAAAGAAAAGAGCGGAGATATCGAACTGGTTAGGACCCTGCGTAGTTCAGCTTCTCACTCCAGGCTTTGGTCTCATGATCTCTTGGAAGAAGTAGCTCATATTTCTTTTTATAGTCTCCCAAAGAGCTTGTGTAGAATTAAATGGTGTCACAGTGGGAAAAAAGTGATCTTGGGTGGTCTTGGTGTCATAAAATTGGTCCTCTCTATTAATTTCATCAAATCTAGATGTTTTTTGGGTCGTCCCAAAATTTTGTACATGTGTAATGTTTTCACCGGATGTAATTTTTTCACCACATATTATATTTTCACCATATGTAATGTTTTTACAACTTGAATTGGTTTCACAACCTGAAATGGTTTTACTTCCTGAAACGATTTCATAGCCCAAAATGGTTTCACAGCCTGAAATATTCTTTTATTGTGGGAGGCCTCCTTTAAGTGTAAATCATGGTTATTTTCACTCATTTTTCTCATTTCCCATAAATTAATGAATCCTATAAAATATTAATAATA